>CM077149.1:84810439-85410439 GCA_039583875.1 Platanthera guangdongensis
GCGTGCATGTATAGATTTTGACTCTAAGAGGTCATGCTGGGACAAACACTGAACGCGAGACTAGGTTTGCTGATATGCGAGGATCGAGAAAGATATTATTCAGCTCTCCAGGTAGTCAAGGCGGTTCAAAAGGGCGTGGAATTATTTTCACGATGTTGGAGACTATAGAGACGAAGCCCAGTTTGAGAACGTGTATATGTGTCGGATTAAAGATGTGTTCCCTAAAGATCTCCTAGGGATTCCGCCCCACGAGAGATTGACTTCACTATTAATTGGTGCCAGTGCGAACTCTGGCTTGCCATACCGAGTAGCGCCAAAGGAGATGGAGGAATTGATTGTTCAACTACATGAATTGCTAAAGCAATGCTATATACGTCCAAGTATGTCACATTGGAGTGCACCGATCCTCTTGGTGAAGAAGAAGGATGGAAGTTATCGTGTATGTATTTAATATTGAGAATTAAAAAGTTAACTGAGAAAAACAAGTATCTAATTCCACAGATAGATGACTTGTTTGATCAACTAGTCGGATCGACTGTCTATTCGAAGCTAGATTTAAAGTTTGTTATTTCAGTTACGGAGCAGGGAAGTGACATTCCCAAGAAGCTTTTGGTACATGCTATATCACAACAAGTTCCTTGTAATGTCGTTTGGGATAACAAATGCGCCATCGGTATTCATGGACTTGATGCATCTGACTTTTCGATAGTGCATAGATCGATTAGTGAATGTCTTTGTTGACAATATATGGTGGTACTCTCAATCAAATATGATCAAAACAAATCTCTTGAGTATTTTTTTTCACACCCAGAAAGACAAACTCTATGTCAAGTTCTCAAAGTGTGAGTTTTGGCTATCTTAGGTGGCTTTTCTTGGCCATGTGGTTAGTGGAGAGAGTATTGTAGCGGATCCGTGAAGATCATGCGATACGAGAGTGGCCTGTGTTGACTATAGTAGCGGAATTCAGGACTTCCTTTATACTGCTGGCTATTACAGGCGCTTTGTGGAAAACGTTTTGTGGATAGCCTTACCTCTACCCACAGTACAAAAAAAGATCAGAAGTTCGTTAGGAAGCTTGAGTGTGCACGGACTTTTGAGGAGTGGAAGAGTCGTCTGACCACGTGCCTATCTTGAGTTCACCATGTGGTACGGATGGATATGGATCTATAGTGATGCTTCACGAGCGGCTTAGGCTACATTCTTCTATAAGTTCGAAAGTCTTATAGGTATTGCTCACACAAGTTAAAAGTGCCCGAGCAAAACTATTCATTTATGACTTGAAGTTGGCGAATGTGATTTTTGCACTTAATCGGTGGCATTACTACTTGTATGGCGTGAAAGTTGACATATTCACAGACCATAATAACCTTAGGTATTATAAAATCAAAAGGATCTGAATATGCGATAATGAGGTGGATATAGTTCCTCGGAGACTACACATTCCAAAAACATTACACTCTCGGGAAAGGAAATGTGGTTGCAGATGCCTTGAGTCGTAGGACTCCAGTATAGGCAAGTTTGGCTTCATATGTATGATGAGCATCTGATCCAGGAGTTGGGGCCTTAGATATTTCCTGTGTTGACAAGAAGCCACTACAAATGCTTGCTTGAACTGACGGAGCTGCAATCTGAACCTCACGGAGAGGACTCAACGAGCGATGGAACATGATGATAGATGAAGCGATATGCAGCGAAATGGTTAAAATTCCCAATTCTCCTTGGATCACGGTCTTTTGAGGAGGGATGTCATTTGTGCGTCTGAAATGTGGGTAAATTGCATGAAGATTTAACGTATGAGGCACACTTTACTAAATACTCAATCCACATAGGGAGCATAAAAATGTATAAGAAAATGAAATAGATGTTCTGGTGTCGAGTTTAAAGGACATAGCTCTCTACTTGGCGAAGTGTCATTCTTGTGCCTTAGTAAAAAGCTGAATGTCAGAAACCTGTGTTTCCTGAAGTCATTGACAATCTGGTGTGGAATTACGATGCCATATCTATGGAATTTCATGCATGGTTACGAGATCACAGAGAGGGAATGAATGTCATGTGGTGATGATCGTTGACCGGTTGCCAAAAGTATCGCAGTTCATACCAAATAAAAAGGAAGATTCAATTGAGAAATTAGCTAGGTTGTATGTTGAAAAACATAGTACGTTTACACGGCGAACCCCATAACATCGTCAGTAAACAAGATGAGCGCTTTACTTCAAGTGATTGGAGGCTCATCCACTAGTTGTTAGATACTAAACTGCAATTCAGTACGGCCTTTCATCCGCAGACGGATGGTTAGACCGAAATAACCAACAAGAAAATGGAGGATATGCTCCATCTGTGCCTTGGATTTCGGGAAGAGTGTGAGGACCATCTCGATATGATCGGGTTCACCTATAATAATAGTTATCAAGATATCATCAGATGACACCCTCAAAGTTATACGGTAGAAGTGTTATACTCCTTTAGCTTGGGCGGATACAGTCGAATCGAAGCTGTAATAAGAGTAAAGAGTTTCAAAGATGCAAAACTCGACTATACGCACTATTTAAGAGCGATTATTGGTGGCTCAGGATAGGAAAGCAAAGTATTACAATGCCAACTCCCCGAAACATGGAGTTTGCAGTTGGCAATTGGGTATATTTGAAGATAAAGCCATTAAAAGGCATGTCTTTGATTACGACTTGAAAAAGCTGAGTCTAGACCTTGGTCCGTTTGAAGTGATTGAACGGGTTGGTGAGGCTACCTATCAGTTATCTCTTTTGGCGAAGCTAAGTGGTTTGCATGATGTGTTTCCTATATCAGTGTTGCAGAAGGCCTTGCAAGAGCCTATACAAGTGATCGTTTTCGAGTAGGTACCGTTGATAGTGGGCGGATGATGATGGTTAGACCCATTCGTATCGAGGACACTGAGATCAACCAGCTACGAAACAAAGCAATCATGATGGTCAAGTCCGTTGGAGACAACTGTGGCCTGAAGAACTGATATTGGACTTGAACAAAAACCAAGTGAGATTAGTTTCTCGAGTTATTTTGTAAAGTAATGTTGTAAAATTGTGTATTGTTTTCCTTCAAATGAATAAAATTTCGAGGCAAGCAAAATTTTTTAAAGAGGGGAGGTTTGTAACACCCCAAAAAACAGGAAAACAGAGCTCACTGGTAGCTATCACCTGGCTGAAGATGTTGTTGACTGGGGTAAAAGAGACTACTGACGATATGGCTAGGCATAAACTAATATTGATCGGCGATATCGATAACTTTGAATTGTCCAGCTAAAATCATGTTCGTTCATTCCTATTGAATAAACGATCATGCGACTGGCATTATTCCCCTGGACACATAATTAGAGGAGTGGAAAAGAGAAGCGTCATCTCCCTTATGTCATTCTCTCTCATCCTTCTCATTAAGTTGTTGAAAGAAAGGAAGAAGAGGGGCTGGAGACTGAGCTTTGGAAGCTTGGTGAAGGAGATACCATAGTTGGAATTAAGAGCTGAAGGAAGATCCGTGAAGAGGAAAGCGAGGTGATCCTTTTCATTAGGATAGAAGTCTTATTCATGTCTCTGAAACGATCTACAAGGATAACGATCTTCCTTCTTGGATAAGTGAAATCCTAAATTTTGCATGTGCATGGAATCCTCCACCAAAGGGTGGAGAGTGAAGGGAATTCCGATGGGTGATTTGTCATTTCCCCGGGTAATCTTTCATATAGAATCCGAAAATTGTAGTACGGAATAGGCGTGCTGTGAGAAGCCCATCCGAACAGTTTGTTCTGGATTGGTGATGTTTAGATATGCGTGCCGGAGAAGACTCTGAGTATAAACGTGTAATTTACGGAGTCTGAGGGTTGTTCCTGTGAATTTGTGTAGCAGGATGTACTGGAGATGCGCTTCAGGAAATACCAATAAAATACTACGTATTTTATAACTGTTGAGTATCGCCAGGAGATAGTGGATATCGCTGGCGATTACTCTTGGTGAGCTATATGTTGTGAAAGTCCAGTTTCTGGCACAGCAGGATGCTTCAGATTTTTCTGGAAAAATGTTCCTGTTTGGCTGAGTCTGAAGACAAAATGAAAGGTTTTGTTGTTAATGCCAACGATAGTAGATATCGTTGGCGATAGTATAAACTCCCACTCTGTCATATAAACATATGAACAGAAGGTCCGACCGGGGCCCAACGCCATATACTACGGACAGGTAAGGAGATTACAAGTTGTTTCCAAATCCAAGTTCACTTTTGAACGCACCCTAACTCAGAGCATTCTAGCGGAAGAATTTTAGTTTAAGAACCCATACACAATAAGAATGTCCACTACATAATAAGATTGATATATATATATATATACATATATACATGTAACACATATTTTTGTCATAGCCTTATTACAACTGTTTTTAGTTAATATAAGTGACTTCATACATTGACACGCAGGCCGGCCACACATGGAATAGAAAAGTTCGCCTTTTGGGCCTTCAAGGGCTCGCCAGTTGAAACACATGGGCTTTAGCCCGCTACTTCCCACTTGCTCTCCAGCACCTGCACAAAAGGGCCCACAAAAACGTAGCAAACAAAGTAATGGTCAGGATTTTGTTGACCCGTTTATAACGACCCCACCCCTTACACGGGGTCGCGTTTCTCCATTCCTGTAAACAAGGCATCATATATATTGTGGCATGTACAAAGTGCAATTCACGCACCATTCATCACAGACGTAGGCTGAACAACCACATGCCCCGTGTACGCAGGGCACATTTTTGGTGTCTACGACTTCTCGTAATCACCACCATTCAGAGGTCCTGACTTAACGTAACTTTGTCGTTCAGAGGTACTTAACTGACGACTACATTGTTTCAGAGTACTTAACTTCTCGACCAACTGCCATTCATAGGTACTTAACATGACGACCCCATCATTCATAGGTGGTTAACTTGATGGCACAGAAATTGGCGTTCACCGCATAATTCATTCATTGACCATTTCAGGATGGAACTCACCCATTTGCATTTCGGGCTGAATACACGATTGCATACAATGACCCTCGGGTATCTTTGAGATAGACCACACAAATTCAGCTCATTGGGAGCTATCACCCAGCGACAATAACTATCGCCCGGTGATACCAACAATTCACCAAACCATGATCATTCCTGGGTATTTTCCTAGAAATTCTTCTAGTACTTTGGTGCAGCATCCTGCACACCCCTTGACTACGGATTTCACACTACCATCACACGCATATCCACGTAGTCTTCTTCGACACGTAAATAAGAAAACATCACCTATCCAGACCAATCTGTCCAATAGGCTTCACACAGCATGCCTATTCCGTACTCTACATTTCCGGATGTAAATGCAAGATTATATGGGATCGAACCAATCTTCCAATTGGATATACCCTTTTTCACCTTTTGGTGAGGGGATCCATGAAAAAGGATATTGAGTACTTCACTTGTCCAGGAGAAACTCTTTACACTTGAAGTTCTCTTCGGAGCCATGGCGATGTGTTCTCCACGTGGATGGAAGTGAGTGCCTCACTTTCCTCTTTATAGATCTAGCCTCAGATCCGACTTCCAACCACAAGATCTCCTTCAACACCCTTGACAATATTACCTCAACCCTTTGTTCCAGCCTTAGTTCTGTTCTCAAGAACTTGGATGAAAGGAAAAAAAGAGAGTGAGAAGGAAATAATGATCTCCTCATCCCACACCCTTCGGATAAGTGACCTCGGATTAACCCTAGTCACATGATCAATCCATCAAAACGAAGCAATGGCCAAGATAGGGGATGACTGGTCACTTTGGCTCTATTCCTGGCGATAGCCACTATCGCCACTCAGCTAATATTGACTTCACCGCTTATTGGCCGCTTAAGAGCCTATTTGACATGTGTCTCACACCACGCAACACTATCGCCCGATGATAATCCACTGCACCTGCGATATCCAAACACTAAACATTTCAGGCGTTGAGTGTTGAGAGCGCGAGTGACGACTCAACGCTTATCACTATCGCCATATGACGATACCCACTGTCGCCAAACGGCGATATCCATTCGACGATCGTCGACCGACTTGAATGTGTCGAGTGCAGCTCGACGAAAGATGCATCGCTATCACCATTAGACATACCCAGTATCGCCCGACGATACTGACAAACTTCCTACTATCAAATTTGAGGTGTTACAACCCCCCCCCCCCTCCTTATAGAAATTTCGTCCCGAAATTAACAAACAGTTATAAGGATGACAACAACTTAAAAGTTACAACAACTTATTATTCATACAAATAAAAGATAACAATTTATACAAACAACTCGGGGCACACTGTGCCCCGAGTTTTGATGATAGGTGATAGGTATTATTATAGGAGAACTCTACAATAAAAAGATGGTCTTCCCACCTCTTCTTGAAATTCAAGGCGCCCATACGGAGCATGTCCTCCATTATTTTTGGTCCTTTCAGTTTGGCCATCCGTTTGCGGATGAAAGGCTGTACTGAACTTTAATTTTGTCCCCAACAATGATGGACAAGATCCATCACGCGAAGTAAAATGCACATCTCGATCACTAAACGATGCAACGGGGCGCACCGTGCAATTGTACTATTTGCTCACATAAAGTTTAGCCAAAACTTCCACAAAATCGTCCCTCTTGTTCGAATGAAGTGAGCCACTTCGTCAACCGGTCTACAATCACCCAAATTGAATTGTTATCGCATTGTGATCTCTGCAATATGTACGAAATCCATAGAAATGTCATCAAACTTCCATTCCGGAATATGTAGCGACTTCAGGAAACAACCAAGCATCTGGCATTCAGCTTTTACCAAAGCAGAAGTCTGGCAATTAGCCACATCATGTGCTATGTCTTTCTTCATACCCGGCCACCAAAATAGCTTTTTCATGTCCTTGTACATCTTTGTGCTCCCTGGGTGAATTGAGTACTTCGTAAAGTGCGCTCATAGATCAATTCTTCCCTTAGATTACTCATATTCGGGATGCACAAACGATCTCCTTTCCACAAAAGACCATTATCCCAGGAGAATTGGTAATTTAAACCCGTCCACTGCATAGCGTTGTAGACTTTCAACAATTCCGTTCTCACTGAACCCTGTCCCAAGGTCATACTGTACTTCCGTTCCAGTTCAGCATGCATTCACAGTAGCATTCTTGTCCACACATGCAATGTCCAAGGCCTCCAACTCATGGATTAGATGCTCATCATGCATTTGCAACCAACTTGCTCTTGCCGGAGTTCTACGACTCAAGGCATCTGCGACGACTTTTCCCTTCCCAGGAGTATAATGAATCTGGAAGGTGTAGTCCCCGAGGAACTTCATCACCTCCGCCGTCGCATATTGAGATCCTTCTGATCCAGCAAGTACTTAGGATCTTATGGTTCGTGAAGATGTCGACTATCACGCCATATAAGTAATGACGCCACAGCTTAAGTGCAAATATCACCGCCGCCAACTCCAAGTCATGGACGGGATATTCCACTCATGCACTTTCAACTAGCCTGATCCATAAGCAATCACCTTACCAAACTAAAGAAGAACGCAGCCTAAGCCACTGCTTGATGCATCACTATAAATTTCAGAGCCGTCGGAACCACATGGCGTCGTCAAAATTGGCATCTTAGTCAAACGACCATTCAGCTCCTCAAAAGCTCGTACGCACTCTAACTTCCAAACATACTTCTGATCTTATCTCGTCAGTGTGATGAGAGGAAAGGCTATCCACGAGATATTCTCTACGAAGTGCCTATAGTATCCCAGTCCAAGGAAACTCCTGACTTCGGCGACAGAAGACAACACGGCCACACCCCCTCGCAACCATCTTCGCAGGATCCACCGCAATTCCCTCTCCACTAACCACGTGGCCAAGAAGGTCACTGATGATAACCAGAACTTGCACTCGAGAACTTGGCATAGAGTGTTCCTTCCCAGTATGCAACACCATCCGCAAATGGTTGGCATGATCTTCTTCAGACTGAGAGTACACCAACATCTCGTCAATAAAAGACGATGACAAATAAATCCAAGTACTCTCGAAACGTTCGCGCATTATTTCCATGAATACCGAGGTGCATTTGTTAGCCCAAACGGAATTACCATGAACTCGTAATGACCATAGAGTGTACAAAATGTTGTCTTGGGAATGTCACATTCCCGAATCTTCAACTGATATTGGCCAGACTTCAAGTCTACTAGCTTCAAATAAATAGTTGAACCCACTAGCTGATCGAACAAGTCATCAATCTGTGGAATCAGATACTTGTTCTTTTCCGTCAGCTTATTTAACTCTCGATAGTCATTGCATAGCCACAAGCTTCCGTCCTTTTTCACAAATTAGGACCAAAGCGCTCCAAGGTGACATACTTGGCGTATAATGCCTTGCTCTAGCAACTCTTCCAATTGAACATTTAGTTTCCTCCATCTCCTTTGGCGCAACAAGATATGGCGAGCGGGCCATAGGTTTGCACCTGGCACTAACTCATATAGTCAAGTCAATCTCCCGCTAAGGCAGTAACCCCAGAAGATCATTAGGAAACACATCAACGTACTCTAATACAATAGGAACATCACTCACACTGGGATTCGGCTCAACAGCCTACAACAGCGTGAATAAAAACTTTGCGACCTTCCGAACGCCTTGACTACTTGGATAGCAGACATCAATGTCTTGCTCGACCCACATATACCAGCGAATTTAGTATCTCGTTCGGTGTTTTGTCCCAGTGTGACTTCCTTAGAGTTGAAATCTATATAGGCACGCTGCTCTGAGAGCCAGTACATACAAAATATTATATCAAACTCAGATATTTGGGAGCACATATGCTTCCAAACTAAAATCTCGACTTCCTATACGCACCTCAACACAACAAGCTCGATCCGCGCACATCACGCACTCGTTACGAAGCAGCACATTCACCTATCTATCGCTGTAAACGAAGGCACTCCAATACGCCTTATGAAGTCTTCCAACAGAAAAGAATGAGAAGCTCATGTATCAAATAGTGCTCTCGTTGGATAATCCAAATCAGGACAAAGCCTAATGCAAACCAATCACACACACAAGTAACGCACAAGTTACTAATTATGGAAAGCAGTAAAAACTGAATCTTAACTCATACCTGTTACAATGTCACTTTGTTTGATGGCCTCTTGTTGGCCAAGATTATATACTCGGGGCTGTGTTTGGGATGCAGTCGATTCCACCACCGTCTTCCCTTTTTAAGCATAAGACGCACCTGTCTTTTTCTCTCCCTTTTGGGGCCACTGCAGCAATCTCAAGCCATATTCCCGACCTTTCCACATGTATAAAATGTGAGTGGACGTCTCCTAGATGTTGCTCCTGATGCATGAGAAGATGGAGCCGACGCAAAAGTTTTAGCCTTCTTTTTCCACCGTCGATACCCAAACTTTGAAGAACTAGGTACCTTGAACTCTAGCTTCTTCCCTGCCAAAGTCATTCTTATACTGCACACGCTTCATGTCCAGCTCAAGGAACAGGCCGTATTGACCAAGGTAATAAAACCCGGCATAATCGTCCTGAGAGAAGCAATCACAAGTCATCTCTCAGCCCTTCATAGAACTGATTTGTTTTTTTGTTCCTCATCTGCAAACGTAAAGCCTGCATATCTTCCCAATCTCATAAACTCATGCAAGTAGTCATCCACCGACCTCTCGCCTTGAGTTAGCCTTTGAAATTGGTTCTCCATCGCAATTGTTGTGCCGATTGAACATATCTTGTAAGAAAATATCTTAAGAACTCCTCCATTGAGATCTCAGTCAACGGTCGACCAGCAAACTGGTACAGCTCCAGCTCCTCCCCACCGAAGTCTTGAATCACCATCCAGCAAGAAGGTAGTCACAGTGACTTTTTGCCACTCTTCGTATCAGTTTCCATCAGGAACCTCTTTATTCTTGAGAGCAAATCTTCGGCTGTGTCAGGTTCTAGTACCCATTAACACGGTGGGGGGGGATGGAAACTCATTACATGTTTCAGTTTACTTCTCCGTTGCTGCTTGTGGGACAACTGGCTCAACGGCCACTTGTCTCACTGTCATACGCTCCACTATGCCAACCGGTTCTTGTACCATCGCAGGAATATGAGGTTGTCCCTGGACCTGCAGGTTGTGCATTCTTCATTGCGACACAAACTTTTGCAACCAACCGTATAGTTTCCGCCGAAGAAGGAGGCGTTAGCACCTCATTTGGTGCACTACTCTCCACCGAGCATTGGGGTTCTTGCTACCCTGTACCACTTCTTGTAACCTATAATGTGAAACACACAATTAGGCAACTATGAATATTGCCAAAAGCAATCACAAGAAAACACTCCAGTTCCACAAACATGTGTATTTTCATTCCTAAGTGGACATTCATGGGTTCAATTATGTTATCATGGTAGCGCACATACATGTGCTCACCACCCCTTAAAAGAGTTCGACCACAAATTTGAAAAAGGAAGACGGGAACGGAATCAGATACAAATTTTGTAATACCCCCATCCGTCGTATAGCATATGACAGAATGTCCGGCTGGGTCCCGACGCCATATACTACGAACAGGTAAGGAGATTACAAGTTGTTTCAAATCCAAGTTCACTTTTGAACACACCCTAACTCAGAGCATTCTAGCGGAAGCATTTTAGTTTAAGAACACATACACAATAAGAATGTCCACTACATAATAGGAATGATAAGTACTTCATACATCGGTACGCAGGACGGCCACACATTGTACAGTAAAGTTTGCCTTTTGGGCCTTCAAGGGCCACCAATTTCAGCACATGGGCTTCAGCCCACTACTTCCCACTTGGCTGTCTAGCACCTACAGAAAAGGGCGCACCAAAACATGGCAAAAAAGCAACGGTCAGCATTTTGCTGACCCATTTATAACGTGCCCACCCCTTACTCGGGGCGCCATTTCTCCATTCTGGCAAACAAAGTATCATATAGATTGTGGCATTTACAAAGTATAATTTACGCAGCATTCATCACAGACGTAGGCTCAATAGCAACACGCCCCGTGCACGCAGGGCACATTTTTGGTGTTTATGACTTCTCGTAATCACCATCGTTCAAAGGTCATGACTTAACATTAACTTTGTAGTTCAGAGGTACTTAACTTTACATCTACGTCGTTCAGGGGTACTTAACTTGACGACCAACTGACCATTCAAATGTACTTAACTTGATGACCCAGTCGCTCATAGGTGGTTAACTTGATGGCACAGTAATTGGCCTTCACAGCTCAATTGATTCTTTTGTCCATTTCAGGATGGAACTCAACATTTCCATTTCAGGGTGGAATGCACCATTGCATACAATGACCCTCAGGTCTCTTCGAGACAGGCCACACAAATATCAGATCACTGGGAGATATCGCCCAACGACACTCACTATCGCCCGACGATACTAACAATTCACCAAACCATGATCATTCCTGGCTATTTTCCTAGAAATTCTTCTAGTACTTTGGTGCAGCATCTTGCACACCCCTTGACTCTGGATTTCACATGTACGTCACACGCATATCCACAAAGTCTTTTTCGACACCCAAATAAGAAAACATCACCAATCCAGACAAACCTGTCTAGATGGGCTCCACACAGCATGCCTATTCCGTACTTTACATTTTCGAATCTAAATGAAGGATTATATGGGGATTATATTGATCTTCCCATTGGAATCTACCCTTTTTCACCATTTGGTGAGGGGATCCATGCAAATATGCATATTAAGGACTTTTATTGTTCAGGAGAAACTCGTTACCCTTGAAGTTCTCTTCGGAGCCATGGTGATACTTTTCCACGCTGGTGGAAGTGATTGCCTCACCATCCCTTTGCAGATCTTGCCCCAGATCTAGCTTCCGACCACAAGATCTCCTTCAGCACTTGACAAATATCATCCTCAACCCTTAGCTCCAGCCTTTAGTTCTTTCTCAAGAACTTGGATCAAATGAAGAAAGAGAGGATAAGGAATAAGGATCTCCTCATCCCACACCCTTCTGGATAAGTGACCTCGGGATAACCCCAATCACATGATCAATCCATCAAAACAAAGCAAAGGCCAAGATATCGCTCCCGCAAAGGATCTTCCTGATACGGAATACAAGAGATTGAATAGCAACGAAGTCGAATCGGATTTTGCAAGCGATGTATTTAAAAATCACGAAAAAGACGGTTCGCAAAACCTCCACAAACTCTAAGCAAGAATCACTAAGAGAGGAAGAGATTACCCAACCAAGACATCAATCACACAAGATAAAGTGAGAGATTCACTCTCTCCACGGAACCACTAACTTCACACCGAATGTGGCTGCAACCTTCTTCCTTGGAGTCGCACCGAAGGAAGCCACACTGGAGTCAGACCGATCGGAATGGAGGTAGCAAGGGGTGGCTTCACACCAAGGGGGTGTGGCGGCGGCAAGGGATCTCCTCTTGGCCGAAATTTTCACAAGGGGAAAATAGGTTTTCTTCTTCTTCAAGTCATCATAAAATCCTCATGAAAGCCTCCTTATATAGGAGTTACAACAAGCCCTTAACCATCTATGATGGAGATGTAATCTCATCCATCCGTATGGTTAAATACACACCACAAATATAAAGTGACCAAAATTAAAATTATACAACATTTATGAATATAAAATTATCATCCAAACATGGAATAATTTTATATTCATCAATATAAATAAAAGAGCATGAAATAAGTTAATTAATTCTGCGCGGTGGATTTGGCACGCCGCGGGTGGAGGTTGTAACGCGGTCTTCCTTCAGCATCATCACGACACCTAAGATCTTTGTGACGTTATGCCTCGGCAACCGGGTCATCATCAAGTAGTGGCGAAGGGGCCGCATCATCAATATGTTGAGCAGAATTGAAGCTATACTAGCCTCCCAGAGAGACTATTTTGATAATTCTCTTAAAGTTGTAACTTAAAAAGTCACTGCATTGGAAAGAGAAATGAGCTGTGGATCTGCTGAAATCCAAAATAACATAGTTGAATTTAAAAGGCTCTTGCAAATAGGAGGAAAAATAATTGATCATACAATCACTAGCATTATTACGGTTATGGAACAATCAGTTACCCTTGCCAATAATCAAATTCAGCTAGACAAGAGTGCCCAAGAGATAAACTTGAAAACTTGTGAAGAAGTTGGGAAGTTTAAAGATGATGTGATCAGCACCCTCTCTGTAGAAGTCAGAAAGGGGGAGGATAAAGTGGAAGAATAGCTAGAAAATAAGCTCAAACTCTGAAAAATCAGTGGGATGACCAACTAAAAGACATCCAAACATCACTACTGAAGGAAGTCAAAAATACTAAGCTATATACATATGACACTACTATTTGGATGCATAATCAACAGTTTCCTAAACTGACAATGGATCCTTCTGCACCCCTCCTGCATACTTGGATGTGGATATGCCAACATTCTCTCCACCTCCTAACTATTTTGAAGGAGCACCTCCTGACTACTTCGAACGACCACCTCCTAATGCTTATGAACAAGTTTGGGAGTCTGAACAAGCAAGAATGCCTCCTCAACATCCAGAAATTCAGAAGTTAAAAGAAAGAAAAATGGAGATGGAGCCTCAGCTAGCAGATCAACCCCCCATCTGATGTTGAAGAGAAAAGACCTCAAGAATTTACTGAAGTATGGAGTCCAACCTCCAAATCTCTTATTCTTGACACTCTCAAGCTGGTTGT
The DNA here is from genome assembly GCA_039583875.1 of Platanthera guangdongensis. NCBI lineage: Eukaryota > Viridiplantae > Streptophyta > Magnoliopsida > Asparagales > Orchidaceae > Platanthera > Platanthera guangdongensis. The sequence goes on from CM077149.1 coordinate 84,824,150, forward strand.
TGATTTCAATGAAAAGAGGAACTTACATTACAGCTCTTATGAATGGGAGTTATATGAAAAATCTCTTACAAAATAAGGATATATGACAGAGAATATGGAAGAAAAAATCCCAAGGATCCTCCCACACCTCTAAAGTATTTCCCTAAACCGTACAACTACCAGAAGAGACAATAAAAAGAACTAGAAAGACAGCAACAACAACAGAATCAGAAGAAATTGAAGATGTTCAGAAAGTTCATTTTTAAATTTTGTGGAATTGAAATTTCTCTTGGACAAATTTGTATTTATATGAACCTTTAGTTCTGATAATCTGACTTTTTCTATATTACTGCATTTCTCCCATTTATTGTGGCTATTAGTTTCTTTACTTGTTTTATCTTGGTATAATTCACCTTGGTGTAGAGTGTTCTGACTTCTACAAATATGGGAGATTGTTGGGTATTGCATCCACAATAGCCCAGATTTGTATGAAGTCACCATTGAACTACGATGAATTATGTTTATATTTGATGATCTTTTTAGTTGAGTGTTTGCAGGTATTAATTGCCAAGTGTAGACTAATGTCAGTCTACAATGAGTCACCAAACACAGGACCATACAATGTAATTCCTCATTGTGAGATCCATGGTGTTGATTCATGTGTAGCCTCTCTATTGGGACACACTTCTTTTTCAAGCACTAAGGGCTATGGAGAAAAGTTGGTTGCTGAATATATTGAAAAATAATGTTTTCAGTTTTTCAGAAAATACTCTAAGTTTTTTTTCTCGAGTACTATGTTTTGTACTCGAGAAGTGTTGAAATTTGTGAAGTGGAAGTGGGTGACGGGACAGGCCGCGCGGCATTGTGGCGGACAGCCTTGGCGGACTGGGCGGACTGGGCGGACTGAGGTTTGCGGCCTGGTGAAAAGTCTGGTTGAAGCGGCTGTGTTCTGAGCAGGTTGTTGCATGGAGTCCGCGGTTTGGTGCGGCCTGGTATCTGCGGATAGAGAGGCTTGCGGACTGGTGCTTTGCTCAGTGGTCGCGGGTGCAAGCTTGTGCTGAAAGGCGGGTTGTCTCTTGTCCGCGGGAAGCTTGCGGACTGATGTGTCCGCGGTATTGGCTGTTGCAGACTAAGCGTAGAGCTTGGCTGAGGCCTTGTCGAGCTCTGGTGGCACAGTAGGGAGTTGCTGTGGAGATCGTTGTGGCGGCCTGGTTTTGGAGTCCGGGATTGATCGCTGTGTGTGATAGGGCAGGAGTGCGAGGAGCTCGCGGACTGTGGCGATCTGCGCTGTGGTGTTTTGGCGGACTGAAGTTTTGCGTCCGCCAAGCTCGCATTAGCCCCTTATGGTTTTGGGCTTGGTCACACTTGGTGCCGAGTTCAGTGTGTCCGCCGTATCCGCCGAGTCCGCTGTGACCGGGCGGTCTATCTTTAGCTGCCTTTGGTCGTGGACGTGGCGGATTGAGGTGTGTGTCTTGCGGACTGCCTCGGGTTGGTGCGGACAGCCATTGAAGGGGGTTTGCTGTCCTGAAGCGGTTGGAGCTTTGCGGGGCTGATGCCTTGTCCGCTTAGCTTAGGCGGACTGGAGAGGGTTCGTCAATGGTTGCCTTGCTCCTGGCGGTTTTCCTTGGTGACCGGCTAAGTCCTCGCGGACTCAGCGGACGGTGGTTTGTATTCGCGCGGGCTGGGGCGGTGGTGTCGCTATATCTTGGGCGGTGACCACACTCCTCACCCGGCCTATAAATAGGACCCCCTAGCACATCTACAGTAACTTGAAGTGAACAGTAAGTTGGGGTGTGCGAAGTGTTGCGGTCTGTGTTTGCCAGTCCGCTCGGATTGTTTCAGGTTGACGGTTTGCTGTGTGCAGGTTGCGCGGATAACTTCAAGGAGCCAGGAGTTTGGCTGTGACTTCGGTCAAGTGCTTGGAAGTGTGCGGTCTCTGCGGACTCAGCAGGAGGTCGCTCTGCGGCTTGTCAGTTCTGTTTCATCTTTGCCAGCTTCAATAACCTGTCCGCCAGCTTCAGGCGGGTAGGGGTGTTCCTCAGTTCAAGTTCAGCAGAAGGAGAATAACGGTGTGTTCGCGCGGCCTCGCGGCTTCGGCGGACTCCGTGGTATTCGGCGGATTGCAGCATAGTTCGGGCGGCTTCGGCGACCTTCGGCGACCTCGCGGTCTCGGCGGACTCGGGTTCTGTCCGCCCGGCTTGTTTTTGGTGCTTCTGTTTTTCAGCTGTTATACTAGCGAAATCATGTCTCGCTATGTATGCATTGCATTGTAAAGAAGTGAATGAATAATAGACCTACTTGTGCTTCCATTGTTTGTTGTGATTTACCTCTGTTCCTCTAGTCCTTGGTTTCCGCTGGTTCAACGTGCGAACTGGGTAGTTCCGAAGATATTAATTTGGCGTTTGGGCTATCTTGCTGACCACGTTGAGAAAATTTAACATGGTATCAGAGGCAGGTTTCTGAGGTTACTGAGGTTCAGTTGCGTGAGCGGAAGTCAGCCAGTGTTGTTACTCTGTGATTGAGTGGTGATCAACCTGTGTTGTTGCTCGGAGCTGCTGAAAGGTTGCCAACAGGTGTTGCAATGGAAAGGAGCTTAGCAAGAGGTCTGGGCATTGAACTCTTAACGCCGACTAACTTAAGAAGTGGAAGTCGTGCATGAAGAGTTATCTTCTTGGCGAGGAGCTGTGGGATGTCGTTGGTGGAGACGACAGGCAGGAAGTCACTGCTGCTTTCGGTTACTGCTGAGCAGGTGAGGCTCTGGAGAAGAACAAATGCTAAGGCGGAGTTCGTTCTGAAGAGAGCTGTGTCTCCGGAACTGTTTGATCACATCATTGGATGTGAGTCGGCTGCTGATATTTGGACAACTATTGATGAGTTGTTCAATAGGAAGAATGTGGCGCAGCTTCAGTTCCTGGAGAATGAGTTGGCCAGGGCAACTCAGGGAGACCTTTCCATTTTCAAGTACTTCTTAAAGATGAAGAGCTTGTGTGCTGAGCTGTCGGCACTGGATCCTGATGAGCCTATCTCTGAGGCAAAGATGAAAAGGCACATTATTCGCGGCTTGCGGAAGGAGTATGTGGCCTTTGTCACATCTGTTCAAGGGTGGGCTACTCAGCCGTCGTTGCTGGAGCTGGAGAATCTGCTTGCCTCGCAGGAGAGCTTAGCAAGGCAGATGGCTGGAGTGAACCTGAATCAGGAAGGCAGCGAAGCTCTCTTCTCAGGAAAGAAGAAAGGATGGGAAGGGAAGAAGAAGAAGGTGCAGGCCGCTGTTGAGAAGGAGATTTCAACTTCATATCCGCCGGAGAGGAGCAATGCTCCTAAGGACTGGAAGAAGAATCTGAAGTACTACCGGTGTCATCAGCGTGGGCACTTCAAGCGGGACTGCAAGGTCAAACTGCAGCCTGGGCATGCTGCGGGAAAGGAGGAAGCTTGCTCGCGAAGTGAAGAAGCAGAATGGGGAGGAGCTTTCATGACGGGCACTTGTGTCCGGGCCTTATCTGCTGAGGACTTCAACAGCGAGTGGATCGTCGACTCCGGGTGTGGTCATCACCTCACCGGAGACAAGTCGAAGTTCACCTCCATGCAGGCTTACTCAGGTAATGAAGCTATTATCACTGCTGATAATACTGTTTATGCAGTAGAGAAGGAGGGAGTCGTGTCTTTGGGTAGTGATCAGGGGCCACTCACGTTAAGGAGTGTGTATCACGTGCCGGGCATGAAGAAGAACCTCTTCTCGGTGACCAACGCGGTGGACGGTGGGTATCACGTTCTATTTGGGCCAATAGACGTGAGGTTCCTTCGCAACGTATCAGCGGTGAAGGCTGATGTTGCTCATGTTGGGAGAAGGGTGAAGAGCTTGTATGTTCTTTCCACCAGTGCTTATGTTGATAGAATGAGGGCCAATGATAGTGCGGCTATCTGGCATGAGAGGCTGGGGCATGTTGGCATGGACAAGCTAAAGGCAATGGCGAGTAGAAGTCTGGTGAGGGGGTTGCCGAAGTTGTCCTCCTTTGGTGATGGGCATGTTTGTGCGGGCTGTCAATACGGTAAGGCACATCGCCTTCCGTTTGATAAATCACAAACAAGGAGCAAGAAACCATTGGAGTGTATTCATGGCGACCTGATGGGACCGACTGTTACTGCCAGCCTTGGTGGAAGCAGATATATGCTTGTCTTGGTTGATGACTACTCAAGGTATACTTGGGTGTACTTCTTAAAGGAGAAGTCGGAAGCCTTCCGGTTGTTCGTGGATTTCAAGGAGTTGGTAGAAGGCCGGCTTGGCCTGCGGATTAAGAAGTTTAGAACTGATAATGGGGGGGGAGTTTGTCTCTTCCGAGTTTTCTAACTTCTGCAGGAAGCACGGGATCCAACGGGAGCTTACATGTGCTCACACTCCACAACAAAATGGGGTAGCGGAGCGGAAGATCCGTCATTTGATGGAAACCTGCAAATGCTGGCTGCATGCGAAAGATATCCCAAGGTCCTTTTGGGCGGAGGGAATGTCTTGTGCTGCTTATGTTATCAACCGGATGCCACTCAGCCCTATCAACATGAAGACTCCTATTGAGCTGTTGCTGAAGGAGAAGCCGAGTGTTGAACACCTTAGGGTGTTCGGTTCAACTTGCTACGTGCATGTCCCGGATGCTTCACGGACAAAGCTGGATGCGAAGGCAAGGAAACTTGTCTTTGTTGGCTATGATGAGCGGAAGAAGGGATGGAAGTGCATGGACCCTGTGACGAAGAAGTACGTGGTGTCAAGAGACGTTGTCTTCGACGAGCTGACGTCATATGGAGGTGGCTCGGTGGAGCTAACCGGAAGTAGCAAGGATGATGAAGCACCGGTGGAGGCTGCTGAAGGCCTGGAAGAGGAGCTTGCTGTTTCACCAGCAGCTCCTGTTGCTTCGAACTCCGAGGCTGAGCCTTCTGGCTCAGGAAGCAGGGGGAGCACTGCTCAATGCTTGCCCCAGGTAGGAGTGGAGCCTGAAGAAGCAACGGAAGCCGTGAGCAAGGAGCCGTGTCTTCGGAGATCGAAGAGGGTGGTTAAGCCACCGGCTCGGTACTGTGATGGGAATGCAGTGAGCTTTGTCTCCTGCTTCTTTGCAGGTCCTCTGGATGAGCGAGAGCCTGCAAACTTCAACGAGGCCACTGGAGTGAAGGAGTGGGATGATGCCATGAAGGAAGAGATTGATGCTCTGAAGAAGAATGAAACCTGGGACCTTGTGCCCAAGGTTGATGGCGTTACTCCGGTTACTTGCAAGTGGGTGTATAAGTTGAAGAAGAAGGCTGATGGGAGCATTGATCGTTTCAAGGCTCGCCTGGTCGCTAGAGGATTCTCACAGCAGTATGGAGAAGACTATGAGGAGACATTCAGTCCAGTTGTGAAGATGACTTCTGTAAGAGTGGTGATCGCCTTGGCTGCTAGCAAGGGATGGAGGTTGTGGCAACTCGATGTGAAGAATGCCTTTCTTTACGGAGAGATTGACAGGGACATCTTCATGGATCAGCCGCTTGGTTTTGTCTCTGAGAAGCATCCGGACTATGTCTGCAAACTCAGGAAGGCTCTCTATGGGTTGAAGCAAGCTCCTCGAGCGTGGTATGGGAAGATTGCAGAGTACTTGCAATTCTGTGGATACCTGGCTTCCAACTCGGATTCAAGCTTGTTCGTCAAGAAGAAGGGAGAGCTAAGAGTCTTGGTCCTGCTGTATGTGGATGACATGATCATCACAGGGAACTCGAAGGAGGAAGTAGCAAGGCTCAGGGCAGAGCTTGCTATACGCTTTGAGATGAAAGACTTGGGAGAGTTGCATCACTTTCTCGGTCTGGAAGTGGAGAGGAAGGAGTGCGGAGGTTCTCATTAGCCAGAAAGGGTATGCTGATCGCATTGTGAAGCGGTTTGGCATGGGCGAAGGGAAGAAGTGCTCTACTCCACTGGAATCTGGGCTGAAGCTTCGACGGGATGAGGGAAGGGTTCTTCTTGATCCCTTGGTGTTCAGGGCTCTTGTTGGGAGCTTGATTTACATGACAATTACAAGGCCGGATATCGCTTATGATGTTGGCCGAGTAAGTCGGTATATGGCTGAACCAAGGCAATCTCATCTAGTGGCGGCGAAGGGAATTTTGAAGTATGTCAAGGCTTCTTCTGACATGGGACTCCTCTATAGAAGGGACGCGGAGGTTGCGTTGCTCGGGTACACGAATGCTGACTATGGCGGTGATTCGGATGATCGAAGGTCTACTTCAGGTTATGTGTTCACTTGCGGATCAGCTAGCATCTCGTGGTGTAGCAAGAAGCAGGACTCAGTGTCGGTTTCAACCACGGAGGCGGAGTATAAGGCTTCGGCCTTGGCTGCTCGGGAAGCTGTTTGGTTGAGGAGGCTTATAGAGGATGTTCATGAAGAAGTGCAAAGGCCTACTTTACTCCGGGGTGACAATGAGAGTGCTCTCAAACTGGTAAACAATCCAGTGTGTCACGCCAGGACCAAGCATATAGCGATTGATCACCACTTCATCAGGGAGAAGGTGTTGGAGGGGTCTCTGCTGGTCGGGCATGTTCGGAGTGAGGATAATCTTGCTGACATCTTCACGAAGCCACTGTCGAAGGGGCCCTTTGAACGCTTGCGCAGCTTGCTGGGCTTGGTCACCACTTCTCACTTCAAGGGGGAGTGTTGAAATTTGTGAAGTGGAAGTGGGTGACGGGACAGGCCGCACGGCCTGTGGCGGACAGCCTTGGCGGACTGGGCGGACTGGGCGGACTGAGGTTTGCGGCCTGGTGAAAATTCTGGTGGAAGCCGGCTGTGTTCTGAGCAGGTTGTTGCATGGAGTCCGCGGTTTGGTGCGGCCTGGTATCTGCGGATAGAGAGGCTTGCGGACTGGTGCTTTGCTCAGTGGTCGCGGGTGCAAGCTTGTGGTGAAAGGCGGGTTGGCTCTTGTCCGCGGGAAGCTTGCGGACTGATGTGTCCGCGGTATTTGCTGTTGCGGACTAAGCGTAGAGCTTGGCTGAGGCCTTATCGAGCTCTGGTGGCACAGCAGGGAGTTGCTGTGGAGATCGTTGTGGCGGCCTGGTTTTGGAGTCCGGGATTGATCGCTGTGATAGGGCAGGAGTGCGAGGAGCTCGCGGACTGTGGCGATCTGCGCTGTGGTGTTTTGGCGGACTGAAGTTTTGCGTCCGCCAAGCTCGCATTAGCCCCTTATGGTTTTGGGCTTGGTCACACTTGGTGCCGAGTTCAGTGTGTCCGCCGTATCCGCCGAGTCCGCTGTGACCGGGCGGTCTATCTTTAGCTGCCTTTGGTCGTGGACGTGGCGGATTGAGGTGTGTGTCTTGCGGACTGCCTCGGGTTGGTGCGGACATCCATTGAAGGGGGTTTGCTGTCCTGAAGCGGTTGGAGCTTTGCGGGCTGATGCCTTGTCCGCTTAGCTTAGGCGGACTGGAGAGGGTTCGTCAATGGTTGCCTTGCTCCTGGCGGTTTTCCTTGGTGACCGGCTAAGTCCTCGCGGACTCAGCGGACGGTGGTTTGTATTCGCGCGGGCTGGGGCGGTGTCGCTATCTCTTGGGCGGTGACCACACTCCTCACCCGGCCTATAAATAGGACCCCCCTAGCACATCTACAGTAACTTGAGTGAACAGTAAGTTGGGGTGTGCGAAGTGTTGCGGTCTGTGTTTGCCAGTCTGCTCGGATTGTTTCAGGCTGACGGTTTGCTGTGTGCAGGTCGCGCGGATAACTTCAAGGAGCCAGGAGTTTGGGTGTGACTTCGGTCAAGTGCTTGGAAGTGTGCGGTCTCTGCGGACTCAGCAGGAGGTCGCTCTGCGGCTTGTCAGTTCTGTTTCATCTTTGCCAGCTTCAATAACCTGTCCGCCGGCTTCAGGCGGGTAGGGGTGTTCCTCAGTTCAAGTTCAGCAGAAGGCGAATAACGGTGTGTCCGCGCGGCCTCGCGGCTTCGGCGGACTCCGTGGTATTCGGCGGATTGCAACATAGTTCGGGCGGCTTCGGCGACCTCGGCGACCTCGCGGTCTCGGCGGACTCGGGTTCTGTCCGCCCGGCTTGTTTTTGGTGCTTCTATTTTTCAGCTATTATACTAGCGAAATCATGTCTCGCTATGTATGCCTTGCATTGTAAAGAAGTGAATGAATAATAGACCTGCTTGTGCTTCCATTATTTGTTGTGATTTACCTCTGTTCCTCTAGTCCTTGGTTTCCGCTGGTTCAACGTGCGAACTGGGTAGTTCCGAAGATATTAATTTGGCGTTTGGGCTATCTTGCTGACCACGTTGAGAAAATTTAACAAGAAGGACTGAAGCTAGTTCTCAAGTGAGACTTGTCATGATTTCGAGTTGCAGAAGTAGTTCTCGAGAAAGCTTAATGCAGTTCTCGGGAAGGCCTTATGTACTCGAGTAATTCATGACACTTCTTCTCAAGTTACTTCTTTTTCAGTCAGAAATTTTCTAAGTCTTTTTCTCGAGAAGAAAATGTTTAGTTCTCGAGGAGGCAAAGTTTAATTCTCGAGAACCAGAAGAATTTTCTCGAGAACTAGATTATTTTTTTCTCGAGAGTCAGAATTCTCTTCTCAAGATACCTCTTTGTTTTCAAGTACCAGAATAATTCTTCTCGAGAACAAAAATCATTTTTCTCGAGTACTTTCTTTCATTCTCGAGATTGCTGATTTCCATCTCCACATTTTTACCAAGTATTTTTTCTCGAGATCTTCATTATTTTTCTCGAGAACAAAAGTTATTTTTCTCGAGTACATTCATTCCTCTCGAGAAATGCTGCACTATTTTCTGAAATTTACTTAAGTCCAGAGAGACAGATATTCAAACTTGATTAGCATGTGATTGGTCCATATGGATATCATTTATTATGATTATGACCGTTAGGTAAGTCCGATAAAAGGTCTTATCATAATCGACCAACCCTAAGAAGCAGACATAAGAAGAAATTCTAAGTATTCTTAATCCGAATTTTTCTTTCCAAAATCAAAAGTCGTTCTTCATCGCCATTCTTACTGATTCGATTTTGATCCAGAGATTCAGAGCAAGTGATTCAAAGATAAAGATATTCTACAATCAACAGATTCTCTCCTTGATCTTGCTGAGTCAAGAATTTTCAGATCCGAGATCTAGCCGAGTCTTCTTCAAATTATTTCTGACATAACCTAATTCAGAGTCATGAATTAGCTGGATGGAAATCACCGCCTCGGCTTTGCCTTCACGAATCTGATCTCGGATCATGATTCTGCACTCCGCAGCTCCTCCAATAGCTGGTTTTCTCCTTCCTCCTTCCTTTTCTTGGCCTCTCTCTCTTTCTCTCTCTTTTTGAGAATGTGAAGAAGAAGAAGATTGAAATGAAGGGATTTTATCCTCATTTCTCGGCCTTTATCCACAAGGAAGGGGTCTGTACTACGGACAAAGATGCTTTGGAGGAGAGGTTTCTGAACCTCCAGCAGGGGAGTCGATCAGTGATTGAGTACCAGAGGGAGTTCTACCACCTTTCCAGGTTCGCAGGGATACATGATATTGATGATAGGAGGTATGCCAAGAGGTTCTACCGGGGCCTCAGGGACGATATGAGGCAGGCTTTATTGTTCATTTCTCACGGCACATCCACCCAGATTATCGAGATGACGAAGAAGCTGGAGGCTGAACAGCTGATTGTGCAAGGCAGAGGGAAGAGACCGTATGGTGGGTCGACATCAGGAGAGAGCAGCAGGGGCACTCAGAGAGGTAGGACCATGGGATATAAGAGGGGTGGGGGACATCGTCGCCCCAACTATAGGCAGGAGCAGGGACCTCCTCCAGCATTAGCAACCCCACCTCTTCATGTGCATGATCTGAGGAGACAGGATGACCATGGCCACCGGCATGTAGTTTGTTATGGATGTCGGCAGCCCGGGCACATTAGATCGGAGTGTCAGCATCGATTCCATCCTCTTCCTCCTCCACCTCCAGTGGCGCCAGTACAGCAGGGCCGAGGCTGAGGCCGAGGACGAGGCCGAGGCTGGGGATATCACGACAGGGGACGCAATCAGGAGCAGATATACGCTTTGGACCTCACATAGCAGAGGAACCCCGAGGAAGTGATTACAGGTACTTAAATTGTTTTAATTTAGAAAATTGCAACCTTAGTAGTGCCTTGAAAACCATAGAAATAACATCCATTATACCTCAAATAAATCTCAGACATAGTTATGATCAGCGGCAAGCCCGCACATACCCTCTTCGAAACGGGTGCTTCGCACTCGTTCGTATCTGAGGCCTTCATAGATGGACTTGAAGGCGTGGAAAGATTTCCGGGACTGGAGATGAGGGTGCGTCTACCCGATGGGTCATAATTGCGGACCACTGCCCATTGCAATATGGATGTCGAGATTGGCGGCAAGGTATTTAATGCGGCAGTAACTATTCTGAGGCTGCAGGACTTCAATTTGATTTTGGGCATGACATGGTTACATCTTAACCATGCTCAGATAGATTGCCTATCAAGGAGAATCACACTAAGGCTATGAAGGCCCACGAGCAGGGAGAGGAGGTTTACCTTATCTGCTTTGAGATGGTGGGAGCAGAGGCTTCTATTTCAGATATTCTAGTGGTCTGGGATTTCTCCGACGTGTTCCCGGAGAAATTGCCCGAGCTACCACCGGCCAGGGACCTGGATTTCAGGATTCAGCTGGTACCGACAGCGAGGGTAGTGTCCCGGGAATCTTACAGGATGGCTCCCAGAGAGTTGGCAGAGTTCAGGACTCAACTTCAGGAGCTAATTGAGTCGGTATTCGTGCGGCCAGTTCATCGCTGTGGGGAGCGCCAGTTCTCTTTGTGAAGAAGAAGGACGGGTCATTACGACTATGCATAGATTACCGGATGCTGAATCGTTTAACGGTCCGCAGTACCTATCCATTGCCTTGGATAGATGAGCTATTTGATCAGCTGCATGGAGCCTTCTGGTTCTCTAAGCTAGATTTGTGATCCGGTTACTACCAGCTCCGCATTCGGGAAGAGGACATACCAAAGATGACATTCAGTTCATGATATGGGTTATACGAGTTCACGGTGATGCCTTTTGGGCTCACGAATGCCCCTGCCGCATTCATGAGTCTAATTAACTGTGTATTCGAGCCCTTCTTGGACCGCTTCGTGATTGTGTTCATCGAGGCCATTTTGATCTATTCCCGGACTCGGGAGGAGCATACAGAGCATTTGACACAGGTCTTGCAGAGGCTGATGGAGTCCCAGATGTATGTAAAGTTTTCAAAGTGCCAGTTTTGGCTACAGGAGGTGGCCTTCTTGGGGCACACGATCAGTGGAGATGGATTAGCAGTGGATCCAGCCAAGATAGATGCAGTGAGGGATTGGCCACGGCCGAAGACAGCATCCGACATTCACAGTTTCTTGGGGCTAGCCGGTTATTATCGTACGTTTGTGGAGGGGTTCTTAGGATAACACTCCCCCTCACGACCTTGACGAGGAAGGATGCAAAGTTTATATGGATAGAGCAGTGCGAGACGCCATTTTAGGAGTTGAAGGACGACTTTCCTCATCCCCTGTCCTTGCACTCCCATCTGGGAGTGAGGGATTACAGATTTACACTGATGCCTCATACGAAAGGATGGGTGTTGTACTGATGCAGCACGAACATGTTATCGCTTATGCTTCGAGACAGTTGAAGAAGCACGAGTATAACTATCTGGTACACGATTTGGAGCTCGGGGTTGTTGTATTTGCACTGAAGATATGGTGGCATTATCTGTATGGGATTCATTGTGATATTTTCTCAGATCACAAGAATATCAAGTATATCGATACGCAGAAGGACCTGAACCTGCGGCAGAGAAGATGACTGGAATTCCTCTGTGACTATGATTACCAAATCCACTACCACCCGGGGAAAGCAAAAACAGTAGTAGATGCTTTGAGTAGGAGAGCCGACACTTCTGGACCGGAACCTCGGTTGATGTCTATAGAGTTGATACGGATGATGGAAGACATGCATATTACCATGGTATCTGAGACCGAACTAGTGGTATATCGAGAGTACTTGAGCTTAGTGATCAGTGGTGATGATATACGGGAGCGCATCCGAACACATCAGAGGCTGGATACTGAATTGGGACTGATTTTCAGTGCCCTAGAAAGGGGTAAGGTCGAGGACTACACGCTGCAGGATGATCTCCTTCGATTCTTGGGACGCATTTACATACCAGCAGGGGGTAGTATCCGGGATGACATACTTAGAGAGGCTCATTGCTCCAGATATTCAATGCATCCCGGCATCACCAAGATGTGGGCAGATTTACGGAGGACCATCTACTGGCCTGGGATGAAGAGGGAGATCACCTATTTTGTGACACATTGGGAGACTTGTCAGTGTGTGAAGGTGTAATGTAAGAGCCCAGGAGGTTTACTACAACCATTGCCAGTCCCAGAGTGGAAGTTCGAGGATATTACTATGGATTTTGTGCACGGACTACCTCGCTCCCACTCTGGGCATGATTCTGTATGGGTCATAGTAGACAGACTGACCACGGTAGTGCGCTTTATTCTAGTCCGGAAGGATGCTCCAGTTGCAGTTTTGGCGAGACTATACGTGGAGCAGTTTGTCAAATACCATGGCATTCCCAGGACGATTGTTTCGGACCATGATGGTCGGTTCACTTCGAGCGAGTGGAGGGCCGTGCATGCTTTCTTGGGCTCTCGGCTTACTTTTAGTACCGCCTTCCACCCGCAGACCAACGGGCAGACCGAGCGGACCATCCGGACCATGGAGGATCTACTCTGCCTGTGCATATTGGATACGGGGAAGCCTTATGAGAGGCTACTACCACTGATCGAGTTCTTCTACAATAACAGCCACCAGGCTAGCATCAGGATGGCTCCTTACGAGGCACTTTATGGGAGAAAATGCCGGACACCGCTGTCATGGTTTCAGGATGTGGATACCAAGGCTCTTGATTCTGATTATGTGAAGGATACGGAGGCTCAGGTACATTTGATCAGGGATCGGCTGCTAGAGGCCCAGAGCAGACAGGCGAAGTATTATGATGCTCGACTCTGAAATGTGGAGTTCCAGGTTGGAGACAGGGTTTTCTTGAAGATACGTACAATACATGGTGTCTCTCGGGTGCGGAGGCACAAGAAGCTCAATCCTCTATACATGGGGCCATACTTGACCCTGGAGCGGATCAGCCCCTTAGCTTACTGACTGCAGCTGCCACCGGAGTTGGGTGCCCTACACGACGTCTTCCATGTCTCCTCCTTGCGAAGATATCTCCTACGACCGGAGCAGCATGTTACTACTACAGCCGGTCCAATAGCGCCAGACAGATCCATCAGATTGGAGCTGATCCGGATTGATGATACAGATGTCCGAGTGTTGCGGAAGAAGAAGGTCCCTCTCGTAAAGGTGTTGTGGTCCAACCATGGACGGGAGGAACACACCTGGGAACCGAGGGATCTAATGCTGGAGCGACACCCGGAGCTGTTCACTTCAGGTATACTTTAGTTTATAGGTTCAAAATTTCTTATAACTCTTGCAAGTAGAATCCCCGTAGACCCGAACTTGAATTTCGGGGACGAGATTATTTTCTTATTTATTGGGAATTGTAACATCCCAACTTTTCAGCAGGAAAAATTTTTGGGTAACACGGCCTGGGACACGGGCGTGTCCTAGGGCGTGTCTCCTTATGGTCGACGAACTCAGTTCGACAAAGTTAACTGGGGCGTGTCTGCCACCATGTAGGGAAACACACCAGACGACATGGGCGTGTTGGGAGGGCGTGTCCCCCTGCATTCGAAGATCGACGAAATCTGCACGACGATTGTCGCGTCCCCCTGCGTTCGATGATCGACGAAATCTACTCGATGATTGTCACGTTACCCTGCGTTCGATGATCGACGAAATCTGCTTGACGATTGGCGTGTCCCCCTATGTTCGACGATCGACGAAATCTGCTCGACGATTGTCGCTATCCCTCTGTGTTCGACAATCGACGAAAGCTGCTCGACGATTGTCGCGTCCCTGCATTCGACGATCGATGAAAAGCTGCTCGACGTTCGTTGAGTGATCCCTGCGTTCGACGATCGACAAAATTGCCCGTTCGACGACCGTGAAACCCTGCGTTCGACGATCGTCGAGTTGTCTTTCTCGGGATAATTTTGGCATGATGCAGGTAGGTGAACTAAAGAGGCAGAGGCCACTTGACCTTGGCTCCATCAGCCCAAATATTGTGCTGGCTGGCTTCCTCAGAGAATGTCCAGAGAATGTGACTGCATGGTGCCCACTTGGCATGATGGGTGAAACAACCAAAGCTCCAAACCAAGCTTACATTGGTTGTATCTCCCCATATACCTCCTCTCAGCCAGAAACAGTGACTCCATTAGCTTTATAGGGCAAAGAGAGTAGAACCTGATAGCTGGAGTGAAGGAAACGGTGCAGGAACCATGAATCTGAAAGGTGTCGCCGGAGCAAGGTCGGGAATGGCCACTTGCCTCCATCCTCGCCGCCAGCCACCAACACAGGTCTGTTTCACCGTTCCTCTACCCATACTAGAATCCTAGATTAACTAGGGGAGATATCTGGCTCAATTGAGCCCGATGCCATGGGAGAAATTGAGAGTTTCCAAGCTTTTTCTTACCGCTCGGGATCGCCGTCGCCGCCGTCTCCCGCCTCCTCATCACCGGCAAAGGATAGCCACCACCACCGTGAAGGTGATGGCACCGTTGGCCTGGCGTGGCGCTGCCTCAGGTGGCCGAAAATGGCCCCGCAATATTCCCCAGGTCGGCTCGATCTCAGCCGTTGAACACTTGAGGAAGATGAAAGAGTGTCGTCCAATGTAACTTTAAGATTCGTGCACTGCATTTTTTTTAAAATCTATTTAATTTTAGTTATAATTTAATGAAATAAAATTACATTTCTGTCATAGTTATTCAGTAATCTTCCATGTCAAATATAGGGCTCTTAGAGCCATTTGCAGAGGGTGACAGGAACATGAAAAATGTAGCCCTTTGTGTTAACGTCGTTAAATTTCCACCCTTAACTTGAGATTTGGTCAGTGGTTTGACCTGTAGGAACATTTTGCTAGGGTTGGTCCTTAGCTAGGGCAGAAGTTCAAAATGATGCACAATTCAAACCAGTCATCCCTGTACAAAAATGAGAATTTTTTTAGAAAAAGTTTTCTATAGTTTTTACTAAAATACCTAAAATGAAATAAATGAAATATTTGGAGTTGTGGGACTCCAAATGGCCCCAAATTTTGGTGGCATGTCCTTAGGGACATTATAAGTGTATGTTTTAAATTTCAGCAAATTTGGACCAACGCATGTTTGGTAAACCCACTTGCAGGTGTTGGCTTGTTATAGGCTTGGTGTGCATTTAGCCTAAAATGAAATAATGTGTATTCAGCCAAGTTGGAATATTCAAAAATCATTATTTTCATTATGGAGACACATGAGTGTGTAATACACCTCTCAAAGCAATGGTGGAAGTTTTGGGAACAAAAATCCCATTATTTTGAATTTCTGAAAATTTGGTCCTTTTTAAGAAATAAATTTAAAATAGGTTTACCCTTATCATAAAATGTTCAATTTTTGTTGAGGACTAAGGAGTGACATAATAAACACTAGAAATAATTTATATCTCTGTTGGATGAAGTTTCGGTAGTTTAAGGAGCAAAATGACCATTTTACCCTTATGGAATTTTGTGTAGAAATGATGGGTAAATTCCTTTGAAAAATCTGAGAAAATTCATATTGCTGTAATTGTATGTTTTATACCTTGTGCAATTATTTCAGAAGTTTGGAGTGCCAAATAATGTACTTAGGCCCCAAAATGGCATTTTGGTAAATAACTCGAATTGATCATGGATAGGCCATTTCAACCTAGATGTAAATGGAAATCTGTATATAGCATTATTTCATTATTATCAAGGCTCTGTATTTTAATTAGAAGTTTTGACTTAATATTTTATGTACTTCATTTGGAAAATGCTAGATTTGTGGATATAGTATTAAATAGGAATTAATTATAAATCTGAATTGAAAAAGCATGAAATTTTGGTAGGCCCCATTAATTGTCATATAATATACTGGGAAGAATCTCTATGGTAGTAGGTTTAATATTGACAATACTTCATGTGCAAAATACTAGAGATTTCATTTAAAGTAATTAATTTAATGGTGTAAGTAATTGGAAAATTATGAAAATTCATCCTAGTCATCATATAGGTCCATACCATCCTAGAATAAATAATTTGAGGCATATTGCCAGAGGAAATTGAAGGTCACATTTGAGGGTGGTATCGGGACATGGGTAATGGTCTAGCACCGATGTTCGTACTAGTAGGGCCACCAGAGGAGGAATTTGAATAACTAGTAAAGTGAGGATCTTAGTGGAGGAATTAACCCTGGTTGGTCACCTAGAGGATTCCTTAAACATGTGTGGAAGCGTGCAAGTCCCATAATAACAACAATGATGGGGACCGGCGGAAGACCGTCACGCTCCTAATAACACCTAAAGTCTTTCGGGTCGTTCTAAAGTAATACGAGAATTGGGGTATAAATCCTGGGTAGACACCAATAAAAGTAATTATCCTTGTGAAAGGGAACTTTGGGCGTAATTCCATCGTAGTTCCTAGTGCCCCTGGGAGCCCTTCGCTGGGTATACCCTTGGCAGTCCTGGGATTAACCTTAAACCGCTAAGTATAATAACCCGTAGACAAGAGTAGTCTATTAGGTTAGGACATTGTGATTCATTCTCACCCGTGACAGGTTTGAGGGATTTGGAATAAAGACACTAATGCGCGTTCTCACCCGTGTAGGGTTGGAGGGATTGTGATAAATGCTCACCCGTGTAGGGTTGGAGGGATTGTGATAAATGCTCACCTGTGTAGGGTTGGAGGGATTGTGATAAATGCTCACCCGTATATGGTTTGAGGGATTCAGGACAGATTAGTCCTGCGAGCTGGAGGCTCGGAATGAAATACTTGCATGTGCATAAATTTACTGTCGGGGCATGCGGTACTGGCCGTTCGTCACACCGATGGCAGTATGGTGCACCAGGCGGGTGTGAGCGTTAGAGGGGCTAGTGGGTTGTTTTACACTGCAGTCTGGAGGGCGATCCCCGATAACGCACATCGGACCCAACAAGACTGACGGGTTATGAGCAAAGTACGTACACAGAGACTCTATTGTGCACCTTGGATGTGTACAGAGGCATATGAGAGGTGTCTAAGGTTTGGTAGTGTGCAACAGGCCTAGAAGTGGAGACGCCCGCTCTGCTGTTGTCGTAGCCACAACGCTGGTACCCGACGGTGATGCTAGCTCTCAAAAAGTGGGAACTAAAGGTCTGTGATCACAGAGTCGTTGTGTTTGAGTTGCACTTGCCTGTGCATAAATTGCATCATAACATTCATTCATATTAGGTCATACGCTTAATAGATCCTTATCATATAAATTAGTATGGGCTCTTTTATATGATAAGTTAAATTTCCTGAAAACCTTAAACTTATAAATTTGTATGGCCTTTTTTATAAGTTAAGGTACTTTTGTGATGGTAGTATAGTGGTAGTCTAGTTTTTATTTCTCTGCTCTTACTTTCTGTTCTTTACTTCTTTTACCAGTACTGCACTTTACTTACTTGTACTATGTACTTAGAACTGCTAGAGTAGAATAATAATATCTATTACAACTGCTAGTTAGTTCTTGTCACCTGCCTCCACTTTTGCTACCCCTTGTTGTCCTCCGCTTCGTCCTTCCGCTCGGTGCCTAGGAGCTGCGGGGCGAGGTGAGGAGGAACGACTTAGACTTTTTGACTAATGGTTGGTGACCATACTATTTTAGAAGCTCGTGGAGATGGAGCACCATCTCTACCAGGAGACAGGACTTGAGGAGCAGATACCGCTACCGCAGACTACTACTACTACTACGCATCCTCAGGTGGGACGAGTACTGATTTATTATATTATCTTTCGCTTTGATTTGAGAGAGGGAGAGAGAGAGTTTATATAATGTACTGGGCATAAGCCCTTATTACTCTTTCATTTGTACTCATTGTGGACTATATTTCTGTACTCTTTATTTATATATATGATATGTACTCTATGACTAGTGGACTACTGGATTTGTTATACTGCTATACTTATATTTCTCTTATTGGCCTACAAGTTATATGATCGTAATAGCCGGCATAAGCGGCGTGTTGCGGTGTCGACTAACCCGTGCGTTACTGCCACCGTAAGATGGCGGTTCTGGGCATAAGACCCAGGATCCCTCCTTGGTAAGGGGGAGGGGGTCTTACATGTCTTGGGCATTGAGTGTCGACTGGCATTGAGTCGAGTTGACTAGCATTGAGTGCTGACTGGCATTGAGTGTTAACTGGGGTTGATTTTTGACTGTCGTTGATTGTTGACTTACGTTGTGTGTTTACTGGAATTGAGTGTCGCCAGGCATGCCATGGGCATGTCCGACAAGGCACGTGCATGACTTCACCATTTGTTTGTAGGTAGCTGATTTCTGAAGGAATAAAAGTAACACTCCTAGTCACGGGCGTGACCTGGGTGACACAGGTGTGTACTTTGAGAAATTTGGCTTTTTCTAAAAAATTTCTGAAAAATAAAATAAACTTAAGTTAGAAGAGTATAAATAAAAAGAAACATATTATTGGACAAAAATAACTAAAAATGATGAAAATAAACTAAAACGACCAAAATAAAGTACGTAAACATACAAATATTTACAACTCATCAAATACCCCCATACTTAAGCTTTTGCTATTCCAGAGCAGAATCTGAAGATATGCTTATAAGGAATTAAAACAAACCCTAAATTTAGCTACCGCTTGAATTAATTGAAAGAGAGATCAAAATAATTATCAGGGGTATAAGAGTTAAGTACAAAATTTTGACAAAACTTTAAATAGATGAAGAGTTTCGGCTAAAAACTTCAAGATATAATCAAATAGAAAGCAAAAATTATATTTGTTAGGTTAACAAAAAGAGATTGAAATTATAGAAACTTTAGCTTATAAGAATTAAAGGAAATAATGCAATTTTAAAAAATATGCTCTAAAAAAGATTTTAAATTTAAGTGTAGAATCATTTGAATATGACTGAGGGGGTTGTTTTGATTTATGAAGAGGATTTTGATTTTATAGGTGAGGTATATTTTTTTCTCTTTTTTTAAACCTCGAATGAAATGTTTTGTTGGAATGTGAATGTTTAAGAAAACAAAACCTTATTTTCCATAACATATAAAATTTTTTGAACACTTCATATAACCCAATATATATCTATAGGAGTAATGAATTTTATCATCTTACTCTAGAGCATATAATCTTTTAAAAATATTGGATGCCTATGTTTCCGGAATGAAATCTTATTCCCTTTGACGTAGGCATTTAAGGATAAAAATTAATCAGGCCAAATAAGACATGAAAAAAATGGGGATATAGGATTTTTTCAAAAATAAAACTAGATTTTAATAAAAAAAATTAGAGCAACTTTGACAAATTGAATGTTCCTGTATTTCAAAAAAAAACTTGGAGTAAACATAATTGAAATATAAGGTTGTTATTTTCTAACAAAATACACGTGCAACTGTTTAGATAAATTAGAAGTAGTGCTGGAAATAAGTCCCTAATCTAAAAAACAAAGTATAAAAAATTCTTTATAACTTAACCCGAAATATTTAAATCTATCAATCTCTAATTAATAAATGAATAGTAAACAAAGAATTTATAAAATTCGCTTATAATTAAACTCATAACAAGATTTTTGGTGAGCAAAAAGGTTAAGAATGGTATATTCGATTTATTTGTTTCATAATAAAATTTTTTTGTTTTTTTAGAGTTATGATATTTTTTGTATTTTTTGTTGTTATTCTCTTTTTTTGAAATTTTTTGAGTTATGATCTTTTTTTTCATTTACGAACAAATTTACAGGAAGTG
Organism: Platanthera guangdongensis; assembly: GCA_039583875.1. NCBI lineage: Eukaryota > Viridiplantae > Streptophyta > Magnoliopsida > Asparagales > Orchidaceae > Platanthera > Platanthera guangdongensis. The sequence continues at coordinate 84,844,056 of CM077149.1, forward strand.
GAAGAGAAATTATTTACAAAAATGAGAGAGGATGGAAGAGGGGAAAGAGAATATTTACAAAAATATTTGCAAAGTAACAATTTTTTTTGGATATTATGTTTTATAATTTTTTTGATTTTTTTATTTTTGATGATGGATACCCAAAAATAAATTTTTTAAAAGTTTTTATTTTCTAGATTTGTTTTGTTTTGTTTTCATTTTTTTGTGTTTAAAGAGGTGCAGAAAATAGAAGTGCAGAAAATGAAAGTATGAAAAATAGGAAAACACCCTCATACTTAATTTCAACATTGTCCTCAATGTTGCAATGTAAGTGTGAAGAACAAGAAGAAATAAAATGCAGGTATATACATAAATAAAGAGGAAGGGGTTAGGAACTTCCCTACAACGAGTTCGAGGATGCCCGTTTAGAACACTGTATTATTCAAAAAAAAGAAAAAAAGAACAATTTCATTTATATGGAATTTATTTGGTGGCGCGAGGTTTTATTTCTAATATACGCCTTATTTATTTATTTAATAACTCGACTTGGCCACAGTAGTCTGGGTGGTAGGTGGAAGCAAGCGCGTGTGTGACTCGTAATTAGCTAACGTCTTAGCTATATGATTATAATAGAAATGCATTCCCCGATCACCTAGAAGAACGTGAGGCAGGCCGAAGCGAGAAAATACATATATAATTTTTAATAATAATAATAATTTTTCAAGTTTAACAATTTTTTTGGGTTTTTGAAAAAAATAAAATGATAAAATAAAATATATATACGGGAACTTTTTTTGTGGTTTTTAGTAGGTTTTTTTTAGTTTTTAGTTTTTTGAGGTTTTAGGTTTTTTTAGGGTTTTTAGTTTTTTGTGTAGGTTTTTTTTAGTTGTAAGTTTTTAAGTTTTTTTTAGATTTCTTTTAAGGTCTTTAGTTTTTTTTAGGTTTTTAGTTTTTTGTTAAAATAAAATACATATGAAGTTTTTTTTTTGAAACGGCACCATTTCATATATATATATATATATATATATATATATATATATATATATATATATATATATATATATATATATATATATATATATATGAGATAATAAAAATAGGTTGAATAATAGGCTCTATAAGTTCAAAATAACAACACAAAGTTTCCAACAACGGCTCCAAAAACTTGATGCTTTAATTGATCGCACGCCGGCAACGGTGCGAAAAACATGATGGTTAATGGACTGATCCCCGGCAATGGCGCCAAAAACTTGATAGTTAATGGACTGATCCCTGGCAACGGTGCCAAAAACTTGATGGCTAATGGACATATCCTCGACAACGGCGCCAAAAACTTCATGGTTAAAACTCGCGGCGCCCCGAGACATATTTTATTTGGTGGTTAGGTTTTATTTGTTTTGGATGGACGGGTCGCGCAGATTTATTTGAAATAAAAGTTGAAACTGAGTTTTAACAAAAAGAAGCACGTGCACCTATCGCGTGTACTACAGGATATTCCAGTGGGGAATATCAAGGTTATGTTGTTCTCGGGGACAGGTTGATTATTTCTACTTTTCCGTGGAGGGACTATTATTTTACCAAAAATAATTTGTCTGGTGATTAATTAAATAGAGCGGTTATATAAATAAAATAGAAAATAAATTTGAAAAATTCGATGAATAAATAGCGCAACGATACTAAATCAAATTTGAACTAAAATACTTTTTAATAGCAAGAGATCCTAAATTTAAAATTAATTAAGGCGACAACATGGCCGTGGAGGTTCCATAAAAATGAGCTCACCTGTCTCAAGGACAATCGCTCACCTGAACAATAAGACTATTCGACCAGGCTCTCATCCGACGAAGGATTCCTCTTAATGCTCGCATTACGCTAAGTACCCCGCTATTGGGTGGGGAACCCAATCCGGCAGAATTCTGCGCCTCCTCTCTCGAAGGTTAGTGCAAAACTCCCTTTACCCAAGGGTCATTGGTCCATACGCATGGCCTTTCGGCTAGCTAGCATATGGATAACGGAAGTAGAGACTACACATCGATTTGTGGTTCTACGCGTTGTATACCTAGTGGGAAGAGAAAAGGAGGACCTTTAATTATTTAAAGCGATATTATCTGTCTCAATGCTATTCGATACTGAGGGCTAAGAACGATTAGCCACTCATCGGAATGGGGATGACTTATGAAAAGAACATAATTAAAAATACAAGTCCTACTCAAACGAGTAGGCAGGAAATGAAAGCAGTAAAATTACAAGTCCTACTCAAAAGAGTGGTCGAGAAATGAAAGCGATAAAGAAAGAAATAAAGTGCAAGTCCTACTCAAACGAGTTGGCAGGAATTGAAAGCAGTAAAATTGTGAGTCTTACTCAAACGAGTAGGAGGGAAATGACAAGTCCTTCTCAAACGAGTAGGCGGGAAATGAAAGTGGTAAAAGCTATCTGATACACGCACACACTCTACATAAAAAAGGAAAATGATAAAAACCTAACTCACATACTCACACACATACAAAAATTGGAAAAACGAAGTGATCAAAAAAATTAAAATAATTACAAATCTACTCCTAGAATATGATAGAAATGCATAAAAAGAGAAAATAAAATTAAATGAGCAAAAATTTTGAAAATTGAAAACAAAAATGAAAGTGTTACAAAAATTAAAACTATCAGATATTCATTCTTATAACTTTATAGAAATGTTTAAAAAGTGGAATTAAAGTTTAAAAGAACAAAAATTTTTACAAAAATAAAAAGCCTAAGTTAAAAGAAAACAAAACCACTTTAATACCATTTTTTTAAAATTCATAAGAATGAACATAAAGAAAGTACTTAAACAAAACAAAAAAGCTAAGGGAAAATGAGAATAAAAGCTAGTACAAAGCTAAGTAGCAAAAAAACTGAAATCAAAAAATTACTTTTACTCTCATACACAGACACACCCATTTTAAAAAGAACAAAAACAAAGGCAAATAAGATTGCTTACGATAGGACACTCAATTGAAATCCATTACAATATAAGGAGAAGAAAATGCATATTTTATTAAGATGAAAAATAGTTACAAAAAAGCTAAAACAAACATAAAAGTGAGGGAGAGAAAATTTTGCTTACATAGCATAGAAAAGCACCTAAGCAGCCCCTACCCTAAGCAAAATGGTTCAAAAAAGGGAACATTGGACCTTACAGTAAAGATCTATTTATAGACAAATTTTTTGAGATTACACGCCCCAGTCACGGGCGTGTAGCGGGGGGGGGGGGTGTTGGTACTAGCGCTGAGGTGAAGCAGAAATTTTATTAGCGGTTGACTTTGCGGCATTCCACGTGGAGGTCACGGGCATGACCCTACGTTCACGGGCATGTAGCACAGGCATGACAGGCAGAGCTTTGAATCCTTGCCTTGTTGGCAACTTCTTGTATTGAAAATTTCAGGCAAACACGGGCGTGCGCAGAATGACACGGGCGTGTTTGGGAAGGTTTATCTGGCGATTGCGTCGAGTTGTTACCTCGCTTACGGCGTCTTGTTTGAAATAGCTGGGGTGGTCACGGTCGTGACCAAATCGACACGTTCTTGTAGGGCAAATAGTCAAGCGTCGATCGTCGGACCGGAGGCATTGAGTGTCGAGTGGTGTGACACGGGCATTTATTGTTGGACATGAGCGTGTCTTCGGCGTTGAGTGTCGACTGGCGTTGAGTCGGGTTTTCTGGCGTTGAGTGTTGATTGGCGTTGAGTGTTGAGCATGGAGTCTTGACTAGCTTTTAGTGTTGACTGGGATTGAGTGTCGACAGGCATGTCACGTGCGTGTCCGACGGGACTAGGGCATGACTTCACCATTTCCTTGTAGGCAGCTGATTTCTGCTGGAATCAAAGTAACACGCCTGGTCACAAGCATGACCTAGGTGACATAGACGTGTACTTCGAGAAATTTGTCTTTTCTAAAAAATTTCTGAAAAACAAAATAAACGTAAGTTAGAAGAGTATAAACAAAAAGAAACATATTATTGATCAAATATAACTAAAAATGACGAAAATAAACTAAAATGACAAAAATAAAGTACGTAAAATTACAAATATTTACAACTCATCAGTGGTCAAGTGACCAAGTGGTCATCTTGACAGGCACTATGAGTGAAAATGTTTATTGTTTAAACTTTCTATGTCTAGATACAGACTCTCCTATTTGTCTAGTTGCAAATGAGAAAGTCTCATATTGTATGCAATGGCACAAGAGACTAGCTCATTTAAATTACAAGACTATTGGCAAGCTCTTTAGTGAAGAGCTAGTTAGGAATGGTCTTAATATGAAATGCACCAAGGAAAGCATTTGCTCAGAATGCCAAAAGGGAAAGCAGACCAAAGCCTCCTTCAAGGTCATTGAAACCAAAGACTTTGTAAAGTGTTTATACCTCTTGTATATGAACTTGTTTGGTCTTATGCCAGTTCATAGTGTTGGTAGGAATGTATACACCCTTGTGGTGGTTGATGACTATTCCAAATTTGCTTGGGTGTTTTTTCTCAAGAAAAGAATGAAACCCTGATATCTTCATAAAGTTTGCGAAGCAAATTCAGAATTAGTTTAATAGTACTATGGTCAAATTTAGAACTGACCATGCAACTGAATTCTAGTCTGATAATATGAGATAGTTCTGTGAAGAGCAAGAGATTTGTTGAAGTATTAGACCGGGCGGCTTAGCGGTCTGATCCAGCGGTTTGTTGACCGAGCGGCTTAGCGGTCTGATCCAGCGGTTTGTTGACTGAGCGGTCTGGCGGTCTCTCTGAAGCCTGGAGACCGGGCGGTCTATCGGTCTACCTCTGCGGCCTGTTCTATCCTGCTGGAGTTGCCGAGCGGTTAACCCATCTGTCTAACCGCGCGGCCTGTGCGGTCTCTATTATTCTAGCCGCTCAATACTGTAAATGTTTAGTCCCACATTGTTTGTACACTCTCTTTCTTATCTCCTCCATTCTATATAAGGGAGGTCATACCTTTGTAAATGATATCTTTTTTGGATAATAAAATTTCACTTATTCAAAAGTTTATTCGCTTGTTCTCTACTTTTCGCTTCTTTTCGCTACTTTCTAACATGGTATCAGAGGACACGGTCATTTCCTCCTGATTTTGTGCGCTCTCTGTTGTTCGCGGCTTGTTTCTATCCGCGCGGCTTGTTTCTGTCTGCTGCCCTGTTCGCGCGGCTTGCTTCTTCTTGGTTCTCTTCTCCTACTGCTCTTTGTCGCAGCGACCTGTTTCCTTGTCGCCGCGCTCCTTGTTCTTTCCTGCCGCTACGACTTCCTAGTCGTTGCGATCTGTCTCTGTCTGCGTGTGTTGTCTCTCTACTCGCGGTTTGCTGTTGTGATCTGCCTGACCGTGCTGGTTGTTCCTTTCTCACCCTCATCTTGGTCGCGGTCACCTGCTCTTCTCCTCTCTTCTGTTCGCTCGGCCTTCTCAGTCCGTGCGACCTCTTCCCTGTTGTGCCTTTGACCGCTTTCTAGCAGCTGATGTGATCTGCCTAACCGTGCGGGTTGTACCTTTCTTACCTGCATCTTGGTCGCGGTCACCTGCTCTTCTCCTCTCTTCTGTTCGCTCGGCCTTTTCAGTCCGCGCGACCTCTTCCCCGCTGTGCCTTTGCCTCTTTCTAGCCGCTACTGTTCGCGCGGCTTCTTCTGTTTTCTAACCGCAACTGTTTGCGCGGCTTCTTCTGCTTGCCGGGTTCTATGACTACCTCCGGTCTCACCACTACTCCTGCAGCTCCTTCTCCTCCTCCTCCTTCGGGCAACCTTGGCACCCTTTCCAAGCTTGTTGGCTCCAACTATCCCGATTGCAGCGTTTCTTTCACCCCTCTCCTTCGTTCTCAACGCAAGCATCATCACCTCACCGATGACCCTCCTCCTCGCACCTCTCCTGAGTTTGATGACTGGGATCCGAGTGATGCTCTTGTTCGCACCTGGCTGGCCAACAGCCTTTCTGATGAGTGCCTTCCCGTCATTCGCCATGATGAGACGGTCAAGGCCGCCTGGCTTCACCTCGCTGCTCTCTATTCTAAGGGGGGCAAGACGTCCCGCATTTATACTCTCTATGCGGACCTCTTCGCCCGCCCTTCCATGTCACCAGCTGCAGCTTATCAACAGGTTCAGGCTCTTGGTGCTGAAATCCTCCAGAATCGCCCCTTCTCCGCGGACTTGGCCGACTAGAACAAACACTTCCAGGAACTCCTGGTTGTTTGTTTTCTTCTTCGTCTTCCCGACTCTTATGATATGATCCGCCAGCAGATCTTGGGTGAGGCGGAATCTCCTACTTTGGATGCCACTACGGCTCGCATTGCCGCTGTTACTTCGCTCCTCCAGCGGCCTCTGTTGGCCTCCCCCCCTTCCCAGGATTCCTTTGCTCACCAAGCTCAGAGGGGGGGCCCTAGTGGCCGTGGCTCCTCTGGCGGACGGGGTTCCTCCCGGTTCCTCTGCTCTCACTGTGGTCGTACTGGCCATACTGTTGACCGCTGCTGGCAGAAACATCCTCATCTTCGCCCTTCCGGTGATGCTCCTTCTTCGGCCTCCGCCTCTTCTAGGCCGTCTGCCTCTGTGGCCACGACGTCAGGTAGTGCCCACGTTGTTACCCAAGGTAAATGGCTGATTGACTCCGGTGCCACCAATCATATGACGGGCAACCCTCATTGCTTCTCCCATCTTGAGACCCATGACCGCTTACCCCCAGTTCGTGTGGCGGATGGTTCCTCGTCCCCAGTTCATCGGACGGGCATGGTTCAACTCACTCCATCGCTTTGCTTGGAGGATACCCTCTATGTCCCGAAGTTCCCGTGCAATTTGTTATCAGTTACTACTTTATGCCGGCAACTTCAGTGCTCCGTCTTATTCACTCCCACTACTTGTTCTTTTCAGGACCCGAGGACCCAGCGGACAATTGCTACTGGGACTGAGAGCGGCGGCCTCTACTTCCTCGACGATGTTTCCGCTCTCTCTGCCTACTCCTCCTCCACTGATCTCCTTCAGTGGCATCTTCGTCTTGGACATCCTCCTCCTCGGCTTATTCGTCAGCTTCTGCCCCACTTACCTCCTACCAGTTCTCCGCTCAACTGTGATGCATGTCAGCTTGGCAAACATCATCGCTCCTCCTTCCCACCGAACCAAGGCCGTGGCTCCTCTCGTATTTTTGATCTTATTCATTCTGATGTATGGGGTCCTGCTCCTACCCTCACAGTTGGTCGGGGCAGTTCCTATTTTGTCACTTTTATCGATGATTTTACTCGATGTACCTGGGTGTATCTATTAAAAGATCGCTCTGAACTATTTTCTGTTTGGCAATCATTTTACTTTATGATTAAGACTCAATTTGCTATTTCTATTAAAGTCTTACATTCTGATAATGCCAAGGAGTATCTGACTCATGAGTTCTCCGCGTTCTTTCACAAACATGGCCTCCTTCATCAAACGACTTGTGTTTACACCTCCCAGCAGAATGGGGTGGCGGAGCGTAAAAACCGTCACCTGCTTGATGTTGCGCGTACTCTCATGACGCAGATGCACGTCCCTCGCTCCTACTGGGGCTACGTTGTGCTCCTCGCCTGCTATCTCATCAATCGCCTTCCCTCCGCGGTTCTCCACGGCCAGACTCCCTTCTCCCTTCTCTACCCCCACCAGGAACCTTTTCCTCTTCCTCTCCGTGTCTTTGGTTGTACGGCCTTTGTTCACACTCCCTCCTCTACCCGCGACAAGCTTTCCCCCCGTTCCACCAAGTGTGTCTTTTTGGGGTACTCTACCACTCAAAAAGGCTATTGCTGCTTTGACCCCCTTCTCCGCAAGCAGTTTGTCTCCGCAGATGTGACTTTTTTTCGAAAATGCTTCCTATTTCTCTCCTTCCTCTTCTCTTCCTTCTCTTCCTTCTGATATCTCCGTTCCTTCCACACCTCTCCCCGTTTTCCCACCTTCGTCTCCTCCTCCACCCACTCCTTCCCAGTCCGTCTCCCCACCCACCCCTCCACCCTCCTCTCCGCTGCCGTCTCTCTCTAGTCCCGGGCCAGCCTTCTCTGCCACGGACGCTCCGGTCGCTGACGCTCCCGTCGCCGACTCTCCCGTTGACCTGGATGTTCCCATTGCCCTTCGCAAAGGGGTGCGGGCGTGTACTTAACACCCGCTCACGGCTGTTGTTTCCTATGATCAGCTTTCTCCTTCTCGCAGGTGTTTTGCCTTGGCCATCTCTGCTACTTCTACTCCCCGTACCTACCAAGAGGCTCTCGCTCTCCCTCATTGGAAGTCTGCCATGGATGAGGAGATGGCTACTCTTACTGAACGGGGTACCTGGACCCTGGTTCCTCCTCCCGTGGGCACTGATGTGGTTGGCTGTCGCTGGGTCTTCGTTGTGAAGTTTCGCCCTGACGACACTGTGGATTGCTACAAAGCCCGGTTGGTGGCCAAGGGCTTTACTCAGACTTATGGCGTTGATTACTTTGATACCTTCTCTCCGGTTGCTCGCCTCAGCACCATCTGGGTTCTCTTTTCTGTGGCTGTTAACCGGGCTTGGGCTATTTCCCAGCTTGATGTGAAGAATGCCTTTTTCTATGGCGATCTTCAGGAGGACGTCTATATGGAGCAACCTCCTGGGTATGTTGCTCAGGGGGAGACACGTGTCTGTTATTTGAAGAAGGCCATTTATGGCCTAAAGCAGAGCCCTCGGGCATGGTTCGACAAATTCAGTGGTATTGTGGCTACCATCGACTTTCAAAGGAGTTCGGCGGATCACTCCTTATTCATTCGCAAAACGGCCTCGGGACTGGTGGTTTTGGCCGTATATGTGGATGATATTATCCTTACTGGCGATGACCGAGATGGGGTGGACTTGACGAAGAAGAACCTCCGTCAGCACTTGGTCACGAAGGATATGGGCTTCCCAAAATACTTTTTGGGGATAGAAATCTCTCGGAAACTTGACTCCTTGGTTCTCTCTCAACGGAAGTATGCCCTTGATCTTCTACGAGAAGCAGGATTGACAGGTGCCAAACCAGCTCGTTTTCCCATGGCTGTTGGAGAAGACAAAATGTGGACGGATGATTCGCCTCTTCTATCTGATGTCACACGGTACAGACGTTTGGTAGGCAAACTCATCTATCTCACGGTGACTAGACCCGACATCGCCTACGTTGTAGGCAAGGTCAGTCAGTTTATGCAAGCTCCCAGGGAGTGCCATCTTCAGTCCGCCCTGAAGATTTTAGAGTATATCAAAGCAGCACCGGGCAGAGGGTTACTCTTTCAGAAGAATGGCCATCTGAGGGTTGAGGCCTACTCAGATTCAAGTTACGCGGATGATAAAGGCGATCGTAAATCCACGTCAGGTTTTTGTACCTTTGTTGGAGGTAATCTCGTGAGTTGGAAGAGTAAGAAACAGTCTGTTGTTTCCAGATCCAGTGCCGAAGCAGAATACCGGAGTATGGCGTCAACCACGTGTGAGTTAAAGTGGTTGCGGGCTCTCATGCTTGACCTGGGCGAGGTATATGACTGTCCTCTCCCTATGTTCTGTGACAACAAGGCCGCTATACACATATCCAGAAATCCGGTCTTCCATGAGAGAACAAAGCATATAGAGGTTGACTGTCACTTCATTCGGGAAGAGATTTTGAAGAAACAGATTTGTACTCCTTTTGTCACCTTTGACAAGGAGTTGGCAGATATCTTCTCCAAGCCGGTTTCTACTTCCTTCTTCTGCATTTGTGACAAGCTGGGCATGATTGATATCTATGCTCCAGCTTGAGGGGGAGTGTTGAAGTATTAGACCGGGCGGCTTAGCGGTCTGATCCAGCGGTTTGTTGACCGAGCGGCTTAGCGGTCTGATCCAGCGGTTTGTTGACCGAGCGGTCTGGCGGTCTCTCTGAAGCCTGGAGACCGGGCGGTCTATCGGTCTACCTCTGCGGCCTGTTCTATCCTGCTGGAGTTGCCGAGCGGTTAACCCATCTGTCTAACCGCGCGTCCTGTGCGGTCTCTATTATTCTAGCCGCTCAGTACTGTAAATGTTTAGTCCCACATTGTTTGTACACTCTCTTTCTTATCTCCTCCATTATATATAAGGGAGGTCATACCTTTGTAAATGATATCTTTTTTGGATAATAAAATTTCAATTATTCAAAAGTTTATTCGCTTGTTCTCTACTTTTCGCTTCTTTTCGCTACTTTCTAACAAGATTCATAAAGAATTTTCTTCTCCAAGAACACCCCAACAAAATGGGATTGTTAAGAACAAAAATAGGACTCTCATAGAGGCTAGAAGGACCTTGTTGAGTGACATATCTCTCGCAGAATATTTTTAGGCTGAGACAGTGAATACTACATGTCAACTCCTTAACATAGCCTCTATCACCAAGAGCCACAAGAAGAATTCCTATAAGATCTTGAAGGGTATAATTCCAAATATGGGCTATCTCAGGATCTTTGGTAACAAGTGTTATGTGCTTCATAATGGGAAGTCCTATGTGACTAAGTTTGTTGTCATGTCCATTGATGGGATTTTTGTTGGGTACAGCAATCATAGTAAAGCTTACAATATCTACAACTTGAAAAGCCAAGTTGTAGAAGTGTCTGTACATGTAGTCTTTGATGAGTCTACCATGTTTGACAAGTGATCCTTCTTCTGGGATCCTATTCTTTTGAAACATTTCTCGAACGGTTGGCTTGGTCGGCTACATAAATTATATTTCTCCTTGCTTCTCTTTATTGAAGCAGAATCCGATCCCTGTGGCTTCTTTCCCACATCAGACTTCGTCTCCTCTTTTCTCAGCTACATTCCTCGGTTCTTGGCATTGTCAATCTCCTCCACCTTTATAGTAGCTTCCACAACTTCAGCATAGATTTCAGATCCATACTCACTAGACAGCTGCTTGAAGTCATTCCGAAGACTACCCAAAAAATGTTTAAATCGGGTAGACTCTAAGGATACCATGTGAGGGGAAAACCGGCTCAGCTTACTAAATTCTACCTTATACTCACTCACTGTGAGTTACCTCTGCTTCAGGTGTAGAAAATTATTCATCAAGTGGTCCTGCTCGACCGATGGTAGAAACATTCTCAGCAACAGCTCCTTGAAATCTTCCCATGAACATCCATACTTCAAGTTTTCCTTTTCTCTCAACCACCAACTCTTTGCAAGTCCCATATGCTGATAAGTAGTGACCATCACTCTCTGGTCAGCAGAAACTCCGGATTAAGAGGTCATCTCCTCAATGGCTATAATACAGTCATCCAAAGCCATGAACTCCGCCCTACCATCATAAGTATGGGGTACCAGTTGCTGGAAGTGCGAAATAAAGTTCATCTCCGATGGCAGTGTAGCTGGGGGCAACAGAGGAGCAGGAACAGCCTGACCCACATCAGGGTCCTGAACTCTAAGCGGCTGTCCTGAAATAACAGTCAACCAGGCTTGGATCTGCGATTGCATCTCCAACATTTTCCTAGACAGAGCTTCGTTGCTCTTCCTCAATCCTTCTATTACGGCCTCATTCTGAGCTCTAGATGACTTACCCTCAGACTGGGGAGTCGACCTAGTCGTAGTACGTCTGGACATCCTAATATCACAATTAACAACTAATCAAAACCTAGCTTACTGCTAGAACTGCCAATCTTAGTTCAAACAATACATATACAAATACTTGCTTAAGCTGCTAACTTGCTCTGGGGATATCATTAATGATGTCTTGCATAACTTAGAGATGATATACCATCATCCTATTAACTCATGTGCATAGACTATGAATGCATGAATTATTATACTTTTTGACCCAAAAACCATGTGTGTATATGTGTCATCATGTAAATCTTTAGTTTGGGGCGTGTGCTATGCGATGTTATGCTATGTATGTTGTGTTGTGCAATCTAATAAAACCCTTAATGCATGTTATAAGTAGCGTACACATGAAATATTAGGCATCTCAAACTCACAATATCGCATGCAATGAAAATCAAAATCTAATGTACATTCATGTGATGATTGTTATACATCCCATACTACATAACAGTCACGTGTTGCCTCCTATGAGGATCCATATGCAAACACATATTATGCATCACATACAACATAATATGCCTCGTATACTTCTTATCAAGCTTATGAGCGTAGTGTTCATGCTTCAGCTAAGACATACTGATGACACATCCATGTATGTATGAAATGACACTAGACAACTAAAATTAGTAAGAGATGGTTGCTCTACCATTTGTCAAACAACACATCCCTCTGATACCAACTGTCATAACCCGAATTTTCTTTGAAATTAAGCATATATCATAGTAAGAGAAAACACGTGTCGTGATGCCACGTGATGCACGGGATAACTGCAGACGCTCAAGCAAGTCTCCAACTCTACATTTAATATGAAATTCATAAGTATTTATAAAGAAAATCTAGTTAAGTTTAATTAATTAGTCGTATCCCTCGGCTCAGTGGATCACTAGTCCATAAGTAAAGATATAATTATATGATGCGGAAATATAGTTTATTTACAATGGTTAACAACCTACATGAGCATAAACATTCCAAAGGACAACTCATTAAATTCATACCTGTAAGTTTTTAATATATGTATAAAAATAGTTTGTACGCTAGTTAAAATATTGTGACATTAGCTTTAAAAGTTAACATGAATGTGGTAATAAAAATAATACTTTTAAAATATCCAACATGCAACCTATCATAAAACCTCCCAAAGAGTAAGTAGGAACCAATAGATCCTACAAAAGTGACTTAGGAGCTAGTAAGTACTTAACATTAAACAAAATCATGTGGGCGTCAACTACCTGACACGAACCAACCAAAACAATGTATGACTGAACTAAAGGAAAAGTAAATGACTACTACCTCACAACCGGTGAGGAATAGACAGCTGCAGAACACCAGCCTAAATCCAAAACTCTTAGCCGCTCAACTGATTACAGCTCCAATCTTAAGTCATTCACAAGAAAATAATACCTCAGTAAAAATATACAAGAGTTGATAGGAAGGTCAGTAAAAGCAATAAACCAGGAGGCAAAAGGATTACCAACCCCAAATCCAAGATTACCTGACAAAATCTCAAACAAATTAAGAAATAAAAATCGTGGTAAACGATAAACTTACCAAGTTCAAGGGTAACGTACTTGCATCAGGTACAATAAAGAACTATGCTTCATAAGAAGCATATACAAGTAAGTGTATAAAAGTAAGGAAAAGGTCAGCTCAATATTAGTGAGCAATCTCACCAGCATAATCCAGTACCTATGGGGGGAGACAACTCCGCCGACACACCCACAATAAAACTTCACAAGGGACCATGGAATGGGGGTCTTATATCTTAACACTCCCAAAGCGGGGAAAACCGGCACCAGTGGGGGGTGACAACTCCACCACTACACCCACCATCATAAACCCATCAGAGTCCAAAGATCTGCCAAAATACCGGCAATCATAGCCAAGACAAAGAAAACCCATAACCAAACATTGGACTTCTCCCACAATAAATACCGGAATAAATCTCCAAAAAATTGGCCTAAGACCAAACTTGACGAAAACAGCAGGCAATAGAATAATTTTATTTAGCAAAACTACCCTGCTGGTGATATACCATGAATCAACAAAAATAAAATTAAGTCTATAGAAATGCATCGAGTATACTTGACGCTGCATCGAGTGCAGTCCACGCACTCGACGCCAAGTAGAAAACAGAATGACATTGAGTGTATTCAGCACACTCAACGCCGCGGTGGGTATTATACATAAACAGAATTTTACAGGATAACATTGAGTGTATTCAGCTCACTCATTGTGGTGTTGAGTGCATTACACTCACTCAATTCTTTTATTCTTGGATTTCCCAAAACTAAACGGTGGCGTTGAGTGTATTCAACACACTCAACGCCGAGTTGAGTCTATTCATCACACTCAATGCTTTTAACTTAGAATTTAAATTTTAACCGATGGCGTTGAGTGTATTCAACACACTCAATGCTGCGTTTAGTGTAGTCAGCCAACTCAACACTTTTACAGTTATGCTCAAATTAAAATAATGGCATTGAGTGGATTCAACACTCTCAATTCTTTTACACTTGGACTCCAAAATATGCCGATGGCATTGAGTGTATTCAACAAACTCAATGCCGCGTTGAGTGTAGTCAGCACACTCAATGCTTTTAACTTGGTTTCAGATTTAAACGATGGCGTTGTGTGTATTCAGCACACTCAACAACACGTTGAGTGTATAGAGCACACTCAATGATTTTGCCTTAGACTCAAATTTTAAAGGATAGAGTTGAGTGTATTCAGCTCACTCAACGCCGCGTTGAGTGTATAGAGCTCACTCAACACTTTTGACTTAGCCTATGAAAATATTTGATGGCAATGTGTGCATTCAGCACACTCAACGCCGCGTTGAGCGTATTCAGAACACTCAACGCTCTTATACTTAGCCACAAAGCCACTCAACGCCACTGAACACCGGGACCTAGAAACCTGGCAGAAAAGCTAACATACCTAAACAAAGGTTAATTGACTTATTCTAGCTATCTCTTTTTAATTTTGGCTACAACTAAACCTAGATTTAAACCAAGTTAACAGCTAAGTCAAACACAGGAAAAGAATTCTCCTGTAACAGTAATAGGGTTTCTCCCTCACCAAGTGTTGAAACTAAAAATTGGTCTCCTGTGGAGTTCACCCTCGGGGAAGGGGTGATCGCGCACCTACTTCACTCCTGCAAGCAAAACAACAAAAGAAATAAGGAAGAACTAACCCAAGGGCTCGGTGGGGAGGACCTACCACACACCCAAAAGATCTTAGAGTGCTTCCCCTACTTAGCCAAAGGCCGAGCTAAGGTATCCTCAGATAGTGATTGAGAGATGGAGCAAGGGAGCACAGGAAACGTGCTTTCTGAGGTCTTATTTATAAATTTCTGAAATCGTCCTGCAAATAGCCAACTCCCGCTGTTCTGAACGACTATGTGCAGTCCAGGTTGGCCTGCCAACAACATAACTCCACTGTTTTGAAAGGCTATGGGTAGGCCAGCGGGGGCAAAACAGTAAAAAGTACCTCGTAGACCTGGGCGAGCTGAGGAGATCGGCCACCCTTGAAGATCCTGCTCGCCTACTATTGCCGAGCTCCTTTGCGCGTGTGCGAATTGGGATGGCGAACTCACCCTTCGATCGGCCTCCATTATTCGTGCTTAACTCGACGAAACCAGACTTGGCTCGGCGAATGCGGAGCTCGCGGTCGATGAATGCCGAGCTCGGGCTCGGATATCTCTGCCAAGCTCGCTTGGGGCCTGGTGATCTGAACTGGCCGGTCTGGTTCCTGGCAACCCCACTCGCAGGATATGGGCTTGTATACAATCCCCACTCTTTTTGAGCTTGGCAAAGTTCGGAAAGAAACATACAACCCCAAGTGTTCGACGACTGCGAGCTGAACTAGAGCGAATCTTCTGGTGGGGTCCACCTGTTTCTACATATATACACCTGCATACCTGCCTGACTCTTGTCATTCCCTTTTCTCTAGCCTTGCCGAGATGCCGATCCCAAAGGAGATTCAAGAGCAGCTCGCCTTGGTTCGCCATACCTCGGCTGCTCGTGTAGCCGCCCTGAATGTTGTTCCACCCGCCGTCCCGCAGGGTGGCTCGACCGAACCCAACTCCGCCAAGAGGGTTAAGTTGTTTTCTCCATCGACCGAGCCCATCTATGATGACCTGATGACAACCATAGAGCATAGGGCGGGCTCGTCCAATCTGCCTGCCCCTAACAAGGGCAGAGATATCATTGACCTCTGCGACGGCCCGAACAACCAGCTTGATGGTATGTGTGGCACCATGCCGTGAGACTCCACCCCACGAGCTAAGACCACAGTTGGCGACTCACAATTTAGAACTCCGAAGCATTGTCCCCGGGACCCGTCGCCCCCCTTTGGAACCTTGGGGGTGGACTCGCAAAAGCCTAACTAGCAAGTTAGAGCCCCATCCCCTCAGCGACCTGTCTTGACCACGGGGGTAGGTGTGGAAACCATCCTAATCCTGGGATTCGACCTCCTCTCACCGGGAATGCACAGCCCAGGCCGCGGGAAGTATCTGAGGTTCATCCCTCCCCGCACGTTCTTGGAGATGCCGAGCTCGTTAGGTAAGCTCGGGCTTGGACTCTTGTCTTGTGATTTTCCAGCACACTTCCCCTTGCTGATGTTTCTGTCTTCACAACTCCCCCTAGCCAATCCGCGGCCGAGGAGTCTTCGCGGTCGGCCCACTACTCTCCCCTCCCCGAGCTCGCTGAACTCTTACCTAGGTCCTGAAGTGGAGAATGATGAGCTTACGAGGAGGGGCGTCAAGCTCTTCAAGAAACTTGTGTGCGGGCTGCGCGAGGTGCAGGGAGTCAATGAGGTATTACAACGCGACTATGCGAGTCTTGCTGACGAGGTGTGAGGCGGACACACTGGCGAGATGATATCTCCTTCCCGGATGATATCGACGATGGACTCTCGGTGGAGAAGCAAAACTCGGGGAGGATCCACGAGCTTCTACGTGTGCGTCAGTCTGGGGACAGGTGGTGCGAGGTCAGGGTAGATAGAATGCGGCTCCCTTACCGAGCCGACCGACACTCGCCTCCTGGTCTCCCCTGCACGCGCGCCCTGCTTTTTCATTCCTGCATTTGATTGTTGTAATAACAAACATTCTTAGATATGTCTGGTTTCAGATAATAATAATTATATTTTTTTTATTTAACTTGGCCTGTGATGGAACGTGTCGGAAGTCGGCGAGCTGGGGGTTGGCGAACTATGATGGTGAGCTGGGCCGATTGGACTGTAACAGCCCAATATTTAGCAGCATACACTTTTTCGGGTGACACGGCCTGGGACACGGGTGTGTCCCAGGGCGTGTCGAGCCCGTGTCGACGATCGGCCTGGGAGTCGACGTTTTTCGCTCGACTATGTGCCAAGAGAAGGCACACGACCAAGGACACGGGCATGTCCAAGGCCGTGTCGTGTGTTCGACGAAAGTTGCTCGACGATCGTCGAGTGTCGAGACGCGGTCGACGTTTGTCGAGTGCAGCGGCACACGGCCTGGGACATGGGTGTGTCCTAGGGCGTGTCCCTTTGGGTCGACGAACTCATCCCGACGAATTTTGCGCTAGGGCGTGTCTTAGTGCCGTGTATAGGCACACGGCCTGCGACACGGGCGTGTCACAGGCCGTGTGAGTCTCGGGCGATTTTGGAATTTTTTCAGCCTGATGAACACGGCCATAGACACGGGCATGTCAGAAGGCGTGTTAGGTGACACGGCCCCTGACACGGGCGTGTCATTGATTTGGATAAGTCGGTAGAGCACCGCTTGAGGCACACGGCCTGGGACACGGGCGTGTCAAAGGCCGTGTCAGGCAAAAATTAGCTTTTTGGCAAATTTGTGGTTGTCCTTTCCTTTAGTCTAGATCCAAGGGCTGAGAGGCCTCCTTGTTTCCTTAAGGCCGTGAATGAGAAGAGCAATCTCATATCTTATTTGGTCTTCTCTTTCTTCACTTCTAGAGAGAGAAAGGGAGAGGAAGAAGGAGGAAGAAGGAAGAAGAAGGAGAAGGGCTGCTGCTGGTGGAGCTTGAGCGTGTCAAGCTGCGTTCCAAGGCCGACGTTGCAGAGGAAAAGCTCTTGTGAGTCGTTCAAGCAAACTTTGCGTTCATGGCACCAAAGAGGGCTTCAAGGGTAACGACTTTTCTTCCTAGCCATATGAAGGCATCTTTTGGGATATGTTCGTGGTTCCCCCATAAAGAGGTGGCTGTTTTTGGGAATCTTTGAGTGGATTCATGAAGTCCCCTTTGTTGGCATATAGATCCGGAAATGGAGTATGGAATAGGCATGCTGTGTGAAGCACATCTTGACAAGTTGGTCTGGATTGGTGATGTTGCATACGAATCAGAAAAGACTCCATGATAAAAAAGTAGTTTAAGGAGTCAACGGGTTATGCCTGTGATGAGTAGTAGCAGGAAGTACTGGTGTGGTAGTCCAGGAAAATATCCGTGTTATGCTTGTGCTATTGGGTCGTACCTTTGAATGAGTAACAGGAAGTACTGGTGTGACCAGGAAAGACCCTTTGTGATGCTTGATGTCGTAGGGTGTCCACATGTGAAGAGAGTAACAGGAAGTACTGGTGTGACCAGGAAAGACCCCTGACATTTGTGATATTGCGGTGTCGTATCGATGAACGAGTAACAGGAAGTACTGGTGTGCCCAGGAAAGACCCGCTGATATTGTGAGATGAATGGGTGTAGAGAAATACCCAGGCTGAATGCCAAGAACAGGATTGGTGAGACCGACCCGCGCCTTTGATTAAGCCGCGAGTACGTCGTACTCGGTGAAGGCAAGGCGATTTGAGCAACGGGAGGTGGAGGATCCGACCTGCGTTATGTCCGCCCGACGTGGACCAAAGGGGTGGTTTGTTGGAGTGCATAGCAAGAGTCTGAGGCCTGTGCTCCATGACACAATGGGGGGCTACGGGCCATCCCGGTGTAGTCAGACTAGAACTCCGGCTGCATGCCATAAAGTAAATGCTCAAGAGAGTTACCATTGGGTGTGACCCTGATACGGTGGTGGGCAAGAGCTTTGCCAGAACACCAAGAATGTGCCCTGAGTGCACGAACCGTTGGGCCAGGTGGCGAACGGTTGTGATGGCATGTGTGCGTGAAAGCACATTATTTGAGATATATTGTCATGCTTGTGATATGATATTCCTGCAGGTAAGATTACCGCTGCCCCGAGAGAAGGGGTAGGGTCGTTATAATTTGGTCAGTTGAATGCTGACTGTTGCCTTTGTTTGCCACCGTTGGGTGGATTGTCCCTGTACAGGTGCTGAAGAGCCAAGAGGGACGCATAAAGGTTGATGTCCCTGCTGTTGTTGTTGCTGCTGCTAGCACTCGAAGGCTTATGATGCTTGTAATGTTTTTCTTTTATTGTGGCTGGGATACGCGCCAATCTTTTTAGGCCACTGTTTGAAAGCCATGTAAGGCCATAAGGCTAACTTTTGTACTCTTGTAAGACATTCCTATGTAAGATATATACAACGTGGGGTTATGTTCTATGTTGGACATTCACTGGTGGAGTTCAAGTGCTAGTATAGGCTTCCGTTAGAATGCAATATGTTAGGTGCGCTGCGTTACTCTGGTATCATCACGTACCTTCACCGCCTGTTTGGTGATATATGTTGTGGGGCCACGGCCGGACCTTCTAGTATATACAACATAAACGGATGGGGTTGTAACATTTTTGGTATTAGAGCCAGGTTACGATTGAACTCCTGAATGTTCATGATAGGAATGCAAATTTGTGTGTTTGAGGAACCTGCGTGTTCCTATTTTGTGTTGTTTGCTTGTGTAAGACCGCTAATGTGTGTGTCTTGTCCACCTTTAGGTGACACGGAGTGGAGCTGGGCAGTCAGAGCCCTAGCATTTTGATGAAAGTACGGCACCAGCCGAGGTGCCTACACCTCCACCATCTGCGGAACATGTGCGTTTAGTTGCTGAGGCTTTGTTTACCATGATCCAAGGCCGGCCACTTGGGCAGGAGCAACCGGCTGTGAGGCCAGAATAGGTGGCGGCAAGGCCTGAACTTGTAGTGGATGTGGCTCCTCGAGCGGCTGAGAAGCAGCTGACGCGGTTTATGAGTTTCCATCCGCCTACGTTTTCGGGAGCGGGAACTCCTAAGCAGGCTGAGGATTGGTTATCGCGCGTCAAGCAAGTCATGACGGCGATTAGAACGGCGGAACATCAGAAAGTCACCTTAGCTACCTTCTTGCTTGAAGGAGAAGCTAGATTGTGGTGGGATGAGATGGAGTTGCATCACTTGGCGGGTCGTCCCTTAACACAAGTATCCATGGAAGAATTCTCCCGACTCTTCCTAGCGAAGCACCTTCCTGCGGCTCAACGGATGGCCATGGAAAGTGAATTCCAAATGCTGACCCGAGGTGATGGCAGTGTTGATGCGTACCTGCATGAGTTTACTCGCTTAGGGCGGTATGAGGGTTCTAGTTTTGCTGATGAGCAGAGGAAGACCAATCGGTTATATGAAGGAATGAGGGACGAGCTGAGGTTCCTGGTTTCTAGTTATGTGAACCAAGGCTTCCAGGCGTTGGTTGACACTGCGAGTGCGCTGGAGAAGGATATGAAGAGGGTGTAGGGGAAGAGAGCTTTGGCTGTGACGCAACAGGAATGAAAGGTGCCCCGATCTGGGAAACCATTTTATAAGAAGAGATGGGGCAAGAAGTCTAAGACAAGTGGATAAGCTCATTCATCATTTGTATCGGTAGCAACGTCGGGGGCTACCTCAAGGCCGGATACTCATACATGCTTCAATTGTGGACGGGTGGGGCATATAGCTCGAGATAGTCGGGTGCCGTCAAAGAGTGAAAAGAAGGCGGGAGCATCATATTCGGAAAAAGGAAAGGCGGTGGTGGACTCCTCTGCCTCGCAGGCGCAACCCCGGGTCTACAATCTTGGCCTCCAGGAGGCCATCAAGTAGAGTGACGTCGTCAAAGGTATGAGTTTAGTTTTGCATATGCTATTGCTTGTATGCTTTGCTTCGTGTATCTATGTTTGTGGTTTGTGTGTGTGACATGATTGTGACAGGCTTCGTGATGATTCGGGACATGCTGGCACAAGCTCTGTTTGATACGGGTGAGTCGCATTATTTTCTATCTAGCGAGTTTATAGCGCGGCTTGGGATACCTAGTCGTGCAAAGACAGATAGCGTCAGAGTGGTGTTGCCTAATGGTTGTTGGATGCTTGCAGATCAAGCTTGCGATGTGGCGGTCCAAATAGGAAGTCGGGATTTCAGTTTGACTGCATCTGTTTTGCCGATATCGGAATTTGACGTGATTTTTGGTATGGATTGGCTTGCGGAGCAGCATATGCCATGATTGTGTGCCAGTCCAAAGAGATCACGTTGGGCCAGAATATCGAACAGGAGACAAAGTTCGCGGGTATGCGAGGAGTGGGAGGGATGTTGATGTCTGTACTCTAGGTAGTCAAGGCTGTTCGGAAGGGTGCAGAGTGTTACTTTGCACTGATTCAGGCTGTTGAGCCTAAGGCCAGTGTGTGCGAGGTTCTGATTGTGGCGGAATTTACAGATGTGTTTCCCATGGATCTCCCTGGGCTACCACCCCAGCGGGAGATTGACTTCACGTTCGAGTTGGTGCCAGGTGCGAAACCTGTGGCCCGCTCGCCATATCGCGTCGCGCCAAAAGAGATGGCTGAGTTGAAGGTCCAATTACAAGAATTGCTGGAGCAAGTTTATATACGCCCAAGCATGTCACCTTGGAGCGCGCCTGTGCTTTTTGTAAAGAAGAAAGACGGTGGGTTGCAGTTGTGTATTGATTACCGTGAACTGAATAAGCTGACTGAGAAAAATAAATATCTGATACCACGGATTGATGAGTTATTCGATCAGCTGTTGGGCTCGACCATCTATTCGAAGTTGGACCTGAAGTCTGGTTATTACCAGTTGAGAATTCGGGAAGGTGACATTCCCAAAACCGCATTTGGAACGCGTTACGGGCACTATGAGTTCACAGTAATGCCATTTGGATTGTGCAATGCGCCCTCGGTGTTTATGGATTTGATGCACCGCACGTTCCGAGAGTACCTGGATCTATTTTTGATTGTGTTCATTGATGACATCCTGGTGTACTCGAAGTCAGAAGCTGAGCATGAGACTCACTTGCGGTTGGTGTTGAATACATTGAGGCAAAATCAGCTCTACGCCAAGTTCCCGAAGTGCGAGTTTTGGCTATCGTCAGTGGCTTTTCTTGGCCATGTGGTGAGTGGAGCGGGCATTGCAGTGGATCCAGCAAAGATCAGGGCCATCGAGGAGTGGCCAGTATTGTCTTCAGTGGCCAAGGTCAGGAGTTTCCTTGGACTTGCGAGCTACTATCGAAGATTTGTTGAGAATTTATCACGGATCGCTTTGCCGCTAACCATGCTGACGAAAAAAGATCTGAAGTTCGTTTGGACGCCAGACTGCGCACAAGATTTTGAAGAGCTGAAGGTTCGTTTGACCACGGCGCCGGTGTTGTCTTCGCCAAGTGGGATCGAGGGATTTGTTATCTATAGTGATGCCTCAGGGAGCGGCTTAGGCTGCGTTCTTCTGCAACATGGAAAGATAATTGCTTATGGCTCACGCCAGCTGAAGGTGCACGAGCGAAATTATCCCGTCCATGACTTGGATTTAGCGGCTGTGATTTTTGCACTAAAGTTGTGGCGACACTACCTTTATGGAGTGAAGGTGGAGATCTATATAGATCATAAGAGCCTAAAGTACCTATTGGAGCAGAAAGATTTGAACATGCGACAACCAAGGTGGTTGGAGTTTCTTGGGGACTACACTTTTGAAATTCACTATACTCCCGGGAAGGGGAATGTTGTCACGGATGCCTTGAGTCAGAGGGTTCCGGCTAGAGCGAATTGGTTACAAAGACATGATGAACGTCTTATCCAGGAGCTGGAAGCGTTAGAGATATGTTATGTGGACAAAAATGCCACTACCAATGCATATTTGAACTGGACAGAGGTGCAATGTGACTTTGCGGACCGAGTTCGATGGGCAACGGAGTTGGATGAAGATCTCTTACGCTATGTTCATGAGGGGCCAGAGGGCAAATTCTCCTGGAATGACGGTCTTTTGCGAAAAGAGGGCCGTTTGTGCGTCCCGAAGCTGGGTAAATTGCGGGAAGAACTGATGTATGAAGCGTATTATACAAATTATTCCATTCACCCCGGGAGCACAAAGATGTTCAATGATATGAAAAAGCTATTCTGGTGGTCAGGGTTCAAGAAAGATGTTGCCCTCTATGTGGCCAAATGCCAAACAAGTGCGATGGTGAAGGCAGAATGCCAAAAGCCGGGCGGTTATTTGAAGTCGCTGTCGATCCCAGAGTGGAAATTTGACGATATTTCCATGGATTATGTGCATGGGTTGCCGAGATCGCAGCAAGGAAATGATTCTATTTGGGTGATTGTTGACCGGCTAACGAAAGTGGCACATTTTCTCCCGAACAGGCGGGATGATTTGGTCGAAAGTTTGGCAAAGTTATATGTTGACCAGATTGTACGGCTTCACGGTGTTCCTCGGAGCATTGTAAGTGATCGAGATGGGCGATTCACGTCAAATGATTGGAGGCTAGTTCACCGACTGTTGGGCACGAAATTGACTTTCAGTACGGCCTTTCACCCCCAAACGGATGGACAAACTGAACGTACCAACATAACGATGGAGGACATGCTCCGGATGTGCGCCCTCGACTTCGGAAAGAGATGGGAAGATCATCTCTATATGGTGGAGTTTGCGTATAATAACAGCTACTAGGCGAGCATTGGGATGGCACCATATGAAGCGCTATATGGAAGGAAGTGTCGCACTCCATTGGCTTGGGTAGAAGCGGGCGAAGCTCGAATTTTTAAACCAAATGAAGTTGATGAAGCAAACTCAACCATACGGACTGTTCGAGAGAAGTTACTTATTGCTCAAGATCGACAAGCTAAGTACTACAACGCCAAGCACCAGAACGTGGAATTTGTGGTTGGCGATTGGGTCTACTTACAGATCAAGCCCGTCAAAGCTGTCTCTAGGATTCGACGATTGAAAAAGTTGAGTCCAAGATATTTGGGTACCTTTGAAGTGGTGGAGCGAGTTGGAGAAGCGGCTTATCGGCTAGCTCTGTCTGCAGACTTGAGTGGAGTACATGATGTGTTTCACATCTCGGTGCTTCGGAAGGACGTTAAAGATCCAGCCCAATTGATCGCGGATGATCGTGTGCCGGTGGATTATGGGCTAACAACGATAGTTAGACCCGTTCAGATCGAGGATCGAGCCGCGAAACAGTTGTGGAACAAAACGGTCGGGATGGTTAAAGTCCGGTGGGAAAACTGCGGCCGTGAAGAACGTACATGGGAGCGAGAGGAAACCATGCGAGAAGAGTTTCCCGAGCTATTTCTGTAATCCGTGGAGAGCATATTGTGTTGTAACATAAAAGGTTTAATGTTATAACTTTTTGGTTACGGATTGCTTGTTACCTTCCTATATCTGAATTTCGAGGAAGAAATTTTTTGAAGGAGGGGAGGGTTGTAACAGCCCAATTTTTAGCAGCAGGCACTTTTTCGGGTGACACGGCCTGGGACACGGGCGTGTCCCAGGGCGTGTTGAGCCCGTGTCGATGATCGGCCTGGGAGTCGAAGTTTTTCACTCGACGATGTGCCAAGAGAAGGCACATGGCCAAGGAAACGAGCGTGTCCAAGGATGTGTCGTGTGTTCGACGAAAGTTGCTCGACGATCGTCGAGTGTCGAGACGCGGTCGACGTTTGTCGAGTGCAGCAGCACACGGCCTGGGACACGGGCGTGTCCCAGGGCGTGTCCCTTTGGGTCGACGAACTCAGCCCGACCTATTTTGCGATAGGGCGTGTCTTAGTGCCGTGTATGGGCACACGGCTTGGGACACGGGCGTGTCATAGGCCGTGTGAGTCTCGGGTGATTTTGGAATTTTTTCAGCCTGATGAACACGACCACAGACACGGGCGGGTCTGAAGGCGTGTGAGGTGACACAGCCCCTGACACGGACGTGTCACATGGGTGTGTCACTAGTTTGGATAAGTCGGTAGAGCACCGCTTGAGGCACACGTCCTGGGAAACGGGCGTGTCATAGGCCGTGTCAGGTAAAAATTAGCTTTTTGGCTAATTTGTGGTCGTCCTTTCCTTCAGCCTGGATCAAAGGGCTGAGAGACCTCCCTGTTTCCTTAAGGCCGTGAATAAGAAGAGAAATCTCATGTCTAATTTGGTCTTCTCTTTCTTCACTTCTAGAGAGAGAGGGAGAGGAAGAAGGAGGAAGAAGGAGAAGGGCTGCTGCTGGTGGAGCTTGAGCGTGTGAAGCTGCGTTCCATGGCCGACGTTGTGGAGGAAAATATCTTGTGAGTCGTTCAAGCCAACTTTGCGTTCATGGCACCAAAGAGGGCTTCAAGGGTAACGACTTTTCTTCCTAGCCATGTGAAGGATTCCTTTTGGGATATGTTTGTGGTTCCCCCACCAAGAGGTGACTGTTTTTGGGAATCTTTGGGTGGATTCATGAAGTCCCCTTTGTTGGCATATAGATCCGGAAATGGAGTACGGAATAGGCATGCTGTGTGAAGCCCATCTGGACAGGTTGGTCTAGATTGGTGATGTTGCATACGAATCAGAGAAGACTCCGTGATAAACGTGTAGTTTAAGGAGTCAATGGGTTATGCCTATGAAGAGGAGTAGCAGGAAGTACTGGAGTGGTAGTCCAGGAAAATATCCGTGTTATGCTTGTGCTATTGGGTCGTACCTGTGAATGAGTATCATGAAGTACTGGTGTGACCAGGAAAGGCCCTTTGTGATGCTTGATGTCGTAGGGTGTCCACCTGTGAAGAGAGTAACAGGAAGTACTGTTGTGCCCAGGAAAGACCCCTGACATTATTGATATTGCGGTGTCGTACCTGTGAACGAGTAATAAGAAGTACTGATGTGCCCAGGAAAGACCCGCTGATATTGTGAGATGAATGGGTGTAGAGAAATACCAAGGCTGAATGCCAAGAACCGGATTGGTGAGACCGACCCGCGCCTTTGATTAAGCCGCGAGTATGCCGTACTCGGTGAAGGCAAGGCGATTTGAGCAACGGGGGGTGGAGGTCAGACCTGCGTTATGTCTGCCCGACGTGGACCAAAGGGGTGGTCTGTTGGAGCTCATAGCAAGAGTCTGAGTCCTGCGCGCCATGACACAATGGGGGGCTACGGGCCATCCCGGTGTAGTCATACTAGAACTCCGGCTGCACGCCATGGAGTAAATTCTCAAGAGAGTTACCGTTGGGTGTGACCCTGATACAGTGGTGGGCAAGAGCTTTGCCAGAACACCAAGAATGGGCCCTAAGTGCACGGACCGTTGAGCCGGGTGGCGAACGGTTGTGATGGCATGTGTGCGTGAAACACATTATTTGAGATATATTGCCATGCTTGTGATATAATATGCCTGCAGGGAAGATTACCGCTGCCCCGAGAGAAGGGGTAGGGTCATTATAATTTGGTTAGCTGAATGCTGACCGTTGCCTCTGTTTGCCACCATTGGGTGGATTGTCCTTGTACAGGTGCTGGAGAGCCAAGCGGTACGCATAAAGGTTGATGTCACTGCTGCTGTTGCTACTGCTAACCCTCGAAGGCTTATGATGCTTTTTATGTTTTTCTTTTATTGTGGCCGTCCTGCGCGCCAATCTTTTTAGGCCACGGTTTGAAATCCATGTAAGGCCATAAGGCCAACTTTTGTACTCTTGTAAGACATTCCTATGTAAGATATATACAACGTGGGGTTGTGTTCTATGTTGGACATTCACTGATGGAGTTCAAGTGCTAGTATAGGCTTCCGCTAGAATGCAATGTGTTAGGTGCGCTGCGTTACTCTGGTATCATCTCGTACCTTCACCGCCTGTTTGGTGATATATGATGTGGGGCCCCGGCCGGACCTTCTAGTATATACCACATAAATGGATGGGGTTGTTACATTTTTGGTATCAGAGCCCGGTTACGATTGAACTCCTGAATGTCCATGATAGGAATGCAAATTTCCGTGTTTAAGGAACCTGCATGTTCCTATTTTGTGTTTTTTGCTTGTGTAAGACCGCTAATGTGTGCGTCTTGTCCACCTTTAGGTGACACGGAGTGGAGCTGGGCAGTCAGAGCCCTAGCGTTCTGATGAAAGTACGACACCAGCCGAGGTGCCTACACCCCCACCGTCTGCGGAACATGTGCGTTTAGTTGCTGAGGCTTTGTTTACCATAATCCAAGGCCGGCCACTTGGGCAGGAGCAACCGGTTGTGAGGCCAGAACAGGTGGCGGTAAGGCCTGAACCTGTAGTGGATGTGGCTCCTCGAGCAGCTGAGAAGCAGCTGACGCGGTTTATGAGTTTCCATCCATCTACGTTTTCGGGAGCGGGAACTCCTACGCAGACTAAGGATTGTTTATCGCGCGTCAAGCGAGTCATGATGATGATTGGAACGACGGAACATCAGAAATTCTCCTTAGCTACCTTCTAGCTTGAAGGAGAAGCTAGATTGTGGTGGGATGAGATGGAGTTGCATCACTTGGCGGGTCGTCCCTTAACACAAGTATCCATAGAAGAATTCTCCCGACTCTTCCTAGCAAAGCAACTTCCTGCGGCTCAAAGGATAGCCATGGAAAGTGAATTCCAAAGGCTGACCCAAGGTGATGGCAGTGTTGACGCGTACCTGCATGAGTTTACTCGCTTAGAGCGGTGCGGTATGCGGGTTCTATTTTTTCTGATGAGCATAGGAAGACCAATCGGTTCTATGAAGGACTGAGGGACGAGCTGAGGTCCCTGGTTTCTAGTTCTGTGAACCAAGGCTTCCAGGCGTTGGTTGACACTGCGAGTGTGCTAGAGAAGGATATGAAGAGGGTGCAGGGGAAGAGAGCTTTGGCTGTGACGCAACCGAAGTTGAAGGTGCCCCGATCTGGAAAACCATTTTATAAGAAGAGATGGGGCAAGAAGTCCAAGACAAGTGGACAAGCTCCTGAATCATTTGCATCAGGAGCAACGTCAGGGATTACCTCAAGGTCGGATACTCGTACATGCTTCAATTGTGGATGAGTGGGGCATATAGCTCGAGATTGTCGCGTGCCGCCAAAGATTGAAAAGAAGGCGGGAGCGTCGTATGCGGAAAAAGGAAAGGCGGTGGTGGACTCCTCTGCCTCGCAGGCGCAACCCCTGGTCTACAATCTTGGCCTGTAGGAGGCCATCAAGTAGAGTGACGTCGTCACATGTATGAGTTTAGTTTTGCATATGCTATTGCTTGTATGCTTTGCTTCGTGCATCTATGTTTGTGGTTTGTATGTGTGACATGATTGTCACATGCTTTGTGATGATTTGGGACACGCTGGCACGAGCACTGTTTGATACGGGTGCGTCGCATTCTTTTTTGTCTAGCGAGTTTATAGAGCGGCTTGGGATACCTAGTCGTGCAAAGACAGATAGCGTCAGAGTGGTGTTGCCGAATGGTTGTTGGATGCATGCGGATCAAGCTTGTGATATGGCGGTCCAAATAGGAAGTCGAGATTTCAATTTGACTGCATCTGTTTTGCCGATATCGGAATTTGGCGTGATTTTTGGTATGGATTGGCTTGCGGAGCAGCATGCCATGATTGATTCCCAATCCAAAGAGATCACGTTGGGCCAGAATATCGAACAGGAGACAAAGTTCGCGGGTATGCGAGGAGTGGTAGGGATGTTGATGTCTGCACTCCAGGTAGTCAAGGCTGTTCGGAAGGGTGCAGAGTGCTACTTTGCACTGATTCAGGCTATTGAGCCTAAGTCCAGTGTGTGCGAGGTTCCGATTGTGGCGGAATTTACAGATGTGTTTCCCATGGATCTCCCTGGGCTACCACCCCAGCGGGAGATTGACTTCACATTCGAGTTGATGATAGGTGCGAAACCTGTGGCCCGCTCGCCATATCGCGTCGTGCCAAAAGAAATGGCTGAGTTGAAGGTTCATTTAAAAGAATTGCTGGAGCAAGGTTATATACGCCCAAGCATGTCACCTTGGAGCGTGCCTGTGATTTTTGTAAAGAAGAAAGACGGTGGGTTGCGGTTGTGTATTGATTACCGTGAACTGAATAAGCTGTTTGAGAAAAATAAATATCTGATACCCCGGATTGATGAGTTATTCGATCAGCTGGTCGGCTCGACCGCCTATTCGAAGTTGGACCTGAAGTCTGGTTATTACCAGTTGAGAATTCGGGAAGGTGACATTCCCAAAAACCGCATTTGGAATGTGTTATGAGCACTATGAGTTCACAGTCATGCCATTTGGATTGTGCAATGCGCCCTCGGTGTTTATGGATTTGATGCACGGCACGTTCCGAGAGTACCTGAATCTGTTTGTGATTGTGTTCATTGATGACATCCTGGTGTACTCGAAGTCAGAAGCTGAGCATGAGACTGACTTGCGGTTGGTGTTGAATACATTAAGGCAAAATCAGCTCTACGCCAAGTTCTCGAAGTGCGAGTTTTGGCTATCGTCAGTGGCTTTTCTTGGCCATGTGCTTAGTGGAGCGGCCATTGCAGTGGATCCAGCAAAGATCAGGGCCATCGAGGAGTGGCCAGTATTGTCTTCAGTGGCCGAGGTCAGGAGTTTCCTTGGACATGCGGGCTACTATCGAAGATTTGTTGAGAATTTCTCGCGGATCGCTTTGCCGCTAACCATGCTGACGAGAAAAGATCAGAAGTTCGTTTGGACGCCAGAGTGCGCATGAGCTTTTGAAGAGCTGAAGGTTCGGTTGAACATGGCGTCGGTGTTGTCTTCGCCAAGTGGGACCGAGGGATTTATTATCTATAGTGATGCCTCAGGGAGCGGCTTAGGCTGCGTTCTTCTGCAATAGGGAAAGATAATTGCTTATGGATCACGCTAGCTGAAGGTGCACGAGAGAAATTATCCCGTCCATGACTTGGAGTTAGCGGCGGTGATTTTTGCACTAAAGTTGTGGTGACACTACCTTTATGGAGTGAAGGTGGAGATCTATACAGATCATAAGAGCCTAAAGTACCTATTGGAGCAGAAAGATTTGAACATGCGACAACGAAGGTGGTTGGAGTTCCTTGGGGACTGCACTTTTGAAATTCACTATACTCCCGGGAAGGGGAATGTTGTTGCGGATGCCTTGAGTCGGAGGGTTCCGGATAGAGCGAATTGGTTACAAAGGCATGATGAACGTCTTATCCAGGAGCTGGAAGCGTTAGAGATATATAGTGTGGACAAAAATTCCACTACCAATGCATATTTGAACAGGATGGAGGTGCAATGTGACCTTGCAGACAGAGTTCGACGGGCAACAGAGTTGGATGAAGATCTCTTACGCTATGTTCATGAGGGTCCAGAGGGCAAATTCTCTTGGAATGACGGTCTTTTGCGAAAAGAGGGCCGTTTGTGCGTCCCGAAACTGGGTAAATTGCGGGAAGAACTGATGTATGAAGCGCATTATACAAAGTATTCCATTCACCCCGGGAGCACAAAGATGTTCAATGATATGAAAAAGCTATTCTGGTGGCCAGGGCTCAAGAAAGATATTGCCCTCTATGTGGCCAAATGCCAAACATGTGCGATGGTGAAGGCGGAATGCCAAAAGCCGGGCGGTTATTTGAAGTCGTTGCCGATCCCAGAGTGGAAATTTGATGAAATTTCCATGGATTTTGTACATAGGTTGCCGAGATCGCAGCGAGGAAATGATTCCATTTGGGTGATTATTGACCGGCTAACGAAAGTGGCACATTTTCTCCCGAACAGGCGGGATGATTCGGTCGAAAGTTTGGCAAAGTTATATGTTGACCAGATTGTATAGCTTCACGGTGTTCCTCGGAGCATCGTAAGAGATCGAGATGGGCGATTCACGTCAAATAATTGGAGGCTAGTTCACCGATTGTTGGGCACGAAATTGACTTTCAGTACAGCGTTTCATCCCCAAACGGATGGCCAAACTGAACGTACCAACAGAACGATGGAGGACATGCTCCGGATGTGCGCCCTCGACTTCGGTAAGAGATGGGAAGATCATCTCTATATGGTGGAGTTTGCATATAATAACATCTACCAGGCGAGCATTGGGATGACACCATATGAAGCGCTATATGGAAGGACCTGTCGTACTCCCTTGGCTTGGGTAGAAGCGGGCGAAGCTCGAATTTTTAAACCAAATGAAGTTGATGAAGCAAACTCAACCATACGGACTGTTCGAGAGAAGTTACTTATTGCTCAAGATCGACAAGCTAAGTACTACAACGCCAAGCACCGGAACGTGGAATTTGTGGTTGGCGATTGGGTCTACTTATAGATCAAGCCCGTCAAAGATGTCTCCAGGATTCGACGATTGAAAAAGTTGAGTCCAAGATATTTGGGTCCCTTTGAAGTGGTGGAGCGAGTTGGAGAAGTGGCTTATCGGCTAGCTCTGTCGACAGACTTGAGTGCAGTACATGATGTGTTTCACATCTCAGTGCTTCGGAAGGCCGTTAAAGATCCAGCCCAAGTGATCGCGGATGATCGTGTGCCGGTGGAGTATGGGCTAACAACGAGAGTTAGACCCATTCAGATCGAGGATCGAGCCGAGAAACTGTTGCGGAACAAAGCGGTCGGGATGGTTAAAGTCCGGTGGGACAACTGCGGCCGTGAAGAACGTACATGGGAGCGAGAGCAAATCATGCGAGAAGAGTTTCCCGAGCTGTTTCTGTAATTCGTGGAGAGCATATTGTGTTGTAACATAAAATGTTTAATGTTATAACTTTTTGGTTGCTGATTGCTTGTTACCCTCCTGTATCTGAATTTCGAGGACGAAATTTTTTGTAAGAGGGGAGGGTTGTAACAACCCAATTTTTAGCAGCAGGCACTTTTTCGGGTGACAAGGCCTTGGATAACCTATTGAAGAAGCAGGAAAAGTTGTCACTTCTTCAGATAAGAATCATCGGTGTACAAGGGAATAAGCTATTGGGAAGGGTTTTCATCCACAGGAAAAGTTGAAGAAGCATCTAGGGGACCATGGACAGTTTTTCTTCCTCGGGATATACAAGAATTGCATCAATCCTCCTAGAAAAATATTTGTCGTCAAATCTCAAATTTCTTTATCCTAAACAAGCAATGACAGATCACGAATGTTGAAGCAGCCCAAAACAATATGCGAGCAGCTTCAACTCGTATGTGATGTTCCCACGCTGCTTCAAACCCCTAAAGAGTGCATCAATGCAGCATCAATTTTTTTCTCTTGTTAAGGAGTTTTTCATTCCTGAAATACATGTGCTAATTGGCACTTTAATTGTAAACCTCGTTCTTCTTCTTTATCTGAGATCTAATTTGCTCATGCAACACCTTCATTTTCTTGGCTCTATCTTCCCTCAAAACAAACCCTATCCAACTCATGAAGTGAATGAAATCTTAGGAATAATGATTTGAGACCATACATAATCTCAAAGGTGGTGTGCAAGTAGCATGATGAAAACTCTTATTATAAGCAAACTCGGCATGAGCTAGTTAATGTTTCCATTTCTTCATATTCATCCCAATTAAAAATCTTAAAATAGTAGATATACTCATGTTAAACACCTCTATTTGACGAGGCGTCTGAGGGTAGCAAGTAACGCTAAAAGAAAATCTGGTCTCAACTTTCCAGCAAAGGCTCTTCCAATAATAGTTGAGGAACTGCACGTTCCTATCTGACATGATGCTTTTAGAGATCTCATGCAATCAAATAACCTCCCTAAAGAACAAACCAACAGCATAGTATTTATAATTTGTCTTGTGACAAGGAATAGAAAAAGTAATCTTAAAAAGTTCTATTATCACCATAATTGAATACTTTCCATGATGGATCCTAGGCAACCCAAGTACGAGGTCTACATTGTCAAAATGGAGTATCCTATACTGGAAGCAGAGTATATACGTTTTGCAAGTTGTCTTGTCTTAGCTCCATAATGAGTGGCATGCCTCTTCATAATATAGAGCACGTCATGAATCATTTTGAGACAGAATAATTGTTATCTCAAAGAATCTAGGCTTATTTATGTCAAAGTGCCCTAATGGAGCCCCACCGTGAGCCTCCCTGATCAACATCTCCCTCACTGGACTCCGAGGAATGCATAATCACCCACATTAAAGAGGACATGCCTAAAAACTCTCCACTGCCCTTCTTTGCAAGACAAAATGGTGCCAAAATCTTTATTTTTATCATACAGCCCTTAAATAACTTTTCCTGCTTCTTCAATAGCTTATTCCCTTGTACCCAATAGCTGTTTCTTCAACTTTTCCTGCTTGCTGAATAACCTGGATGTCTTCGCCTGGTCAGCAGAAGACATGCCAGGAGTGGATCCTGATGTTGCATTCCACCACTTGAATGTTGATCCCGACTGCAAGCCTATATAACAAAAGAAGAGGGACATAGCTACAAAGCTTGCGGAGCCAATAAGGGAGGAGGTTGCAAAGCTCCTCAAGGCTAATGTTGTTAAAGAAGTTCAATATCCCACCTGGATATCAAACGTTGTAATGGTTAAAAAGTCAGGGGGAAAATGGCGAATGTGTGTAGATTTTAAAAAACTTAATAAAGCATGCCCTAAAGATTGCTACCCCTTACCTCGGATATATTCTTTAGTTGATTCTGTGGTAGGGTACTCTTATAGGAGTTTTTTAGATGCGTTTTTTGGTTATCACCAGATAAGAATGCATAAGCCCGACGTTCCTCACACGTCGTTCATTACTAATGATGGTTGCTATTGCTACCTTGTGATGCCCTTTGGGCTTAAAAATGCCGGTGCAACCTACCAACGGATGATGGACCATGTGTTTAACCATCAGAAGGGAAGGAACCTGAAGTGTATGTAGACGATCTCTTGATTAAGAGTAAGTCATTTTCGCTGCACTTGCTAGATCTAGCAGAGACGTTCGCTACTCTGCGTAGGTACAAAATGAAGCTCAACCCATTGAAATGCACTTTTGGGGCGAGTAAGGGGAAGTTCCTTGGTCATCTCCTTACTCCGGAAGGACTTGCCCCCAATCCTGATAAGGTGAAATCCATTCTTGAAATGCCTACCCCTCGTTCGTCAAAGGAAGTTCAACAGTTAGGGGGAAGGCTGGCAGGTCTTGCAAGATTTCTCTCTCGAGTTGGAGATAGGAGTGCTCCCTTCTTTAAAACCCTCCGACGAGCATCAAAGTTTGAGTGGACAGAAGAATGATCCCAAGCTTTTGAGCAGTTGAAGATGCAACTTACCTCAGCACCCCTGCTTCAGAGTCCCCGGCCAGGAGTGATTCTTTTCTTGTACCTAGGGGTTGGCCCTGAGGCCATCAGCTCCGTTCTTCTTCGGGAAGAAAGCAGGAAGCAATTCCCAATTTACTATGTTAGCCATATCCTGAAAAGTGCTGAGACACGGTATCCGATTTTGGAGAAGTTAGCCTTGGCACTAGTCATGTACGCTCGCAGACTCCATCCGTACTTTCAAGCACATTCAATTCAAGTCGTCACCGATCAGCCTTTGAGGGGTTTGTTGGAGAAACCAGAGCATTCTGGCAGGCTAGCTAAGTGGGCAATAGAGTTGAGTGAATTTGAAATCTCTTATGTGCCCAAGACAGCCATTAAAGCTCAAGTCCTAGTAGATTTCTTAATCGACATGCCAGAGTCCAGTTCTGATCGAGCAGAAAGTCACCTTCGGCTTGGACCATCTACGTTGATGGTGCCTCAGGTAGAAATTCTTCTGGAGAGGGAGTGGTTCTCATTAATCCAAACGGCATCAAACTGGAGCAGGCCATCAAATTTTACTTTCCAGTAACCAATAACCAGGCCGAGTATGAATCTTTGCTAGCAGGCTTGAGGCTTGCAAGAGAACTAGGAATCGATCATGTTCATATCAAAACCGATTCTATGGTAATGGCGTCACAAGTCCTCGGTAACTTCAAAACAAGAGAGACGATCTTGAAGAAATATCTAACTCTTGTGAAGATAGAAGTCAGCAGGTTCAAGAGTTTTACCATCGAGCACATCCCTAGAACAGAAAACGAGGAGGCAGATTTTCTTTCCAAGTATGGGATGCCTTCAGGAGGAACAACTTCCGAGCTCTTCCGCCCGGCAGTGGTGGAGGGAGATTTGATGCAAGTGGACCAACGTACCTCTTGGATGGACCCATTCATCCTCTATCTGTCAACGGGATATTATCATCATTCAGTCAAAGATAAGAAAAAGTTCTGAATAAAGTCAGCTCACTACTTCTTAGTGGCAGGAGTCCTCTACAGAAAAACCTTCCTCTCTACCATGGCCCGGTGTGTTTCAGAAGAAGAAGCTCCCCTTATTTTGCAAGAAGTTTATTTAGGAGAATGTGGAAGCCACTCGGGAGCAAGAACCCTGGAAAGACGTATCCTGCGGCAGGGTTATTTTTGGCCCACTATGAAGAGAGACACTGAGGTCTATGCAAGAAAGTGCGTTCAATGCCAGAAGTTCGCTCCACTTCAACTCCAAGCAGCTCAGTCCCTCTGGTCGATTGCAACTCCTTGGCCCTTTGCGGTTTGGGGGATGGATCTCATTGGTCCTTTTCCCTTGGCAAGCGGGCAACGACGTTTCATCATCGTAATGATCGACTACTTCAGCAAGTGGATCGAAGCCAAGGCATTGGCAAAGAGAACTACTCAGGTCGTCAAAAACTTCATTTGGGGAGAGATTGTCTGTCAGCATGGGATACCTATGACAATAATCACTGATAATGGGCCACAATTCAACAACTCAGAGATGATAGATTTTTGCAGGCAGATCGGAATAGAGCTGCGGTTTGTATTAGTTCATCATCCCAGAAGCAATGGCCAAGTTGAAGCAGCCAACAAGCAGATCCTCAATTTGCTCAAAAAGAAAGTGCAGAATCTCAAGGGCAGCTGGGCTGATCAGCTTCCATCAGTCCTCTGGTCCCTTAGGACAACGCCATCATCCGCAACTGGGGAGACTCCATTCAAACTTTATCATTGCTCAGAGGCACTTATTCCAGTTGATTTTGAAGTCCCGTCACCTAGAGTTCTGCTTGCAAGAGAAGGCGTTGAGGACTGGCTTGAGTTGAATAATGAAGAGATAAGATTCAGCTTGGAACACATCGAGGCATTCAGAGATCAAGCAGCCATAAGGCAGGAGGAGGTCAAAAGGAGGATGGCCCGCTACTTTGATCAGAACGTAAGGATCAAACACTTCCAAGTGGGAGATCTAGTTCTAAAGAAGGTTGATGTTGCTGCAAGAGCTGGTTCAATTGGAAAGCTTAATCCAAATTGGGTCGGCCCTTTTATTATCAAAGAAGCGTTAAAGAGCGGCGCTTATCGCTTGCAGACATACGAAGGAGAGGATATGCCACACACGTGGAGCGGGAATGATCTTAAACGGTTCTATTCTTGAACCTCCTTTTTTCTACTTTGTGTATCCTCTTCAAGAGTTATTATGTATAGAAACTGCTTGCTCACGCTTCTTCAAGTGTTTTGTCTATGTAATCATAACAGATGAAACGCTAAGAAAGATTTCAAAAATGGTTCTGCGCTTGAACTCTCTTTTCTTTCTTATGTTTGCTTTGCAAATACATTTTATTAATCAAAGGATTCATACTGACACTTTTTTCTAGTGTTTTCTCTCTCTCCCAAAGACCTATAATGGTTCAATGATACCAGGAGACATTGCCGAGTTCAGCAAGACCTCCCCTAGAGCTGTTGTCATTAGCATAACACCACGAAGACCACGTGTTGCGAGGAGATTTCGCACCGTGTAGTGGGAGCTTGCAGGCTCTAGTGCGGTAGGATTCTGAACTTCGGATCCTGGCTAGTACCTGACCCCACCTCTGCATTATGGAGGGCAGGGTGGGTGTAAAGCTCTACCATGCTGTATTAGGGATATCATTACAACTTCGATGATCGCGTGAGGAAAGTATGCCGTTCCGGCTCACCTGCCCGCGGGTCATCTTAGCTTGTAACCCTCAAACACTCCATGGTACCCTCGGCACTGCCTGCAGGAGACCCACAGCTTAGACTATACTCCAGGCAAGAGGGCAGGGAACCGTTCCGCCAAATGAGCATCTTGCTCTTCGCAGGGAATTATGTGTGGACTGGTTTTCCTTATCCGCTAGTCCGCCTGTTTGGGTTGATTTTATAGTTTGTATCCCGGTGAGGAAAGTATGCCGCTCCGGCTCACCTGCCCACCTGGTCTCAAGCTATAGATCATTTATTCTATTATGTGCGGACTGGTTTTCTGTATCCGCGCAGTCCGCCTGCTTCTTTGGGTTGATTTTATAGCTTGTAGCCCTGTGAGGAAAGTATGCCGCTCCGGCTCACCTGCCCACCTGGTCGCAAGCTATAGATCATTTCTTCTATTATGTGCGGACTGGTTTTCTGTATCCGCGCAGTCCGCCAGCTTCTTTGGGTTGATTTTATAGCTTGTAGCCCGGTGAGGAAAGTATGTCGCTCTGGCTCACCTGCCCACCTGGTCGCAAGCTATAGATCATTTCTTCTATTATGTGCGGACTGATTTTCTGTATCCGCACAGTCCGCCAACTTCTTTGGGTTGATCGTATAGCCTGTGGCCTTGTGAGGAAAGCAATGCCATGTGCACCTGCCCACCTGGTCGCAAGCTATAGGTCATTTCTATCTTGGGCGTACTTGTTTTCTGTATCCGCTCAGTCCGACGGTTTCCATGAGACCGCAAGCTATAGGTTATTTCTGTTGGCATATATACGAACTGCGAAATTATATCAGCTAAGTCCGCCGAATGGTTTTCGTATATTATCATTTGATAAGTTAATAAAGAGAATTGCGGACTGCTACTAAAACTCAATGAAGTCCACCTGACATTGTCATCAGCGAAATTATTTTTTGTTTTCATTTTACAAGGCGGACATTGAATGGATTGAAAAGTTAAATTTTCTAATCAGCAAGACTCGTTATAGATGATCTTAGTATCGTGCGGACTGCAATTGGAACTCAACAGAGTTCGCCTGACAATTTCTTCTCATTCCAACGATGGAAAATAATTGTCTCTAATCAGCAAGTTAAAAAGCTCAGATTTATCAGCGTGTCGTGCGGACTGCTAAGTGTCGGTGCGGTGAGCGTGGAGAAAGAAAGAACATCGCAGGAAGCACACATGCAAAAATATCCTTTCTATTTCATCAATAATTTATACATCTTTATCTATTCGGCGGACTACAGTCCTGAGTCCGCCCCTTTTACAAAATCAAAAAGATAAAAATACATCAATCTGTTGTCTTTTGTTTCTTTTCTGGAGGTGCAGGGCTTTCGCCAACAATGTCGACTTCTGGAGAGTAGCCCCCCGAGCCGCTTCCGCTACTATCTGATCCTGCGCTTGAGGCGGACTCGCTACGCGAGCTCCTGGCTGCAGAGGTGGATGCAAAGGTGCTTGACTCGGCAGACTGATCTCCAACTCGCCGGCTTGAGCCGGTTCCATCCGCCGTATACACGGCACCTTGCCCTTCGCCTTCTTCTACTACTACTACTACTTCTTCTTCTTCTTCTTCCTCTACTTCCTCGCCTTCTTCCTCAATGATGTCCTTGCCCTTTTTAGCCCGCTCCATCGCCACGACCTGCGGTGCCAACTCAGGGAAGAGCTCCAAGAAAGGGATGCCATCCACTGCCTCCTTAGTAAAGCCGTAGCGGATAAGTCGCTCAATGGCGACCTCGACGGTCTCCTTCACGAAAGGGAGGATGGCGGCCTGGAAGCTGTTGTTTTCTAAGTCATAGGCGACCTGCGCAAAACAAAAGCAAACGTCAGACAGATCGCGGCGGATAGCAAATTAAGGCCGCTGTGAATTCAACTCACCCCGAGCTCTTCTCTTTGCTGAGCAACCCTTTTTCCCAACCGCGCATTCCTCTCCTTTAGCGCCTTATTATCTTTTTGAAGATGTTCATTCTTCCTTAACAGGTCTCTGGCCAGGGTGGCTACATAGTGGTTCGTCACCGCGCTGTTCGCAGCGGCCTAAGAGGCTAGCAGAGGGAGGTCGGCGGCGGGCACCTTCTTAAGGTCGCTCAAGTTGCGCTTTCCGTAGAGCGCGGAGATCGCAATATTGGCGTGGCGAGTTATCCGCGGACTCTTCCACGAAGGGAGCGCGGTGGATAGGCGGACGTGTTTGTTCTTGCTATGCCAGTGGACCATAGGGTTCCCCCTAAGATCCTTCTGGCTGATGCCAAAGCCACTCATGGTGAAGCTTTCAGAAGAAGAGTAATCCGCCGCGGGATCCCCTTCCTCCTTCCTCTTCCTTGTGACTGCTTCTTTCTTCTCCTTTTGTGTAGGAACAAAGACGCTAGGCGTCTGCGGCAAGTTTGAAAGATATGGTACCTAAACACCTAGAGGGGGGGGGTGAATAGGTGACCTAATCCTTTTTTAACTTTACTGGCAGCAAACAGTTTATTATCACAGATTTTTAACTTTTGCACAGCAATCACAAAGTATTCACAACATACACAGCACAATCACAGCACAACACAGTGGTTTATAGTGGTTCCCAAAGATATGGGTACATCCACTTACCCCATTCACCTATCTAGCAGTGTACTAGATTCGGCTAAACTCCTCCACTGTCTCAGAACCCAAATTGGTTCCTACACCTCAGGCCCAAAGCCTTAAAACTCAGCTTTATCCCAAAGCCTACACTCAGCCAATCAATGCCTACACTCAGCCAACCAAGGCCTACACTCAGCCAACAAGGCCTACACTCAGCCAACAAGGCCTACACTCAGAGATCTCTATCTCCTACACTCAGGCTAACAAGCCCAACCCTCAGCCTTTATAAATACAGGCTTACAAATCACTCAGATCCAAAGGATCCTACAAGTTAAAATGTATTACAAATAATAACTCTACAACTCAGAAATAAAAGAGGGGAGTTGAGAGTTTCTTGATGAGTTCTTGGAAGAACTCAGCTGGATTCACTCTGACTTAGCTTTCTTCAAAGCTTCTTGAGTAGAACTGAATAAGACTGAATCCTCCTGCAGTAGTTCCTTGACCTCTGCTACTTAAGATCCAGAATTGAATCTGAATCCTTCTTCTCAGCCTAGTTCCAGAGGCTGATTTCTTGGAAGGAGCCCTCTCTCTCCAACTTCTTAGATCTGCACTTGGACTGCAAGATCTTCTTGTGTTGATACTCTTGGTACCACTTCAATAATTTGTTTTTCAACAAACTGAACTTTTGAACAATAATCTGATCCACTTGATCTTCAGTCACACTTTCTGTAAACTGTAGGTGCCTATTTATAGGCCTTCTTCATGGTAACCGGCTGATCCGGTTCATAACTGTCTTCTGACATCTCTGACAGGTGCTGTAGACCGGCTGGAACGGCAGCTGTCAAGTCATCCAGTCATTTCTTGAAAATCTCTAACTGTCTGTAAGTGTCGAGACTTTCTGTCTTTAAGTGTCGACACTTATAGTCCAAGTGTCGACACATGTTGTGTAAGTGTCGACACAAGTCTACAAGGTGTCGACACATTTCCTTGTATGTCTCGACACAGATTCTTCTGTATGTGTCGACACTGAAATTGAGTGTCGACACAAGTACTTGTTCTTCTAGCTTTTGCTGAATTCTTCTAAGTGTCGACACATCTCCTTTGTGTCGACACTACTTCTTGTGTTGTATCTATTAAGTGTCGACACTGCTTCTTGGTGTCGACACATAGTCTTCTATGTTGATTCTTGCTGAGTGTCGACACAGCTCCTTGTGTCGACACTTGATTCTTCTGTTGAGACTTCAGCTGAGTGTCGACACATTCCTTTAGTGTCGACACTTGTACTTAGAATATTTTGGAAATAATTCTGTTCTTTGCTAAGTGTCGACACAGCTCCTTGTGTCGACACTTTCTTCAAGTGTTGAGTCTTCAGCTGTGTGTCGACACATTGTTCTGGGTGTCGAAACAAACTTCAAATGCTGACTCTTCTGCTTTGTGTTGACACATTGTGTTGAGTGTCGACACTTGTACTTTGTCTCTGCAGACTTTTGCTGAGTGTCGACACAGCACCAAGTGTCGACACTTTCTGGTGTAGACACAGCTTCACTGGGTGTTGACACAGCTCCTTGTGTCGACACATTCTGTCTGCACTTTTTCTTCACTGAGTGTCGACACAGCTCCAAGTGTCGACACTTTCTGTCTGGTGTCGACTCTACATCCCAGGTGTCGACACAATGACTCCAAGTGTCGACACTGCTTGTCTGGGTGTCGACACAAGTCTTCTTAAGTGTCGACACTTTCCCTCTGGGTGTCGACACATGGGCTTAGAAACTTTTTGCTTCAGTCCAGTGATTTCTTAACCTGCACAAGTAAACTCAACATACATCAAATACATTATGATGTATATCATTGAGTTGGGTGAGGCTTCTTCAAATCAGGTTCATTTGACCAATGTACCCAACAATCTCCCCCTATTTGGAGAAGTCATAACCCTTAGTCAATGATATACACCATTCATAATTAAAGATTATAAAATGATGTAAAGCAGGTTTTAATCAGCAGGGTAAACATAACATGTATTAAATCACACATGTATACACATTCATCAGCACAGAACAAATAAGAAATAGATACATTCACCGAACAAACATGAAATATATGAATCATATATTGTTCTAATATTTATCTTATACATTTTCAGAAGTTTACTAAATGTGTTACATCCAAAAGATTACAACATAAACTTCAAGAAATTTCTTAATCTATTTCTGGTCTGGTTCTTTGATAACTATGCCTTTGCCAGGTTGGACTTGAGCTTTGACAGTGGCTTCAGCAGTTTCAGCAACAGCAGGCTTCTTGCCTTTTAAGTCCTTCTTCTTAAGCTCTTCAGCTTTGATCTTCTGCCTCTCAAAGTAGTGATATGGCTTGGGAAAGTACTTGCTAGGCTCCACTGCAGTAGGAGGTAGCTTTCCCATCTTATCCTTCCTTCTGAATTGAACAATGGCCTCTTGTCTTATTTCATGTTTTCTCCATTCAGCTTCAGAGAACCATTTGTTCCTGTCATGTGTATTGTCCTTGGCAGCTTTCCAGGCAGTTAAAATTATATTCCTAGAGGTAGGGCTCCACTGTTCAAAATCTGGCTTTTGTTCTGCTTGTTCCCTAAACCTCTTCTTTGACAACCTTGTCTCTTCTTCTTTCTGTAATGCCTCTTGCATGGCTTCAGATATAGGTTGAACAACCTTTTCAATATGAACATGGTCCTTGCCCTCAGTTGGGCTATACATTGTGCTCACATCTACTTGAATCATTTCAAAGTCTGGAGGTGGATAAATGACCTGAGCTACTTCTGGTTGCTCACCTCCAAAATAAGCAGTTTGAATCCCTGATTCAGCAACATTATCATCATCATAGAGTGGAGGATAGCCCAGTGTAGCTCTGATGGAATTAGATATCTATTTGGCATGGTCAGAGCTAGCTTTGACTATTACTCTCTCCCCCTTTATGACTTCTCGAGCCATATGGTCTCTGACATCATCCTTTTGAAATCTTATTTGACTGTCCAAATATCTGATTCCCTCTTTAAAGAATGGTTTGAGCTTTTGCAGTTGATCAGATATAGCTTTCTGAGAGGCTTGGATGGCAGTCTTAACAGCAGAAATTTCTTGTTGAAAGGCTTTGTCAAATTCTATCTTAGCAGCAGCAGTAGATGTAGAAGGTTCAGCACCCTTGGTTTTCAACTCAGTGACTATAGCATTATGTGAAGCAGTCAAATTGTCATTCATTCTTATCTGATTTTTCAGGATATACCCTTGCTTTAATGCTATATCATCTACCTGTGCCTTGATCTTCTCTTGGTGTGTTGCCAAATACACCACTGCATTTCCACCCTTGTGGAAGCAGTCTGTCATCTCCTTCTTGTTGAGATTCATCTCAAACCTTATAGATTTTATATCTTGGGCAAGATCAAACTGTAATGATCTGTGCCCTGCATCAACATAAGCCTCTATGGCTTTTCTTTGTTCATCCATTTTAATCTGCAGTGCAATCAGTAAAGCACTATAGTCAACAGTTGGAGCTTGTTGAACTATAGGCTGTGGGGCTACAGTTTGCAAAGCCTTCTTGTAACTCTGGCTCCTTCTCTTGAATACATAGAGTTTCTTTTTCCTTGCCCTTGCAGTCTCCTCATCTTCAGAGGCAGAAGTGCTGGCAATATCAACCCTCTCCTTAGGGCTTGGAGGCTTGTCAGCTTGCACACCTTGTGCCTTCTCAGTTTCTTGCCTTATAGGCTCCTCCAGAACTTGCATTTGCTCCCCCTCAGCAGCAGCAGTCTCTCTTTCAGCAGCTTCTTTGTCCATGTCAAAATCAACTTGATCTAGATTGAGAAATAGATCTTCCATGGTGAACTCTTGAGGTGATTGAGCTGGAGACATTCTTTGCTCTTCAACTACTGGAGCAGGAATCTCTTCTTGTACTGCAGATGTGTCCTCTCTAACAACATCTGGAACTTGACTAGGCAGCTGTGTTTGCAGAGGAACATCAGACAAGTCAGCATCTTCTATAAGATATTCTAAAGTTTTTAGATCAGTGAGTACCTCTTGGATGATGATGGTGGCTTGCTCACTGTCCAGTGTAGATGCTGCTTCTACAACTGGATGCTCCCCCTGGCTTTGATCCATGTGGATGGGGCTAGCTGGAGGCAGCTCCCCCTGGATCTCAACAGTCTCTTGAGCAGCAGGGGTCTTCTCTGCAGCCACTTCCTCTTGGTCATCAGGAGTGAAAACAACATGTTCTTCACTCCCTGAACTGCTGGAGGACTCTTGTTCAACTGGAGCAGTTTTTCTCTTTTTCTTAGGAGGAATCTCCTTCTCAGTAATTGTCTTCTCAGGGGTTGGCATGTCCTTTGACAACACCCTGTCCCATCTTGAAAAGATCCTTAGATCCATTTTCCTCATATGATTGATCTTGCTGCCTGCAGCAGTATTCATTACCTCTGGTATGGTACCAGCTAGGTAGAGACTAATGATCCTGCCCAGATTGGGCTTCTTCAAGCTCTCCTTAATTTTCTCATAAACCACTGTAGACCAATCAGTTTTCAGAGTGAAGATAATTCTTGTCATGAGGCCAAACATATGGGAAGACACTCTGTCATGCCCTCTAGTCTTTTTGAGTAAGACTTTGCCCACGATCTCAGACATGAACTTCCCTTGATTATTCATGCCTTTTCTGTTAAATACAGAACC
This sequence comes from Platanthera guangdongensis, assembly GCA_039583875.1. Classification (NCBI taxonomy): domain Eukaryota; kingdom Viridiplantae; phylum Streptophyta; class Magnoliopsida; order Asparagales; family Orchidaceae; genus Platanthera; species Platanthera guangdongensis. The sequence continues at coordinate 84,887,734 of CM077149.1, forward strand.
TATCTTCATCTTTGGATCAAGACCACACCAGGTTAAAGCTTCTCTGGTCTTTGAAGCAGTAACCTCTTCTTCATCTTGAATTTTTGGTAGCTGAAGTACCTTCCTCAGACTCTTAGGGGTTACCTTAACCTTAGTTCCATGAACTCTGGATTTGATTCTGAATCCAGATTCATCTACGGCAGCTCCATTAAGAAATTCAAGTACTTCCTTCTTCCAAATCTTTGTAGGTTCAGACAAGAGATATTCGAGTCCAGAATCAGCGACTAGGGTTACCACTGCCTGAATTTCTTGATCTGCATCGTCGAATGCGCCGCGCACAAGCTCATAACCCTCGTTAACGTTCTCCTCAAGCTTAGGAGCCATTAGGGTTTGTAGAATTTGTCTGTAGAAAAGAGAGGTGTCGACACAGTAGTTTTGGTCTCGAAACTTTGAAAGCGTGTCGACAAACAAAGACAGAACCCTATTTATACCTGTCTAACTTTGAAGATGAACAGGCGGGATCGCTAACTTAAAATGTGTCGACACTGGCAACAAGTGTCGACACTGACTTATAATGTCTCGACACATATGTGTCGACACAAGTTTAGTCAACAGATATTATGTGTCGACACTTGGTTATGTGTCGACACAACATAACTCGACACATTGTCGAGACTTTACTTAGAAAAATTCTGAGTAAAACTTAAGTGTCGACACCATATTGGATGTGTCGACACCTACTAGACATGTGTCGACACTAACATTCTGAAGTGTCGACATCATATTCCTAGATGTGTCGACACCTTTCTCCTGAAGTGTCGACACCACTATTCTGTGTCGACATAGACTTGTCTATGTGTCGACACCTTTTTACTTAGTCATTTTCAAATCTGTAAACTTACTCTAAGTTTATCATTCCTAGTTCAATTTTGAATCTATTGAACTTAGCTTCTTCTAGTGGCTTAGTAAACATATCAGCTACTTGTTCATCTGTTTTAACATATTCTAATAAAATATCTTCTCTTTCTACATGCTCCCTAAGAAAATGATATTTAATCTCAATATGTTTTGTCCTACTATGGGATACAGGGTTATTAGCTATTGAAATAGCACTAGTAGAATCACAGAAAAGTGGAGTTCTACTTACCTGAAATCCATAGTCCTCTAGCTGATGTTGAATCCACAGAAGTTGAGCACAACAACTTCCTGCAGCCACATACTCTGACTCAGCTGTGGAGATAGCCACACTGGTTTGCTTCTTGCTACTCCATGAAATTAGTCTCCCACCTAGGAATTGACAGGTTCCAGTAGTGCTCTTTCTATCCTCTTTGCATCCTGCAAAGTCTGCATCTGAATAACCTGTTAGATCAAAATCTCCATTCCTAGGGTACCAGAGGCCTAGATAGGGAGTGCCCTTTAGATATCTCAATATTCTTTTGACTGCAGTCAAATGTAACTCTTTAGGGCAGGCTTGATACCTTGCACAAACACATGTAGCATACATGATGTCTGGTCTACTAGCAGTCAAGTATAATAAGGAGCCAACTATCCCTCTATACAAGGTTTCATCTACAGGTTTCCCTGCATCATCCTTGCTAAGAGACATACTTGACCCCATAGGAGTCTTCATGGTACTGGATGAATCCATACCATACTTCCTTATGAGTTCTAGGGTGAACTTTGACTGACAAATGGACAAACCACTCTCAGTCTGTTTAACTTGGAGACCCAAGAAAAACTTCAGCTCACCCATACTACTCATCTCAAACTGACCTTGCATAAGTTTTGCAAACATTTTGCAAAGGCTGCTTTCAGTAGACCCAAATATAATGTCATCTACATATATTTGGACTAGTATGACTTTGCCTCTAGATTCCCTAAGGAATAGAGTCTTATCTATTTTCCCCCTTGAGAACTTGTTCTCAATGAGGAAACTAGATAGGGTTTCATACCAAGCCCTAGGGGCTTGCTTTAACCCATATAAAGCTTTCCTAAGTCTATAGACATGATGAGGTAGAGTTGGATCAACAAAACCTGAAGGCTGCTCCACATAGACTTCTTCTTTCAAATTACCATTTAGGAATGCTGACTTGACATCCATTTGGTATACCTTGAATCCTTGATAGGTTGCATAGGCCAAGAACATTCTTATGGCTTCCAGTCTGGCCACTGGAGCAAAGGTTTGATCAAAGTCAATACCTTCTTCTTGCCTATATCCTTTAGCAACCAGTCTAGCCTTATTCTTAATAATGACCCCTTGTTCATCCATCTTATTCCTGTAGATCCACTTAGTTCCTATTACATTGTGGTCTTTGGGTTTAGGAACCAATTCCCAGACCTTGCACCTCTTGAACTGATTAAGCTCTTCTTGCATTGCTTCAGTCCATTGTGGATCTTGTATTGCTTCTTCAAACTTCTTAGGTTCAACTTGTGACAGAAAGCTGGAATAGATTGCAGCATTCTGATTTCTGCTCCTTGTTTGAACTCCTTGTCTTGAATCTCCAATAATCAGCTCTACTGGATGATCTCTAAGATGCCTGTGGGCTGGAGGCATCCTCACTTCTGGTTGAACCACTTCAGCATCTGCATCATGCTGTACTCCTTGTATTTCTTCAGCAATTGGCACATGTAGTTCTCCCCCTGGACAGCAGCTACTCTCCTCTCCTTGCTGTCTTGCAGCAGGCACTTCTTCTATAGTAAGCTTGTCCATTTTCTTTGTCAAACCTGTGGGGCTGCATACACTGCTAGACAACTCATTATTAATAAGTTTAGTCTCATCAAAAACTACATGCACTGATTCTTCTACAACTTGTGTAGTCAAGTTGTAGACTCTATAAGCCTTACTATTATTGTTGTACCCAACAAAAATTCCCTCTTGGGACTTGGCAGCAAACTTAGTTAAGTAAGACTTCCCATTGTTAAGTATGAAGCATTTGCAACCAAAGATCCTGAAGTAGGATAGGTTGGTTTCCTGCCTTTCACAACTTCATAGGGGGTCTTGTTTAGCCCTTTAGTGATGGTAGCCCTATTTAAAACATGGCATGCAGTGTTAACTGCTTCAGCCCAAAAATACTCTGGCAGTGATGTATCACTCAATAGGGTTCTACCAGCCTCTATCAAGGTTCTATTCTTCCTCTCAGCAATGCCATTTTGCTGAGGTGTTCTAGGTGAAGAGAATTCTTGAAATATCCCAAAGTCTTCACACAGTTTTGTCATGCTATCAGACTGAAACTCAGTACCATGGTCACTTCTAATTTTGACCACAGTACTATTTAGTTCATTCTGAATTTGCTTGACAAATCTGTAGAAGACACTAGATGTTTCAGATTTCTGTCTTAAGAAGAACACCCAGGAAAACCTTGAGTAGTCATCTACAACTACAAGGGTATAGACCTTCCTACCTAAGGTGTGAACTGGCATTGGACCAAAGAGATCCAAATGCAAGAGCTACAAACACCTCACAACATCTTCGTTTTCTATGCTTTTAAAGGTGGATTTAGTCTGCTTGCCCTTTTGACAAGCTGAGCAAATACCATCTTTGACACACTTAACTTGAGGACCATTCCTCACTAACTCTTTGCTAAAGAGTTTGCTAATAGTCTTGTAGTTAAGATGGGCTAGCCTCTTGTTCCATTTGACACAATGAGAGACTGTCTCATCAGCTACAAGACAAACTGGAGAACCATTGTTCTCAATCATAATGTCTAGGCAGTAGACATTCCTCTTCCTATAACCTGTCAAAATGATCTCTTGATCACTTGACCTCTTGATATGACAACCATTTTTAGCAAATGAGATGTCATACCCTACATCACTTAATTGACTTATACTTATTAGGTTGTGTTTCAACCCTTTAACATAAGCCACTTGAGTAATGGTAACTAAGTTTGTAGAAATGTTACCAAATCCTTTGATGATTCCTTTTTCAGAACCACCAAAGGTTACTTTTGGACCATCTTTAACTGGAATGTAGTCCTTTAGTAATGTTATTGTTGCAGTCATATGTCTGGAACATCCACTGTCCAAGTACCATGTTGGGGTGTGGCCACTTGGACTTACCTGCAAAACAGATTAATGGACCTTAGAACCCAAAGAATTCTTGGGTCCTTGGTATTTGTTAGTCTGCAATCTGACAAAGCTCCCTGCAGGCTTTCCAACAGGTAGCTTGCTACTCACCTTGGCACTGGCATTGTGCCAACAGTCCACTGCAAAGTGGCCAATTTTGCCACAGCACCAACATTCAAACTTGTTGTACCTTTGCTTAGGTACAGCCTTTGCTGTATTATCTACAGCAGTCTTGTTGAATGCTGGGGCTTTGCCCTTGGACTTAGACTTGGACTGCTCAGTCCTTGCAGGTCTAATAAAGCCCAGTCCAGCCTTGCCTTTTTGATGAACAAATTCATCAATTAAAGGTAACACTGACTTAGGTTTAGAAAACCTAGCAACTAAGTCCTTCTACTTCTGAAGATTGATCTCCAGACTCTTAATTTGATCATTCTTAAATGATATAGTACCCATCTGAATCACTGTTATGTGTTTCAGCCTAGCTATCTCATTCAACTTTTGATCAAACTGCTTCTCAAAATCTGTTGCACCAGCTTTAAGTTCAGCAATTTCCTTTGCCTGACTTTTGGCTAGGTATTTGCTTTTCTTGTAAGCTTGCAACAGCACCTTATATTCATCTATAAGTTGATTAATATCATCCTCAGACTCAGATACACTTTCATCACTTGATGAAGATGAATCTGATTCTGAACTAGAACAAGAAACTGAATTTAAACTTGAACCTTGTACCTGACTGGGTCCTGGCTGCTCCAGGATTTTGGCACAGTCTGTCAAAGCCATTAGTCCTTGGCATTGACTGTCTTCTTGTTCATAAATAGACTCCATGATCTGCATGAATTCTTCCTCTTCTTCTCCAGCAAACAGCCCTATGTAGGCTTCAGCCTCAGACTCAGTTTCTGAAGAAGAAATGTCTGATAGAGTCTTCTCCTTCTTGGCAACAAAAGACTTCTCTTTCTTGCCTTTGAAGTGAGCCTTTTTCCTGTCACCAGATTCCTTTCTCTTCTCTGGACAATCTGCAATAACATGGCCCTGTCTATTGCAGCAGTAGCATACTATCTTAGATCCAGTTGCCTTGCTTGACTTTGTCCTCTTCCTGTCTTTCTTTGAAGGCTTTTTCTCCTGATAAAAGACTTCCTTTCCCTTTGAAGAAGAAGGTCTTGACCTCCATTGTTTCTTCTTCAAGAATTTCTGAAAGTGCCTAGTGAAGGCAGCAAAGTCTTCATCACTTTCACTGCTCTCACTCTTTGTGCTGACTGACTCATCAGACTCTGAATCAACTACCTCTGGAGGTGGAGTTGATGACTTATTCCTGCACTTTTTGGGAACTTCTGTCTTGAAAGCAACTGATCTTTCCTTGTGTTCAATCCTTGTTGATTTCTCCTCCTCTTTCCTCACTGTCAACTGCATCTCATATGACAATAACTTGCCAAACAGTGTAGGAGGAGGAATTTCCCCCAACTTAGCCATTTCTCTTATGGCACAGATCTTTGTGTCCCAATCTTTGGTTAGGGACCTTAAGAACTTATCATTTAGTTCATAGTTACTGAACTCTCTTCCATAAGACATGAGTTCATTAACTATTCTGTAGAACTTTTTGTAGCACTCAGTTATGTTATCACCTTTACCTTGTCTAAAGCTCTCATACTCCTGATTTAGCAAGGATTTTCTATCTTGCCTAACTTCTTCAGATCCTTCCATATACACTATAAGAGTGTCCCATATCTCCTTGGCTGTCTTACAGTGTATAAGATTCTGAAAAGTTGCATCATCTATGGCACTTACAATAATGTTTTGTGCCCTCTTGTCCTATTGTAGCTAGGACAATCTCATCCTTAGTCATCTCAGAGAAATCCTTTGGAGTTCTCTGATTTGCATCCAAAACTGAAATATTCATTGGCACATAAGGCCCTTCCTTTACTGTGATGTAGATTTTAGGGTCAGAGGCTTCCATAAATAGCCTTACCCTTTCTTTCCAGATCCCAAAGATCTCTTTCCTGCATATGGGTAATTTCATGAAACCCAATTCCTTGTGATTCTCAGAAGAACCCATGTTTCTTGCTTTTCTTGAATTTCTTGAAACTGTGTTTTGTCTTACACTGAATCTGCCAAACAGGATCTCCTCAGACTGTTAGTCCTTTTTGAGGAACCTCGCTCTAATACCACTTGAAAGATATGGTACCTAAACACCTAGAGGGGGGGGGGTGAATAGGTGACCTAATCCTTTTCTAACTTTACTGGCAGCAAACAGTTTATTATCATAGATTTTTAACTTTTGCACAGCAATCACAAAGTATTCACAGCATACACAGCACAGTCACAGCACAACACAGTGGTTTATAGTGGTTCCCCAAGATATGGGTACATCCACTTACCCCCTTCGCCTATCTAGCAGTGTACTAGATTCGGCCAAACTCCTCCACTGTCTCAGAACCCAAATTGGTTCCTACACCTCAGGCCCAAAGCCTTACAACTCAGCTTTATCCCAAAGCCTACACTCAGCCAATCAAGGCCTACACTCAGCCAACCAAGGCCTACACTCAGCCAACAAGGCCTACACTCAGCCAACAAGGCCTACACTTAGAGATCTCTATCTCCTACACTCAGGCTAACAAGCCCTACCCTCAGCCTTTATAAATACAGGCTTACAAATCACTCAGATCCAAAGGATCCTACAAGTTAAAATGTATTACAAATAATAACTCTACAACTCAGAAATAAAAGAGGGGAGTTGAGAGTTTCTTGATGAGTTCTTGGAAGAACTCAGCTGGATTCACTCTGACTTAGCTTTCTTCAAAGCTTCTTGAGTAGAACTGAATAAGACTGAATCCTCCTGCAGTAGTTCCTTGACCTCTGCTACTTAAGATCCATAATTGAATCTGAATCCTTCTTCTCAGCCTAGTTCCAGAGGCTGATTTCTTGGAAGGAGCCCTCTCTCTCCAACTTCTTAGATCTGCACTTGGACTGCAAGATCTTCTTGTGTTGATACTCTTGGTACCACTTCAATAATTTGTTTTTCAACAAACTGAACTTTTGAACAATAATCTTATCCACTTGATCTTCAGTCACACTTTCTGTAAACTGTAGGTGCCTATTTATAGGCCTTCTTCATGGTAACCGGCTGATCTGGTTCATAACTGTCTTCTGACATCTCTGACAGGTGCTGTAGACCGGCTGGAACGGCAGCTGTCAAGTCATCCAGTCATTTCTTGAAAATCTCTAACTGTCTGTAAGTGTCGAGACTTTCTGTCTTTAAGTGTCGACACTTATAGTCCAAGTGTCGACACATGTTGTGTAAGTGTCGACACAAGTCTACAAGGTGTCGACACATTTCCTTGTATGTCTCGACACAGATTCTTCTGTATGTGTCGACACTGAAATTGAGTGTCGACACAAGTACTTGTTCTTCTAGCTTTTGCTGAATTCTTCTAAGTGTCGACACATCTCCTTTGTGTCGACACTACTTCTTGTGTTGTATCTGTTAAGTGTCGACACTGCTTCTTGGTGTCGACACATAGTCTTCTATGTTGATTCTTGCTGAGTGTCGACACAACTCCTTGTGTCGACACTTGATTCTTCTGTTGAGACTTCAGCTGAGTGTCGACACATTCCTTTAGTGTCGACACTTGTACTTAGAATATTTTGGAAATAATTCTGTTCTTTGCTAAGTGTCGACACAGCTCCTTGTGTCGACACTTTCTTCAAGTGTTGAGTCTTCAGCTGTGTGTCGACACATTGTTCTGGGTGTCGACACATACTTCAAATGCTGACTCTTCTGCTTTGTGTTGACACATTGTGTTGAGTGTCGACACTTGTACTTAGTCTCTGCAGACTTTTGCTGAGTGTCGACACAGCACCAAGTGTCGACACTTTCTGGTGTAGACACTGCTTCACTGGGTGTCGACACAGCTCCTTGTGTCGACACATTCTGTCTGCACTTTTTCTTCACTGAGTGTCGACACAGCTCCAAGTGTCGACACTTTCTGTCTGGTGTCGACTCTGCATCCCAGGTGTCGACACAATGACTCCAAGTGTCGACACTGCTTGTCTGGGTGTCGACACAAGTCTTCTTAAGTGTCGACACTTTCCCTCTGGGTGTCGACACATGGGCTTAGAAACTTTTTGCTTCAGTCCAGTGATTTCTTAACCTGCACAAGTAAACTCAACATACATCAAATACATTATGATGTATATCATTGAGTTGGGTGAGGCTTCTTCAAATCAGGTCCATTTGACCAATGTACCCAACAAAGTTGGAGGGCACCGCCAAGGTCACTGAAAAAACAGATGGGTTAAACACCAAGGTCGCGGCGGATACAAAAGCTGAGTTCGGAAGCTACTTACTCTCTTCGGGCATAACGTCCGCTAAGCTAGCCAGTAGTGGAATATAATGCTCGATGTCAAGCCTGGCGTTGGCCAAGAACTCGACAATGGCGGATTCCAAGTCATCCAGTTGCACGCTTTTGAAGGTGGAGTCCGCGCGCACCTGCGGATAGGTGTGCGCGAACCCTAGGTCACCCTCAAAGATCAGGAACCTAGAGGTCCAGTTGTGGATCTTGTTGGGAAGGCCCACAACCTTCATCCCCCTGTAGTAGAAATATATTACCCCCTTGTAGGGGTGGCCTCCAGAAGCGGTTATGGAGCGGACAGACAATATATTACAGAAGACATTCATCGAAAAAGCGATCTTTTCAGATCGCAAATAGGAGATGAAGCTGTAGATCGCAGCGAGTGTGTTCGGCGCAAGCTGGCCAGCCATCATTCCATAGTGCTCAAAGATGTCGGCGATTTCCCATAGAAGCGGAAACTTGAATCCGCTATCAAAGTGGTCCACTGGAATGGCGATCTGGGTAGCGGTTGAAAAGTTTAACCTTTCCTGGTGGGCGGGAAGGCGGACAAGGATATTCGAATTTGCCATCTTCTTCTCGACAAAGGCCCCCAGGTCGGCCTCTGTCAATGTGCACTTCCGGTGGTCGGCGGAGTGGAGGGCGACAGCAGTATCAGTACGTGCGGACACCTATTTTGCAGGCCGCAGGGTTCCTTTTACTTCAGCTATTTCCTGCATAAAAGAAAGCGGAAGGCCCTATTTATAGCTAAAGGGTCTGACAGCTTTTTGACCAGGCCGCACAGCTCGCAGCTTCAATCCGCACAGTCCGCAAAAAATTAAAGCACAGCCAAACAATAACGCGAATACAAGCACAGGTTCACATGCCAAGGAAAATTCAAAGCAAAAAGTTGTGGCCGACACAATTTTTTGTCCGCACAGATCGTGCTTTTTCCTCCCGGCAGTCACAAGGAGCGGATACAATTTCAATCCGCTTAGTTCACAGTATTTCCCACCTGCAGGTTAAATAACAAGAAGTGGACACATCATTAGTCCGCACAATTCGCCACAGATCACGCCAAGGATTAAGCTACATAATTTGCGGATATATAATCTGAGTCCGCTCAGATCGCAACAGAGTTCAATCTACAACACAAGCGTTGTTTGAAACACGATTATACAAACAATTATACAATTAAACCAAATAAAAGCTCGAGGCGTTGCGGACTCAGCGGTCCCTAGTCTCGGTCTGCGCTGGCCTTTCCACCCTATCTCTGCATAAGTGAGCTGCTTGGTCGCTTATCTGAAGAATCTCGCTATACACGCGGTAGAGGTGATGATGAATAACGTTTATGGTCCGGTGCATATGGGCAGCTTTCCGATCTACCCGAATGAGGGGCACCATTGGCTCCGCCGCTGGCCTTGGCTCCTCATCCGCAGCCTGTTGGACACAGCCTGCCGGTGCGGCGATCTCTTGAGCAGCGCGATCTGACAATCGCAGCCTCTGCTCAGCAACCTAAGCAGCCCGCTTCCCCTTTTATTCGTGCACTGACGCCAAGTGCTTGCCCTTGTAGAATCAGACATCATCCACGAGCCTCTTCTTCTCCCTTTCAGACCTCTCCAGCGCCCTCGAGATGCTGGCGATCTAGCCTTTTAGGGCTTTCTCGCGCTCTGCGGATGCTTTCTCACGCGCCGCGGATGCCCTCTCGCGCTCCTCTGACTTCTCCAACTCTGCTTTAACACATTGCATTTCAGCTTGGAATTTCTTCTCTAAGTCTTTAATAATGTTCAGGCTGGGCGGCTCATCCCCCGCGGATTCCACATGCGAGACCGAGTCGGCACCAGTATTCGGTGTAACCACGATCTCGCCACTATCGATGGAGCCCGGCGGCGACTTTCTACCTGCAACAAACGAAGTCAACTCCACATTTAAAGGCAGTTCGCGGCGGACTCATAGAAAGGATAAAAGATTGCATTTGGATATAGCCGCAGCGATTTGCCGACTATCGAGAAAGACAGGCCGCCTTGCCTGCTCCGGGTCAAAAACCCTTAACCGCTTCTTCCATTCGCGATGGACCCTAGCTCTTCTCTCAGCAGCAGAGCTTGTCGAAACCACGATGTCCTCAGTTTCAGTGATAATATTGACTGGTCTCGACTTCCGCGGCGGCAACCTGTAAATCCACTGACGCTTAAAGTATTTAGGTGCCGGTTGAAGTTTACCTGACCGCAGTAGCTCCGCAGCAGTCCGCAGATCCTCAGCGATTTTATCCGCCGCGACCTACTTCGAGGCCGCCCCCACAGAAGCTACTTGAGCAGCAATCTACTTCTTCTGCTCCTCTATCTTCTGCTTCAGCCTCTCCCTCTCTTCTTCCTCCGCAGTGGACAAAGAAGGGAGTTCGTCACCTTTATTCCCAGTGGCCTCCGCCTCAGATTGCTGCAGTACAATCAGCAGGGATTTGTTGATTAGATCTACTTCATTGACGTCTATCAAATCTAATATCTTATCAGTGCTTAGACTGACCGTGGAGAGGGAATTATCTCCCTGAACTTGGGCTTCCGGTGTGATCAAATCGCTGTCCGGAACTTCTTTGTCGTGCGGTCTGTGCTGCAAGTCTGCTTCTCCAGTCCGCTTGGAGATATTCTTCTCTTTCATCGCGCGCAGTTTCTTCTCAACCCGCTTGGCAACGGTCAACCCATCCCTCTTCCTCTTCTTTCTTTTAGCACTCTTCTCGGCGGAGTCCGCGGCGGCCCCTCCTAAGTCGGGCTGACTCTCGCGGACAGTCACAGGATCCACAGCTATCAATGCCTGTGAAGGCGCATTCTTGCCAGCGTCTTCTCCCTCAGTCCGCCTATCTTCTTCATACAAGTTAACAATGGGCACATAGGCATTGGGAGAAGATATGTCGGCCTAAATATGTTCACCAACGGTGTCCGCCGAGGTTGCAGTTTTCTGGGAAGGGACAGAGTCCGACAGAGTCACCATCTTTTCACTTCTCAGTGGTTCAGCATCAAGTACTGTGGCGTCCTCGCGAGCAGATGTATCGGTGCGGCGGACTGCTTTCTCCGCAGGCTTTTGGCTGTGGGAACTCTCTCCTGTAGGGCAGACAGGATCCTTTCTTGTCGACCTCTTTATTATCTTCTTGGTCTTCATAGGCGTTTCAGTGCTGAGTCGCCTTTTATAGTGAGACTAGAGAAGAAATCTCCGAGCCTTGCCATGCCGGACTAGAAAGTGGAGACCGCAAGTGGTGAGTAGTGCCCAGTGTCGATCGGGATTTTCAGCAGTTCCAGGCCATCCAGCGATATTTATAGCGCTGGCGGCATTTACGAGGCTTGCGGACTCCGCGGTTAAGAAAACATTTTCGAAGTTTTCTGGAAACTTAAAAATGTGCGGGGATTATGTTAACCCCTCAGTCCGCAACATCATACAAGATGCCAGAACCCCCCTTTCAACACTCGCGGACTCGATTGGGTAGTCCGCCAAGTCCGGCAGAGGTACCAATCGACCACCAAGGATGGTCCCCCAGCGGCGGACTCAAGGATCTGTTCGCTCAGTCCGCCACGACTTGGGATCTCTGGATTCTCTACAACAGCGGACTCAATGTCTCGTCCGCCCAGGCCGCCGTCCTCCAGCAGGATCGCGCCTAGCAGCAGATGGGAGCTCCAGCCCGCGAGCCCAGTCTGCCCCTTTAGCGCGGACTGGCGTGTTCTTTCTTTTGGCTTCCCGTCACCGCTGCCCGGTTCTCCTGTACCCCGGGTAGCCGGTTATTTTTAGCCCTACCCGTTTGGGCAGGCCCCCTATCCTATAAATAGGAGGGAGGTGGTGCACCCAAGGCACGCTGACTCGGACCCAGGAGCCTACTTGTCAAAGGCAGCGGACTCGAACCTTGTGCCTTGCGGACTCCTCCTCGCTCTGCTCTTGTCAACCTTTTCCTTTCACTTGTAACCAAATCTTTCTTCAATCAAGGGAAAGCCCGTCGCAAGAGAGGCATTCAGGCCGCGATGGGCGAAGTCTGTTGTTGTCGTGGCTCACGGCCCTGCTGTTCTTCCTGCCCTCATCCGCTTAGTAGATCGCTACTCGCAGTATCTCTATTCCCCGGTGTTCGAACCGTTAGCTGGTGGTGCTCGACCCCTCTGTGTTTTCGTGCATCAACAGTTATGATGACATGTGTGCTTGAAAGCACATTATTTGAGATATATTGCCATGCTTGTGATATGATATGTCTGCATGGAAGATTACTGCTGTCCCGAGAGAAGGGATAGGGTCGTTATAATTTGGTCAGCTGAATGCTGACCGTTGCCTCGGTTTGCCACCGTTGGGTGGATTGTCCCTGTACAGGTGCTGGAGAGCCAAGCGGGACGCATAAAGGTTGATGTCCCTGCTGCTGTTGCTGCTGCTGCTACTACCCCTCGAAGGCTTATGATGCTTGTTATGTTTTTCTTTTATTGTGGCTGGCCTGCGCGCCAATCTTTTTAGGCCACTGTTTGAAAGCCATGTAAGGCCATAAGGCCAAATTTTGTACTCTTGTACGACATTCCTATGTAAGATATATACAACGTGGGGTTGTGTTCTATGTTGGGCATTCACTGGTGGAGTTCAAGTGCTAGTATAGGCTTTCGCTAGAATGCAATGTGTTAGGTGCGCTGCGTTACTCTGGTATCATCCCGTACCTTCACTGCCTGTTTGGTGATATATGTTGTGGGGCCCTGGCCGGACCTTCTAGTATATACCACATAAACGGATGGGATTGTTAGATTTTTGGTATCAGAGCCAGGTTACGATTGAACTCCTGAATGTCCATGATAGGAATGCAAATTTGTGTGTTTGAGGAACCTGCGCGTTCCTATTTTGTGTTGTTTGCTTATGTAAAACCGCTAATGTGTGCGTCTTGTCCACCTTTAGGTGACACAGAGTGGAGCTGGGCAGTCAGAGCCCTTAAGTTCTGATGAAAGTACGACACCAGCCGAGGTGCCTACACCTTCACCGTCTGCGGAACATGTGCGTTTAGTTGCTGAGGCTTTGTTTACCATGATACAAGGATGGCCACTTGGGCAGGAGCAACCGACTGTGAGGCCAGAACAGGTGGAGGCAAGGCCTGAACCTGTAGTGGATGTGGCTCCTCGAGCGGCTGAGAAGAAGCTGACGCGGTTTATGAGTTTCCATCCGCCTACATTTTCGGGAGCGGGAACTCCTACGCAGGCTGAGGATTGGTTATCGCGCGACAAGCGAGTCATGACGGCGATTGGAATGACGAAACATCAGAAAGTCACCTTAGCTACCTTCTTGCTTGAAGGAGAAGCTAGATTGTGGTGGGATGAGATGGAGTTGCATCACTTGGCGGGTTGTCCCTTAACACAAGTATCCATGGAAGAATTCTCCCGACACTTCCTAGCGAAGCACCTTCCCGCGGCTCAACGGATAGCCATGGAAAGTGAATTCCAAAGGCTGACCCAAGGTGATGGCAGTGTTGACGCAAACCTGCATGAGTTTACTCGCTTATGGCGGTATGCGGGTTCTATTTTTGCTGATGAGCAGAGGAAGAGCAATCGGTTCTATGAAGGACTGAGGGACGAGCTGAGGTTCCTAGTTTCTAGTTCTGTGAACCAAGGCTTCCAGGCGTTTGTTGACACTGCGAGTGCGCTGGATAAGGATATGAATAGGGTGCAGGGGAAGAGAGCTTTGGATGTGACGCAACCGGAGTGGAAGGTGCCCCGATCTGGGAAACCATTTTATAAGAAGAGATGGGGCAAGAAGTCCAAGACAAGTGGACAAGCTCCTTCATCATTTGCATCGGGAGCAACGTTGGGGGATACCTCAAGGCCGGATACTCGAACATGCTTCAATTGTGGACGGGTGTGGCATATAGCTCGAGATTGTCGGGTGCCGCCAAAGAGTGAAAATAAGGCGGGAGCGTCATATGCGGAAAAAGGAAAGGGCGTGGTAGACTCCTCTGCCTCGCAGGCGCAACCCCGGGTCTACAATCTTGGCCTGCAGGAGGCCATCAAGCAGAGTGACGTTGTCACAGGTATGAGTTTAGTTTTGCATATGTTATTGCTTGTATGCTATTACTTGTATGCTTTGCTTCGTGCATCTATGTTTGTGGTTTGTGTGTGTGACATGATTGTCACAGGCTTTGTGATGGTTTAGGACACGCTGGCGCGAGCACTGTTTGATACGGGTGCGTTGCATTCTTTTCTGTCTAGCGAGTTTATAGCGCGGATTGGGATACCTAGTCGTGAAAAGACAGATAGCGTCAGAGTGGTGTTGCCGAATGGTTGTTGGATGCTTGCGGATCAAGCTTGCGATGTGGCGGTCCAAATAGGAAGTCGGGATTTCAGTTTGACTGCATCTGTTTTGCTGATATCGGAATTTGACGTGATTTTTGGTATGGATTGGCTTGCGGAGCAGCATTCCATGATTGATTTCCAGTCCAAAGAGATCACGTTGGGCCAAAAAATCGAACAGGAGACAAAGTTCGTGGGTATGCGAGGAGTGGGAGGGTCGTTGATGTCTGCACTCCAGGTAGTCAAGTCTGTTCGGAAGGGTGCGGAGTGTTACTTTGCACTGATTCAGGCTGTTGAGCCTAAGGCCAGTATGTGCGAGGTTCAGATTGTGGCGGAATTTACAAATGTGTTTCCCATGGATCACCCTGGGCTACCACCCCAGCGGGAGATTGACTTCACATTCGAGCTGGTGCCAGGTGCGAAACCTATGGCCCGCTCGCTATATCGCGTCGTGCCAAAAGAGATGGCTGAGTTGAAGGTCCAATTACAAGAATTGCTTGAGCAAGGTTATATACGTCCAAGCATGTCACCTTGGAGCGCGTCTGTGCTTTTTGTAAAGAAGAAACACGGTGGGTTGCAGTTGTGTATTGATTACCGTGAACTGAATAAGCTGACCGAGAAAAATAAATATCCGATACCCCGGATTGATGAGTTATTCGATCAGCTGGTGGGCTCGACCGTCTATTATAAGTTGGACCTGAAGTCTGGTTATTACCAGTTGAGAATTCGGGAAGGTGACATTCCCAAAACCGCATTTGGAACGCGTTACGGGCACTATGAGTTCACAGTCATGCCATTTGGATTGTGCAATGTGCCCTCGGTGTTTATGGATTTGATGCACCGCACGTTCCGAGAGTACATGGATCTGTTTGTGATTGTGTTCATTGATGACATCCTGGTGCACTCGAAGTCAGAAGCTGAGCATGAGACTCACTTGCGGTTGGTGTTGAATACATTGAGGAAAAATGAGTTCTATACCAAGTTCTCGAAGTGCGAGTTTTGGCTATCGTCAGTGGATTTTCTTGGCCATGTGGTGAGTGGAGAGGGCATTGCAGTGGATCCAACAAAGATCAGGGCCATCGAGGAGTGGCCAGTATTGTCTTCAGTGGCCGAGGTCAGGAGTTTCCTTGGACTTGCGGGCTACTATCGAAGATTTGTTGACAATTTCTCGCGGATCGCTTTACCGCTAACCATGCTGATGAGAAAAGATCAGAAGTTCGTTTGGACGCCAGAGTGCGCACGAGATTTTGAAGAGCTGAAGGTTCGGTTGACCACGGTGCCGTTGTTGTCTTTGCCAAGTGGGACCGAGGGATTTGTTATCTATAGTGATGCCTCAGGGAGCGGCTTAGGCTGCATTCTTCTGCAACAGGGAAAGGTAATTGCTTATGGCTCATGCCAGCCGAAGGTGCACGAGCAAAATTATCCCGTCCATGACTTGGAGTTAGCGGCGGTGATTTTTGCACTAAAGTTGTGGCGACACTACCTTTATGGAGTGAAGGTGGAGATCTATACAGATCATAAGAGCCTAAAGTACCTATTGGAGCAGAAAGATTTGAACATGCGACAACGAAGGTGGTTGAAGTTCCTTGGGGACTACACTTTTGAAATTCACTATACTCCCAGGAAGGGGAATGTTGTCGCGGATGCCTTGAGTCGAAGGGTTCCGGCTAGAGCGAATTGGTTACAAAGGCATGATGAACGTCTTATCCGGGAACTGGAAGCGTTAGAGATATATTGTGTGGAAAAAATGCCACTGCCAATGCATGTTTGAACTGGACGGAGGTGCAATGTGACCTTGCGGACCGAGTTTGATGGGCAACGGAGTTGGATGAAGATCTCTTACGATATGTTCATGAGGGTCCAGAGGGCAAATTCTCCTGGAATGACGGTCTTTTGCGAAAAGAGGGCCGTTTGTGCGTCCCGAAACAGGGTAAATTGCGGGAAAAACTGATGTATCAAGCGCATTATACAAAGTGTTCCATTCACCCCGGGAGCACAAAGATGTTCAATGATATAAAAAAGCTATTCTGGTGGCCAGGGCTCAAGAAAGATATTGCCCTCTATGTTGCCAAATGCCAAACATGTGCGATGGTGAAAGCGGAATGCCAAAAGCAGGGCGGTTATTTGAAGTCGCTGCCGATCCCAGAGTGGAAATTTGACGATATTTCCATGTATTTTGTGCATGGGTTGCCGAGATCGCAGCGAGGAAATGATTCCATTTGGGTGATTGTTGACCGGCTAACGAAAGTGGCACATTTTCTCCCGAACAGGCGGGATGATTCGGTCGAAAGTTTGGCAAAGTTATATGTTGACCAGATTGTACAGCTTCACGGTGTTCCTCGGAGCATCATAAGTGATCGAGATGGGCGATTCACGTCAAATGATTGGAGGCTAGTTCACCGACTGTTAGGCACGAAATTGACTTTCAGTACGGCCTTTCATCCCCAAACGGATTGCCAAACTGAACGTACCAAGAGAACGATGGAGGACATTTTCCGGATGTGCGCCCTCGACTTCGGAAAGAGATAGGAAGATCATCTCTATATGGTGGAGTTTGCATATAATAATAGCTACCAGGCGAGCATTGGGATGACACCATACGAATCGCTATATGGAAGGAAGTGTCGTACTCCCTTGGCTTTGGTAGAAGCGGGCGAAGCTCGAATTTTTAAACCAAATGAAGTTGATGAAGCAAACTCAACCATACGGACTGTTCTAGAGAAGCTACTTATTGCTCAAGATCGACAAGCTAAGTACTACAACGCCAAGCACCAGAACGTGCAATTTGCGGTTCGCGATTGGGTCTACTTGCAGATCAAGCCCGTCAAAGGTGTCTCCAGGATTCGACGATTGAAAAAATTGAGTCCAAGATATTTGGGTCCCTTTGAAGTGGTGGAGCGAGTTGGAGAAGCGGCTTATCGGCTAGCTCTGTCGGCAGATTTGAGTGGAGTACATGATGTGTTTCACATCTCGGTGCTTCGGAAGGTCCTTAAAGATCCAGCACAAGTGATCGCGGATTATCGTGTGCCGGTGGAGTATGGGCTAACAACGAGAGTTAGACCCATTTAGATCGAGGATCGAGCCAAGAAATAGTTGCGGAACAAAACGGCCGGGATGGTTAAAGTCCGGTGGGACAACTGCGGCCGTGAAGAACGTACATGGGAGCGAGAGCAAACCATGCGAGAAGAGTTTCCCGAGCTGTTTCTATAATCCGTGGAGAGCATATTGTATTGTAACATAAAAAGTATAATGTTATAACTTTTTGGTTGCTGATTGCTTGTTACCTTCATATATCTGAATTTCGTGGACGAAATTGTTTGTAAGAGGGGAGGGTTGTAACAGCCTAATTTTTAGCAGCAGGCACTTTTTCGGGTGACACGGCGTGGGACACGGGCGTGTCCCAGGGCGTGTCGAGACCGTGTCGACGATCGGCCTGGGAGTCAAAGTTTTTCGCTCGACGATGTGCCAAGAGAAGGCACACGACCAAGGACACGGGCTTGTCCAAGGCCGTGTCATGTGTTCGATGAAAGTTGCTCGACGATCGTCGAGTGTCGAGACGCGGTCGACGTTTGTCGAGTGCAGCGTCACACAGCCTGGGACACGGGCGTGTCCCATGGCGTGTCCCTTTGGGTCGACGAACTCAGCCCGACGAATTTTGCGCTATGGTGTGTCTTAGTATCGTGTATGGGCATACGGCCTGGGACACAGGCGTGTCATAGGCCGTGTGAATCTCGGGCGATTTTTGAATTTTTTCAGCCTGATGAACACGGCCACAGACACGGGCGTGTCTGAAGGCGTGTTAGGTGACACGGCCCCTGACACGGGCGTGTCACATGGGCGTGTCATTGGTTTGGATAAGTCGGTAGAGCACCGCTTGAGGCACACGACCTGGGACACGGGCGTGTCACAGGCCGTGTCAGGCAAAAATTAGCTTTTTGGAAAATTTGTGGCCGTCCTTTCCTTCATCCTGGATCCTAGGGCTGAGAGACCTCCTTGTTTCCTTAAGGCCGTGAATGAGAAGAGCAATGTCATGTCTTATTTGGTCTTCTCTTTCTTCACTTCTAGAGAGAGAAAGGGAGAGGAAGAAGGAGGAAGAAGGAGAAGGGCTGCTGCTGGTGGATCTTGAGTGTGTCATGCTGCGTTCCGAGGCCGACATTGCGGAGGAAAAGCTCTTGTGAGTTGTTCAAGCCAACTTTGTGTTCATGGCACCAAAGAGGGTTTCAAGGGGAACGACTTTTCTTCCTAGCCATGTGAAGGCTTTCTTTTGGCATATGTTTGTGGTTCCCCCACCAAGAGGTGGCTGTTTTGGGGAATCTTTTGGTGGATTCATGAAGTCCCCTTTGTTGGCATATAAATCCAGAAATGGAGTACGGAATAAGCATGTTGTGTGAAGCCCATCTGGACAGGTTGGTCTAGATTGGTGATGTTGCATACGAATCGGAGAAGACTCCGTGATAAACGTGTAGTTTAAGGAGTCAACAGGTTATGCCTGTAAAGAGGAGTAGCAGGAATTACTGGAGTGGTAGTGCAGGAAAATATCCGTGTTATGCTTCTGCTATTGGGTCGTACCTGTGAATGAGTAACAGGAAGTACTAGAGTGACCAGGAAAAGCCCTTTGTGATTCTAGATGTCGTAGGGTGTCCACCTGTGAAGAGAGTAACAGGAAGTACTGGTGTGCCCAGGAAAGACCCCTGATATTTGTGATATTGCGGTGTCGTACCTGTGAACGAGTAACAGGAAGTCCTAGTGTACTCGGTGAAGGCAAGGCGATTTGAGCAACGGGGGGTGGAGGATCCGACCGACGTTATGTCCGTCCGATGTGGACCAAAGGGGTGGTCTGTTGGAGCGCATAGTAAGAGTCTGAGGCCTGCGCGCCATGACACAATGGGGGGGGGGGGCTACGGGCCATCCCGGTGTAGTCAGACTAGAACTTCGGCTGCACGTCATGGAGTAAATGCTTAAGAGAGTTACCGTTGGGTGTGACCTTGAGACGGTGGTGGGCAAGATCTTTGTCAGAACACCAAGAATGTGCCCTGAGTGCACGGACCGTTGGGCCGGGTGGCGAACGGTTGTGATGCCATGTGTGCGTGAAAGCACATTATTTGAGATATATTGCCATGCTTGTGATATGGTATGCCTGCAGGGAAGATTACCGCTGCCCCGAGAGAAGGGGTAGGGTCGTTATAATTTGGTCAACTGAATGCTGACCTTTGCCTCTATTTGCCACTATTGAGTGGATTGTCCCTGTACAGGTGCTGAAGAGCCAGCTGGACGCATAAAAGTTGATGTCCCTGCTGCTGTTGTTGCTACTGCTGGTAGCCCTCGAAGGCTTATGATGCTTGTTATGTTTTTCTTTTATTGTGGCCGGCCTGCGCGCCAATTGTCACAAGCCACATTTCCTCAACGAGTACATCGTATCAGAGCAAGAGGAAATACGGGTTATGATACCATGTCGTGCAGGGGATAACTGCACACGCTCAGGAAACTCTTGACGCTTACTTTATGAGTTGAAATTCAACCGTGAAATGTAAGAAAACCTTTGGATTGAATGGCCGTATCCCTCGCCCTTAGGTATCAAAAACTGTATTTGTACGCGGCGGAAATACTTTGTTTATTTATGATGAGCTCCTATATGTAGTCTATAGTGATACTACTATAAGAAAGCCTCTTTGTTTTTGTCATTTGGACAATACGTCTTAGTTGATCAAAACATGTATGCATGATATACAATAATAGGTTTTGTGTAGCTTAGAAAATACCTAATGCAACCTACCATAAATCCTTCCCAAGAGCAAGAAGACATCATCCAAATGAGTCACATAACAGTCTATTCTTCATACATCACAAGTAAAGAAAACCACCAATGGGCGCCAACAAGCTGACACGAACCCATTGGGGCACATGTATGTCTGTACAACAAAGAGAAGAACTACCTCGCTAAGTATGCTCGGCTAGCTCCCAAGAAACGTCACCAACCAACCTAGCCGCTCAACCGGCTACAACCTGCACCTGAGGCATTCAAGAAAGAATACCTCAGCAATCAACCAATCTATACAAAAGAGAGCATGAATTTCATAATCGATAAAGAAGGGACTTACCGACCCCGTAGCAATGTTTCATATAAGTAAAAAGAGTGCATAAAACAAGTGCGTACAAGTAGTAAACAATGTCATTACAAAGTGTCAACCGCACCAAGTGCGTACAAGTTCAACAAGTCCTGCTCCACCCGCAGGAGAAAAAGGGCAATACACATGCCCAAACTCAGCATCTTACAAACAAGAAACAACCAAACAAGTGAAACATAAGCAGTGGTTAAGTTCAATTGCGCAAGAGTCTTTCGGTGGCGGCCCTAAAGTGGAACGCACCAAACAAAACCAGCCCAAATCGGGGCCAAAGTGGTCTCTCTAACCACAAAAACCAAAACCCGGTGGCCACAGGCTGAAACCACACCACCCCTTGCAGAATTCTCACACAAACGCTCCTTCCATGGTTCCCAATTCGCCTCGTAAAACGCCCCATAACCCAAGCTAAACACGTTCCTTTCATCGTTCTCACGCATGACGACAAGTTGCTAGAAAAGTAATTAAGCTATAATCTACATGAATTACATGATGAGGAACAAGAACAAATCACATGATTAGGCAAGAAAAGGCTACATGAACATGAATAAATAGAGCTACATAAGTCACATGAACAAGATAAATGACATGAAGCAACCCATCATAGACTTGATAACCAAAGAAAACTAAGCATGGAAATCATATTCATGGAGTATAGGACCTTCAAAAGCATAATCATAAAGCTAGTGAGGAAGAACTCAACACAAGAAGAACAAGCTAGGGAATTTGAAAGATAAGCACTAGCTATGTTGGCACAATCAAAATCAAGAAAGAAGATTGGCAAGGGTGAAGAACACCGCTTGCCTGAACCGAGACGATGCCGCGACGGCTGCTCCTCTCTTTCCTTGCCTTGCTTGCTCCCTTGCTCTCTTGCTTTCTCTTTGAGGATGAAGAAGAAGATGAAGAGAAGGTGAAATGAGAAAGACAATTCTCTGTTTCGGCCTTATTTCCTCCAGAACAGAGCTGGACCGTTAGATGCAGAATCAAGGAAATGAACGACACAAAAAATCTGGAAAAACTCGATTTTCGGGCCGGTCACGCCCTGTGTCACGCCCGTGACACAGGGCATGTACCATAAGCGGCGCAGAAAGTCGGCAAATCCAAGTTTATCCACAAGGTAGATGGCCGGGTACACGCCCGTGACGGTCGGTCACGCCCGTGACCTAGGGCGTGTAGCCCGTGTCTCGACACCTCGTCGACACAAAGTGTCGACACTCGACACGGCTTGACACGCCTTGTGACATGCCCGTGTCACAGGCCGTGTCCCCTCTCTCGACACTCGACACTCGATACTCGACACTCGACACTCGACAAGCTGAACACGCCCTGTGACACGCCCGTGTCACAGGCCGTGTACCCTCTCTCGACACCCGACACTCAACACTCGACAAAGCGGGACACGGCCCGTGACATGCCCGTGTCACGGGGCATGTACCCCATTCTTCGAGCTCAACTCGATGCAAGAGAAATTTGTCGAGTCAAGGAGGTCACGCCCAGGTCACGACCTAGGTCACGCCCGTGTCAGGGGGCGTGTCTCGCACAAAAACGACCATTTTTCCCTGTTTTGAAAAATGTTCCTGTGTCGTCCTAGACCATTTTTGCCTGAAGAACTTTTTACCCTTTTTTGTTTCCTGTACCAGCAACTCACTTTCAGCAACATTTCCCGGGCGCGAAAAAGTGCAAACATTCCCTAAGAGGCCTCACCGAGTCCCCAATTTGGACTCCGGTTTGCTGGGGAATCGTGCAACACGGCAACCAAAACAGCCACTCGCAAGCCCGCGGGAAAAACCATGCTCGAACAACGTTCAAAGCCAACGTAACGCCGATCATGCGTACGCAATCAAAAAGCCGGGGCGTTACAATACTCCCCCTAACAAAAAGTTTCGCCTCGAAACTTTTCACGAAATCAAATACAGAAGCAAACCAAAACATGAATGCAACCAAACACCAAGTCACATACCAGCTTAACTATGGGAACAAATAAGGGTGAGCCGCCCGCATCGTTGACTCGAGCTCCCACGTCGCGCTTTCCACATCCTGATTTTTCCATAGCACCTTGGCCATCAGAATCTTCTTTTTCCGCAACACGCGATCTTGGGAGTCCAATATCCGTATAGGCATCTCCACATAAGAAAGGTTTGGCGCCAACTGCG
The DNA here is from genome assembly GCA_039583875.1 of Platanthera guangdongensis. NCBI lineage: Eukaryota > Viridiplantae > Streptophyta > Magnoliopsida > Asparagales > Orchidaceae > Platanthera > Platanthera guangdongensis. The sequence continues at coordinate 84,910,653 of CM077149.1, forward strand.
GCACCACATCCAACACTTGCTGATCATTCCGTACACATTTGCGAAGTTGGCTAACATGAAACACGTCGTGAACACCAGGAAAGTTCACGGGTAATTCTACTTTGTATGCGGATGCACCAACTCGCGCAAGAATCTTGAAGGGACCCACAAATCTTGGGTCTAATTTGCGCTCTTTACCAAACCTTTTAATCCCAACCATTGGGGAGACTTTCAAGAAAATAGAATCTCCCACCGCAAACTCTAATTCTGACCGTCGTCGATTGGCATACTTTTCCTATCGCTCTTGGGCGATTCGGAGCTTCTCCCAAATAAGTCGTACGGCAACTTCCATGTCCTCGAGCGCCTCTGGGCCCAACAAAAGCCGCTCGCCAACCTCCGTCCAAAAGAGGGGAGTCCGACATCGACGCCCATGTAAAGCTTCAAACGGAGCCATTTGCAAGCTTTCTTGATAGCTATTATTATATGTGAATTCCATAAGCCGTAAACGTTCATCCCATGCTCCGCCATACTCAAGAATATAACATCGAATCATATCTTCCACAATTTGGTTTACTCATTCTGTTTGGCCATTCGTCTGAGGGTGCTAAGCAGTGGAATACCGCAAATCCGTCCCCAAACCCTCTTGTAGACTCTTCCAGAAACGAGAAGTAAATCGGGAATCCCTGTCTGATATGATATTGACTGGCACACCATGCAGTCGGATGATTTTGTTCAAATAGAGCTCCGCTATTGTCTTCATCGGGTAGTTGACCTTAAATGGTATGAAATGAGCACACTTGGTCAATCTATCCACGACTACCCACACGGAGTCATGTCCTCGTGGAGATCTTGGTAAACTTGTAATAAAATCCATTGAGATGCTTTCCCACTTCCATGTTGGAATCTCCAATGGTGTCAACTTGCCACCAGGCCTCCCATGATCAGCTTTCACCCGCTTGCAGGTATGACATTCAGCTACAAATTGCGCTATATCTCTTTTCATTCCATACCACCAGACAATTTGTTTCAGATCACGGTACATTTTTGTTGAGCCTGGATGGTAGGCCATACTTGAGCCATGTGCTTCCCGACACACCATCTCACGAATGTTTCCAACTACGGGAATACAAAATCGACCACGATACTTTAACGTGCCTGCACCGTCAATCGCAAAATCTGGTAATTCATCCTTCTCAGTCCGAAGAAATAAATGTAAAAGATCAGGATCATCCTTTTGATGTTGTCTTGCAAGAACCAGCCATGAAGGTTCTTCTACTGCCGAATGACTTTGCGGGTCATATTTGCCCATAGAAATATCCATCAATAGAAATTGATCCACAAGACGGTCGACTGAAAGATGAAATAATTTCCCCGTCTTCCGACTCAAAGCATCGGCCACAACATTCACTTTCCCCGGGTGATACTGAATGTCCACATCATAATCAGCTACATATTCCAGCCATCGACGTTGGCGCAGATTCAGTTCCTTCTGTGTGAAGTCATACTTTAAACTTTTATGATCTGTAAAGATTTTACACTGTGCACCATACAGTAAGTGTCTCCACAACTTCAATGCAAATATCACCGCTTCGAACTCCAAATCATGCGTTGGGTAGTTCTTTTCATGACTTTTCAACTGCCGAGACCCATACGCAGTTACCTTTTTGTCTTGCATTAATACACATCCAAGTCCAATGTGCGACGCATCCACAAAAACGTCATAATCTATCCCTTTTGTCGGCAAGATCAACACAGGAGCGGTACATAACCTGTTCTTGAGTTCAACGAATGACGCATCACACTTGTCATTCCACTCAAACGCCACATTATTCTGGGTTAAGCGAGTCAATGGTGTGGCCAACGTCGTAAACCCTTCGACAAATCTGCGATAATAGCCGGCCAATCCCAAGAAGCTTCGAATCTCCTTGGGTGTCTCCGGTCTTCTCCACTCCATGACTGCAGCAATCTTTTCGGGATCCACTGAAATTCCATGGTGATTAATGACATGACCCAGAAAAGCAACTTGAGGCAACCAAAACTCGCATTTGCTTAGTTTGGCGAATAATTGTTGGTCTCGCAAAGTGGCCAATACCAAACGCAGATGCTGTTCATGCTCCTCAGCACTGCGGGAGTAGACAAGAACGTCATCAATAAAAACCACCACAAACTTATCCAAGTAGTCCTTGAACACCCTGATCATCATATCCATGAAGGCTGATGGTGCGTTGGTCAAACCAAATGACATCACCAGAAATTCAAAATGGCCATGCCTTAATCGAAATGCAGTCCGCGGAATATCAGTCTCCCGGATCTTGAGCTGATGATAGCCCGAGCGGAGATCAATCTTCGAAAATACGGAACTGCCACGCAGTTGATCAAACAAATCATCGATTCTTGGCAGTGGGTACTTGTTCTTAATCGTCACCTTGTTCAACTCCCGGTAATCGATGCAAAGCCGCATCGACCCATCTTTCTTCTTCACAAATAACACCGGTGCACCCCAAGGTGATGAACTTGGCCTGATAAACCCTTTTGCCAATAAGTCATCCAACTGAGTACGCAACTCTGATAGCTAACGCGGGGCCATTCTGTACGGCGCTTTCGCAATCGGCCGCGTACCCGGTTCCAAATCAATAACGAACTCGACATCACGATCAGGGGGAAGACCAAGAAGATCAGTAGGAAAAACATCCGAAAATTCACGTACAACAGGAATCTCCTCCAAACGCGGCAAAACAGCACTAGTCCCCACAGCGGAGACAAGACAAGCAAAACAGTCGGAAACAAACAACGTCCGAACACATACCGCCGAAATCCATGGAGAATCCTGGCAAGAATCACCATACACACTTCCTGGCTGACCATCATCATTGATAAAATCCAAGCGCTTCCCTCTGCACTGGATGACGGTGTCATAGCGGGATAACCAGTCCATACCCAGAATGACGTCAAAATCCTCCAAATCGATCGCTTTGAAATCAGCCTTTGCTAAGAAATCGCCCAACAAAATGGGACAATCAAGAAGACCCCAGTCTGCCACCACCGAAGCACCGGAAGAAAATTTCACCAAAAATGCATTCCCCACTCGATCTGGTGTCAGATGATACCGCTCTAGAAAGGTTCGAGCCACAAATGAATGGGTCGCGCCAGAATCAAAGAGAACACGCGCCCAATGGTTCTTTACCTTAAAGTTTCCTATAAGGGTATATATGCTAAGAATTACACGTAAAAGACAAAAACAAACAGGAACCAGAGGAATGAATCGAACCTGAGATAACTTGAGGTGACGTCTGAGCTTCCTCTGAAGAGACCACATTCAACTTCCCTTTGCCTTTGTCTACACGCGGAGGCGGAGGCAAAGCCTGGAGTGGTGCGGGTTGCAAAACAGGTTGGTTCTGCGGGCACCTTGCGCGAAGATGTCCTTGTCTGCCACACTGGAAGCACACCTTGTCTTTGGCCCAGCAGCAGCCCACATAATGACCTCTTCTCCCACAAAATGTACACTCCAAGTCTCTGGTTGGCGCACCCTGAATGGCGTGCACCTGCTCCTTCTTTTGCATCCCCAACCGCTTGAAACATTTCTCAAACGGGTGACCGGCTCGGCCATAGAAGCTACATAGTTCCTTCTTCTTCTTTACGTCTGACTCGTGGGACATTTTCTCTCCCACCAGCTGTCTCTTGCCCTGCCTCATCTGCTGCCCTCTTTGTTTGGCATTTTCTATAGCTTCCACCTTCAACGCAGCCTCAACCACAGTGGTGTAACTTGTCGCTCCATAAGCACTTGCGAATTGCTGCACGTCGCTGCGGAGTCCGCCAAGAAATCTCTTTACTCGGTCAGCTTCCATAGTCACCAAGCTCGGAGCGAACTGACTTAACTTGCTAAACTCAATTTCATACTCACTCACTGTGCGTTGCCTCTGCTTCAAGTACAAGAAGTCATTCATCAGGCGGTCCCTTTCCACTGCCGGTAGAAACTTGCGCCGTAACATTTCTTTGAATGCTTCCCACGAACAGCCCGCCCCTAGGCCTTCCTTTTCTCGCAACCACCAACCTTTCGCCAACCCTTTGAGTTGATAGGCGGCAAGCATCACCTTCTGGTCCTCGGTAACGCCAAAATACACAAACATCTCTTCCAATGTGATTACCCAATCATCCAAGATCACAAAGTCTGCTTTTCCATCATAACTCGGTGGTCCAAGTCGCTGAAACTGCGAGATGAAAGTCATCGCAGGAGGAACCACAACTGGGGGTATCACTGTCACTGAAGGAGTAGAAATCGTGGGGCCTCTGACAGTCTCTTTCCCTCTTGGTGCCAGCCCCGACATCGCTGATGACATAGCTTGGAGCTGGGACTGCACTTCCTGCACCTGCCTCGTCAAAGCCTCATTACTTTGGCGAAGACTATCCATCAGGGCATTATTCTGCGTGCCCGAAGACTCGCCCTCGGATTGGGGAGTTTGCCTTGTCACTGGACGCTTCGACATCCTATTAACACATTCACTCTTGTCAAGCTCAAACCCAACAAAACACACAACGGCTAAGTACAGACCATACATATAACAATATGAACATCAACTGCTAACTTGCTCTAGGAGTTTGAGAATGATGGTATGCCTAACCTAAAGATGACACACCGTCATCCCACTACCTTGTGCCTAACCAATGAATGCATGACTTTATTTGACCCAAAACCATGAGTGTACAGGTATCATCATGTACATCTTTAGCTTGGCACGTTGTGCTCATGCAATGTTATGTTATGCGTGTTGTGCGATGCAATCTAGGAAAGGCCTTAATGCATGACATGAGCGGTCGTACGCATCACAATGTTATGCATCCCATACTACATAGCATTGCATGAAATGAAGAAAAGAAAACGTGCTAGTCGCATCCATGTGGTAAGGTTATGCATCCCATACTACATAACCCGCACATGTTGCCCCTATGATGGATCCATATACAACCACATATTATGCATCCCATACTACATAATATGCCCCGTATACTTCTTGTCATGCCATGAGTGTAGTGTGCGTGCTTCGGCCAAGACATATTGATGGCATCTCGGTGTGTGTATGATATGATGCTTACAACCAAACTAGAAAGTTTGCCCGACCAATTGTCAAGCAAACCTCCCTCTGATACCAACTGTCACAACCCGCATTTCCTCAACGAGTACATCGTATCAGAGCAAGAGGAACTACGGGTTATGATGCCACGTCGTGCAGGGGATAACTGCACACGCTCAGGCAACTCTTGACGCTTACTTTATGAGTTGAAATTCAACAGTGAAATGTAAGAAAACCTTTGGATTGAATGGCCGTATCCCTCGGCCTTAGGTATCAAAAACTGTATTTGTACGCGGCGGAAATACTTTGTTTATTTATGATGAGCTCCTATATGCAGTCTATAGTGATACTACTATAAGAAAGCTTCTTTGTTTACGTCATTTGGAAAATACGTCTTAGTTGATCAAAACATGTATGCATGATATACAATAATAGGTTTTGTGTAGCTTAGACAATACCTAATGCAACCTACCATAAATCCTTCCCAAGAGCAAGAAGACATCATCCAAATGAGTCACATAGCTGTCTATTCTTCATACATCACAAGTAAAGAAAACCACCAATGGGCGCCAACAAGCTGACACGAACCCATTGGGGCACATGTATGTCTGTACAACAAAGAGAAGAACTACCTCGCTAAGTATGCTCGGCTAGCTCCCAAGAAACGCCACCAACCAACCTAGCCGCTCAACCGGCTACAACCTGCACCTGAGGCATTCAAGAAAGAATACCTCAGCAATCAACCAAGCTATACAAAAGAGAGCATGAATTTCATAATCGAGAAATAAGGGACTTACCGACCCCGTAGCAATGTTTTATATAAGTAAAAAGAGTGCATAAAACAAGTGCGTACAAGTAGTAAACAATGTCATTCCAAAGTGTCAACCGCACCAACTGCGTACAAGTTCCACAAGTCCTGCTCCACCCGCAGGAGAAAAAGGGCAATACACATGCCCAAACTCAGCATCTTACAAACAAGAAACAACCAAACGAGTGAAACATAAGCAGCGGTTAAGTTCAATTCCACAAGAGTCTTTCGGTGGCGGCCCTAAAGTGGAACGCACCAAACAAAACCAGCCCAAATCGGGGCCAAAGTGGTCTCTCTAACCACAAAAACCAAAACCCGGTGGCCACAGGCTGAAACCACACCACCCCTTGCAGAATTCTCACACAAACGCTCCTGCCATGGTTCACAATTCGCCTCGCAAAACGCCCCATAACCCAAGCTAAACACGTTCCTTTCATCGTTCTCACGCATGACGACAAGTTGCTAGAAAAGTAATTAAGCTATAATCTACATGAATTACATGATGAGGAACAAGAACAAATCACATGATTAGGCAAGAAAAGGCTACATGAACATGAATAAATAGAGCTACATGAGTCACATGAACAAGATAAATGACATGAAGCAACCCATCATAGACTTGATAACCAAAGAAAACTGAGCATATAAATCATATTCATGGAGTATAGGACCTTCAAAAGCATAATCATAAAGCTAGTGAGGAAGAACTCAACATAAGAAGAACAAGCTAGGGAATTTGAAAGATAAGCACTAGCTATGTTTGCACAATCAAAATCAAGAAAGAAGATTGGCAAGGGTGAAGAACACCGCTTTCCTGAACCGAGACGATGCCGCGACGGCTGCTCCTCTCTTTCCTTGCCTTGCTTGCTCCCTTGCTCTCTTGCTTTCTCTTTGAGGATGATGAAGAAGATGAAGAGAAGGTAAAATGAGAAAGACAATTCTCTGTTTCGGCCTTATTTCCTCCAGAACACAGCTGGACCGTTAGATGCAGAATCAAGGAAATGAACGGCACAAAAAATCTGGAAAAACTCGATTTTCGGGCCGGTCACGCCCTGTGTCACGCCCGTGACACAGGGCGTGTACCATAAGCGGCACAAAAAGTCGGCAAATCCAAGTTTATCCACATGGTACACGGCCGGGTACATGCCCGTGACGGGTCGGTCACGCTCGTGACCTAGGGCGTGTAGCCCGTGTCTCGACACCTCGTCGACACAAAGTGTCGACACTCGACACAGCTTGACACGCCCTGTGACACGCCCGTGTCACAGGCCGTGTCCCCTCTCTCGACACCCGACACTCGATACTCGACACTCGACACTCGACACTCGACAAGCTGAACACGCCCTATGACACGCCCGTATCACAGGCCGTGTACCCTCTCTCGACACCCGACACTCGACACTCGACAAAGCGGGACACAGCCCGAGACACGCCCGTGTCACGGGGCGTGTACCCCATTCGTCGAGCTCAACTCGATGCAAGAGAAATTCGTCGAGTCAAGGAGGTCACGCCCAGGTCACGTCCTGGGTCACGCCCGTGTCAGGGGGTGTGTCTCGTACAAAAACGACCATTTTTCCCTGTTTTGAAAAATGTTCCTGTGTCGTCCTAGACCATTTTTGCCTGAAGAACTTTTTACCCTTTTTTGTTTCCTGTACCAGCAACTCACTTTCAGCAACATTTCCCGGGCGCGAAAAAGTGCAAACATTCCCTAAGAGGCCTCACCGAGTCCCCAATTTGGACACCGGTTTGCTGGGGAATCGTGCAACTCGGCAACCAAAACAGCCACTCGCAAGCCCGCGGGAAAAACCATGCTCGAACAACGTTCAAAGCCAACGTAACGCCCATCATGCGTACACAATCAAAAAGCCGGGGCGTTACACCAATCTTTTTAGGCCACTGTTTGAAAGCCATGTAAGGCCATAAGGCCAACTTTTGTACTCTTGTAAGACATTCCTATGTAAGATATATACAACGTGGGGTTGTGTTCTATGTTGGACATTCACTGGTGGAGTTCAAGTGCTAGTATAGGCTTCTGCTAGAATGCAATGTGTTAGGTGCACTGCGTTACTCTGGTATCATCCCGTACCTTCACCGCCTGTTTGGTGATATATGCTGTGGGGCCCCGACCAGACCTTCTAGTATATACCACATAAATGGATGGGGTTGTTACATGGACAACTTGGCCCCAGATTCCTTTTTCTATAAATAGCCCCCCAGCCCCCCCCCCCCCCCCCCCCCCCCCCGCCCCTTACAAACCCCGTATTAACCGCCTTAACTTCCTGCTTTTTCTCTCTCTTCCCGCACTTTTTCTCTTTCATACTCGCGCTCCACCCCCTCTTGCAAGCATGGGCAAGACCAATCCTGACGCCGATGGCCGCACCAAATGTGCCCAGCATTTCAGAGACTCTTGCTTTTTTGAGGGAAACACTAGTGAGGGTGAGCTCGCTGAATTCGTCGGTGACCACATTCCGCAGGGCTTTGAGGCGCTCTGTCCGAGGGAGGGGGAGGCCATCAACTCCTTCTATGATGATGAGCTCGCCTTCCCCATCTCTCACTTTGAGGTGGGGTTGCACCTTCCCCACTGGCCGGAAATCCGCCAGATCTTGAAATACTATGGCACAGTGCCCGCGCAGCTGAAGTCGAACACCATCATCATGATGGTGGCGTTCGCGAGCTACCTCCGCCGAGAGAGGATAGAGTTCAACCTAACAGTGTTCAGGAAACTCTTCTCTTACAAGGCGATGTCGGATGGCGTCGCCTATTTCAAGGGCTCGCTAATCAAGGTTCACGAGATCGCGAACAAAAACCGCAACTGATGACCAAGATCGCCTTCATCAGGGGCGATCTCGGCAACATCCCTTTCTCCACCCAACAGAAAGGCGAGGAAATGTACCGCCCGCAGACCATGTCCGACAATGATGCCGACCTCCACAAATTCTTCCTCCACAAGGACTTCGAGGTCGCCTTCCTACAAAGGGGCCTCGACTTACTCCGCCCCGTTCTGCTTGGCGAAGGTATTATCCTCTCCCCATTGCCGAGCTCGCCACATTGCCATGTATATCTTCTAACTTCTCTAAGTTATTTCATGCCGGGGAGCGGTTAATCCCCTGAACCCGCCGTTTGCAGAATCAGGGCTATACACGGACCCTCTCGCTCACGAGAAGGCAGCGGCGGCGACCTGCCGAGACGAGGTGGCCTTCTCCATACCCTCCTCCAGCAAGAGGTGAACTGAGGATGCGGGGTCGAGCGTGCAGCATCGCCACCAATTACCAAAAAAGATGAGGAAATCCGTGCTAGCTCTGCGAGTGAAACAACATCAACATCATCAACAAAGCCCCAAATACATGAGCTCGCCCGAGGTCATCCCCGATGGGTCGCCGGAGAGCCCGCTCAAGGAGATCACTAGCAAGAGGCAAGGTGGTGGCGAGACCCTTACTCCTCCCGAGGTGACCTCTGCTCCCCCCGTAGCAAAGAAGACGGCTCGCGAGCCCGTCGCGCCGAAGGACCACCCCCTCTTCGGCTTTGGGGGGGGGGAGGTGGAAGGAATCGGTAGGCGAGCCTATGGTCATGTGGGATGAGCTGGCCCACTGAGTCTCCATATCCACACAAACCCATCCTGGGCTTACCGCGAGCCCACCATTGGTCATGCCTATGCGCTCAGCTTCGGCCTTTATGGCCGCGAGGATGTCGAGACCTACAAGGGCATCGCCCTGCGGCAGCTGGGCCATGGGGGACTGCAGGCCCATATGCGAGTCAAGGAGCTCCACCACATGGTGGTCCGTAGTAGCTTCAACCTCTACAACCTCCTCCAGAAGGCCGAACAAGCACGCGACATCGCCAATGATAAGGCCATCGACTTGGCGAGGCAGCTCGGCATTGCTGAGAATCTTCTCACCCAAGCCGCCGACGGACTGGTAAGTATCAGCTGTTGCCTTTCCCTTTTCCCTTTTTTACTTAGGATTTTCTGCTGTTGCTGATGTACTTCCTTTCTCATCAGGATGCCAAAGCTGTCGGGGAGTTGCAGGCTCGTGCTGCCGAGCATGAAGAGGAGATCGGCCAGCTGCATACCTGCCTTGCCGAGCTGGAGGGGACGAATGCGATGTTGACGGAGGAGAACACGAGCCTCAGCCGTGAGGTCCGCCGCTAGGCGGAGATCTTCTTCCCAGTTCGTGACGTCAGGACCACCTTCCCCTATAAGAGCCCGAGGATCTTCGGTGAGGGTGACATCACTGAGAGGCTGCAGATCAACTCGATCCAAACCTCCGAATGTACCCTCTAGATGATGAAGGATACATGAGTGCTGGTGGAGGGTTGCGAGGAGATCTCAGTCAAGGACCTGATGCCGAGCCTGTTCCCGGCAACGCTGCCCAGGGAGAAGGAAGATAGCCTTGACGCACTCTTCAGGAAGGGCTTCCATGACGTGCCCGGCGGATGTGGGGATGATCACCAATCCGGCGAGGGGGGCAAAGGCTGATCCTGTATTTTTTCTTTTTCTTCTTTTTTGTAATCTTACCGAGGCGAGCTCCACATGTAACTATTACTATTTAATGGAATATATTTTTGATACAATCTGCTGTGCCCTGCTTTCCTGCGAGCACTTCACCTGGCGACCTCGCATAGATAGACTTTGCGAGCAGGATAGTTGTTAGAGCTCGCTCCTGAGAGTACATTTTGAGAGCTTGTTGAATCTTAAATGATCCGGCATAGACTACCCACCGCACTGAGCATACCACCCTCAACTCGCTCGCGAGCTCCCCTTAACCTTATCAATGTAAGGCCAAATTCACAAAATTTCAATAAGTCAATAAAGGTGGGAGGCGAAGCGTCCTGGCTTAGTCTGCCTTCCTTTAGCGAGGGCCAAGGGCACGACTCGCCACCTTTCTGACGAGGCCGAGCTGAGTTGGCGAGCCTGGACTTGCCTATGCAGAGCTTTCTTCTCGTTTTTAGAAAAGATACCAAATTCCTTGTAGACCAACTGGAGAGTAGAGGACTCCATCGAGTGACTTCTAGCCCTGCCAGCTAGGTGAGAACCTGACAGCAGGATCTGCTCTGGGTCCAAGGTTGACACCATCGAGTGACATCCAGCCCTGCCAGCTAGTTGAGAGCCTGACAGTGGGATGTTCTCGGGGTCCAAGGTTGACATCATCGAGTGACATCCAGCCCTGCCAGCTAGGTGAGAGACTGACAGCAGGATCTGCTCGGGGTCCAAGGTTGACACCATCCACTGACATCCAGCCCTGCCAGCTAGGTGAGAGCCTAATAGCGGGATCTGCTCGGGGTCCAAGGTTGACACCATCGAGTGACATCTAGCACTGCCAGCTAGGTGAGAGACTGATAGCGGGATCTTCTTAGGGTCCAAGGTTGACACCATCAAGTGACATCTAGCCTTGCCAGCTAGGTAAGATCCTGACAGCGGGATCTGCTCGGGGTCCAAGGTTGACACTATCGAGTAACATCCAGCCCTGCCAGATAGGTGAGAGCCTGACAGCGGGATCTGCTCGCGGTCAAAGGTTGACACCATCAAGTGACATCCAGCCCTGCCAACTAGGTGAGAGCCTGACAGCGGGATCTTCTCGGGGTCCAAGGTTGACACAATCGAGTGACATCCAGCCCTGCCAGTTTGGTGGGAGTCTGACAGCGGGATCTACTCGGGGTCCAAGGTTGACACCATCGAGTAATATCCAGCCCTGCCAGCTAGGTGAGAGCCTGATAACATGATCTGCTCGGGGTCCAAGGTTGACACCATTGAGTGACATCCAGCCCTGCCAGCTAGGTGAGAGCCTAAAAGCGGGATCTGCTCGGGCTCCAAGGTTGACACCATTGAGTGACATCCAGCCCTGCCAGGTAGGTGAGAGCCTGACATCGGGATCTGCTCGGTTTCTAAGGTTGACACCATCGAGTGACATCCAGCCCTTCCAGCTAGGTGATAGCCTGACAGCGGGATCTGCTCGGGGTCCATGTACACTTTATTTTTCAATGCAAACTATTGCGACAGTATTGATATGTCAAAGAACTTCATTAAGAATCAAAGCACCACTTACATGTTTTAAGGAAAAAAGCATTTCAAGTCATCACCACTATAGGTGAGACTTAAGGTCCCTCCCTCCACATTTTGTAGTCGATACCCTCCTGATATTAATGTCTCTTTTACAATGAATGGACCTTCCTAGCTGGGGCTGAGCTTCACCACGGTTGGCGACCTTCCTGTTGCATCCACCTTCTTCAGCACCAAGTCCCCTCCACAAATTCTTTGACTATGACGTGCTTGTCAAAGTACTTGGCCATCCTCCTCTTCACCTCTTCTTGTCGGATGGCGTAGATGTCACGCAGCTCCTCCACTATATCAAGAGAGAGCCGCAACTCTTCCTCATTCTCGGCCTGCCATTCTTCCCTGCCTTCCCCGGCTACGACAACTCGAGGCATTTGTACTTCAAATTCCACGGGGAGTACTGCCTCCCACCCATGGGAGAACTTGAAAGGAGATTCTCCTATTGCTGTGTTTGGGGTGGTCCTCAGGGCCCAGAGAACCGCGGGAAGCTGCTCCACCCAGCTCCCCTTAAGGTTTTCTACTTTCTTCTTCATGAGATTAATAATAATCTTGTTCGCGGCCTCCACCTGCACGTTTCTCCTGTGGTGGTGAATCGAGGCGAACCTGAGGTCAATCCCAAGCTGCTCGCAGAAATTAGTAAACTCTGCGCTGGAGAATTGGGGGCCCATTGTCCGTGACAATGGCCTGGGGCAGCCCATGGCGGCAGATGATCTCTCCACAAACAAAGTTCCTGATGACCTAGGAAGTCACCATGGCCAGTGCCTTCACCTCTAACCACTTAGAGAAATAATCGATCATCACCAGCAGGAACCTTCTTTGCCCACTGGCCTAGGGGAAAGGTCCAACCAAATCTATGCCCCAAATGGCAAAGGGCCAGGGGGCTGTGATACTCTTGAGTCGCTGAGCCAGATGTAGCTAGAGAGGGACAAACATCTTGCACTTGTGGCATCTTCTCGCGAACTCTATCGCATCGCATCCCAGGGTGGGCCAGAAATACCTTTGCCTGACGATCCTTCCTTCCAGGGTCCGACTCACAGAGTGACTCCCACACACCCCAGAGTGGACTTCTTCCAAGATTCTTTGTACTTCCCCCTCAGCCACGCAACGAGCCAACATACCTAAGAGAGTCTTCCTGTGCAATTGCCCGTCTAGGAGGAGATAGTATGCCGATTTGTACCTGAGCTTCTTCTTGTCCACCCCCTCTGGATACTTTCCCATGGAAAGGAAAGTTGTGACTGAGTCCATCCACAAGGATCGCTGATCTACGTCCATGAGCTCTCCCTCTTCGATGGAAGGGCAGAATAGTTTGCTGATAGTGTACCCCACCCAGGGACCGTGCTTCGCTAGCTGATCGACCTGCTCGTTCTCCTCCCGGGGCACATGTTGGATGGAAAAAGTTTGGAATGTGCCAATGTCTTCACTTTGGCTAAGTATAGCCGCATGGTAGGCTATCTCACCTCAAACTCCTCGTTGATCTGGGAAGATACCACCATGGAGTCGGTAAAGACCTCTATGTCCAACACCCCCAACTCCCTGGCTAGGCGCAGCCCTGCTATCACGACCTCATATTTTGCCTGATTGTTAGTGATGGGGAGGTACACCACCACCGTCTGCTCAATTCTAGTTCCCTAGGGGATCTCCAAGATCACCCCCACCCCTAGGGAATGCCTCCCTGAGGTGCCATCTACCTTCACCTTCCAAGGAGTCGGACGATTGAGTTCTTCCTTCGCCACCACATTCACATAATCGGCTAAAAAGTCGGCCATCTCTTGAGCTTTGATCGAGAGGCGGGGGATGAAGGAGATGTCGAACTCACTCAACTCCACCGACCACTTGGACAGCCTGCCAGAATGCTCCACCCCCTCAAATATGTTGTGGATGGGATGGTCAGTCACCACTCGGATAGAGTTTGTTTGGAAATAGTGTCGCAACCTTTGGGCTGAGATGACCATGGTGAAGGCCAACTTCTCCAAAATTGGACACCGGAGCCCGGCCTTCATCAGTACCCGACTCATATAATATATGGGGAACTGCTTCTTACCCTCTTCATGAAATAGGATGGAGCTTAAGGCCTCCGCCCCGACACCGAGATACAGAAACAGGTCCTCCCCCTCCTTTGGCCCTTGGAGCAACGGAGCCCGAGTCAATTGCATTTTGAGGGGCTGGAATGCCTCCTCGCACTCCTTGTTCCACTCGAATTTTTGTCCCCCCTTAGAGTTTTGAAGAAGTGGGAGCACTTCTCTCCTGCCCGGGAGAGGAACCTACTTAACCCTGTCAGCTTCTCTGTCAGCCGTTGCACCTCCTTTGTATTCCGTGGCGACCCCAACTCCATGATAGGCTTGACTTTATTTGGATTCGGCTCGACCCCCGCGGGGGTGAGGAGATGCCCCAAGAACTTCGTCCTGCTGTCCCCGAAGACACACTGTAGGGGGTTCAACCGCATCTTGTACTTGCGCAGGGTGTCTAAGGTCTCCTCTAGGTCCTTGAGGTGAGAGTCCACAGCCTGACTCTTGATCATGAGATCATCTACGTACACCTCCATATTCCTCCCCTTTTGTTCTTTGAAGACCTGTTAGAAAGTAGCGAAAAGAAGCGAAAAGTAGAGAACAAGCGGATAAGCTTTTGAATAATTGAAACTTTATTATCCAAAAAAGATATTTATTACAAAGGTATGCCCTCCTTTATATAGAATGGAGGAGAGATGAGAGAATACAAATAAGAGATGTGGGACTATAATTTACAGGACTAAGCGGACTATACAAAACAAACCGCACAAGCCGCGCGGTTAGACAGCAGGTTTAACCGCACGGCTACTACAAGAGAGAAAGCGAAGACCGCCAGGGTAGACCGCCAGACCGCCCAGTCTCCAAGCCGGCTAAGACAGACCGCCAGACCGCGCGGTCTCCAACCCGCCAATACAAACCGCCAGGCCGCCCGGTCACTAACTTCAACACTCCCCCTCAAGCTGGAGCATATATATCGATCATGCCCAGCTTGTCGTAGATGTGGAAAAAAGAAGCGGACACCGGCTTGGTGAAGACATCTGCCAACTCATTGTCGGACGTGACGAATGGAGTGCAAATCTGTTTCTTCAATATTTCTTCCCGAATAAAATGACAGTCGACTTCTATGTGTTTTGTTCTCTCATGAAAGACCGGATTTTTGGAAATGTGTATCGCGGCCTTATTGTCACAGAACATAGGAAGAGGATAGTTGTAAACCTCTCCTAAGTCAAGCATGAGAGCCCTCAACCACTTCAACTCACATGTAGTCGATGCCATGCTACGATATTCCGCCTCTGCACTAGACCTGCAAACAACAGACTGTTTCTTGCTCTTCCAACTCACAAGATTGCCTCCAACAAATGTGCAGAAACCTGAAGTCGATTTGCGGTCCCCTTTGTCATCCGCATAGCTAGAATCAGAGTAAGCTTCAACCCTTAGGTGACCATTCTTCTGAAATAGGAGTCCTTTCCCTGGAGCAGCTTTAATATACTCTAATATCCTCAGAGCATATTGTAGATGACACTCCCTCGGAGCTTGCATGGACTGGCTCACCTTGCCAACAACATAAGAGATGTCGGGTCTGGTTACCGTGAGATATATGAGCTTGCCCACCAGATGCCGGTATCTCGTAAGATCAGAGAGAAGAGGTGAGTCATCTGTCCAAGTTTTGTCTTCTCCAGCAGCCATAGGACAACGTGCAGGTTTAACACCAGTGAGTCCTGCCTCCTTTAAAAGATCAAGAGCATATTTTCGTTGTGAAAGGACCATGGAGTTGGGCTTTCTAGAGATTTCAATCCCCAGAAAGTATTTTGGGGAGCCCATATCTTTTGTAACCAGATGTTGACGAAGGTGTTTCTTGGTCATCAATACCCCATCCTGGTCATCGCCAGTAAGAAGAATGTCATCAACATAAACTGCAAGAACAACCAGACCAGAGGCGGTTTTCCGAACAAACAAGGAGTGATCTGCTGAGCTTCGTGTAAAACCAATGGCCGCAACAATGCCACTGAACTTGTCAAACCAGGCACGAGGACTCTGCTTGAGGCCATAGATAGCCTTCCTTAGCCGGCATACCCGTGTCTCCCCCTGAGCAACATACCCAGGAGGTTGCTCCATGTAAACATCTTCCTGCAGATCACCATAGAGGAAGGCATTCTTCACATCTAGCTGCGAGATGGGCCAATCCCTGTTGACAGCCACAGAGAGAAGAACCCGAATAGTGCTGAGGCGAGCCACGGGAGAGAAAGTGTCAAAGTAATCAAGCCCATAAGTTTGGGTAAAACCCTTGGCAACCAGGCGAGCCTTATAACGATCCACACTGCCATCTGGGAGAAACTTCACCACGAAGACCCAGCAACAACCAACAACATCTGTGCCGAAAGGAGGCGGAACAAGGGTCCAGGTACCCCGTTCAGTGAGAGTAGCAATCTCCTCATCCATGACAACTTTCCAGTGAGGAATAGTAAGGGCCTCCTGGTAGGAACGGGGGGTGGCAGTGGCCGAGATAGCCAGTGCAAAAGCTCGGCGAGCAGGGGTAAGACGATTGTAGGAAACAACTGCAGCAAGCGGATGGTGGGTACAGGCCCGAACCCCTTTGCGAAGAGCAATCGGGAGATCCAGGTCAGCAGGTGCCTTAGTATCCGGAGTATCCGTGGTGAAGAGAGCTGGCTCGGGAGTAGAGAGATGGCAACGGAGTGGAGGGAGAAAGTGGAGTAGAGGGTGGAGATGAGGAGGATGGGGAAGACGGTGGAGTGGGTGGAGAGGGTGGAACATCAATGGGAGCAGAGGGAATGGATGGGTTGGTAGGAGAAGTAGGAGCAGGAGGAGTAGAAGAGGAAGCGGGAGAGAAGTAAGATGCATTGGCAAAGAAGGTGACATCCGTAGAGACAAATTGCTTGCGGGTAACAGGGTCAAAGCAACAATATCCTTTCTGAGTGAGAGAGTAGCAGGAGAGGAGGACAGCATAGCCCCAATAGGAGCGAGGAACATGCATTTGAGTCATCATAGTGAGAGCGACATCAAGGAGGTGACGGTTTTTGCGTTCCACCACCCCATTTTGTTGTGAGGTGTAGACACAGCTGGTTTGACGAATAACACCATGGTGAGTACAAAAGGAGGAGAAGTCGTGGCTAAGATACTCCTTAGCATTGTCAGAACGAAGGAGTTTAATAGACGTAGCAAACTGAGTTTTAACCATAGAATAAAAGGAGGTCCAAACAGAGAACAACTCGGAGTGATCTTTGAGAAGATATACCCACGTACATCGAGAGAAATCATCAATGAAGGTGACAAAATAGGAACTACCCCGACCGATGGTGAGGTTAGGAGCGGGACCCCATATGTCAGAGTGAACGAGGTCGAACAGATGGGAAGAGCCCCGACTTTGTGTTGGTGGGAAGGAGGAGCGGTGATGTTTGCCAAGTTGACAGGCATCACAGTTTAGAGGAGGATGATGAGGAGGGAGGTGCGGCAGGAGCTGTCGTAGAATTTGGGGAGGAGCATGTCCAAGGCGCAGATGCCATTGAAGAAGATCTGTAGAGGAGGAGGAGAAGGCGGATAGAGCAGAAACGTTGTCGAGGAAGTAGAGGCCACCACTCTCAGTCCCGGTAGCAAGCGTCCGTTGGGAGTCCGGATCCTGAAAAGCACAAGAGGTAGGGGTGAATGTGACAGAACACCGTAGTTGCTTGCATAAAGAAGTAACCGATAATAAATTGCACGGAAACTTGGGCACATAGAGGGTATCAGCCAAGCAGAGAGATGGAGTGACTTGAACCATGCCCGTCCCATGGACCGGGGAGGGAGATCCATCAGCAACAATGACCGGGGGCATCTGAGCCTGTGTGTCAAGAAGAGAGAAACATTGAGGGTTGCCTGTCATATGATTTGTTGCACCAGAGTCGATGAGCCATCGTCCGCGAGTCACAACATGAGCACTACCAGAAGAGGTGACCACGGAGGCGGACAGGCTGGAGGAGAGGAAAGCCATGGAAGCAAGAGAGGAGCAAACCGCGACGAGAGGAACAAGCCGCGAGAAGAGAAAAGAGCACCAAGACGGGCGACCAGAACACAGGTCGGGCGACTAGGAAGGCCGCGTCCAAGAAGCCGAGCAAAGCAGAGGGAAAGAAGTCGCACGACCTGAAAAAGTCGGGCGAACAGAGGAGAACAAGTCGCACGGCCAAAGATGAGGCCGGGGCGACTAGCAAGCAGGAGCGGGTAGAAGGCAACAAGAAGTAGAGCACGGTGAATAGAGGAGATCGCGAAAAAAAAGCAGGCAAAGTCCCTGCGGGGAAGAGGTCGCGCGGACTGAGAAGGCCGAGCGAACAGAAGAGAAGAGAAGAGCAGGTGACCGCGACCAAGATGCGGGTGAAAAATGAACAACCCGCACGGTCAGGCAGATCACAGCAGCAAACCGCGAGAATAGAGACAAGCAGTAATAGGGAAAGCAGAGGCGGACAGGGAGAAGAAGTCCGCAGCGGGTAGAGACAAGGCCGCAACGACTAGGAAGTCGGAGAGGCAAGAAAGAACAAGGAGCGCGGCGACAAGGAAACAGGTCGCTGCGACGAATAGTAGTAGGAGAAGAGAACCAAGAAGAAGCAAGCCGCGCGAACAGGGCAGCGGTCAGAAACAAGCCGCGCGGATAGAAACACGCCGCACGGACAGAAGAGAAGGCAAGCCGCGAATAAGTCGCAGAACGCGGAAAACAAGCCGCGAACAACAGAGAGCGCACAGAATCAGGAGGAAATGACCGTGTCCTCTGATACCATGTTAGAAAGTAGCGAAAAGAAGCGAAAAGTAGAGAACAAGCGGATAAGCTTTTGAATAATTGAAACTTTATTATCCAAAAAAGATATCTATTACAAAGGTATGCCCTCCTTTATATAGAATGGAGGAGAGATGAGAGAATACAAATAAGAGATGTGGGACTATAATTTACAGGACTAAGCGGACTATACAAAACAAACCGCACAAGCCGCGCGGTTAGACAGCAGGTTTAACCGCACGGCTACTACCAGAGAGAAAGCGAAGACCGCCAGGGTAGACCGCCAGACCTCCCAGTCTCCAAGCCGGCTAAGACAGACCGCCAGACCGCGCGGTCTCCAACCCGCCAATACAAACCGCCAGGCCGCCCGGTCACCAACTTCAACAATACCCATTCCATCATCTTCTGATAGTTTGCCCGTGAATTCTTCAGCCCAAAGGTCATCATTATGTAATAGTAGCACTCATCTCCCGTGATGAACGAGATGTCCTTGACGTCCGAGGGGTGCATCCTAATTCCATGATAACCTAAAAATGCATCTAGAAAACTCATTACAGAAAAATCGACGGCTGAGTCAACCAGCGCGTCGATCCGAGGCAAGGGATAACAGTCCTTAGGACAAGATTTTTTAAGCAAGGAGAAGTCGATACACATACGCCACCAGTCGTCCCCCTTTTTAACCATGACTACATTAGAGACCTAGCCGGGGTATTGGATCTCAGATATGAAGCCGTCCCTGAGAAGTTTTGCTACCTCCTCCCTGATGGGCTCTGTCAACTTGTCAATAGTAGACCTCTTCTTTTGCTGGACGAGGCATGCTTCCGGGTCCAGGTTGAGGAGGTGGCAAACCACATCCGCGCCGACCCCCGGCATCTCCACGGCGCTCCATGCGAAGATATCCACATTCTTCTGGATGCACACTAGCATCCTTCTTTGAGCCTCCAGGGTCATCCCTCCGCTGACGCAGACCTTCTCCACCATGCCTCCAAGGGTGAGAACCTCCCGCTCCAACACCTCTTCCACAGCCTCCAACCTGGACTGCTCCCCCCATTCTTCAACATCCCTCTCCTCTGGGATGAGGACCTCCACCTCCACCTCTTCCTCCATGGCCATTGCCTCGGCCGTCTCCTCTCGATCTCCTCATGCCACCTCATCCTCGGTGCAACTCTCCACCTCTAGTTCCTCCCTGCCAGCTTCCTACTCCGCCTCCTCCATCCTCCGCTCCATCTCCTTGGCCCCCTCTTTCCAAAAGATGGAGTTCATGGCGGTGACGTAGCATTCCCGCGCCACTTTGGGGTCCCCCCTGACCCTGACTTTGATCCCCTCTACATTGAACTTCAGGCATTGATTGAACGATGAGGGGACGCAGCAGAAGGCGCTGATGAGGGGCCTCCCGAAGATGGCACTGTAGCTGCTGGGGGCATCCATGATGATGAACCTGTAGTTCCTGGACTGCCCCCCCAGGGTGATATGGATCCCCACTCCTCCCTCTACCTCCTTCCTCTCCCCCGAAAACCCAAACAAGGGCGCATCCGAGGCCAACACCCTCTTCGCCTCCACCTTCATCGCGTCAAACACCTTCTTAAAGACGACGTTGACTGAGCTTCGGTTGTCGATGAGGATCCGGGAGACGATAAAATTTTTGATGGCCGTCTGGATGACCAGCACATTGAAAAATGGAACCTCATAATCTGGCATATCGCTACTCGAGAAGGTGATCCTCTATTCTGGGGGTGGGGTTTGGGATGTGGAGCCAATGCTCCGGCGATCCATAGTATAGAGGCTCGCCTTCCGAGAGGCCTCTAACCCCACCTCCATGGATCAGTCTGATCCCTCCTCGGGTCCCAACGTCTACCCGGTCTTCACAACGCTCCTCCTCTACCCGAGGCAGGACCTCCTCAATTCTTACTTCCTAGTGCCCCTGGTGTTGTTGTTGTTGCTCCCTGTTTCCCCTCATTTCGAGGAACTCTGGGCACGGGCGGTGGCATGACCTTCCTCTTGATGGAAGTCGCAGTAGGGCAACTCCACCATAACATCTCTCCTCATCCTCCTTGCTAATCTCCTCCTCTCCCATATAGCTATGGCCATAGCTTGTTCTTGATTGGGGAGTGGAGGCCTCCGCTCCCTCCTCCAAACCGGGGGGGGGGGGGGGGGGTGGAATTGATCCTAGCCCCCTTGATGGCGGTCCCTTCCTTGGTATCCTCTCCGTGGCCCCTGCTCCTGCCAGTCGGGCCTCCAGCCCAACCGATAGTCGGGCTCCTGATGCCCCCACCTGGGCTGCTACTGCCCCTGGAGCTGCCTCTACTCCCTCTACTGGGGCTCAACTCTCCTCTCCTCTTGCCCTCTTCCGCCTCTCGACTCCTTCTCCTCCTCCGTGGCCCGCCTCACCAGCTTCCGAGCAAATTCTAGATTTGATGCCTCCCCATCAACTTCTCTCGCCACCCTTTCCATCAACTCCTCGTAGGAGAGGGGGCACTCTCTTCAGCTCCATCCTGACGAATCCCTGCTGCGGCCCCAGGGTGAAGGCCATCATCAGGTTATGGCCTGACATCTACTAGAACTGGGTGACCTCCTCCTGGAACTGGTTGACGTAGCTCCCCAACGTCTCATTCACTCCCTTCTTGATGTGGAACAGGGATCCTGACTCCTTCCTCCTCCTCATCGAGGTAGTGAATCTCAGCATGAACGCCCGGCGTAGTTCCTCGAAGCAATAGATAAAGCTGACCTGCAGCTGGTGGAACCACTCCCTCGCCTTCTCCTTGAGGGTGATGGCGAAGAGTAGGCACTTGAACCCATCCGACATCTTCCAGATCGAGACCATCTCTTCAAACCACTGTACGTGTTGGAGCAGGTCTCCCTTCCCGATGTAGTAGGACATCTCGGGTTCCCTGAACCCCTTTGGAACTAGAGCGGAAGATACCAACTCGCTAAAGGGGTCGCCTCCCCCTACTGGCCGAATAGGCGTGTCTCGTGGGCACAGCTCGCCGATTCGGCCTCCTCCTGTTGAGCTGGGGAAGAGCACGCGCCCGGGGAGCTCACACCCCCGGCCCTCCTCAGCCACTTCCTTCCCTGCTCGCCTATCTGGGGCGTCCTCTCCTAGAGAGGGGGCAGTTGCGATCTGGGTAGCTAGAGTCGATCAATCGGCTCGCGCGCCGACTGAGAACTTAACGAGGCCCAACAACTCGATCCTGAAATCTTCAAACATCCCCACCGTGGCCAGAGATGGGGGGCGGCGAGTATGACCTGTCAGATCCTTGTCCTCCTGTCATCGAGCTCGCTAAAGGTTTTCTGTGCTAACCACTTTTCACGCTCACTGCACCAAAATGTTGAAACCGAAAATCGGTCTCCTATGGAGTTCACCCTTGGGAAGGGGTGATAGCGCACCTACTTCACTTCGGCAAGCAAAACAATAAATGAAACAAGGAAGAAATGACCCAAGGGCTCGGCGGGGAGGACCCACCACACACCCGGAAGATATTAGAGTGATTCCCCTTCTTAGCCATAGGTCGAGCTAAGGTATTCTCAGAAAGTGCTTGAGACATGGAGCAAGTGAGCCCAGGAAACGTGCTTTCTGAGGTACCCCTTGGGTCCTATTTATATATTTCTGAAATTGGCCTAGAAATAGACAACTCCCGTTGATCTGAACGGCTATGTGCAGTCCAGGTTGGCCTGCCAACAGCATAACTCCGCTGTTTTGAAAGTCTATGGGCAGGCTAGCGGGGGCAAAACAGTAAAAAATACCTCGTAGACCTGGGCGCGCTGAGGAGCTCGGCCACCCTTAAAGGTCCTGCTCGTCTGCTGTTGTCGAGCTCCTTTGCGCGAGTGCGAGCTGGGATGGTGAGCTCACCCTTCGATCGGCCTCCATTATTCGTGCTCAATTCGACGAAACCAGACTTGGCTCGGCAAATGCCGAGCTCGTGGTCGATGAATGCCGAGCTCGGATTTCTCTGCCGAGCTCGCCTGGGGCCTGGGTGATCTGAACAGGCCGGTCTGGTTCCTTGCGATGCCACTCGCCGAATACGGGGTTGTACACCAAGACTACCAGTTCACTATTATGCTAAGTACCATACGGCTTACAAGAATAGAATACAGCAAGTTGAAAGCTCGACAAGAGTGTAAATCACCACTTGCCTCAAGATCTATAGTAAACAAGGTTTGACAAGGATGAAATCCTGTTCTAATACCAATTTCTGTACAGGGAGGAAAGAAAATCAAGAAAACAGTAGAATCAAGAACAAGCAAGGGGGGAAACCACCACTTGCCTCAAACCTTGCCAAACTTTGGCAACACTAGCACTCCTCACGGATCTAGCCAAAAGAACACCTAAGCAGTAAAACCTGAAACTTTTTGAGAGGTAGGAAGGTAAAAAGCGCAACCTAAACCTCTAAAAATCCACGAAACGGGAAAAACTTACCGTTGAAATGTAGATCTAGGTGAGAGCTCTGCGGATCTACGCTCCGACGATGATTTCGTACACCGGAGCTCCTACAATCGATGGCTGAAGGCTCTCCAAAGACCGCCTCTTTCTCTGTTATGCAAACAAGTCGACGGTTTCAAGAAGAAGATGATGAATTGGGTTTCCGTCTTATCGCAAGGGTATTTATACTTATAGATATAAGTATTATAATAATAATAATTTATCATTATTTAATCTTCCAAACGACTCAAAATTTGCACCAGCACGAATTTCAACGAAAATCACGCCATAGCTAAATGTTGAAGCTACGAATCCAATGGAGAAGTCTGAATTAAAATCCGATAAACCAAACTCGGGAAAAAATCTCCCGAAGTCAAAATATCATCATTCCCAAAAGGCTCCACCGTGTTCCAAAATGAACGCCGACTCGTAAGAGAATATCAAAACACATGAGAAATTAGCCAAGCCAATACTCGTAAACCAAAACCTCGAATACCAAAGAGCAAAAATCACGCTCCAACAACGGTAACCACCAACTAAAGGTCAGCGCAATGCCCTGACATCAAATTTACGCCAATAAAAGAATTAAATTGAACATCGAAATATCAGGGGCGTTACATGAAGTAAGCCCCTAGATCATGTTATGAGACATTGTCTAGCTTCCTCATTGAGAATAAATTCTCCAGGGGGAAGATAGACAAGACCCTATTCCAAAGGGAATCTAAGGGCAATATCATCCTAGTCTAGATTTATGTAGATGACATAATCTTTATATCTAATGATGACAACCTTTGAAGGAAGTTTTCCAAACTTATGCAAGGGAAGTTTGAGATGAGTAGTATGAGTGAACTTAAGTTCTTCTTGGGTCTCCAAGTAAAACATACTGATGATGGCTTGTTCATATCCCAGTCTATGTTTACCAGGGAGTTTATCAAAACGTTTGGTATGGAGAATGCCTCCACCATGAAAAATCTCTTGGGGTCAAGTATGTGTATAAGCAAAGATGGGGTAGGGAAACCTGTGGATAAAACATTGTATAGTGGGATAATTGGCTCCCTTCAACATCTTAATACAAGTAGGTCAGACACCATGTATGATATATGTGTTTGTGCTAGGTATCAGGCTAGCCCTAAAGAATCTCACTACTCTGTTGCTAAGAGGATTTTCAGGTATCTTAAGGGCACATCATATCTTGGTCTATGGTACCCTAGAAATGAGGATTTTGAACTAACAGACTATTCAGATGCAGATTTTACAGGTTGTAAAGAGGATAGGAAGAGCACTTCTGGCTCCTGTCAGTTTTTGGTAGGAAGACTAGTGTCTTGGAGAAGCAAGAAGCAAACCAGTGTTGTTATCTCAACCATAAAGTCAGAGTATATCTCAGCAGGTAGTTGATGTGCTCAGTTGTTGTGGATCCATCATCAGCTCCAGGACTATACCCTCCAGATAAGTAGAAGTCCTTTATTTTGTGACTCTACTAGTGTTATCTCAATTGCTAGGAATCCTTTCTCACACAACATGACTAAGCATATTGAGATAATATATCACTTCATTAGGGAGCATGTAGAATATGAAGAAATCAGTCTTGAGTTTGTCCCTACAGACAAGCAAGTGGCGGGAATCTTCACTAAGCCACTAGCTGAAGCAAAGTTCAACGCCTTCAAGTTTGAATTGGGTATGTTGAACCTGGTATAGCTTCAGTTGCTCCTCATATTATTCCTTATTGCAGGTTGTACTATTTCTTATAGGTTGAAAAGACCTTCAATGAGATGAAGATTTTTATGTGGTATACCTCCATTGGTATACAATTTTTCAAGTGGTTCAAGTGCAATCCAGACTAGAAAAGATTAAAGCATCTACCAGGAAGTATGATAGAAGATGCTTCATTTGAGGGGGAGCAAGTTCAGCAGTTATAGGGATAGATTCAACTTCTAGTAGAGAAGAAGCAAATAGTTGCAAGAGTTGATTATCTATACTCACAAAGGGGGAGAAGATAATCAGAGGCCAGCACCTCCCTGATTATTTACAAAATTCAAAAAGGGTGAGGAGAAGGAAATGAGTAGGAAAGTTTTGAGAAGGAATGATCAAGGCAAGACAACAACAATTTAGGGGGAGCAGGGACTGATGATGATAACCCTACAGGCAAGGAAAGTGTGGTAACCTATAAATTGATACTCTTGTTTTCTTATTATAAGTTTACCAATTTAATGTTTTATATCTTCATATGTTAGTGTATGTCATAGACTCAGGATTTTGATTGAGGGTTTTGACTTCATCAAATAAAGGGAGATTGCTGGGTTCATTGCCCACAATATCCCAGATTTGTAGAAGTCAAACATTTCAATGATATACACATAGTTGTATTTGATGTATGTTCAAGTTCATGCATGCAAGTTAGTCCTTGTAACATTGATTGGATAAGTATCGCATGTGGTTGTGATAGGTGGTCACAAAGTAGAGAAGTGGAGAGAGAGAAATTTGTCTAAGTCCATAGGCGTTGAGTGATGGCAGTTCACTCAACTTCAGATGTCATGCAAAGTTGCTGGAAAGGTTGAAAATGTCCTAAGTCCATAGGCATTGAGTGAAGCCAGTTCACTCAACTCTAGATGCCAATTAGCACTGAGTAAGGAGTGGGCAGTCAATGCCCTGCAGTCTGCAAAACAATTATGTGGCTAACTCCACAGGCTTTGAGTGATGACAGTTCACTCAATGCCATATATAAAGAATCATTGAGAATAGTTGAGTCTGTCAAAGCCTCAATATTGGCAAGCTAAAAATTCTACTAAGTCCACACGCATCTTATGATTATATGAAAGTGAGGGTTAGATCTGAAATATTCTATAGGGGGGGCATTGAATAGAGTATTTAGGGTTTATAAAATTTTTGCTACTTAATTCAATCTATTTCTAGTCCTGCAGGAATTAAATTAAAAACACAAACACAGCAACCTAGTTATCACAGTCACAGCAATAACAAAAGAAAAAGTGCAACCCAGACAACACAAGAATTTTATAGTGATTCCCCTAAACTTAGGTACATCCACTCTTCTACCACCCTGGTAGGAATCCACTCATGTTTTTGATCAGGTGACTACCACCAATGAGCTTTTTATCAGGTGCTTAAAAACCAATCCTCAAGTATTTTGATCAAGTGACTTGCAACCAGGAATAACTTTTGAAGGGAGTTAAGAACCCTTTATACAGTGGGGGATGAGAGAGTGATTTTGTTTTCTCTTTCTCATATACAACTGAGAAGACTCTAGTGGAAAAAATGATGTTAGCAAAGGGTCCCCCTGAGATATAGAATGGTTCAGGAAGTTGAAGCCTTGTTGGAGGATGATAGGTCTTCAAGCTTTTGCTTTAACCAGATGAACTCCAGGAACTTGACAAATAGAATGTTTATTGTCCTTTGAAGAATCCTGGGATGTAGATGGAAGAAGACTCTTGATCTTGAATGTATGTTCTTCTTCTTCTTTAGCTTTTTGTTCTTTTCTCTGGTCAAGGGCTAGGGCTTTTTGCTTCTTGACAGTGATGTTGCCCTGTGAGCTCTGTATATAGTATATTCTCTGTGTCAGCTTTTCTATATTCCTGTATTGCTGTTTCTTGTGTTCTGTCGAGAGAGATGAAGAAAAAAATCCCTTTTATATTTTCCATATAATTTCACTTTGAAATTTGAATTCCTTTCTTCATTTAATGCTGACGGCCTGGAGAATATTTGCATTGATTGATTTCCCCAACTGTCCCATGGAAAAAGGGCAAGCAATAATCCTGATGAAGACCGTAATCAATGCTTGCTTCTAACGGTAATATTTGGAAAATATTTATGAATTGATTACTCAGGAATTATTGCAATAGAAAAAGGACAGAGGGAGGGAAATTTCTAAGTATGGAACTTTACAGAATTCATTAAATAGAGAAAAGAATTCGTCGAGCTGGGTCTAGAGTTCGTCGAACTGAGAAGTCAAGTTCGTCGACCAGATAATCTTTGTTCGTTGAGATGAGATCCAAGATCATCGAGCTGAATACAGGCAACCGCTTTCTCTGGAACCTTTCAATTCTGTGCATCAAGTTCGTCGAGTTGAGAATATAACTTCGTCGACTGGAGTTCAGAATTCCATGTTTCTTGGACTTAAGAATGTTGAAGTAATGTGTCCAAAAATCGTCAACCTCAAAACTGGGTTCGTTGTCCTGAGAACTAGTTTCGGCGAGCTGAGAACTTCTAACTGCTACTTAATAAATCTTGCTAAGACTGTGGTCTAAGTTCGTCGAGCTGAGAAGGTGAGTTTGTCGACTGTAGTGTGATTCTAGACTTAGAATACTTGGTTGTTTCTGGTCTTATAGTGTTGAAGTAGATTATCCAAAAATTGTCGAACTAAGATCCAAATTCGTCGAGATGATATTCTAACTTCGTCGACTGGAGTGTGAAGCTGGACTTCAAATACTTAGATGTTTCTGGAATAAGATGTTGAAGTAGAATATCCAGAGATCGTCGACCTGAGAACTAAGTTCGTCGACTGGAGTTAAGTGAAGAATTCTGGACTTTGAATGTTGAAGTATACTTTGGAATTCGTCAACCTGAGATTCAAGTTCGTCGAGCTCAGCTCAGAGAATTGTCTCTGATTTCATCGAGCTGAGCATGACTTTCGTCAACATGAGTTCGACGAACGTCGAACTCATTTTCTGAGTCTTTGAAATTTCTCTAAATGTTAAGTCTTTTGCAGTCTGTTGATGGCTGGTCCATGTAGTGTTGACTAAGGACATGGCCTAGACTCTAGGACCCACACATGACCCTGGCTATACATGTTTGGTCAAACATCCTAATTTAGTGAACCTTGTCCAAATCCAACTATGGATCCAACATTATAGATCTCGAAGCCATAAACTAAGAGGCTTTGAGACAAGCTCAATCAGTTGAAGTTTCTATCAAGAAAAATCTGGCTATGTCCAGAATCGTTGAGTGAGGACAACCACTCAATGCCGAAGCATAAGGCATCGTGTGATGTTAAAGCTCAAGAAGAGAGGTATAAAAATCTGTCTAAGTCCATGGGCATTGAGTGAAGCCAATTCAATCAGTGCACTCAAGGCCTCAGCAAGCTGGAAGTCAGAGGAGCAGCTAAGTACAAAGTGTTCAGTGATGAAGCTTCACTCAAGGCTCTTAATGCCTAGACGATAAAGAAAGTTGTAGCTAAGCCCAGGGGCATTGAGTGATGTCAATGCACTCAACGCCTGATGATGCAGAGAATTTGACTAAGCCCAGATTCGTTAAGTGAAGGCCATTCACTCAATGCACTAAACACCTGGAGTGAATCTGTGAATTTGGCTAAGTACACAACTGATGACGTCATCCAAAGTGAATAAAAGTAACAGAGTTCAAATTAGTTGTGGGAAAGCTACAAAACATGACAAATATTTCCATAGGACTACTATACGTCTTCTTCCATTAAAGCAAGTTGCAGCTATCAACCGCAGGTGGTCCCCACTGCTTCTTGGAGTTGTTAATCGGTTGAAGATAAAAGGGACAGGTTCAGAAGGAGGAATTAACATTTAAGGTTTTATTGATTTCGTAAAGTTGCGACTGAACTTCATCTTCCTCTCCATTGTTGTCGAGCCCATGCTTGAAGTTGAATCAGCTGAACTAAAAGTTCTTCCAAGTTAGCTGTAGCAATTTCTTCTGCTACAGCAAGTTCAGAAAAGGTTCTGATTAAAAAGGAGAAGCAGAGCTTTTCAGTTTTCTGTAGGTCTAGGTTTGTTGTTTGAAGAACACAAGATCTGGCAACTCTTCAGTCTTCTTCAACAAGTTCAAAAATAAGTTTCTGAGGTTCTTCCAGCACAGTAAGCTACTTATTGAAGATATTTTCCTTGATGATGTGAAGAAAGGTAGGGTAGAGATAACTCAGCTCAGGAAGTAGACACAGAGAAATTTCTCTGTGTCAAATCAACACCAAACGAACCCTTTTATTTTTTATAGGATCCAGTTATGAATTTGAGTGTAGGGCCTTTATGCCTAAGGTAGGGTAGATTTGCCTTAGGTAGGATCCTGTGTGGATCTGAGCTATAGGGCTTTTGAGCCTGCAGTAGAGCAGTTTTGCTTGAGGTAGGAGAGTCATTATCTCTGAGTGTAGGACCTTAGGGTCTGAGGTAGGATCAAAATTTGCATCTATGGTAGGGCCTTGTGCCTGAGCTGTAGGAGAAGCATTCTCTCTAAGGTAGAGCTATCCTTCATAGCCTGAGCTGTAGGACTTGGGTTCAAGTCTGAGGTAGGTGATCAGTTAATCACTGAGTTGTAGGAGCAAACATGCTCTGAGGTAGGGCCTTGTGCCTGAGTTGTAACTCTTCGATGAGACTGAGAGATCCTGCGGGATCTGTAGTGCAAGCTTTAATGAGCTGAGTTTTTGGAGAAGTGCCTTGTCTAACAAGAAGTTAGAAAGATGGGAGTGGCACTGGACGTACCTATAATCTGGGGAACCACTATAAATTCTGCGTGTGTTGTTTGGGTTTTATCTTGAAAGCATAAAACTACTAACTCACAATACACTAAGCTAAGATAATAATAAAATACTAAAAAATCTATTCACGCCCCTCTAGGTGTTTAGCTACCTTAAAATTACAGACTTTCAACTATGTTCTCTCAAATACTCACCCTTAGACTGTAACGTCTCGTTTCATGCTAGGCTCCTCGCATGCGTTTTGAGTCAAGATAATTGACCCGGGCTCGGGAAGCATCGAGTGAGTCAACTGGGCTCGACGAATAGAGCAGATTTTACTTAGAATATTTCTAGAAACTGAAGGAGCTGATGCGTTGAGTGCACTCGATGCCATTCGATGAATTATAACTTAGAAATACTCTTAATGCTGAGTCGTTGTGTGGACATGGCATAACTCGAGGAAATTGTACTTCAAATATTTGCTTGACTCATGGAATTGAGTGGACTCAATACCACTCAATGCCATAGGACGAAAAAGCTGAGGCGTTGCGTGGGCTCAACACCACTCAACGTCACTCGATGAATTAGGACCTAAAATAATTCTAGAAGTTGGAGTTGAGTGGACACAAAACCACTCAATGCCATTCGACGAAAAAGCTGAGGCGTTGAGTGTACTCAAGACCACTCAACGAGTTTTGCTTAGAATAGTTTCTGGAAGTTTCAACATTCAGTAAAGTCAAAGCGGCGTTGAGTGGACTAAACACCAGTCAACACCATTTGACAAATTAAGTTGTGGCGTTAAGTAAAGTCAAAGCGGCATTGAGTGGACTCAATGTAACTCAATGTTTTTACTTAGAATCATTCTGAGAACTGTAGGCGTCACGTGTGTTGAGTGCACTCAATGCCACTTAAAGATTCGTCGAGTAAAGGTATGTAAACTCAGCGCTTTGCACTTAGTGTTATTCTGAGCCTGTAGGTGTCGAGTGCGTTGAGTACACTCGACACCACTCGATGATTCGTCAAGTAAAGAAGGTATACTCTATGATTTTAACTTAGAAGTGTTGTACTTATATATGGCGTTGAGTAGTCATGACGAATCATGACGATTCATCAAGTAATTGTATTATGCTCGAAAATTTTGACTTGAACGCATTCTTAATGTTGCATGCGCTGAGTGGACTCAACACCACTCGACGATGCGTCGAGTGATCACGACGAATCTCGACGATTCGTCGGGTGTGTATGGAATACACGGTGATTTTGACTTGGAGCATTTTCAGCAGATTGTATTGTGGGTTCATGTGTACGGGTTGAACCAGATTTTTGGGAAATGCACTGATTGACTTATTAAACACGGTTCTTTTCGATTGAACATATTTTAGGTAATAATAGGGTGTCTAATGTTAGATCTACACCCGGCGAAATGTGAAAGTCTTATTTTAAAGGCTAGCTAAACACCTAGAGGGGGGTGAATAGGTTTTTGTCTCTATTTAAGTTCTCTAACTTGTTATCAGATTTCTGTGCCTAGTGATTAAATTAGTTATCATCTTTCAAGAACATTCACAGACGACACAACAATTTTATAGTGGTTCCCCAATCTTGGGTACATCCACTGTCCCTCTGCGCCTATCTAACAGTGTGTTAGATTCGACTCTCCCTCCAGAACTCAGCTACTTAATAGCTTACAGAACAGATCTCGTAGGACGACACAGGTCACATAGACCTACAACTTAGACACTAAGTCAACCCCAGGTCACAAAGACCTATCACCCGGCACAAAGCCAAACACAGGTCACTAAGACCTCAGCTTTTATAATACATGCTTACAACTCCAGATTCACCAAGAATCCTTGCATAAGAAGAATTAACAAGTAAGATGAATAGAAACCAGAGCAAGATCTCTGTGTCTTCTTTCTCTTGGACTGAGCAGATATCAGTCCAAGCTCTTGTTATTGAAGGCAATAAGTAGGAAGTAGAATTTCTTTCTTCAACTAGCTTTCTTTTCTCTGGAGGACTTGTTGATCCACTTCCTAAAATAGCTTCTGATGCTGCTGTTGCAGATGGGGATTGCTTCAGCTATCTCTTCCCAAACAAGGTTCTCTGTGCAGAACAACTTCTTCAGGCTCGACAAAAATGGCGAGGAAGAAGATGAAGTTCGGCGAACTTTTCGTTTTCAGAAAACCTAGACAGGGAATTGATTGATTGCTCTGGCTGATTTGCTTCTTTTTACTCTCTGAAGGCCAATTGAGCAGTGAGTCCCACCACCAGAATTGATGGTCGAGATTTGGCCAATCAGACCATGCTTTCCATTAATTCCATATTCAACGGCTCTTTGCTTGTTTGTGGGCCCCAGCACTTTATGATGAAATATTCCTGGGAAAATGCAGAAGATGATAATAGTTGGCCATCAACTTCTCTGGCAGCATTTCCGCAACATTTGAATTTTGGTTGACTTTTTTACTTTGCTGACGTCAGCATGACACATCTCTGGACTTGGAAAAAAATTCAATCATTAGAACCAAAGGCATTGGGTGAGTATGTATCACTCAACTCCACAACACTTAGTCAAAATTCTGTCTGTCTAGGTATTGAGATCGATAAATGCTGAGCTCCGTTCGACGAACGACAAACTCAACTCGACGAAATCATAAAATCAGTTCGACGAACTTTAGACGTAGTTCGACGAAAGGCTAAAATCAGTTCGACGAACTTTATGCTCAGTTCGATGAACTCTGAGCTCAGTTCGACGAAGCTGAGCTCGAAGAAAGATAAGTTATCCACGCATTTGGACTTAGCCAAATTTCTGCTTCAAGGCATTGAGAGCATCGAGAGCGTTGAGTGAGCTTGCCTCTCTTAACGCTATTTGCCCTAGCAAATGTTTCTGCGCCTTGGCGTTGAGAGAGTGAGCTCCACTCAACGCCAAACTACTTAAAATTTTTTTTCTATTATCTAGCATTGAGTGAGTAAGCTACACTCAATACCAAACTACTTAACAAAATTTTTATGTTATTTGGTGTTGAGTGAGTAAGCTACACTCAATGCCAAACTACTTAATAAAATTTTTCTGTTATCTGGCGTTGAGTGAGTAAGCTACACTCAACGCCTGTGGATTTAGTTAAATTTTTTCTCAACCTTTTTGTGGAGTTCACTGTCACAGCAACACTCAACGCTAAGAGTTGTATGGAGTTGAGTGAGTAGATCACACTCAACGCTTGTGGACATTTCCACAATTTCAGCCAATTTCAGTGTTTAAAAACACTGGCTTAACTATCTCAGTGCTTTCTTGTTCTTTGCTGAGACAAACACTTATCTCAGTGGTTATGCTGAGACAAACACTTGTCTCAGCGGTTATACTGAGACCAACACTTGTCTCAGCAGTTATGCTGAGACCAAATCTTATCTCAGCGGTTATGCCTTAGACAAAACCTACCTCTTAACTTTAGACATAGACTGACTCAGCCTGCCTTACTCTGAACAGAGTTCAACGAATGGTGAACTGATCTCGACAAACTCTGCGCTTAGATAGACTAAGTTCAAATTACAACATTTTTGTTATATGGCGTCGAGTGAGTAGACTACACTCAATGCTTTTGTACTTAGGTAAATTTCTACTAGATAATATTGAATCAATACCTCTGGTATTGAGTGAGGTTGCTCCACTCAACGCCTGCTGACTTAGTTAATTTTTGCTATTTCCAGTAACCACTTATTGTGTCCACATGTCCAATCAATATAAAATGTGTTGGATCACTAGTTGGATTTGGGCTAGATTCACTAAACTATGATTTTTAACCCACGTTGTATAGCCAGGGTCATGTCTATGTCCTGGAGTCTAGGCTATGTCCTTAGAGTCAACATTGCTTGGACCAGCCAACAACAGACTGCTGAAGACTCCAGACTTAGAGAAATTTCAAAGATTCCGGAAAGTAAGTTCGACGTTCGTCGAACTCAGCTCGACGAAAGTCGTGCTCAGCTCGACGAACTCAGAGGCAATTCTCTGAGTTGAGCTCGACGAACTTAATTCACCGATCGACGATTTCTTGATGCTCTACTTCAACATTCCAAGTCCAAAATCATTTCTCTGAACTCCAGTCAATGAAGTTATATTATCAGCTCGATGAACTTAGATCATAGTATTGACAAGTTTTATCAAATAGCAGTTAGCAGTTCTCAGGCCGATGATCTTGGATCTCAGTTCGACGAACAACAATTATCTGGTCGACGAACATGACTTCTCAGGTAGACGATCTTGGAACTCAGGTTGACAAATTCTATTCTTTGCTAGACGATTTCTATGTAGATCCAGACTTGGATTTTTCCTTTCTTTTGTCCTTATATTATTGCAGTAATTCTTGAATAATCAATGCTTAATATTCTCTGAATATTACCGTTAGAAGCAGCATTGATTATGGTATTCATCAGGATTATTACTTGCCATTTTTCAACGGGTCAGTTGGGGAAATCCAATTAATGCAGACATTCTCTCCAGTCGTATTACATTCTCCAGGCCGTTATCATTCAATGAAGGAAGGAATTCAAAAATTCAAAGGACAAATTCCATTGGGAATATAAAAGTGATTTTCCTCCTTCTGAAGACAGAGTGTGATACACAAGCACAAGATACAACACACAGAGAAGACACACAGCAAGCATTCATTCAAATCCTTCTTTGTGCAGAAAATGAATCAAATCCTTCTTTGTGCAGAAAATGAATCTGGTCTTCACCTTGACACTACTGAAAAAGAAGAAGAACATTCATCCAAAATCAAGAGACTTCTTCATTCTTCACACCAGGATTCTTCAAGAACAACAAATCTTCATCAGTCAAGAAGTTCCTGGATCTCTTCTGATCAAGGCTAAAGATAGAAGACATACTCACCCTGAAGCAAAGCTCCAATCTTCCGGAACAACTCAAAAACACAGGGGGAGCTTTGATAACATCAACAGATCCACTAGTCTTCTCAGTTGTATTTGAGAAAGAGAAGACACCATAACTCTCTCATCCCCTTACTGTACAAAGGGTTCTTTAACTCTCTTCAAAAGTTATTCCCTGGTTGCAAGTCACCTGATCAAAAGACTTGGGTTGGTTTTTGAGCAACTGATCAAAAGATCATTGATGGCAGTCACGTGATCAAAACCTATTAGTGGATTCCTACAAGGGTGGTAGAAGAGTGATGTACCCAGGTTGGGGAACCACTATAAAATTCTTGTGTTGTCTGGTTTCCCTCTTTCCTTTTTGTTCTTGCTTTGTCTGTGCTAGTTAGTTTTGCAGATCCTGTGTTAGTTTGTTTAATTTTGCTGTGCCTGTGGTAGATTAGTTTATCTTAGGATTGCTCTTTTACTTACAGCAAATTTTGGTGTCAAATAGCTTCCCTACTTTGTAGATTTTATTAACAGCCAAAAAAGGTTTAAAGATTTAACAGATACTCTATTCACCCCCCCCCCCCAGAGTATATCAAGTC
Source organism: Platanthera guangdongensis (assembly GCA_039583875.1). Taxonomy (NCBI): domain Eukaryota; kingdom Viridiplantae; phylum Streptophyta; class Magnoliopsida; order Asparagales; family Orchidaceae; genus Platanthera; species Platanthera guangdongensis. Next base: position 84,945,626 of record CM077149.1, read on the forward strand.
TAACCCTCACTTTCAATTGGTATCAGAGCGGTGTTTCTTTGATTGTACAAGTTAACCCTTGAACCAAAAGATACTGTATTAGATCTGACCTTTTTTTCTCTTTGGGTTATATTCAAAGCATGGAACAGAACAAGGACTATGTAACCACTAGACCTCCAGTTTCCAACTTAAATAAGTTTTCCATCTGGAAGGCAAGAATTAAACTATATATGAATTCCATTGATGAGGACATATACAACTCTATTTTGACAGGTCCTCCTCAATCAATTGCCTCTACATCTACAACAACATCAAGCACACATATTATTCCACCACCTGAGTGGACAGATGCACAAAAGTAGGCCAAGATTGCTGATGTAAATACCATGAATATTCTGGCTCAGAGTATGTCTGATGAGATCTTCCAGAAGGTGGGTGAATGCACAGCAGCCAAGGCTACTTGGGACTCTCTGAACCAAATGGTGGCTGGCTCTGCTGATGAGATGAAAGACAGAAGATCCAATCTCATATACCAGTATGAGAACTTCAAGAAGGATGAGTCAGAATCTGTTGCTGACATGTACAACAGATTGAGATCAATAATTAATGAGCTGAAGACTTTGGATAAGGACATCACCCTTACTGAAGTTAATGATAAAATCCTCATGTGCTTCCCAAGCTCATGGGATTCCAGGATATGGCCAATCAATGAGGCCAGGAGCTTAAATGAGATTTCCACAGAATCTCTATTGGGAACGCTCAAGTCTTATGAGCAGATGATAAAGTCCAGAGAAGTAGTTGAACAAAGCACTCCTCCACCAGCAAGAAAGGAGCATAACATAGCATTCAAGGCTGCTAAAGAAACTGAAGCTTCAACAATTATTGAAGAGCTAATGAGTCTCTTTGCCAAGAGATTTTACAAAATGGCAACAAAGGACTTCAGGAGAAAATCATCCAGGCAGGATGATAAGCCAAGGTATAATAAAACTCCTATTAAAGAAGTAGTATGTTTTGGATACAGTAAACCTGGACACTTTATCTCAGAGTGTGCAGTGAATCAGAAGAAAGAAAGATGAAGAGAGAAGGACTCCAGAAGAAAACAAAGTAGCAGACCTTCCTCCAGCAAATACAAAAAGAAGGAGAAGGGCTTTGTTGTTGAAAGGTAGAGTGAGACAAAAGATGAATCCACATCCTCCACTTCCAGTGAAGAGGAATAAGAGGCAAGAGCCAAGGAAGTTTGCCTCATGGCCATCAATGCCTCCAGTAGTCAATCAGATGATGAAGAATCTGAAAATGAAGCAGCTTCAGAATCAGAAGTTGACCCGGTACTTTCATCTTTTTATTATAATTCTAATAGCTTCAAAATTGAATTTCAAGCTATGTGCATTGAATTAATTAACTCTGAAAAGGAAATCAAAACACTTAGGGAAGGACTATCTAATCAAGAAAAATCTAATTTCTAAAAACTCTAGGTTAAAAGATGAACCGACTCTAGCTAATGAACAAATCATTTCTTTAAAAACAGAGCTATGTGAGGCTAAGCAACTTGAGGAATCTCTCAATGGGAGAAGCCTTAAGCTGATGGACACCACAAGCATAGTCAATGCCAGATTGAATGGAAAACTGGGCTTGGGTGCATCATCAATTTTACCCCCCATACTAAAGAAGAACATATTATCAACCCCTATTAGATTTGTTTCAGCCAAAGGTAAAGAGGTAATAAACAATAAACAAACCACAGAAGAATTACCTAACTCTAAAAATCAAAATAATAGAAACCAGAAAACTTTAAGTAAAAACAATGTTCGACAGATTTCATCGGACTCAGGTCGACGAAATGTGGCTAGTTCATCGAACTCCGATCGACGATCTATGAACGCCAATTATAGATATAATAATTCGTCTTACTGCGATCGACGAACTGTTTATGGTTCGTCGAGCAGAGATCGACTAACTTGGGCACAAAAAATGAATATGTTCATTCTTTGAGCAGAGATCAACGATCTCATCCCACTTCGTCAAACTCTGGTCAACGAACTTACAATTTTTCGTTGAACCCAGTCAGACCTAATAAAAATTATAATTTTGATAAAATCCTAATCAACCAAGAAAACCTTTTAATCCACTTGCTGATTGGGTAATTCCTCCCAGAAGACATCACCCCTTAGGGTATAAGAGCCATCCTGAATGCTCATACATTTCCAGTTTTTGTTAAGAAAAGAAACAAAGACCCAAGGTGACCTGGGTCAAGAACAACTAACTATTTTATTTGCAGATAAAGAGTTGTCCAGCTGTTAATAAACAATGGTATCTGGACAGTGGATGCTCCAAGCATATGACTGGTAGCAAGGACAACTTAAATAACTACAAGTCCAAGCTGGGACCAAAGGTAATCTTTGGTTATTCAAATTGTGGCAAGTCTGATAGTTTTGGAGAAGTAAAGATTAGAGCAGTCACTTTCAAGAAGGTGACATATATAAGTGGACTCAAGCATAACCTCATTTCCATAAGTCAACTATGTGATGAAGGTTATCAGGTATATTTTAACTCAAGTTCTTGTATCATTTCTAATAAAGAAAAATAAATTGTTTTAATTGGAAATAGACAAGGTAACATATATATAGTTGATTTTCATTCTGCAACTTCAGATGTCTGTTTACTTAATATTTTTAGCAATCAAAATGATATATGGAATAAAATACTAGGACATGTTAATATGAAAAACATTGCTAGGTTATCTAAAGACAACCTTGTTAGGGGTTTGCCTTCTGGCCCCTACAAGAAGTAAGGCCACTGCAGGGCTTGTCAACTAGGCAAGCAAACTAAATCTAGTTTTAAATCAATTCATAAGTGTGATTCACCTAGGATCTTGTACTTGCTACACATGGACCTCTTTGGACCTATTGTTGTACAAAGCCTATGAGGGAAATCTTATACTCTAGTTATTGTAGATGACTTCTCAAGATTCACTTGGGTGTTCTTTCTGAGATCTAAGTCAGATACATTCAAAGTTCTTACAGATTTTCTCAGGACCATTTAGATTGAGTACTCTACTCCAGTTGCATTGATCAGAAGTGATCATGGTACTGAGTTTGAGTCTCTTCTTATTCATGAGTTCTGTGAGAAGGAGGTATCAAGCATTGCTTCTCAGCTCCTAGTACTCCTCAACAAAATGGTGTAGCTGAAAGGAAGAATAGAACCTTAATTGAAGCTGCAGGCACATTACTTGCAGATGCTTGCATGCCCCTATGCATTTGGGCAGAGGCTGTAAGCATAGCAAACTACGTATTTAATAGAAGTTTAATACATAAACTTAAGAATAAGACTCTCTATGATTTGCTTAAAGTGAAGAAACCTAAAATCAGCTATTTAAAATATTTCGTTTCATATATTATATTCACAATAATAACAACAAATATATTAGAAAGTTTGAAGCTAAGGCCGAAGATGGAATTTTTCTAAGATATTCCCTAGTCAGCAAAGCTTATAGGGTGTTCAATTAATCTTCTTTAAAAATTAAGGAATCAATACATGTGACTTTTGATGGAGCTAACATGTCCTATAAGGAGAAAGAAATTTCTACCAATAGCACTTTGCAGGTACCTCACTTGTGTGAGAAATTGGGTGAGTTAAACCTTCCACAAGAGGTAATATCACCTACTCCTCCACAAGCTAATGAATATAGTGAAGAATAACTTTTGGAAGAGGCTGAACTTCATTCAACAGAATACATTATTTCACAAGAGAAATTAATTCCAAGTGCTGTTGCTGAACCAACTCCACCCACTGATCTTGTCAAAATAAGGGATCACCCTAGATCTCAAGTGATTGGGGACCTGTTAGTAGGTGTACAGACAAGGCAACAACCCATCCAAGATGTAATGCATGTCTATTTCCTCTCTCAAGTTGAGACTCAATACATAAAAGATGCTGAGCAAGATCCCCACTGGATCATTGTAAGAGCAACTCAATTAATTTGAGAGATGTAGGGTTTGGGATTTAGTTCCAAGACCCAAAGACTACCCAGTCATTGGAACTAAATGGGTATATAGAAACAAACTGGATGCCCAAGGTGTAATTGTGAGAAACAAGGCTATTCTTGTTGCTCAAGGTTATAGGCAAGAAGAAGGAATAGACCATGACAAAACTTTTGCACCAGTTGCAAGGTTAGAAGCAATCAGGATCTTCCTTGCTTATACTGCCTACAAGAAGTTCAAAGTATATCAGATGGATGTTAAGAATGCCTTTCTAAATGGAGTACTTAAAGAAGAGGTTTATGTTGAACAACCTCCAGGTTTTATCTCTCCAACTTATCATTCATATGTCTTTAGATTGCATAAAGCTCTTTATGATTTAAAGCAAACTCCAAAAGCTTGGTATGAGACCTTAGCTAGCTTTCTGATAGAGCATAAATTTAATAGAGGCATTGTAGATAGAACATTATTCACTAAGCAGCATTAGGATCAAATATTGTTAGTACAAATTTATGTAGATGACATTATATTTGGGTCTACAGATTCTAAACAATGCAAGAGGTTTGCTGACCTCATGCATTCAAAGTTTGAAATCAGTAGCTTGGGTGAGCTTTCCTACTTCCTTGGTCTCCAAGTGAAGCAGCTACCTGATGACATCATCATATCCCAGGCTAAATATGCTAAAGAGCTTATAAAAATGTTTGGGATGGCTGATGACACAACAAAGAAAACACCCATGACCATTAATGCTGTAAAAGATTCTGATGAACATAGGAAACCTGTTGATTAAAAATTATATAGGGTCATTGTTGGGTCCATACTATACCTTACATCTAGCAGACCTGACATAATGTTTGCTACATGTCTTTGTGCTAGGTTCCCAATAAACCCTAAAGAATCTCACATAGTTTTCGAAAAAAGAATTTTCATATATATAAAGAGTTGTCCTAGTCTAGGACTATGGTATCCTACTGAGTCAGAATTTGAGTTAACTGGATACTCAGATGCTGACTTTGTTGGATGCAGGGTAGACAGAAAAAGTACCTCAGGGACTTGCCAGTTCCTCGGTATGAGATTAGTCTTATGGTTTAGCAAGAAATAATCATTTGTGTCTACATCAAATGCTGAAGCAGAATATATTGCAGCTGACAGTTGCTGTTCCCAGATGCCTGGATTCAAAACTAACTCCTGGACTATGGGTTCAACTTAAATAATTCAACTCTATTATGTCATAACACAAGTGCAATATCCATAGCCCAAAATCCAATTCATCACAGTAGGACCAAGAATATAGACATTAACATCATTTCATTAGAGAGTGTATAGACAAAAATAAAATTAAACTTCTTGTCTATATCTATACTGATTTTCAAAGAGCAGATATTTTCACCAAACCCCTGGATGAAAGGAATCACTTGTTCTTTATAAATCAGCTTGGAATGATAAATGGAGAAGCTTTAATTTAATTTATGTTTATGGTCGATGAATTTTTCAAAGTTCGTCGAACGGAGATCGACGAACAGAGAAAAGTTCTAGAGATATTCGTCGAACGGAGATCGACGAACTCTCTGTGAGTGAAGTTATTTTCGTCGAACGGAGATCGATACGAATCTGCTTTAGAAAATTTTCGTCAAACAGAGCTCGACGAAATATCTTCAAATCTTCAGACTAAGATCGACAAATATTTTAACTACAGAATATTTCATCGGCCTCAGATCAAAGAATTCTTTAATTTTCACTGAATGGTGTTTGTCGATTCATATTCTGAAAAATCTTATATCTACGTTTTTCTTCTACCTCCGTCCCGCGCTTTCAAGTCCATTGTACTTGATCTTTCTTATTTGTTGCAGGCATACTTATGGTGATTCCTGCAGACAGTCTTGGAGCCATGAAGTTTGATACTGGATTTGATATAGATTTTGAGTCGTTTCAACACTCGCATCCCTTCTTCATGGACATTCTTAAACTGCTTGAAGATCAGCAGTTGAAGAACTTGATGACCACCAAAAAAAGATAGCCGTAGCAGAGATCAGAGAATGTGTTTATACTTCCTCCTCCCCAGATGAGAACACCATGACAGGAACAATATCGTGTAATAAAGTATCTCTTACTCCCGCGGTTTTAATACATATTTTTGGAATAGCAAATGGTGCAGAAGAACTGGAGATTAATAGTGAAGATTTTGATGAAATGTTGAATAAAATGGGTTATTTTGGAGCAACACCCAACAAACTGGTAAAGAAACACTTATCCGCTGAATATAATTTCTAACTGATGTTGTGGGCAAGGTACTGCTGGGTAAGCACACAGCCCATGACTACATCACTAGGCATCAATTCCCGATGATGTGTGCTGTGGTGAATAAGAAGCCTGTGAATTGGGCTAAGATTATGTTTGAGTTGATCAGGAAAAAGAACACCAAGAAAGAGGTGTATTTTGAAAGGATTTTGGGAATCTTCCTTTAGGAAAAAGATGCTGAATCCCTGGTTACACCGACCATATTCATTAATGCCTCCAAGAGGATCACTTGTGCCCTCTTTGGCAGGTGGGAGATGAATATCCCTAAGCCGTCCAAGGTTTCCTCCTCTTCCTCCAGGCCTTCTGAGAGTACAAGGGCTGCTCTAGACTCTCCCCACACTACTGAGGATGTCCCCCCTCCATCTCCACCACCTCCTGCCATCCAGAGTCATCATCAGATGGTACAACAACTCCCCTCACCAGTTCATACCCCAGTCCATGCTCCAACACCAGATGGTACACCAACTTCACCACCTCCATCATCTCCTGTACCTTCATCAAAAACTCATACTCACTCTCACAGTCCATCCCCCCATGGTACACCAAATCCAACACAAACTCATATTCACTTTCATACTCAATCCCCAGATGGTACACTAACTCCTCCTCAATCTCCTCTTCCATCCCACCTTCTAGACATTACCAATGAAACATTATTCTCATCCCCCATATTTAATCTACTCACCTCTCTCCCATCCACACCCATATCTCCAGTGCATGACATTCCCATTCATTCTCCATCTCCTTTCCCATCATCTCCTCATGATGAAATCCTCCCTGGTATCACTACTACTTCTCTCTGTGTTTCCATTCAAACTCCAATTGAGTTTATGGACTCAGTTTCCCCTTCTCTATCTACCATCTTGGGGCACATTACACCAGTGCTCAGGACTCTCATAGTAGAGGATTTTTCCCCTCTTGCTTCTTCTCTCTCCTCACTTACTGCTCAAATTTCTGCTCTCTATCCCTCATTCTTCAGTTAGGGGCTGGCTCCAGTACCCACTGAAATCAGGCAGGGGGATATACTCTGTGTAGAAGTAGCAGTAGCAGTAGAAACAGCAGCAGAAGTAGAAGCAGCAGCTGAAGCAGAAGCAACTAATGAATTGACTGATATTATTAATTTTATTGAATCTGATATGGATTTGGATGAGACAATCACAGAGGAAATAAAAACTATTGGCGATTACATTATAAATGTTGGGTACATTGTAAAATGTGTACCAGATTTGGTAAAGTCTCACCTAACTCAATGATATGCATCAAGTTGTATTTGATGTTGTGTTGAGTTATCAATTGCAGGTTATGTAAATGGAAATGAAAATTCTCTAAGTACAAGTGTTTACACTTGGGAATGGATGTGTCGACACCAAATGCCAGATTATGTCGACACCCAGAATTTGTGTCGACACACAGAAAATCTGTTGACAACGCTGTGTCGACACTAAGGGCCAGATTGTGTCGACACCCAGAATTTGTGTCGACACATAGAAAATCTGTCGACAACGCTGTGTCGGCACTAAAGGCCAGATTTTGTCGACATTATCAGGAGTTGTGTCGACACATAGAGAAGATGTCGACACATTCTAGAATTCTATCGACAACGACTGTGTCAACACACAGAACTTGTGTCGACACTCACCAGAATTCTGTCGACACCAACTTTGTCAAGACAAGGAGTGTTTTTGTCGACACACAGGACTTGTGTCGACACATTCCACAGAAGCTATGTCGAGAAGTAAAAGTGAAGCAGTGTCGACAACAACAAGACTTGTGTCGACACATGAACTATGTGTGTCTACATATATGAAGTATTCACTAGACATTCTCTGCTGCTGAGTTAAATTCCAATGAAGGATGAAGTAATACAACTAGAGAATTGATAGCTATCATTACTGACATTACTGTCACATCTATCAGAGTTGTCAGAAGACTATTTGAAACCAGAACAGCCGGTTACCATGGATGAAGCCTATATATAGATATGCTTTCTCAACAATTATAAGATGAACAACACATACAGAACAGAAAAAAGTTAATCAACGCTAATCAATTATAATCTCTGAAGGATTGAGAATTCAGAAGAAGAGAAAGAAACAATCAACAGATTATAGAGAGAGAAAAACAAGAAGGAGAGAAGTTCTCATCTAGTGAAGGCAGATTCTGAACAATCTGCCTGAAGAATTCAGATCAAGTCTGAAGAAGAATTCAGATTAATTTCTGAAGGAAGCTGATTGCAGATCAACTCCAACACCAAGAAAATCAACCTTACTTTGTTCAGATTCAAGAAGCTTTGAAGAAAGCTAAGACAAGTTGATCGTGAAGAAATCAATTATATCAAGATTTGATCAAGAAGCCTTCAACCAATTCTCTCTCCATCTGGTTGAAGATATCTACATCTTTTCATCATTAATTTTTGCAGGATCTGCAATAGATCTGAGTGTAGGAGATTTACATCTCTAAGTTGTAAGCCTAAATTATAAAGGCTGAGGTAGGGCTGAGTGCCTGAGGTACGGGAATCTGTTCCCTGAGTTGTAGGCCTGTGAAAGAGGTTGAGGTAGGGCTTTTGCCTGAGTTGTAGGAGTGGGGTGTCACCCTGAGTTGTAGGCCTGTGGAAGAGGCTGAGGTAGGGCTTGTGCGTGAGTTGTAGGAGTGTGGATTCACTCTGAGTTGTTGGAACCAGTCTTGGTTCTGAGCTGTAAGATCTGAGGATCTGAGAAGAAGGAAGGAAGTTTGGCCGAATCTAGTACACTGCTAGATAGGTGAAGGGGAAAAGTGGATGTACCCATCATTTGGGGAACCACTATAAAACTGGTGTGAAATCTGTGAATGCTTAATAAAGCACAGGCCAAGGAAATTGCTGCTCTTAAGCTGGCTGCATTAGATTTGGAAAAAATACTGGATCTAAAGATGAATGAAGTAGCCAAACTGAAAAACATAACTGTTATTCAGATGGGTACTATTACATTCAAGAATGATCAAATCAAAAGTTTGGAAGTCAAACATCAGAAGGAAAAGGATCTGGTGGCTAAATTCTCTAAGCCAAAATCAGTCTTACGTTTAATTGATGACTATTCCCAAAAAAGGTAAGATAGGATTGGGCTTTGAGGTTAATGCAAGTGCTGCCAATTTCAAAAGAAAAGGCAAAGCCCCAGTACAACCTCTAGCCTTTAAACCCCTCATTTACTTCAGAAAAGTGTGGCAGCTAACTAATAGATATGATCATGATATCATACATGGTTATGGTAAGCCTGATATTCTGAGTGACAAGGGTGTAGCTCCAGCACTCAAGCAAAGAAACACTGTACCAATAGTGTTAAGAACAGCTGATAGCAATGCTGTTAAAAATGTACCTAAAAAGAAGTATAATAGATATGATTGTTGGTGCTGTGGAAGGATAGGGCATTATGCCATGGATTGCTGGCACAACACCAGTGTCAGGAAGAATGTCAGCTTACCTGTGAGGAAGGATGCTGGTAAGAATATTAAGTTTCAATCTAACTTGAACCTAGAACCCAATAAACATTGGGGTTCTAAGGTAAATTAATTTTATTTGCTGCAGGTGGGTCCAAGTTGTCATACCCCTATATGGTACTTGGACATTAGATGTTCCACGCACATGAATGGAACAAGAAGAATGTTAAAGGACTATACTCCCATAGAGAATGGACCCAAAGTGATCTTTGGTGGATTAGAAAAATGGGTCATAAAAGGGTTTGGTAACATTTCTTCTAGTTCTATAACAATCACACAAGTGGCTTATGTTAATGGTTTGAAACATAACTTGATAAGCATAAGTCAGCTGAGTGATCTTGGGTATGACAATTCATTTATTAAGAATGAGTGTCTGATCAAAAGGACAAGTGATTAGAAGGTGATCTTGTCTGGTTATAGAAAAGGGAATGTTTATTGTTTAAATTTTGATTATGAAAACATGAACCCTCCTGTATGTTTAGTTGTAGATGAGAAAGCATCTCAGTGTGTCCAATTGATGGCGCGGCCCCTCCAACACGTCCTGATGATGACCCGGTTGCTGCGGCCCCTCCAACACTTCCTGATGATGACCCGGTTGCTGCGGCGCAACAAGTTAAAGATTTGCGGCGTCATGACAACGCCACGGAACGCTAACGGACAGCTGCGATACAACCTCCCTCTGATACCAAATTGGTGTAGGGATGTTTGTGAGATGGACGTGCTTACGCTAACGGCGGGTACCCATCACAGAACATAGAAAAAAAAGGAGAGGGCTTTGAGGTTAATGCAATAGACCTTATCCCCGGATCGTCCTTACCCAACCAACCACACTATAGGCTTAATCCAACTGCCCACATAGAGTTACAAACCCAGATAGAGGAGTTGTTAAATAAGGGATTTATTAGGACGAGTATGAGCCCATGTGCTGTCCCTGCTCTTCTTGCCCCTAAGAAGGATGGCACCTGGCGCATGTGTGTTGATAGCCGAGCTCTCAACAAAATTACTATAAAATATAGGTTTCCAATTCCGCGACTAGATGATCTCTTGGATGTCCTATCGGGTGCCACTATCTTCTCTAAACTGGACTTACGGAGTGGTTACCACCAAATCAGGATCCGAGAGGGGGATGAGTGGAAGACGGCGTTCAAGTCTAAGGACGGGTTGTATGAATGGCTTGTGATGCCCTTTGGGCTATCCAATGCCCCCAGCACCTTCTCCCGGATGATGACGCACATCTTTAGGCCATATATGGGGAAGTTTGTTGTAGTGTATTTTGATGACATCCTAGTGTTTAGTACCTCCCCCGCCGAACACCTCTCTCACATCAAAGTAGTCCTCTCCACCTTAAGGACTGAAACCTTATATCTAAATCTAAAAAAATGCACGTTTTATGTTTCGGAGGTTGAATTCTTAGGTTATATAGTTGGCTCTGAAGGAATTCGTGTTGACCCGGGAAAGGTTCAAGTGATTTGAGACTGGCCCGAGCCCACTAGCCTTCGTGAGGTGCGTAGTTTCCACGGGTTAGCTACCTTTTATCGTCATTTCATACGTGATTTTAGTAGCATTATGGCACCCATTACGGACTGCATGAAGAAAGGAGAATTCACATGGTCCAAATCCGCCACGTTTGCATTGCATCGTATTAAGGAGCTTATGACCGAAGCACCGGTGTTACGTCTCCCTGACTTCACCAAGGTCTTCGAGCTTACTTGTGATGCATCTGGCGTAGGGATTGGAGGTGTCTTGAGTGAAGAGGGTCACCCGGTTAGTTATTTTAGTGAGAAGTTAGCGGGTGCTAAATTAAATTATTCCAATTACGATAGGGAGTTTTATGCGGTCATTAGATGTTTGCATCATTGGAGGCACTACCTCCTTCATAAGGAGTTCGTGATCCTCTCTGATCATGAAGCGTTGCGATTCATCAATGGTCAGCACAAAATCAGCCCGCGCCACGCTAAATGGGTATCCTTCTTGCAAGATTACACATTTACTCTCAAGCACCTTAAGGGGACCGACAATCGAGTTGCCGATGCACTCAGTCGCCTCACCCTCCTACTTTCCTCCATGCAAGTCCACGTGGTAGGGTTCGAGCGCATAAAGGATGACTACGCCACATGCCCTGATTTTCAGGAGCCATACTTATCTGCCCAGGATAGCTCTCCCACGACCATCACGGCCTATTCACTTAGAGACGGATACTTATTCAAACACGGAAAATTGTGTATCCCCCACTCCTCTTTGCGACTCCACATCATTTGGGAGTTACATAGTGGTGGCTTGAGTGGCCACTTTGGCAGAGACAAAACGATAACGCTCGTGGAGGAGAAATTCTTTTGGCCTAAACTAAAGGCGATGGTTGGTAAAGTTGTGAGCAGTTGCCGTACGTGCCAAGTTTCTAAAGGTACTAAGTCCAATGTAGGTTTATACACTCCGCTACCTATTCCGTCCGTCCCGTGGGAAGACGTGAGCATGGACTTTGTATTAGGCCTTCCCCCCACCCTGCGACGTCATGATTCTATACTCGTTGTTGTGGATAGGTTCTCCAAGATGGCGTACTTCCTCCCCTGTAGTAATACCAACGACGCCTCTCACATTGCGAAACTGTATTTTAAAGACGTCGTTAGTCATCGTGGCGTTCCGAAGACTATTGTCTCAGATAGGGACGTCAAGTTCACTAGCTACTTTTGGAAAACCTTGTGGGTTCTTATGGCACAAAATTATTATTCTCCGCGGCTTATCACCCACAAACTGATGGCCAGACGGAAGTAGTCAATCGGAGCCTAGGAAATCTTCTTCGATGTCTCGTGAGCGACCATAAAGGCACTTGGGATTTACTGCTTCCACATGCACAACTGGCTTACAATAATTCTAAAAATCGGTCCACGGGTATGTCTCCGAATGAAATTGTCCACGGGTATAAGGCCCCTGTGCCACTTGACTTGGTCCCCTTACCTCCCACATACAAAACAAGTCAATTTGCACAATCCTTCGCCCAACATATTCACGACTTACATGCACGTATACGAGCTACCTTGACTGCTCAATATGAGTCTTATCAAGCGCACGCTAATCTACATAGGAATGTGTCACACTTTAAGGTCGGCGATCTGGTTTTAGTACGGTTAGTTCCCGAACGAATGCCAACTGGCACCGTTAAAAAAGTTAGCTCCAAAACGCGCCGGTCCTTTTCGGATTATCAAGAAGCTAGGTGACAACGCTTTCGTTTTGGATTTGCCTGCTGAATGGGGTATCTCCCCTATTTTTAATGTCTCGGATTTGACGTTGTTTGTTGCGCCTCCACAAGAGTTGGTTTCTTTGTCGTCTTCTCCCTCCACTGAAATTTCTAATGGGTTGGGGAGTGGTAGTTTGGATGATCTCTCTCCTCCGGTCCCCGCAGGTATAACATCGGATGGTACGTTGCCTTCTTTTATTCCTACTGCTGACATGTTTCCCAGGTTTCCCAAGATGTTTCTCCATCCAGATATGATACTCGCTGCTGAGCCACTTACTACTCCTGACGGTACTACCTACTGCTTCCTCATCCGTTGGCGTGACCGCCCACCGTCGGACGACTCATGGGTACTCGCGACAGAGCTTCAACGTTTGGATGTCGAGCTTCTCCGCCGTTTTCTATCAGCCCACGCATCGGAGATGCGCGATTTTGAGTGGGGGAGGATTGATGGCGCGGCCCCTCCAACACGTCCTGATGATGACCCGGTTGCTGCGGCCCCTCCAACACTTCCTGATGATGACCCGGTTGCTGCGGCGCAACAAGTTAAAGATTTGCGGCGTCATGACAACGCCACGGACGCTAACGGACAGCTGCGATACAACCTCCGTCTGCGGCGCGCAAAGCTTGCTTAATAATTCTACTTAGTTTTATTTTAATTGCTTAAAACATTTGGCTTGTATTATTTTTATTTTCATGTTGGTGTGCTATTAAACCCTTGGTGTGTATGTAACCGCCCGGATGGATGAGATTTCATCTCCATCATGGATGGTTGGATCTCTTTTGTAACTCCTATTTAAAGGAGGCTATTATGATGAGTTACACATTGGAAAAAGAAACCTAAAGAAACCCCCCTTGAGGAATTTCGGCCACCATGGTGGAAGCCATAGCCACCTCCTCCCCTTTGGTGTGAAGCCAAGCCTTGCCTCCTCCATCCCCGTTCGGTGCGACTCCGGCGTGGCTTCTCTCGGTGCGACTCCGTGGAAGAAGGAAGCAGCCCCTTCGGTGTGAAACCGGTGGAACCGTGGAGAGAGTGATTCTCCCACAAATATTGTGTGATCTTCTTCTTGGTTGGGTAATCTCTTCCCTATCTTTGTGTTTCTTGCTGTGAGAATTTTGTGGAGGTTATTCATCCGTCTTTTCCGCGATTTTAAAGTGTTTTTTCGCTTGCAAATCTGAATCGAACGTTGCTATTGACCCTCTTGTTTTCCGGATTGGAAGATCCGCTAGAGAACAAACTAGGCCAAGCCTTGACTTGTTCTCCAAGATTGGGCACGCTTTGGTGCTAACAAGGGAGTTAATCTCAACTTGTTCTTGATCCCTCCTTATCGTTTACCGCCGCTCCTAAATATATTTTTGCTGCGATTGACGGCTTATTGTGAAAAGAATAGATGCTTGTGTAGGTGCGGTGAGATGTGTGCTTGTTGGAGAGGTAGGTCCTAAGGTCGTGGTATCGAGTCCGGCTAGGCGCGAGTTGTGTGCTTGTTGGAGAGTAGGTCCTAAGGACGTTGTATCGAGTCCCGTATTTTGAGAGCCAACCGACCCCTTTTCGTTCGCTTTTGGTCGGAGCCCTCTCCTTTTTTTTCTATGTTCTGTGATGGGTACCCGCCGTTAGCGTAAGCACGTCCATCTCACAAACATCCCTACACCACCAATGGCACGAGAGGCTAGCTCATCTGAACTATAAGACTATAGGCCAGCTCTATAGTTTAGAGTTAGTGAGGAATGATCCTCAATTTAAGTGCATAAAAGAGGGTAGATGTTCAGCTTGTCAAAAAGGCAAGCAGACCAAATCCTCTTTTCATAGTCTTGAAACCAAAGACTCTGTGAGGTGTTTGTAACTCTTGCATATGGATATATTTGGTCTTATGCCAGTTCATAGTCTAGGTAGAAAAGTCTATACTTTTGTGGTAGTAGATGACTATTCTAGATTTACATGGGTTTTCTTTTTGAGGCAGAAATCTGAAACCTCTACTGTCTTTCATAACTTTGTTAAACAAATTCAGAATGAATTTAACAATTCAGTGGTCAAAATCAGAAGTGGCCATGGAACTGAATTTCAGTATGAGTGTATGATAAGATTTTGTGAAGAACTAGGGATTCATCAGGAATTCTCCTCACCTAGAACACCTCAGCAAAATGGAATTGTTGAAAGAAAGAATAGAACTCTTATTGAGTCTGGTAGAATTCTACTAAGTGACACTTCACTCCCAGAAAATTAATGGGCCGAGACAGTAAATACTGCTTGTCATGTTCTCAATAGAGCATCTATAACTAAGAACCACAAAAAGACTCCCTATGAGATTATGAAGGGCAGAAAACCAAACATATACTACTTTAGAATCATTGGTAGCAGGTGTTATGTGCTTAACACTGGCAAGTCTCACCTCACTAAGTTTGCTGCCAAATCCCAAGATGTGATATTTGTTGGGTACAACAATAACAGTAAGGCATATAGGGTCTACAACTTGACTACACAAGTTATGGAAGAATCTGTTCTTGTAGTGTTTGATGAATCTGAGCTAATTAACTGTAAGTTGTCTAGAAATCCTTATAGCTCTACAGGTTTAAAAGAAAAGTTGGACATGCTGACCATTAATGAAGACCAAACTACAAGACAGAATGTGGAAAATGATGGTTGTTGTCCAGGGAGAGTACAGGATCCACTAGCTGACATTGAAGACAATGAAGCTCAGCATGGTGAAAAAATTGAAGAAGTTCAAATTGTTGATAGAATGCCTCCAGCAATAAGGAATCTAAAGGATCATCCAGCACACCAAATCATTGATGATCCCAGACATGGTGTGCAAACCAGAAGCAAACACATGAATACAGTGCTTTGCTCAAGTTTCCTGTCACATCTAGAACCAAAGAGATTTTAAGAAGCCATACAAGACTCTACCTAGATTGATGCAATGCAGGAGGAGCTGAATCAATTCAGAAGGTGTAAAGTATGGGAGCTAGTTCGAAAACCAAAGGATCATAATATTTTTGAGACAAAGTGGATCTACAGAAACAAATTAGATGAAAATGACATAATAGTGAAGAACAAAGCAAGATTGGTTGCCAAAGGTTATAGACAGGAAGAGGGCATTGTCTTTGATCAGACCTTTGCCCCAGTGGCAAGGTTGGAAGCAATAAGGCTATTTCTTGACTTTGTTGCTTTCCAAGGTTTCAAAGTATACCAAATGGATGTCAAGTCAGCTTTCCTAAATGGTAATTTGAAAGAATAAGTCTATGTTCATCAAACCTCATGTTTTGTTGATCCACTTTGTCCTGATTATGTTTATAGACTTAAGAAAGCCTTATATGGTTTGAAACAAGCCCTAGGGCTTAGTATGAAACATTGTCTACTTTCCTCATTGAAAATAAATTTTCAAGGGGAAAATAGACAAGACTCTATTCCTTAGGGAGTCAAAGGGCAAGATGATCCTAGTACAGATTTATGTTGACGATATAATCTTTGGATCTACAGAAAACAACCTTTGTTGGAAGTTTGCAAAACTTATGCAAGGGAAGTTTGAAATGAGCAGTATGTGTGAGCTCAAATTTTTCTTGGGACTCCATGTAAGACAGACTGATGATGGTTTGTCCATTTCACAGTCTAAGTTCACCAAGGAGTTAATTAAGAAATATGGTATGTAATCATCCACCACCATGAGAACTCCAATGGGTACAAGTATGCCTTTAGTCAAAGATGATGCAGGAAAACTTGTAGATGAGTCTTTGTATAGAGGGGTAATTGGCTCCCTCCTATACTTAACTGCCAGTAGACCAGACATTATGTATACTACATGTGTCTGTGCTAGGTACCAAGCAAGCCCTAAAGAATCTCATTATACTGCAGTTAAAAGAATATTGAGATATCTTAAGGACACACCTAATCTTGGTCTTTGGTACCCTAAGAATAGAGACTTTCTACTGACTGGTTTTTTAGATGTAGACTTTGCAGGTTGCAAAGAAGATAGAAAGAGTACCACTGGTATATGTCAGTTTCTAGGTGGAAGATTGGTGTCATGGAGCAGTAAGAAATAGACTAGTGTGACAATTTCCACTGCAGAGTCTGAGTATATTGCTGCAGGCAGCTGCTGTGCTCAGCTTTTATGTATTCAACATCAACTTGAAGACTATGGTCTCAAGATAAGTAGAACTCCACTATTTTGTGATTCTACAAGTGTAATTTCTATTGCTAAAAACCCTGTATCACATAGCAGAACAAAGCATATAGAAATTAGATTTCACTTCATTAGAGAGCATGTTGAAAAAGAAGATATTTGTTTGGAATTTGTCACCACAAATAATCAAATTGCTGACATGTTTACTAAACCACTAGATGAAACTAAATTCAATTATTTAAAAACTGAATTAGGCATGTTAAACCTAGAGTAACTTGGTAAATCTGGTTAAGTAATTCAATGTTGACATATAGTAGTTTATGTCGACACAAAAGGAAATCTGTGTCGACATATAGTAGTTTGTGTCGACACTTAAGGTAAGTTGTGTCGACACAACAAAATAGTGGTGAGATAATGGTATCGACACTCAGAGTTTGGTGTCGACACATAGAAGTTCTTTCATTTAGATAGTTGTGTCGACACATACAGAAGTCTGTGTCGACACACATATACTAGAGTCGACTATTAAGAAGTCTGTGTCGACACATTGCAAACTGTGTCGACACATAATGTTGTCTGACTCTGTCGAGACATTAGAAGTCTGTGTCGACACATTAAGTATCTATTACCCCGCCTTTTGACCTTCTGTGTCGACAAACATATAAGTAGGTCACAGAACAACTTTGTCGACTACGGTCTCAATATTTTCGAGACCAAACCTTTGAGTCGACAAACCTTCATCTCTCTTCTCCTCAAATTTCTTGTCACCAATGGCGCCAAAGTTGGAGAACAACATCAACGAAGGCTATGAGTTAGTTCGCAATGCTTTTGACAGTGCAGAGACTGAGATTAGAGATGTGATAACCCTAATCCAAGAAAATGGTTTAGAATATTTAGTTTCCGAACCTACCAAGATCTGGAAGATAGAAATTCTTGAATTCTATACAAAAGCAACCTTGGATCAACTGGATTGAAGATTAGGTCATCAATTCAAGGAAGCAAGGTGATACTTACCCAAAAGCATCTGAGGAAGACACTCCAATTGCTCAGGACTCAGGAAGATGATGAAGTCACATCTTCAATGACAAAAGAAGCTCTTCAATGGTGTGGCCTGAATCCCACCACTAAGGTTGAATCATCAATGTAAAGAAAGGGGATGAACTCCCAAGGAAAGTTTCTCTCAGAGATAATGGGAAAAGTAATTCTCTGCAAAACAGGAGGACATGATAGGATCTCAGCCTATATATTCATCTTGATGACCAGAGTTATTTTCAGAATAAAAACAAACTGGTCTGCAGTTATTTTTGACAAGATCAAGGAAAGCCTGAAGAAACCTAATCTAGGTAGAATTTTGAGTCTGTATTTAGCTATAAATATTCCTGAAGTGCTGAACCACAACACTGGATCTAGAATAAATCACATGAGAATGATGGATATGAAAATATTATTCAGGTGAGAAAAAGTTCTGACAAAGGATGGTTCTACACCACAGAAACAACCACAACAGAAAAAGAAAAAGACAACACCCAGCAAACCTGAATCTTCTAGTGATTCAGAAGAACAAGTAATCTTCAGTTCAGATGAAGACCAACAAGAATCTACAAGGAAATCATCAGCTCCTAAGAATGTAGATGATAATCAGATGCAGGGGGAGTATATTCTAGAAAGCACAATCCAACTGGATCAAGCTCAGGATGTGCCTCCTCTAGGGTAAACCAATGAACTTTCACCAGCTCAACAAGAGGTCTTGCCTCCAGAAAGTACTCCTGATAAAGTGCAAGATGCCTTAGAGAGTGAAACAACTACTCAAACAATTCTTTAGGTAATAAATGATATTAATCAAACTATACTAGATACTGAGCCAGATACACTAACTGTGCTTTTAACTGATGTTGAACTGACACACCATGACAACATCCCTGCACAGGATGTATCAATGGATGATACATCTGGATTAGATGATGCTATAATAAATGTATAAGATACAAATGTTCCTCCAGTTCAACTACAACGAGAATTCACTCTTGAGGAATTATTCCCTGATTTACAAGAAGTAAGAACTGAGGAAGTATTGCCAAGAACTGAGGGGGGGAGCCAAGGACTCAGGGGGAGTTGCCAAGAACTGATAAGGAGCTGCCCTCAAGTCTAAAGGACACAATGAATTTTGAAAGTTCTTCTGAATCTGATGATGGAGAAGCACTAAGAGCAAAGAAGAGAAAACTGATAGTTTACAAGAAGAAAAGCTCAAATTATAAGAAAGCTTTACAGACTTCCTCACAACCCTCAGCTCCAATAGTTGATTTCAGTTCACTGTTGGTTGCTCTACAAATTAAAATGTATGAGCAAAGAGCAGCCATGGACAAATATATGGATGAAAGCCATAAGGACCTTTAATTCACTCTGGCTCGAGATATAAAATCAATTAGATTTGAAGTTAACCAGAATATGAAGGAGATGACAAATTGCTTTCATAAAGGAGGTAATGCTGTAGGTTTTTTGGCAAAATAGAAACAAGAGGCAAGGACACATATTGATGATATAGTGGTCAAGCAAGGATATGTCCTAGAAAATTAAATTAGGATGAATGACAATCTTACTGAATCACATAATGTGATTGTTACTGAGTTGAAGAATAATGCAACTGCATTAAATGAGGAAAGGGTTAAAGAGAAGTCAGAGTTTGATAAGAAACTTCAAGAAGATTTAGCCACTTTCCAATCAGCCATTCAAGCCTCTCAAAAGATCATATCTTCTCAGCTACAAAAGTTTAAAGTTATTATAAAAAAGGAACCAATTATCTAGTTAATCAGATCAGGTTCCAAAAAGATGACTTAAGAGATCATATTGAGAGAGAAGTCGTAAAGGGGGAGAGGGTGATAGTCAATGCTAGCTTAGAGCATGCCAAATGGATAACAAATGTTGTTAGAGCAACTCTGTGATATCCACCCCTATGTGATGATGATAATACAGGTGAGTCAGGTATTCAAGCTGCAGGAATTGAAGGGGGTCAGTAGGAGGTAGCTCAAATCATATACTCCCCTTCTAATTTTGAACGAATTCAATAACTTGTTCAGCAATTATATAGCCCTCCAGAGGCTACTAGGAATCTTATAATTGAGAAAGTTGAAATTTCAGAGGCAGCACTGAATAAAGAGCAAGAAGATCAACTCTCAAAGAAAAGGTTTAGAGAGCAGGCTGAACTAAAGCTTGATTTTGAAAGATGGAGTCCAACCTCCAGAAATATAATACTCACTGTCTGGCAAGCTGTCAAAGACAAAATGCATGATAGAGGCAAGTGGTATTCTGAAGTTGAGTGGAACAAATATCTGCAAAGACAAGACATGATACATCTGTTTAGTAGGGATCACAAGGCTGAGAAAATACCTGCTACAGTTGTAGAGCCCAGTAAATACTTTCCCAAGCCTTATCACTATTTTGAAAGGCAAAAATTTAAGGCTGAAGAACTTAATAAGAAGGATCTCAAAGGCAAGAAGCCAGCTGAAGATACTGAAGCACCAGTACAAGCAAGGGTCCAGTCTGAAAAAGGCATAGTGATCAAGGAGCCTGATCAGCCTTAGGATAAATTGACTAGATTTTTATAACATTGCAATCTTCAGTTTTAAACTCCATGTAATCTGTTGTCAATAAACTTTTGTGAAGTTTAAACAAAACAATAATTCATGCTTGTTATTGTTGTATCATATTCTGTGATGATATTATTTACTTGTTTTGTTTATATGTTTCCCTGTCATTGAATGTTTTTATACATCATATTGTTATTTTTATTATAAGTGATGTATATCATTGACTAAGGGTTATGACTTCTCCAAATAAGGGAAGATTGTTGGGTACATTGGAAAATGTGTACGAGATTTGGAGAAGGCTCACGTAACTCAATGATATGCATCAAGTTATATTTGATGTTGTGTTGAGTTATCATGTGCAGGTTAAGTAAATGGAAAGGAAAATTCTCTAAGTACATGTGTTAACACTTGGGAATGGATGTGTCAACACCAAGGGCCAGATTGTGTCGACACCCAATATTTGTGTCAACACACAGAAAATCTTTCAACAACGATGTGTCGACACTAAGGGCCAGATTGTGTCGACATCCAGAATTTGTGTCGACACACAGAAAATCTTTCGACAACGATGTGTCGACACTAAGGGCCAGATTGGGTTTACATTATCAGGAGTTGTGAATTCTGTCAACAACGACTATGTCGACACCCAAAACTTGTATCGACACACACCAGAATTCTGTCGACACCAACTTTGTCAAGACAAGGAGTGTTTTTGTCGACACACAGGACTTTTGTCGACACACACCATAATTCTGTCGACACCAACTTTGTCAAGACAAGTAGTGTTTTTGTCGACACACAGGACTTTTGTCGACACATTCCACAGAAGCTATGTCGAGAAGTAAAAGTGAAGCAGTGTCGACAACAACAAGACTTGTGTCGACACATGGGCTATGTGTGTCGACACATATAAAGTATTCACTCGACATTCTCTGCTGCTGAGTTAAAGTCCAATGAAGGCTGAAGTAATACAACTGGAGACTTGACAGCTACCATTATTGACATTGCTGTCACATCTATCAGAGGTGTCAGAAGACTGTTTGAAACTGGAACAGCCAGTTACCATGGATGAAGCATATATATAGATATGCTCTCTCAACAATTAGAAGATGAACAACACATACAGAACAGAGAAAAGTTAATCAAACAAATCAATTATAATCTCTGAAGGATTGAGAATCAGATGAAGAGAAAGAAACAGTCAACAGATTGTAGAGAGAGAAAAACAAGAAGGAGAGAAGTTGTCAACCAGTGAAGGCAGATTCTGAACAGTCTGCCTGAAGATTTCAGATCAAGTCTGAAGAAGAATTCAGATTAATTTCTGAAGGAAGCTGATTGAAGATCAACTCCAACACCAAGAAGATCAACCCTACTTTGTTCAGATTCAAGAAGCTTTGAAAAAAGCTAAGACAGGTTGATCCTGAAGAAATTGGTTCTATCAAGAATTGATTAAGAAGCCTTCAACCAAATCTCTCTCCATCTGGTTGAAGATATCTACATCTTTTCATCATTAATTTTTGTAGGACCTGTAATAGATCTGAGTGTAGGAGATTTACATCTCTCAGTTGTAAACCTAAATTATAAAGGCTGAGGTAGGGGAATCTGTTCCCTGAGTTGTAGGCCTGTGAAAGAGGCTGAGGTAGGGCTTTTGCCTGAGTTGTAGTAGTGGGGTGTCACTCTGAGTTGTAGGCCCGTGGAATAGGCTGAGGTAGGGCTTGTGCTTGAATTGTAGCAGTGTGGATTCACTCTGAGTTGTAGGAACCAGTCTTGGTTCTGAGCTGTAAGATCTGAGGATCTGAGAAGAAGGAAGGAAGTTAGGCCGAATCTATTACACTGCTAGATAGGCGAAGGGGGAAAGTGGATGTACCCATCATTTGGGGAACCACTATAAAACTGGTGTGCAATCTGTGAATGTTGTGTATGTGAATGCTGTGCTATGTTTTCTGCTATGTAATTTGCTAAATTAGATTGAATTATCCGCCTAAGTCGGAAAACGAATTGAACCTATTCACCCCCCCCCCCTCTAGGTGTTTAGAACATCTGGAAACCAATTCTTTCAATATATCCCACAGTAGATATTTTGAATTTGTTAAATATTTTTGATACAGTTCACTTGAACTCTCTTCCACAATACAACATAAAGTCATCCATGGCTATAGTTCCGTAGACCCCCCCCCCCCCCCCCTAATAAGCCCCAAGGTTGCCATTCAACTTAAGGCTAGTTTTGCAAATATAGAGGCTCCTGTTATTCCATCTCCACCCAGAGCTGATTTCTTCATTATTTCATCCCCTCCCAGAGTCATTCCTCAGGTCGACGGTCTTGACTTCTCAGGTCGATGATCTTGGAACTCAGGTCGACGAATTCTGTTCTTTGCTCGACAATTTCTATGCAGATCCAAACTTGGATTTTCCTTTCTTCTATCCTTATTTTATTACAGTAATTCCTGAATAATCAATGTTTAATATTCTCTGAATATTACCGTTAGAAGCAACATTGATTATGGTATTCATCAGGAATATTACTTGCCATTTTTTAATGGGACAGTTAGGCAAATCCAATTAATGCAGACATTCTCTCCAGCCGTATTACATTCTCCAGGCCGTCAGCAATCAATGAAGGAAGGAATTCAAAAATTCAAAGGACAAATTCCATTAGAAATATAAAAGTGATTTTCCTCCTTCTTCTGAAGACAGAGAGTGATACACAAGCACAAGATACAGCACACAGAGAAGACACACAACAATATTCATTCAAATCCTTCTCTGTGCAGAAAAAGAAACTGGTCTTCACCTTGACACTACTGAAGAAGAAGAAGAACATTCCTCCAAAATTAAGAGTCTTCTTCATTCTTCACTACAAGATTCTTCATGGACAACAAATCTTCATCAGTCAAGAAGTTCCTGGATCTCTTCTGATCAAGGCTAAAGATAGAAGACCTACTCACCCTGAAGCAAAGCTCCAATCTTCCTGAACAACTCAATAACATAGGGGGAGCTTTGATAACATAATAGATCCACTAGTCTTCTCAGTTGTATTTGAGAAAGAGAAGACACTATAACTCTCTTATCCCCTCACTGTACAAAGGGTTCTTTAGCTCCCTTCAAAAGTTATTCCATGGTTGCAAGTTACCTGATCAAAAGACTTGGGTTGGTTTTTGAGCACCTGATCAGAAGCTCATTGGTGGCAGTCACCTGACCAAAACATGTTAGTGGATTCCTACCAGGGTGGTATAAGAGTGGATGTACCCAGGTTGGGGAACCACTATAAAAATTCTTGTGTTGTCTGGTTGCCCTCTTTCCTTTTTATTCTCATTGTGCCTGTTCTAGTTAGTTTTGCAGATCCTGTGTTAGTTAGTTTAATTTTGTTGTTTCTGTGGTAGATTAGTTTTGTAACACCCCAAAATTTAAAAGTTTGAAAAATGTAAGTGACACGGCCTGGGACATGGGCGTGTCCCAGGGCGTGTCCTTTCTGGGTGATAGGTTGACGAACTCAACATTTGACCTCGGGCGTGTCTGGTGTCATGTATGGGCACACGGCCTGGGACACAGGCGTGTCGCAAGGCCGTTTGAGTCTTGGGTGATTTTGATATTTTTCAGCCTGATGAACATGTCCACTGACACAGCCGTGTTGGTAGGCGTGTCGGGGACACGGCCTAAGACATAGGCGTGTCACATGGGCGTGTACTGGAGTTGATAAGTTAGGTTAGCACCGCTTGGGGGAACACGGCCATGGACACGGGCGTGTTACAGGCCGTGTTAGGCAAAATTTATGATTTTTGCTGGAATCGTATCCATCCATTCCTTCAGCCTAGATCCAAGGGCTGAGAGGCATACCTGTCTTCTTAAGGCCGAAAATGGGTTGGGAAAAGCTCATTTGGCTTTTGGCTTCCTCTTTCTACATTTCTAAAGAGAGAAAGAGAGAGAAAGAAGGAGTAGGAGGAGAGGGGGGCTGATCACCGGTGGTGCTGCGGTTTGCCGACGAGAGATCCGAAGCCGACGTTGCGGAGGAAAAGCTCTTGTGAGTCGTTCGAGCCAGCTTGGAGCTCAAGGCACCAAAGCGGTCTTCGAGGGTAATGACTTTTCTTCATAGCCATATGAAGGCTCCCTTTTTGCATATGCACATAATTCCCCCACCAGCGGGTGGTCGGTTATAAGTATCATTGGGTTGATTCATGAAATCCCCAAGTGGTTAGATCCGGAATTGAAAGTACGGAATAGGCATGCTGTGTGAAGCCCATCTGGACTGGTTGGTCTGGATTGGTGATGTTGCATACAAACCTTAGAAGACTCTATGATAAACGTGTAGTTTAGGAGTCGATGGATTGGACCTGTGAAGGAAGTAGCAGGAAGTACTGGAGTGGTAGTGCAGGAAAATATCTGTGTCATGCTTGTGCTATTGGGTCATACCTGTGAGAAAATAGCAGGAAGTACCGGATTGGATGTCCAGGAAAGGCCTTTTGTGATGCTGAATGTTTAGGTGGTACCTGTGAAGAGAGTAACAGGAAGTACTGGCATGGTAAGCCAGGAAAGACCACTGACATTTGTGATGTGCGTGGTGTGGTACCTGCAGAAGCAGGAAGTACTGGCGTGCCCAGGAAAGAGCCGCTGATGCTGTGATCTTTGTGGTGTGATACCTGTTAAGGTAGGAAGTACTGGTGTGCCCAGGAAAGACCCTCCAATGTTGTGTTAGAAATGGGTGTCAGAGGATACCTAGGCTGTAACGCCAAACAGGATCGGTGAGACCAACCCGCGCCTTTTATGTCGCCGCGAGTACGTGGTACTCGGTGATGGAAAAGGCGATTTGAGCAACGGGGGGGGGGTGGTGGATCCGACCTACGCTATGTCCGTCTGACGGGAGAGCTGAAAGTGTGGTCTGTTGGAGCACATAGTGAGAGTCTTAGGCCTTCGAGCCAAGTCACAATGGGGGGCTACGGGCCAACCCAGTGCATTAAGACTAGAACTCCGGCTGCATGCCATGGAGTAAATGCTCAAGTGATTTATCGTTGGGTTGTGACCCTGATACGGTGGTGGGCAACTGGTTCGCCGGTACACTAAGAATGTGCCCTGAGTGCACGGATCGTTGGGCCGCGTGGCTGACGATTGTGATGGATGAATGTGCGTGAGTGCACATTGAATAAGATATAGCTATATATGCTTGTACATGCTATGCTTTGCAGGGAAGAATACCGCTGCCCTGAGAGAAGCGGTAGGGTCGTTATAATTTGGTTAGCGGAATACAGACCGTTACCTCTTTTGCCACCATTGGGTGACCTGTCCCTGTGCAGGTGTTGGAGAGCCAAGCGGTGCGCATAAGGGCTGAAGTCCCTATTATTACTGCTGCTGCCGCCGCTAGCCCTCGAAGGCTATAGAAATGAACGTGTGATGTTTTCTTTTTGGTAGCCAGCCTGCACGCCCTTGTTTATGGCCACTTGTATGAAAGCCCTATAAGGCCTTAAGTCCAACTCTTTATCTTGTATGTGTTGTAAGACATTCCTATGAACATATAAAATATGGGGTTTTATATGTCGGACATTTAGGTGTGGAGTTCAAGTGTACTGTTAGGATTCCGCTAGAATACAATGGGTTAGGGTGCGCTGCGCTACTCTGGTGCCATATCGTGACTTCACCACTCGTTTTGTGGTATATGCTGTGTGGCCCCGGCCGGACCTTCTAGTATATACGACATGAATGGATGGGGTTGTTACAAGTATATCTTAGGATTTCTCTTTTACTTACAACAAATTTTGGTGTCAAATAGCTGCCCTACTTTGTAGATTTTATTAACAACAAAAAAAGTTTTAAAGATTTAACAGATACTCTATTCACCCCCCCCCCCCCCTCTAGAGTATATCAGGTATAACCCTCACTTTTAAAATTGACTAACCTGCACTCAAGACCTCAAATGCACATCAAATATAGTTGATGTGTGTGACATTGACCTGTTTGACTTCTCTCAAATTAGGGACATTGGGACAATGGTCCCAACCATCTCCCACTATTTGAAGAAGTCAAAATCTCATTTCTTTTCTTGGTCAATGACACACACAATCTACACAACAAAATAAATATTGAAATTCTGATAAGATATAAGTAAGTGTACCTCAGTTCCTATCTGTATGGTGAGCATCACTTACTCACCCTATTTTGCTGCAAGGTGTTTGTCCTTACCTGAGTGTCACATGTCTTTCTTTCCCCTTTGCCATCTCTCCCACTTGATATGTCTCCCCCTTGCTAGGACCTTCTCTCTTCTCTCCCCCTTTTTGACTTCTATAGAATAAGCAGATGGGGGATGGCCCTTCCATTGGCTGACCTTCTTTCTTCTCTACAGAGTAACTTACTCCCCCCTCAGTAGAAGCATCAGTGAACTGATACTACTAGGGAGTATGTATGTCCAGCAAGAGGAACAATACCTGCACCCAAAAAATGCCAAAGGTAGTTCCTGAAGCTATGCCAAGTTCAACATACCCAACTCAAATTTGAGGGTGTTGAACTTTGCTTCATCTAGTGGCTTAGTGAAGATATCAGCCACTTGCCTGTCTGTGGTGGCAAACTCAAGACTGTTGTCTTCCTTCTCCACATGCTCCCTGATAAAATTATATCTTATTGCTATATGCTTAGTCCTGCTATGTGAGACTGGATTCCTAGCAATAGAAATAGCACTTGTAGAGTCATAGTAGATAGGAGTTCTACTTACCTGAAGGTTGTAATCCTGGAGATGATGTTGTATTCACTGCAACTAAACACAACAGCTGCCCGCGGATATATATTCTGACTCAGCAGTGGATATAGCCACACTAGTTCGCTTCTTGCTACTCCAAGAATCTAGCCTTCTTCCTAAGAACTGACAGGTTCCAGTATTGCTTTTACTGTCTTATTTGCAGCCTGCAAAATCTGCATCCGAAAATCTTGTTAGATCAAAATCCCTATTTCTAGGGTACCATAGGCCAAGATCTAGGGTGCCCTTAAGATACCTCAAGATTCTCTTTACAGTAGAGTAATGATATTCTTTAGGGCAGACATGATACCTGACAGAGACACATGTGACATACATGATGTCAGGCCTACTAGCAGTCAGGTATAGAAGGGAGCCAATTATCCCTCTATACAAAGACTCATCAATAGGTTTCCATGCCTCATCTTTGCCTATAGGCATACTTGATACCATGGGAGTTCTCATGGTGGAGGCATTCTCCATACCATACTTTTTGTTTAGCTCCCTGGTGAACTTGGACTGGGATATGGACAAGCCATCATCAGTCTGTCTTACTTGGAGTCCCAGGAAGAACTTGAGCTCACCCATGCTGATGGGAACTTTCGGCAAGTGTGCCGATCGTAGTCAAGTAATAGATTTGAGGAATTGAATACCCAGATATCGATCTCTCGAGGAGTGCAAGTAGGGAGTGTGACTTCGTTATTGAAAGTGGGATTGCATGTGCCAACGTAACAAAGGGTTTTGATTTTTTGGTTTCCTAATTTTAACACTAATAAAACTAATGTGGGTCGCCTTCACTGCATCAATTGGGTGGATTACTCAAGTGAGTAATGAGGAGGATGGACAAACCATTGAGGGTCACAGTCACCTCTTCGCCACACACGCTTCTAGCAATTATTAGGACGACGTTATCACGTCAATAACACAAAAGATGGAAGCGCACCAACACAATTAAGAACTAAAATATGTCAATGTATAGACATGCTGAAATCATTAAGTAAATCAAGTTCTAACTCATCAATCTAACAACCAAGCAATCAAGAGCAAAGTTACTACAAGAGAAGGGGGAGAGATACAACCAAACGCACGAAGACTTTTCGAGATTCACGGCCGGAGTCAAGGGTTGTCGGGCCTTGTCCATGCTCTTTCTACGAATGACATTCGGGGTTGAGAAGGGCTGTCACTTCCTACTAATATCCCGTCTTCTTCGTGAATAGCCGTCAGGTAAAACCTGTCCGGAGAACTCCACGTATGCAATGCCTAAGAGCTTGAAACTGAGCTTTGAGGTTAGAGAAGACGATGGCGGTCGAAGATGAAGCTATTGAGAGCTTTTGGAGGGAGAACGGTGACCGAACGAGCTCTCTAAGGAGGAGAGAGGAAAACGTGCCTAGAGGAAGGTTTTACCGCTCAATGGAGTGGAAATGGCGGACTGGATCCTCTGGGCGAATGTGACCTGCTGCTTAAATAGAGAATTCAGAAATAATGGTCATGCACGTCTTGGCACACGATCACGTGTTAACCATGTGATATTAACGCGCAGAAAATAGCCTGTGAGGAAGAAGCATTGTCCCGTGCGTTTTACTCACGCACGGGCGCGTATGCCCATGCGTGAAGGAAAACGCAAGGGTAACCACAAAAAGCAGAAATTTCTGGCAAGCATGTGTAACCGTGTGTTTTACTTGCGCACGGGAACTTATGCCCGTGCGTGAGCAAATCACACGATTAACCACAGAACACAATAAATCAAGGTAGCCACAGTAAAACCGTGTGTTTCCTTCGCGTACGGTTCCGAAGAAACCATGCGTTAACCATGCGTGAAGATCGCCGAGCTCATCTCGACGATATTTGTCGAGCTCCACTCGACTCTTTTCCTACACAATAAAATGCATGATTGGGTAAAAAGTGTGCGCTAAGGAAACAGACGACCGTGCATTTTCCACAAATCAGAATTACTGCCTTGGGGAAAACGCACCACCTGCACAACAAAAACCAAAACTGGAGCACAAGCTCCTAGCACCAATACACAACAAAACCATTTAGAAAGAGCCATGGGGAGTACCATGTGCTTACCCCCACACAGAATGCGCAGTTGCACACCCTCAGGCCAAAGCGGTGTATAGTGTGGTCATTGACCGATCGAAGCAAATATAACTGATTAACTGTTGAATTGCAGTGCACGAATGAGTAAACAAGCCCAGATGAGTCAGAAAAACCATATAAATATCAGACTCATCACTCATTTCAAACTTCCCTTGCATAAGTTTAGCAAACTTCCTGAAAAGGTTGTCATCAATAGATCAAAGATAATGTTATCGACATATATCTTGATTAGGATAAGTTTGCCCTTTGATTTCCTTAGGAATAGGGTCTTGTCTATCTTCCCCCTTGAGAATTTGTTCTCAATGAGGAAGCTGGACAAGGTTTCATACCAAGCCCTAGGGGCTTGCTTTAGCCCATATAGAGCTTTCGTAAGCTTATAAACAAAATTAGGGGAGTTAGGATCTAAAAAACCTGGTGGCTGATCCACATATACTTCCTCTTTTAGGTCCTCATTCAGGAATGCTGATTTGACATCCATCTGGTAGACTATGAATCCCTGATAGGCAGCAACTGCAAGGAAAATCCTTATGGCTTCCAATCTGGCTACTGGGGCAAAGGTCTGGTCAAAGTCTATGCCCTCTTCTTGCATGTAGCCTTTAGCCACCAATCTAGCCTTATTCATAACAATAATGCCATATTAATCCAACTTGTTCCTGTAGATCCACTTAGTCCCTATGACATTTTGTCCTTGTGGTCTGGGGACCAGATTCCAGACCTTACATCTCTTAAATTGGTCCAGTTCTTCTTGCATTGCTCCAATCCAAAACTGGTCCTTGATTGCTCTTCAAACTTCTTTGGCTCTTCTTGAGACAGGAAGCTTAAGTAGAGAGCTGTATTCATGCTCCTGCTTCTGTTCTGGACTCCATGATTTGCATCACCAATGATTTGGTGTACTGGATGGTCTCTTAGATGCCCGGTAGATGGAGGCAATCTAGCTGCAGCTTGTTGATCTTCAGGGTTTTCAGCTTGCTGGTCTTCATTTTCTTCAGGTATGTTTTTCCGTTCTCTTGGAATAGGCAGTCCATCATCATTTTCTTGGACTATGGGGGTAGCTTCCTTGATGGTCAGCTTGTCCATCATCTGCTCTGTACCTACAAAACTATAATAGGAGGAGCTTGACAGCTCACAGTTATCCATCTTGGATTCATCAAAAATAACTTGCATTGACTCTCCTACGACTTGGTTAGTTAAGTTGTAAATTCTATATGCCTTACTATGAGTGTTGTGCCCAACAAAGATCCCTTCATGTGACTTTGCAGTAAACTTAGTTAAATGGACTTTTCCATTGCTGAGCACATAGCACTTGCAACCAAAAATCCTAAAATAGCTCAGGTTTGGTTTTCTGCCGTTCAAGATCTCATAGGGAGTCTTCTTGTGTCTCTTGGTTATAGAAGCCCTATTAAGGACGTAGCATGTAGTGTTAACTTCCTCAGCCCAGAAGTATTCTTGGATGGATGAGTCACTTAATAAGTTTCTACCAGCCTCTATGAGAGTCCAATTTTACCCTCAGCAATTCCATTTTGTTGGGGTGTTCTAGGAGAGGAAAATTCTTGATGAATCCCTTTCTTTTCACAGAACCTTGTCATGCACTCAGACTGAAACTCAGTCCCATGGTGACTTCTGATTTTGACCACAGTTCTGTTGAATTCATTCTGAATTTGCTTGATAAATGTCTGAAAGATATCAGGGTTTCAGATTTCTTCCATAGAAAGAACACCCAGGCAAATCTGGAAAAGTCATCAACAACCATAAGGGTATAGACTTTCCTACCTAAACATTGAATTGGCATAGGACCAAATAGATCCATATGCAAGAGGTATAAGGACCTCACTGAATCTTTGGAGCCAATGCTCTTGAAGGAGGTCTTAGTCTGTTTTCCCTTTTGGCATGCAGAGCAGATACCTTCCTTAGTGCATATAGACTTAGGCCCATTCCTAACCAGCTCTTTGCTGAATAGCTTGCCTATGGTCCTATAATTTAGATGGGCTAGCCTCTTGTGCCACTGGACACATGAAGAGGCTTTCTCATCTGCAACTAGGCATACATGTGAGTCTTTGCTAGAGCATAGAAAATCTAAACAGTACACATTTTCACTCCTAGTGAATGTTAAGATGACCTCTTGGTCACTTAACCTCCTAATTTTGCACTCATCTTTGTGGAATACTATGTCATAGCCAAGATCACAGAGTTGCCTAATGCTTATTAGGTTTTGTTACAACCCTTCCACATAGACTACTCTAGTAATAGTGACTATGTCATTAGAGATCTTACCATAACCTCTAGTCAACCCTTTTTCTGACCTACCAAAGATGACCTTGAGTCCATTCTTTAATGGAACATAATCCTTCAGCATGCTCCTTGTTCTAGTCATTTGCATGGAATATCAACTATCCAAGTACCACATAGGCATATGGGCACTTGGAGTAACTTGGAAAATACAAATCAGTTAACCTTAGGACCCCAATTTTTATTGGGTCCATAGTGCATGTTAGGCTGAAAATAATTCTGCATGCCTGCAGCTTTTCTGACAGGCAAGATGACATTTGCTCACTGCACACTATCATTGTGCCAGTAATCAACAGCAAAGTGGCCTACCTTGCCACAACACCAATACTCATGGATGTTGTACCTTCTTTTTGGAGCAGGTCTAGTGGTTGTGTTAACAATAGCTCTGGGTCTCGAAGGAGTCGCAGCAGTCCTATTCCATGGTTTCCCAGCCCCAATCTAACAAGTGGTGGTTCTGGCAGTAGAAGTGCTTGGGATATCTTGCGCCCTTTTAGCAGCAGCTTTCTTTTCAAAAAAGTATAATCTTGATGGCCTCAGAGATGCCCAGGTCTGGTCTACTGATAGCCTTGCCCTTTGTCTTAGAATGGGCTGGAGGAATTGGAGAACAGTCGGCAGCTTTACGCTTGACTGAAGGGGTTGTTGCACCAAACACAAATGGTCCAGGATGGGTCATTTGTATTTTCTCATAGGCACTTGCACCTTTGTTGTATCTACCATCATATTGTGAAACATCTTTGTTCACACAAGATGATCTAACATGATTCCAGTGACCATAAATACTCTGATGGTCATGGCTGTTTGAAGGAAATTGTACTTTATTAAACATAAAAGGAGCCTTAGAGGTTAGTGGTTCCACTTGAGCTTTGCCTTTTCCTTAGAATTAGCAGCTCTTGTCCTTCGCTTTAAACCCAACTCTTTCTTTCCCTTTTGGGAGGAGAATGAGTCTATCAAGGGAAACACTGTGCTAGGATTGGACAAGCTAGCAACTAGTTCCCCCTCCTTTCAGAGCTTTCATTCAATATTACTGATATGTTTGTTCTTGATGGTTATGGTGCTCATTTGAAGGATTGTTATATTTTTCAGTTTGCTGACTTCTTGTATTTTCAGATCCAATAATTTTGCTGATTCTGAAGCAGTAATCTTTAGAGAAAAAATTTCCTAAGCCTGCTATTTGGCCAGGATCTTGCTTTTCTTTAGAGCCTACAGAAGTGCACCATAATTATCAATTAATTGATTGATGTCTCCCTCAGATTATGAGCCATCATCATCACTTTATATAGAAGCACAAGAATCTGGAACTGATTCATAATCTGAACAAGCAGAGCTAGTAACAGAAATTACCTTGCTTGGACCAGGCTGATCCTGGCTGATTTCTTCATCTGACCTAGCCATCAGCCCAAGGCAGTAGCTGTCTTCTTCAGAATCCACCTCTGAATCACCATCAGATAGTGATAGAGGGGCCCTGTCTTCATTCCTGGTAGCAGGATGAACCTTCTCAACTTCTTCTTCTAAAGCAGCCAGCCTATTGAAGCAATCTGCTTCTACATCTCATTCTTCAGTAGAGTATAACCTAATATAGGCTTCTTCCTCTTTTTCTTCTGACTCTGATGAGGAGGAGTCAGTCCATCTTTTTTTCTTCTCAGCAATGAGGGATTTCTCCTTCTTGCCTTTTTGCTGGTGATCCTTTTTCTCACCATGTTCTCTTATTTTGATTGGGCAGTCAGCTATTACATGCCTAGGTTTTCTACAAAGATAACAAGTCATGTTAGAGGAAACCTATTTACCAGTTTTCGAACCATACCTGTCCTCCTTAGAGGATTTTCACCTACCCTTATAGTAGTCATCCTTGAGATGTGAGGAGGAGGAAGGCCTGCCTCTTCAGTGCTTCATATTCAAGTACTTCTGGAATTACCTAGTGAAGGCAGCAAAATCTTCATCAGACCTTTGGCAGTCTGATGTGCTTTCCTCTGATTTTCCAGAATTAGATTCAGTATCTCTCCTTGGTGGAGAGGGATACTTCCTTCTGATTTTGCTGGAGCCTTCAGCTTTGAATGCTACAGGCTTGTCTCTTGTCTGAGGCTTGTTGTGGTTCTCCTCTTCTTTCCTGGTAGCCAGCTGCATCTTATAAGATAGCAGCTTCCCAAAGAGGGTGTGAGGAGCTGTTTCACCCATCTTTACCACTTCTCTGATGGCACAGATTTTTGTGTCCCACTCTCTAGAGAGTGATCTAAAGAACTTGTCATTCAGTTCATAGTGACTGAATACTCTTCCATAAGTCTTCAGCTCGCTCACAGTCCTAAAGAACTTTTCATAACAGATGGTTATGTTGTCCCCCTTAGATTGCATGAAAGGCTCATACTCTTGGTTGAGCATGGACTTACTATCATCTCTAACTTCAACAGTCCCCTCCATGTAAATCACAATCCAGAATTGGTTCAGTTCTTCTTGCATAGCAACAATCCAGAACTAATCTATGTTGGACTCTTCAAATTTCTTTGGCTTACCTTGTGACAGGAAGCTTGAGTAGAGTGCTATGTTGATAATTTTATTCCTGGTCACTACTCCTTGGCTAGCATCACCAATGATTTTGTCTATTGGATGATCCCTTAGATGCCTGATTGTTGGAGGCAATATAGCTTCAGCTTCATCTACTAGGGTAGCATCTTGCTGATCTTCATCCACCTCATTTGTCTCTTATAGTCCCTCTACTAGAATGTCCACTTTATCTTGTATAACTAGAGCTACTTTATTGATGGTTAGCTAGTACATCATCTGGTATGTACCTGCAGTAGTAGAAGAGGAGCTTGGCAACTCACTATTAATCATAGTAGACTCATAAAAGACTACATGCACATATTCTTCTACAACTTGGATTTTCAAGTTGTAGATCCTATAGGCTTTAATATGATTGATGTACCCAATAAAAATCCCATCAAAGGACTTGGCAACAAACTTAGTCACATAGGATTTCCCATTATGAAGAACATAGTACTTACTACCAACAATTCTAAGATATTACAGGTTTGATTTTCTGCCCTTCAGGATCTTATAAGGAGTCTTCTTGTGGATCTTGGTGATAGAGTCCCTATTGACGACATTACATTCAGTATTCACTACCTCAGTCTAGAAATATTCTAGGAGAGATATATCATTCAACAAAAGTTCTTTCAGCCTCTATAAGTGTCTTATTTTTCCTCTTAACAATCCCACTTTACTGGAGAGTTCTTGGAAAAGAAAATTCTTAATGATTCCCATGCTCTTCACAGAACATTATCATGCTTTTAGACTGGAATTCAGTTCCATGGTCACTTCTGATTTTGATCACTGAACTATTAAACTCATTCTGAATTTGCTTAACAAACTTGGTGAAGATGTAAAGGATTTCATTATTTTTCTTGAGAAAGAACACACAAGCAAACCTGAAATAGACATCAACCATCACAAGGGTGTAAACTTTCCTACCAAGACTATGAAATGGAATAGGACCAAACAAATCTATATGCTAGAGGTACAAACACCTCAACGAGTCTTTAGCCCCAATGCCCTTGAAGGAGGCTGTGGTCTGCTTGCCCTTTTTAAATGCTGAGCAAATGTCCTTCTCGGTGCACTTCACATTAGGACCATTCCTAACTAGATCTTCACTAAAGAGCTTGCCAATATTCTTATATTTCAAATGAGCTAGCCTCTTGTGCCATTGGACACAATAAGAAACTTTTTCATTTGCCACTAGACAAATAGGAGAGTCTGTATCTAGACAAAGAAAGTTTAAACAATAAACATTTCCACTCCTAGTGCCTATCAAGATGACCTATTGGTCACTTGACTTCTTAATCTGGCACTCATCCTTATTGAAGACAATAACATATCCAAGATTAGAGAGTTGGCTTATGCTTATGATGTTGTGTTGCAACCCTTCAACATAATCCACTTTTGTGATGGTGATTATGCCATTGGTAATCTTACCATAGCCTCTAGTCACCCCTCTATCAGAACTACCAAAGAAACTCTTGGGTCCATCTTTCACTGCAGTATATTCCTTTAAGTTGCTCCTTGTCCGAGTCATGTGCCAGAAAAAACCACTATCCAAGTACCATATATGGGTATGAGCACTTGGACTAACCTGCATCACACAATTTATTTTACCTTATGACCCTAATATCTATTGGGTACTAAGTGCATGTTAGTTTGAAAAGGAACTTGTCTTCCAGTAACTTTTCTGACTGGTGGACTAACAGCTGATATTGGCACAATTGGAGTGTGCCAACAATCTATAGCAAAGTGGACCACTTTGTCACGACACCAACATTCATGAATGTTGTATCTTCTTTTCTGTGCATGCCGAACAGTTTGGTTATCTGCTAGATGAATAGTAGGAAGAGGAGCAACAACCATTTTCAGATTCCTTTCTGCAAGGATTTGACTGAAGGTAAGTCTTTTAGTTGTCTTGTTTGGCATGCTCTAAGTGCCACGAGCAGCAAGTTTCTTTCCATAAAGCATGCTCTTGATGGCATCAAACACATCCATACCAAGCTTGCAGGATGAATGACCCGTAGTCTGAGTCATTGTTGAATGATCCTGAACCTTTGCTGCAGCCACATTCTTGAGAGTGTGGAGTGGAGCACCAAAGACAAATGCTTCGGGATGGGCCAATTGAATTTCATCATGGGCAGCCTTAAAGGCACTCACCCTGTTATACATACGACCATGGCTATGATTATTTTTGTTCATACAAGTTGAATTATCATTCATCCAGTGACCAAAGATGCTTTCTTGGTCATACCTATTTGAAGGCAACTAAACTTTCCTAAAAGGATTGAGAGGCATGTAAGCCAGATGCTCAACATGAGCTTTTACCTTTCCTTTAGAGGGGTCAAACCTTGTATTTCCATTAAACCCCAACCCCTTTCTTACCTTTTTGAGAGGAGAAGCAATCTATCAAGGGCAACACTGTATTGAGCTTAAAAAAATAAGCCACAATGTTTTTCTCCCTCTAGAGCAACTCTTCAAGGTCCTTTATGAGACTATCCTTGTACTTGATGGTGCAAATCTGAATGATACTGATGTTTCTCAGTTGACTAACTTCCATTGCTTTCTAATCCAATAGAGCTACTGTTTCAGTCGGCTGTGCAGCAGCTAGCTGAAGAGAGGCAATCTCCACAGCTTGCTTTTTAGTCAACTTCTTGCACCTCTTAAATGCATCCAGAAGTTCACCATATCTGTCAATCAATTGATTGACATCTCATTCTGTTTCAGAGTCATCTTGACCACTGCATGAAGAAGCTTCTATATAGGTACTATTCTCATATCCAGACTCAAAAAAATGGCTAAATAGAGATTTTACCTTTCTTTGACCATGTTAATCCTGGCTGGATTCTTCTTCAGTCATTGCCATCAGCCCGTAGCAGCTATAGGGATCTTCTTCATGTTCCTCATCCACATTTGAATCACTGTCAGAATGTGATAGAGCCCCAACAGGATAGTCTTTATCTGCTGCTACATCTTCTTGTTCAGCACCAGCAACAACTAGCCCAATATAGGCTTCATCTTCTTTAGAATTAGATGAAGATGAGTTTGCCCATCTCTTCTCTTTCTTGGCAATATAGGACAACTCCTACTTTCCCTTGTACTTTTGTTGTTTCTTTTCAACAGCTTCCCTCCTCTTCATTGGGCAGTCACCTATCACATGCCCTGGTTTGCTGCAACAGTAGCAGACAACTTTAGAGGAATTGTTTTTACTGGATTTAGAATCAACATGTTAGCCTTGGAATGATTCCTCCTATGATTAGAAGAGGTGGGAGGTCTGCTCTTCTAATGTTTCTTCTTCATCAGCTTTTGAAAGTTCTTCAAGAAGGCCACAAAGTCCTTATTTGACATTCTGCTTTCTGATGTATCTGACTCTAAGCTGTATAAATCAGTTGGTATTCTTGTAGGAGACAGAATCCTCACCTAACTCTTGCTGATGTTGTCTGCCTTGAATGCCAAGGACATCTCCTTGGCTTGGGATCTATTGGTGGCCTCCTCTTTTCTGGCAGCTAGCTATATCTTTTGTTAGACCAGCTTTCCAAACAATGTTTTGGGAGGAGTCACAGCAAGCTTGGCCACCTATCTTATGGCACAAATCTTAGTATCTTAGTCTCTAGTGAGAGATCTTAGGAACTTGTCATTTATTTCATAATGACTGAAGACCCTCCCATAGGTCATCAGTTCATTAATAATCTTGAAAAATCTTTCATAACAAGTAGTTATGTTCTCTTTCAGGGATTGCCTAAAAGCCTCAAACACCTGATTGAGCATGGACTTTCTATCATCTCTTACCTCTTCAATACCCTCAATGTAGACCACAAGGGTGTCCCACATCTCTTTGAAGGTCTGGTAATGGACCAAGTTCTGAAAGATTAAATCATCAATAACACTGACTATGATGTTCTGGTCTATCGTGTCCAAGACAGCAAACATGACGTCATCCTTGGTCATTTCTGAATAAGTCTCGAGTGTCTTGACATTTGCATCAAGAACAGAGATCTTTATAGGAATGAAGGGTCCCTCCTTTACTGTCATAAAGATCCAAGGGCCATAGGCATCCATAAATAGCCTAACCCTCACTTTTCAGATTCCAAAATTCTCCTTTCTACAGATGGGGAGTTTTATGGAACGTAACTCCTTATGTCTCTCTCCAGAACACATAAGTACAGAGTTTTAGCTACCATTGAAGATCACTCAGATTTTTTAAATCCTTTTTTAGCAACCTCCCTCTGATACTACTTGAAAATCTTTGTTTTCAAGGTAGATTGCAACCTAGGGGGGTGAATAAGTTTGTTCATGTCTTGTGACATTCTTTAAGATTCTTATTTAAGTGCTTAATGTGTTAGCAGTTATCAGCTTTCAAGAACCTGCAATAAAGTAACACCACAAAAAAGCACACAAAGAATATA
This sequence comes from Platanthera guangdongensis, assembly GCA_039583875.1. NCBI lineage: Eukaryota > Viridiplantae > Streptophyta > Magnoliopsida > Asparagales > Orchidaceae > Platanthera > Platanthera guangdongensis. The sequence continues at coordinate 84,984,306 of CM077149.1, forward strand.
TAGTGGTTCCCCATATTATGGGTACGTCCACTCTCCTCCCATCTTTCTAAATTTCAATTAGACAAGACACGTCTCCAAAACTCAGCTCAAAGAGCTTACACCTCAGATCCCTCAGGATCTCTCAGTCTCCTCCAAGACTTATAGCTCAGGTACTAAGCTCTACAACTTAGTGATTAACTGATCACCTACCTGAGGCCAAAGGCCCTTTCACTAAAGCTAGAAGGACAGCCCTACCTCAGAGCAAACTTGCTCCTACCTCAGAGAGGATGACTCTCCCACAGCTCAGGCACAAAGGTCCTATCTCAGATCTAAAGGATCCTACAGCTCAGGCACAAGTTCCCTACAACTCAGAGAGAATGACTCTCCTACCTCAGGCTCAAATTCCCTACAGCTCAGTGATCAAATGATCACCTACCAAAGATCCAAGCTGGATCCTACACTCAGAGATTATAACTCTCTTACATCTTAGGCAAATTTGCCCTACCTCTGTTTCAAGAGCACTAAAACTCAGATCCAAAAGGATCCTATAAAAATACAGTGGTTTTAATTAATTTGACAAAGAGAAATTTCTCTGTGTCAATACCTAGAGATGAGTTATCTTAGCTCTATCTGTCTTTACAGCAGTAGGAAGATGTTCTTCAAGGAAAGGCTGCCTCTATTGGAAGTAACTCAGAATGTTGTTTCTGAACTTGTTGTACAAGACTGAAGATCTGTTAGGTCTTGAATTCTTAAAACAGCAAACTAAACACTTAGAAGATTGAAGGCTCTCCTCTCTTTCTTTATCAGAAGTATTTCTAATCTTGTTGTAGCAAAAGAGAATGTTGTAGCTAACTTAACTTTTTGTTCTACTGGACGGCTTCAAGCTTTTTCTCGGCTGCAATGGTGGGGAAGATGATGTCCATCTGCTCTTTTTCTTTTAGAATAAAACCATAAAAGTTGCATTCAACATCCAGAAGCTATCCCTTTTATCTTCCGCCAATTAACGACTCCAGGAAGCTGTGGGGACCACCTACAGCAGACAACTTCATCTTGCTTTAATGGAAAAAAGTACAGTAGACCTCTAGCAGTTTTTGTCGTCTTCTGTAGCTTTCCCGCACTTAATTTGAACACAGTTAACTTGTTGACTTCGCTGATGTCACCATTTGTGGACTTAGCCAAAATCAAACATATTTAGTATAGGCGTTGAGTGAGTAAGCTTCACTCAACGCCAAAACAATTAAACAGATTTTCTATCACTATGCGTTTAGTGAGCAACCTTCATTCAATGCCAAAACACTTAGAAAAATTTCTCTTCCATTAGGCATTGACTGGAAACCTTCACTCAACACCAAAACACATAGAAAATTTTTCTGTAATCAGACGTTGAGTGAGCAACCTTCACTAAACGCTAAAACGCTTAGAAAATTTTTGTGTCTCTAGGCATTGAGTGATTGAGCTTCACTCAACGCCAAACTGCTTAACTGGAGTGCTGTCACTTGGCATTGAGTGAGTAAGCTTCACTCAACGCATTTGGAGTTAGCCAAATTTCTATGAAATCGCAGTCCTGACTGACTAATGTTCAGTCAACGCTTTTATCACATGGCGTTGAGTGAGTAAACGTCACTCAATGCATTTGGACTTAGCCAAATTTCTGTGAAATCCTAGTCTCCATCTGAATAAGGTTCAATCAATGCTTTTTATCATATGGCATTGAGTGAGTAAGCTTCACTCAACGCCTGTGAACTTAGTCAAATATCTACACAGATTTTCTATGGCGTTGACTGTTTGAGCTATACTTAGTGATTTATGTTCTATGGCATTAAGTGAGTAGACTTCACTCAATGCTTGTGGACTTAGTCACATTTCTACCGGTTTCTTCTTATGCTTTCACTGCCTTATCCTGTCTCACAACGTTTTGATGTATGATATTGAGTGAGTAGACTTCACTCAACGCCTGTGCACTTAGCTACATTTTCAACTTGCCAATTATTAGGCCGAGACTATACTCAATGCTTTTACTCACCTGGTGTTTACTAAATAAAGTTCACTTAATGCCTGTGGAGTTAGGCGATTTATAGCCTATCCAGCATCTTCCCATACATCTAGTATTGAGTGAACTAGCTTCACTCAATGCCTGTGGACATAGACAGATTTTTGTTCCTCCACATCATTACTTTGTGACCACCTATAACATCACTTGGAATACCTATCCTATCAATGTTTCAAGGACTAACCTGCATGCATGAACTTAAGCATACATCAAATACAACTTTATGTATAACATTGACATGATTGACTTCTTCAAATCTGGGACATTGTGGGCAATGGACCCAACAGTTCACTCAACACCAATGGGTTAAAAGTGTCGACTGATGCTTAGAAAATCAAGGCCTCAGCATTTCCAAAATAGAAATTTGGTTAAGTCCAAAAGCGTTGAGTGAAGGCAATTCAGTCAATGCCTTGAATCAAAAGCATTGACAGGACAACATGCAGTCAAAGCTGCAGGGCTGGTGTCAAATAATTCTGTCGAAGTCCAGAAGCGTGGCGTGAAGGCAGTTCACTCAAAGCTTCCTCATCAAATAATCCTACTAAGTACAAAAGCATTGAGTGAAGAAAGGCCACTCAACACCTCTTCCAAAAATAGGCAAAGTCCGTAAGCATCGAATGAAGAAGCCTCACTCAAATCCTTCAAGTAAAGGATATCAACTAAGTCCAGATGTGTCGAGTGATGAAGGTTCACTCGACGCCTATGCTGTTAGACAAGAATTGTCCACATTCGTTGAGTGATAAAGGATCACTCAATGCTCTCAATGCCACCAGTCAGAATTCGGCTAAGTACTAGTGCATTGAGTGGCAAGGCTTCACTCAACGACCAAGCAGAATTACTAGAATTTTGGTTATGTCCAAAGGAGCTGAGTCATGCGTACATCAGCAGAAATTCAAACAATGCAGGATCGTCTTGCTACCGGACAAAAGACGACGATTTCCAGTTGTACATTAATTAATGCAAAAGTGGTGGTGCATATAACTATTCTAGTGGCTCATACTACTCAAAGAGCTGTTGGACGACGGGATAAAAAGTGCAGTGTTCCGAGAAAGAAGGAGTGAACTTTTTTGAAGAGAGATTTTTGAATCAACTCTTATTCTTCCTAAAAAAAGAATTGCTCTGCAATTTATTGATCAAGAGATATTCTGATAACTTCAGACAAAGGCTGCTGATTGAGGACACATAAAGAATAGAAAACTCATTGATCTTCTTCAGAAAGTTCAAGGAGTTTTGTTTCTTAGTTCTTCTCAACTTCAGCTAAAAATTCCTGAAGATTTGCTATCTTGGAGCTTAAAAGAAGATAGGGCTAAGACATCTTAGTCTAGAGAGAAGACTTAGAGAACATTTTCTCAAGAGTTATTTCATCATCAACAACATACTATTTTTGTAGGATCTTAACAGATCTGTGTTGTAATCCTGATTTATAAAGGCTGAGTGTAGGATCCTTCGGTGGATCTGAGGTAGGGCATGTGTGCCTAAGTTGTAGGTGAGTTCATTTACTGAGTGTAGGATCCTCCTGTATATTTGAGTGTAAGGATATCCTCCTATTCTGAGTGATAGGACTTTATTTAAAGTTTGAGGTAGGTGATTTGTAAATCACTGAGCTATTTGAGCTTCATTTGCTCTGAGTGTTAGGGTGTTGGGCATGAGGTAGCACTTGGAGGAGTCTGAGAGAACCTGAGGGTCTATTTTGTAAGCTCTTGGAGTCGAGTTTGGGGAAGTTAGCCTTGTCTAACACACTGTTAGAAAGGTGGGAGGGATAGTGGATGCACCGAAACATTGGGGAACCACTATAAACAATTGTGTGTTGTTATGTATTCTTGAAAGAGAACCTAAAACTAAGTCACAACACACCAAAGTTAAAAGATTATTCAAAAAGACATAAAAACATATTCACCCCCCACCCTCATCTAGGTGGTTAGCCACCCTTGAAAACAAAGACTTTTAGGTAACATTTAATCACGTCTTAACAATATCGTTTAGCAGAATCTTCTTTCTCAATGGTATTGACCTTGGCGATGAGAACTGCTCCTTTCTGCATCTTCTCCATGACATCAATTTGTAGCTTTCCACAATCTCAATGGTATAGATGAGAACCTTATACCGAGCTCAACGGTGTAGTCTTTAATTGCTGGAGCTTGCATCTAAGTCTTTCTCCACGATCATGTTGATACTATAGAGAGTCATATATTGATATCAACGGTATCCACTCTTCTCTAATATAAACATGTTTTAGAGTAAACTTAATAAAACCTTCATATTCATGAAATAGATCTGCTATCAAATACAATATGCACTTTACATTATAAGTGTTGCTTATTCAAATCTTGGAATATTGAGGGCAATATTCCCAATAATCTCCCACTATTTGAAGAAGACAGAACACTTATCAATATTAAGGTACATTATCCAAATAAATCATAATATAGTTATAAAAACAAGTTATCACAGAAAATCAGCAGTGAATCATTAAAGAATGAACAACTAAGAATCTAGCACACATCATTAAGTAGTGAATAGATAAGTATCCAACTACACATCAAGATTTGAAACTATATATATATATATATATATATATATATATATATATATATATATATATATAATCAGTCAGATGATTTCATTAAAAGAACATAATGTCCATTTATAATTTATCACTGATATATATTAAGAAATTTCAATGCACCAGGTGCTTGTCAACTGGCTAGTTTGGTATATCAGCTGAATCTAAGATTTTTCTCTTTTATGCATGAGCTTGAGAGCCTTCACCTTTTTCATAAGTTCTCCTTTCGACAGACCTGACTTTAATCTCTTATCTTTTGAAGTAATTGAAGGGTTTTTAATATACTTTGATGACATTCTTTTTGGATTGTTCTTCCATACCAAGTTCTCATTAAAATTCCTTTCCCTTAGAGAGTTTCTATAACACCTCCATCCATCAACGTAGAATATAACAGAAGGTCAGGCTGGGGCACCACTCTATATTCCACGGAGAGTTAGCTGAGTTATAGGTTAAAATCAAAACTACCAAACGAATCCTAACTCAGAGCATTCTAGCGGAAGCTTCATGGGTTATTATAACTCAAGTAATAATGAATGTCCACTAAGAGATCACATAGGAATGTTATACAAAATACACTAAAAAGTGCGGTCTTAAGGCCATACAATTATTCTTCATAATAGTGATTTAAAAACATCGGCACGTAGGTCGGTCACACATGAAAATAATAAAAAGCTCTTTGCGTGGCCTTCGAGGGCCGGCATAACATCAATGGGCTGTAACCCGCTATTTTCCACTCCATTCTCCAACACCTGCATAGGGACATTCCACCATAAAGGTGGCAAACATGGCAACGGTCAGCTTTAGCTGAACAATTAATAATGACCCTACCTCATTCCCGGGGTAGCGATAATCCTTCCCTGGAGGCATAACATTCATATATATACATATATACCACACAAGGTACAAATTAAGCAACATTTAATATATTGCGAAGGTACAACTTAAGAACCATTCAAGAAATCATACACATTTACATCACCAACTAAACATCCCGTGCACTCAGGGCACCTTATCGATGTACCAGAAAGCCCACAGTCCCACCACCATCCAAAAATCTGAGACTGATGACAAATTATGAGAAATAATAATCTAGCCTATGTCATAAAGATCATATCGCCACAACTTTCCGTTTACGCAACCGGTAATTTCCACGTACTTTAGGTTTATTTAACTGATTGACTAAGAGCGGGTACAGTTCAACTTTTTCCCATTGCTCAAATCGCCATGCCAACGCCAAAAGCAGTAACTTTCTTGGCCAATATACAGGATGTGGGTCAGCCTCCCCTCTCCCCTAAATTAAACATAACCAACATTATGCACAATGGCTCTCAAGGACATCAAGGTTGGGCACCTAGGCTCATATTTCACCTGCTAGCCACACGGTCTCCATAAGACAGGCTTCACAAGAATAATATTTTCTGGGATTTATCGCAATTGATAGCCACTATCATCTGGCATTTACACCAAAATATCTCTTTTTATCCCCAGACTTAGCCACGACTAGAACATCATTCTAGAAAAACCTGCAGTCTCCTGTAGTGCTAGAAACTGGACTTTCACAACATATAAAGCTCACCAAGAGATATCGCCAGTTATATCTGCTATCGCCCGATGATATCTAATAGTTATCAAAACCATGGTATTGTCTGGGTATTTTCCTAGAGCGTATCCCTAATACTTCCTACTACTCCAATTCACAGGCATAACCCCTCGGACTCCGTGAAATACATGTTTATACTCGGAGTCTTCTTCTGCATGCAAATTAAAATATCACCAATCAAGATCAATCTGTCCGGATGGGTTACACACAGCATGCCTATTCTGTACTATGATTTTCGGATTCTATATGCAAAACTACTCGGGGATATCGCATTTCAACCCATCAGAATTCCCTTCACTCTCAACCTTTTTGGTTGGGGATTCCTTGCGTATGAAAAATTAGGACATCACTTGTCCAAGAAGGAAGATTGTTACCCTTGTAGATCGTTTTGGAGCCATGATCATGCCTTCTATCTAGATTGAAAGGATCACCTCCCTTTCCTCTTCACGGATCATGCTTCAGCTCGTAAATCCGATCATAGGATCTCCTTCACCAAACTTCCAAAGCTCAGCCTTCAGCCCTCTTCTTACTTTCTTCCAAGGTTTTGATGAAAACGATGAGACAGAGTGAGAGAAGAGAAATGAATCTTCTCTTCACTGTAACGCACCGAAAATTGTATTTGAGTTGGCCGCGTGAAAAGGGATATTGGTGCCTGTATAGGGGTACACGGCCTAGGACACGGGCATGTCCAAGGCCGTGTCTGGCTTGTTTTTTTGGCCGTTTTCATCCCGAGAAGGACCCGGCAAGAAACACGGCTAGATGACACGAGCGTGTCAATTGACACGGGCGCGCCTACCCGTGTCAGTACCCATGTTCAGCAGGGTCGTGTCGGTTGGCGTGGCGGTTATATGTGACACGCCCCCAGACACGGGCTTGTCGAGGACCCGACACGGGCGTGTCGAGTGAGACACGGGCGTGTCTGAGCCCGTATAAGTCTCTATGTTCGACGATCGTGCCTGGATCGAGGCAAACATCCTGGGACATGGCCGTGTACGAGGCTGTGTTTGGCCCAGGTCAGGGGATTTTTGTGCATATCGAAGCCGTTCGTTTTCTTTAATTAAGATCCAATGGCCTAGGTGGTTTCCTGCTCTGTTAATGCCATGAATGGGAGTTGAATCCTTCATTTCTCTCCAATGCTTTCTCTTTCCAAGGAGTTAGAGCAAGGAGGAAGAAGGAGGAGGATTCCGGCCGCCGACGGAGCATCGGAGCACCGTTTTGAGATCTGAGAGCGGATCCGTGGAGGAAAGATTGTTGCGAAGACTTCTATCCGTGTAGTTTTTCCATGGCGCAAAAGCGGACTACAACGGTAACGATTCTCAACTTGAGCATGTGAAGATCTTCCTTTTTGCATAGGAAAAACCCGCTCCCGCGAGTGTGCGGTGTTCCTTGGGGTTGACGGGAATAGTCCCCCTTGTGTTGCATTTAGAGTATGGAATCGAAGTACGGGCATAGGAATTGTGTGTGAAGCCTACCCGGACTTGTTGGTCTGGATCGGTGATGTTGCATTTGTTATGATTTGCCGGAGAAGACTCTGTGCTTTGGGTTTTCGGGTTTCTACGTGTCAGATTGCAGCAGGGATCCTTGGAGGTTAGCTCCAAGGAGCACCCGGAAAATTGAGCGGAATCGTTGTTCTGCTAACTTGGCGGTCTGGGAACCGACCTTGAACATAACTGGGCTATGTGATTGTTTGGAAATGTCAGGATCTGAGAGAAGCTTGGCCCGTGCGTACGTCTTAAGGTGAACTACGCGGTTGAACAATGGGCAAGTGGAATTGGACCTGGGCTATGTGGTTCGGTGCGAGAGACCCGAAAAGGGCACTAGCCATTGTCATAGTCGGGAGCCTTAGACAGTGGTCAGAAAGGTTAAATTCTCATGTTGTTGCCATCTTGTGGGTGGTGGTAAAGACCCTGAAGTGTCAGGATTCACCGTTAATGTGCCCTGAGTGCACGGGGTGTTTGGCCATGCGAGCCTACATCTGTGGTGAAGTATGTTTTTACATAATTATTTAGCTGGGCTAATGATATGCAGGGAAGGAGCACCGCCGTCCCGAGAAATGGATGGGGTCGTTATAATTTGGTCGGCTTTAGATGACCGTTGCCTGTTTGCCACCATGCGGTGCAATGTTGCTTGCAGGTGCTGCGGAGCCGAGTGCAAAATAGCGGGCTGGAGCCCATGTTGCCGTGCTGGCCCTCAAAGGCCTTAGCGAATAGTTGTTTTTATTTTGTCATGTGTGGCCGGCCTGCGAGTGATGTATGTAAGATAATATTTGTTAAGTGAACTATTGTAAGGCCATAAGGCCATGTTTCTTTCAGTGTATTGTTATTTTATTCCAGTGGTAGTGTTTGTGGACATTCATGTAAATTGATTATTCAGTTTGGGTTCTTTCCACTTTTAAAAGCTTCCGCCAGAATGTTCTGTGTTTGGACGATTAGTCATAATTGGAATGTTTGGTTATTAATACGTAACCCTTCCGTCTGTTCGTGGTATATGGTGTCGAGTTCCAGCTGGACCTTCTGTTATATGCCATACGACGGATGAGGGTGTTACAATTTGGTATCAGACTTCCTCTCTATGACACTAACTATAGTGTTTTATACCCTCTTATCCATTGAAACTGAGATGACTTTATCCTTAGTCATTTCAGTGTACTTTTTTGGAGTCTTAAGATTTGTATTAAGGACAAATGTATTCATTGGGATGAAGTGTCCTTCTTGAACTGGGATATAGATCCTAGGATCAGAAGCATCCACAAACAATCTGACCATTTCCTTCTATAAGCCAAAAGTCTCGTTCCTGTAGAGAGGAAGTTTCATGGATCCAAGCTCTTTCTGATTCTTTCCTGAACCCATCTTAACCTTCTGACTACTACCCTGGAGATCTACTCAGACTGTTAAATCTTTTCTTGTGTAACCTCCCTATGATACCACTTGAAAGTCTTTGATTACAAGGGTAGCTAATCACCTAGAGGGGTGGGGGTGAGTAGGTTATTGTAGTCTTTTATAGTTCTTTAAAATCTTCTATGACTTATGTCCTACTGTGTATACATAATTCAGCTTTCAAGAACATAATACTCAGCACAGCAAAATACAAGACACAATACACCAGATTTTATACTAGTTCTCTAGTATATGGGTACATCCAATGTCCCTCTACACCTTTCTAACGGTATGTTAGACAAGGCTCTTCTCCAAAAACTATGTCTCCTCAGAGATTACAACATGATCCCACTAGTTCAGTCATTCTCCACTAAGACTTACAACACAGGCTCACAGCCCACCACATAGTAATAACTTGACTACCAAACACAAGCACAACTGCCCTTAACAGAGGCTTGGAGAAACAGCTCCACATAGATCCACACAAGGATCCAATCACCGGCCCATGGCCCTAACATAGATCTCACAGATCCTTCTCACATCCTTTATAATTTAGGCTTTATAAAAAGATTACACAGATCTCTCACATAGCATAATCAATCTACGCCTCAACACAGATCTATCAAAGATCCACAAATTTTGAAAGAGGAATGTTGATTTGACTCAAAAGAAATTGCTCCATGAGTCGATTTCTCGCTGGGCTAAGAAAATCTCAGCCCTATATGCATCCCAGCAATAAGAAAATTGATCTTCAATGGTTTGCGGCTTGTGTTGGAAATTCCTCAGAATCTTGATTCTGTTCTTGCTGATGACAGAGGGAAGACGATCTTTAAATAGCTAAACTATAAGGTAGATTGCAATTACTCTGCCTTATTCTTATATCCACTTAGAATCTGGCACATATATCTTCTTTTTCGATTCAGAAAATGATCTTCAGATTTGTCTCAGATTGAATCGTGAAGAAATTTCAGCTAGGGCTTGCCTAGACTGATTCGTCTTCCTCAGAGATATCCTCCTTACTTGCTGTAGCAGATGTTGATTGCACCAGCGAACTCAAAAACCCTTCGAATTTATGAATTTGAAGTTCTTGGCTCTGTAACAATTGCGGATGAAGACGACGAACTCCAGCTTCTCATTTTCAGAATGAATTATTGTTGATCAGAAAGGTTTATTTGATCTCGATCTCAACTGCTATTTATAATCTCGTCGATTTACGGGATCATTGACACATGTCCTAGTTTTAACGACGGTTAAAACCTCAGCTTAATCAAATTGAGATTCACTGTAGACTAACGACGACGTTAATGCCGAATTACAACATTTAAATAACGAATCTGAAATTCGTTGACTTGTTGACTTTGCTGACGTCATCATCATTATGGACTTAGAAAAATAAAGCATTATTCCATAAATCCTCAGTTCGACAAACTGAAAACTCAGTTCGATGAACCCAGAGCTCAGCTCGATGAAAAAGTGAAAGCTGAGTTCGACGAACTCTGAGCTCAGTTCGACGAACTCAGAGCTCAGCTTGACGAAAAGTGGATAAGTAATACTCAACAATTCTGGACCTAGAATTTTCTTCAGCTCTGCTAGGCGTTGAGTGGCGTTGAGTGAATAGGCTATACTCAACGAATTTGGACTTAGAAATATTTCAGCTTTGTTCATAGCGTTGAGTGTATATGCCTCACTCAACGCTTTTTTGCCTTAGCCATATTCTTCTGCCCTTTCTGCTTAAAAGCATTGAGAGCGTTGAGTGTATAAGCTTCACTCAATGCTTTTATACTTAGCCTAATTTTCTGCAATCTTGGCTTCTTACTAAAGTTTGGCATTGAGTCCGTTGAGTGAACTGGCTTCACTCAATGATTATGGACTTATCTGAATTCTTGTTTCTTCACAGGAAGACTAGACTAAAAGCCTTTTGACATGGCGTTGAGTGAATGAGCTTCACTCAATGCTTCTGTACTTAGTCAAATTTTTTATCTCCTTATACTTTGGCGTTGATAAATATCCTTGACTCAAAGATTCTGGCCATATGGCGTTGAGTGAGTTGAGCTCACCCAACATCGGTGGACTTAGCCACATTTTTGCCTTTTCAATACTATAAGTTTTGACTTCTAGCCTTCTCTCAGGGCTATTAGCTGTATGGTGTTGAGTGAGCTTGCCGCACTCAATGCTTCTGAACTTAGGCATTTTTCTGGATTTCCAGCCTATCACTTTAAGTCCACCTGTCATTGTCTCTTGAACTATATGTCCAATCATAGTGACAAAGACCAACCTGTATGCATGAACTTAAACATACATCAAATATAACTATGTGTATACCATTGACCTGTTTGAATTCTTACAAATCGAGGACATTGGGATCAATGGACCCAATAATAGTTCCTGAGGCCATTGCCGATCTTGAAGGAGTTCTCAAAGCTGTCAGCTATGAATTAATTGGCACCTTGCTAGAAGGTGATCGTCTCTCACTTCTTCAGTACCTTCCATTAGGACAATAAGACAGTCTCACTTCTCTTTTGCAGATTTGTAGTGGAATAAGTTCTGCATCATTGAATCGTCTACTGCACTTACTATAATATTTTATGCCTTCTTGTCTAGGGAGACTAAGGCAATTTCATCCTTAGTGAGATCCATCATCTTCTTGGGAATCATAATCGCTAGATTTATTGTTAAAGCCTGTGTAGTGATGTGTATTTCTTCTCCCAATATCTGAAAAATCCTCGGATCAGCAGCTTCCATGTAGAACCGTACTCGTTCTTTCCATATGGGAAAGTTTTCCTTGGTGCACACTGGTAGCTTCAAGGATGACATGTCTTTTCTTCGATCCATGGTGAGTATGTGGAATATCTGAATGCTAGATCAGGGATCTTGTTCAAGGTGTTAGCCTTATCGAACAAAATGCCCCTCTGATACCAATTGAAAGTATCTAGCGTCTACCTAAATCACCTAGAGGGGGGGGGGGTGAATAGGTGATGTTTGTGTCTTTTTGCGGAATAAAAATTATCTAAAAATTAAAGCACACAAACACAGAGATTTATTGTGGTTCCCCGTATTGTTTACGTCCACTGTCCTGCCTCGCCTATCTACCATGAAGGGTAAGATTCGTCTACTTCAACTTTCTCAGATTATCACATTCTTACACCTCGGAGCAACGCTCCTACACCTTGTGATGGAGATGTTGCTGACACAGCTGCCATTGATCCTCGTCTGAGAGAGTTCGTCGATTGGGACGATCGCTGCCGCAAGTTCGAGGAATGGATCGACGTCCGCCGCAATTATATTAAAATATAAAATTATAAATTAAATAATTATAATTATATATTTTTAATAATTTTATTATTTTAGCAATTTTACTTTAAGTATTTATTTCATGTTTTAATTTTCATTTCATGTGTAATGATGGGTGCTTATAACCATCATGTGTTGTTTTAATTATTTCATTTCATGTGCTATGATGGGTGTATATAACCATCATATTTTTTATTTTGAATTTTGAATTTTGAATTTTGAATGAAGGGAGATGGAGTGGTGTAAGCCTATATATAGGCCATGATATTTGTCATATTGATTAGAGAATGAAAAAAAAAGAAATCCTAAGAATTCATGTTTTGAATTTTCCCCCTCCTTTCTCATTCCTCTTTGAGAACCCTCCCCCTTTCCCTTCTCTCTAGGCCGCCGGCCACTCCCCTCTCACTCTTAAATTTCGGCCACCCTCTCCTCCTCCTCCTCTCCATTCCCCTCAAAGGAGAATCCGACCACTCCATATCTCTTGGTGGTTAGGCCAAGGTGATTTGCAACAAAGCTTCGTGGATTCTCGGCCAAGGCGTGAAGCGACGAAGGCAGATAAGTTTCCTCTCCTTCCGACGTGACTCCGGCGGAGCCGTTGAAGGGCGATCCAAGCAAAGAAATCAGAATCATCCATTCCGGTTAGGTAACGAAAAATTTATACTCTCGTGTGTTTCATTTCGTAGATATTCTTGTGGTGGAAATTCTTAGTATTGCATCTTGAAGCGTTGAATAATCGTGGTTTTCCTTCGATTGGTTTGTGTTTATCTTAGTTTATTTTATTTTCGAAAGGGCTTGGCGAACCTTCGTTTTCTTTTGTTGGGAGAGATCTACCTTTTTCTGAATCGTTATTTCTGGTAGATCTCTTTTGGTACAACACCGCTCGTTCGGATCGGGTGGGTCCTTTTAGCCGGAAAGAACATTGGCTTTCTAGCCCTTGTTCGATCCTAATCGGTTTGGCTACCCGTATGCTAGCATATAATTGATAGAATTAATTAATGTGCTGCTGCGTAGAACGATTGTGCGAGTATAGGGTTCGATCGTAGAGAGGTATACGTGCTTGTACGAAGATCTATTCGGTGTCAACGTGCAAGCCTCAATCAATTTGCTATCAGAGTCAGGTTGTGCTAATTTCTTAATTAATACCATCCTAGAAATAAAAAAATTACTTATAATGCCGACACACACTTGCACGTTTCATTGCACAACATAAAAATCAATTTTAAAATTTTTGGTCTGCAAATAGCGGCCTAAATTTTGCAGTTTTTTTTTCTCAAAATTCAAAAAATAAAATTCTGGAATTTTCCCATCATTCTATTAGTAAGAAATCAAAAAAATATTTTATTTTTATTAAACCATTATTTTTATTAAGTCATTACAAAATTTTAATTTTGGTCTGCCGATAGCGGCCTATAATTTTAATTTTCAGCAAAAAAATAAAAAAAATTATTTAATAATTTTCATATTATTTCCTGCAAGCAAATCCAAAAAAATCTTTTATCGCCATAGTTATTAAGTGGGAACAATTCCATCTTTGAAAATTAAATAGGGCTAGGTTCATTTCTCATTGCATGTACACCAGTTCCGGTTTAGTTTTCTCTCTGTTTCTCACTAAAATGGCATATGGCGTATATGCTGCCCTACTAGACTATTCATATGCTAAGGATATGGCTAAACACACCCCTAGGGCACACCACATTTATCCTACTTATGATGGTTTAGGATGTCCCCAAATTTTTAGATATTGGCTTAAGGGATTAGAGCATTATTTTAACTGCTACTTATGGGATGACCCCAAAAAGATTAGCTTTGCTCGAGAGCGACTAGTAGGTCAAGCCAAGTTGTTTTGGTTAAACGAAGAGCGTCGTGTTGGTAGCTATCGTTATGCTTGGCCGCACATGTGTAGCCTACTCTTGGATCAATTCGATCCCACCTACCTTCGCCCTGCTAATACTAAGCCTATGAGTGAGTATAGTTATGGCACTAGATCCATACTAGCCTTTAAGAATGACTATAAACCTAACGTCCAGACCAAGCGACAAATAACTGAAGTTTTGACTAACCTTAAACAAGGGAACAAGTCAGTCTCGGATTATATGCGTCTTTTTAAAGATACGTTAGCTAGAAGTGGTGTGAAGGAGTTGTCAGCGTTCACCCTCTCTAGGTTTCATAGGGGGTTAAAACCCTACATCCAGGGTAAACTACTACGCTATTGGCACCCCGATCTAGACTCCACGTTTACCACGGCATTAGAAATTGAGAAGCACCACCTTCCTAGGAATAAAGCTCACTTGTGTCAGACCGGAATGGCCATATTAGGACCACCACCCCCCGTTAGGGAAACCTATCCTAATAGGTCATTTGTTGTCGACTTGATAGATGTTACCACTAGGGTTATGCCTCTGTTAGCCTCGATATCTAAGCCCCTAGAGATAGTGATTAGTACCTCTGAGGATTCCGATGTGGATATAGAATCTCTGGATGATGAAGTTGACCAGCTAGGTGTGAGTATCCCTTCACGTACGATAGTGCCCGACGAGTCTGATGATTCTGAAAGTGAGGGAATCCCTAGTGATCTAGAAAACGATGTTTGGGATGATGATGATAGTCCAAGCTGTGAGAGTATCTCTTCGACTGTTACGAGCCCTAATAGCATTGTGTTTGTGCACCCTAGTATTGAGTGCCCACTCCCGGATACGATCTCCATCGCTTTAGAGTCTACGAATATACCCACTGAGACTTCATCTAACTTTCCTGAGGTGCCTTTGAGTGAGGATTTTTCCATTGTCATTGAAGACCCTGACTTAGTGGATGTTCCAACTGATTGAGAAGACTCACCTTATGTGAGATGGTTATGTTTGGATGATTTTAGAGCTGCGAACCCGAACAATAGTTATTTGACGATATCAACATTGTCTGAAATTCCATCTGAATTAAATTTTCCGTCGGGTTTGATTTTGCCAATTTTGGAGACCTTTACTGATTCTAAATTAAACAACTTGTCTAGTGTGTCGGAAGAACATGCAAGCAAGGAAGTGATATTTTTGAACGATTCTTTGGTTTTACCCCCGGATGAGAGTTCATTGACGTTATCACCAATCAGTGAAAGTTATTCTGATTTGGATTTTATCCCGGGTTTGATTTTACCGACCCTTCTTTCTATCTATGAGCCCACATTAGTTGACAAGTTAGGACGTGGCATCGGTAGTCCTAAACTGAGTTGTTGTGACACGCCCACTCTTTTAGTTCCTACCTTGGCATTGTCTCAGCACTTAGATATTAGTACGTTGAGCCCGCTAGTTTTTGGTCTGTTCACCACACCATGTAGACCTGACTACGTGTCACATTTGACTATTCATTTCTCTGCGTGTCCGGCTACGGGTCTATCCTCATTTGCGTCAGATCCTTTGGCTATTTCGATTCTGGGTGTGGTGTCTCCTTCAAATACTTATATACCACACCCGATCACACGTATTGAACTACCGCCATTTGATGACCCTTTTTCCCACACGTTAGTGACCAAGGTTTGGCCCCATGAGTTGTATCGCTCGTACCTCTTGTCACATCCGGGAGCGTCCAACTCTGTTAGTATTAATGATGAGCAGTTCCCCTTGGCATTTCTTCATGCCAAGCGTGAAAATATTAATTATAAAATTAGGACTGCAAATTTGAAGCCATTGAAAGTCATCTTTGATGTTAAAGCTCCCGTGCCCCCTGACTTAAACCATATAGCCTCCGTATTCAGGTTGAGACACGTAGCACATGGGTTCACACCTCATGGTAGCAAGATATTTAGGCGCACTTTTAAGAACTTACTCAATCAAGTCGCGTCTTATTATTATTTGTATGCTTGTTGCTCGCCGAATGAGATCGTGCACGGATTTAAAGCACAAGTGCCTTTTGACTTGATTTCGTTACCACTGTCTTATAAGAGAAGTCAACTCGCACTAGTTTATGCCTCTCATGCTCACAAATTATATAAGCACATTAGTGAAGCGCTAACCATACCATTTATATTTTATCAACTTCATGCTAGCTTACATAAAAGGGCGTCTCACTATATCTTTAGCGATTTAGTTTTGGTGCGTCTCGTCCCTGAACGGTTGCCTTCGGGCACTATAGAAAGTTGGCGAGTTGGCGAGCCCAGACCTTTTTTGGATATTAAAGAAATTAGGAGAATACGCATATCATTTGAAGTTTTCCAGTGATTGGGGTATTACCCATATTTTTAATGTTTCTAATTTAACGTTATATGTTTCTCTACCACTTGAATTATCTGCCTGTCCATTTGGGTCCACTTTGTTTTCTTATGATTTGGGTAGTGAGCGTGTGCCTGGATCGCTCTCTTCATCGGTCTTCACTGGAGGTACATTGGTTGTTGATGTAGAAACTTGTTTTCCTTTATTGCCTAATACTTTTCCAAGGTTCTCCAGGACCACATTTTTGCATGACAGGATACTCGAAGATGAAGTGCTCTCCGGGCCAAGTGGTTTTGCTTGCTGCTACATGGTTCTTTTGGATGATGCTCTCCTGCACCGATACTTTCAGACCAACTCATCGGTGATGAGTAGTTTTGAGCGGGGGGAGGATTGATGGAGACGTTGCTGACACGGCCGCCATTGAGCCCCGTCTGAGAGAGTTCGTCGATTGGGATGATCGCTGCCGCAAGCTCGAGGATGGGATCGACATCCGCCGCAAATATATAAAAATATATAATTATAAATTAAATAATTATAATTATATATTTTTAATAATTTTATTATTTTAGTAATTTTATTTTAAGTATTTATTTCATGTTTTAATTTTCATTTCATGTGTAATGATGGGTGCTTATAACCATCATGTGTTGTTTTAATTATTTCATTTCATGTGCTATGATGGTGCATATAACCATCATATTTTTATTTTGAATTTTGAATTTTGAATATTGAATGAAGGGAGATGGAGTGGTGTAAGACTATATATAGGCCATGATATTTGTCATATTGATTAGAGAATGAAAAAAAGAAATCCTAAGAATTCAAGTTTTGAATTTTTCCCCCACCTTTCTCCTTCCTCTTTGAGAACCCTCCCCCTTTCCCTTCTATCTTGGTCGTCGGCCACTCCCCTCTCCCACTCAAATTTCGGCCACCCTCCCCTCCTCCTCTCCATTCCCCTCAAAGGAGAACCTGACCACTCCCTATCTCTTGGTGGTTAGGACAATGTGATTTGCAACAAAGCTTCGTGGATTCTCGGCCAAGGCGTGAAGCGACAAAGGCGGATAAGTTTCCTCTCCTTCCAACGTGACTCCGGCGGAGCCGTTGAAGGTCGATCCAAGCAAAGAAATCGGAATCATCCATTCCGGTTATGTAACAAAAAATTTCTACTCTCGTGTGTTTCTTTTCCTAGATAATCTTGTGGGGGAAATTCTTGGCGTTGCATCTTGAAGCATTGAATAATCGTGGTTTTCCTTCGATTGGTTTGTGTTTATCTTAATTGATTTTATTTTCGAAAGGGCTTGGCGAGCCTTCATTTTTTTTGTTGGGAGAGATCTACCTTTTTCTGAATCGTTATTTTTGGTAGATCTCTTTTGGTACAACACCGCTCGTTCGGACTGGGTGGGTCCTTTTAGCCGGAAAGAACATTGGCTTTCTAGCCCTTGTTCGATCCTAATCGGTTTGGCTACCTGTACGCTAGCATATAATTGATAGAATTAATTAACGTAGTGCTGCGTAGAATGATTGTGCGAGTATAGGGTTGGATAGTAGAGAGGTATACGTGCTTGTCCGTAGATCTATTCGGTGTCAACTTGCAAGCCCGCATCACCTTGGAGAACAAACTATCCTACACCTCGATCCACAACCGGATCTACCAACTTGATCCACAAATCGGATCTACAAACTCGATCCACTAATGGATCTACACCCGGAAGAACAAACTTCCCACAATCTTGGAGACAAAACTCTTACCAAGGTTAAAGCAATTTTACAACAATAATAAAGGTTTTACTCTTCCAGATCTTAAATCTTCAGGGATCTTCCTTCTTGAAAACTGAAAAGCTCTGTGAAGAAGATTGAGGAAGAAATCCGAGAAAAGTTGATCTAAAAAACCTTGGATCCAACACGATCAAATAGATGTTGAAGAATCTTCGAATCTTGAATCTGTTGAATCTTTTCTCCTTTCGAATCGGTGGATGCTCGGGATTCTCCCGAATTTTGAAATTGCGAATACTATTCTGATTGCTGTAAATATTCTGATTAGTATTCTTAAGGTTAGCGATCAATCTGAAAGGACTATTTATAGAACATTTTCTAACAGTCATAAAACATTAAGGAATGATCTACATGGACCAATCATGAAGAACTTAGATTCAAATCGGAATACCATCAGAAGATTTGAAAAAGAAAAATATGCAAGTCAATTTCTCGCAAAGAAATAGATTTCTCGAGAAATGACCAGCTTTCGCGAGAAGAAGACATGGCTTCTCGAGAAAAGACTTGGCAAAAATTCTTTGAAGTAAAATACCTGATTTCTCTTGAAGGATATTATTTCTCAAGAAAAGTACTTAGCGTAAATTTAGAACTGAAGGCAGATTTCTCGAGAAATGAATTTATTTCTTGAGAAATGGTCTGACCTTCTCGATAAATTTACTTAACGAAAATTTTGTGAACTTAAAGACTAATTTCTCGAGAAAGAATTGATTTCTCAAGAAAAAAACTTAGCTTTCTCGAGAAATGATTTGGCCTTCTCGAGAAGTAGTTTGTTTTTCTCAAGAACTAACTTGGCTTCTCGAGAAATCTACAGGGCATTTCTCGAGAAAAGTTCTTAGAATATTTTCAGACAATTTCTCGAGAAGTCTTTTGTTTCTCGAGAACAACTATGCTTTCTCGAGAAATTTACTTAGACTTCCCGAAAAATACATGTCATTTCTCAAGAAATGGACTTAGGAAATTTTTTAGAAAAATTTTCTTTTCTTCTTTGTTTAAACCAGCAACCCTTCTTTTCTTTCATTGCTCTAGTACTTGAAAATGAAGTTCATCCCAATAGAAAAGTTACACATGAGTCAACACCATGGATCTCACAATGATTGATTACATTGCATGGTCCCGTATTTAGTGACTCATTATAAACTAACATTGTTCTACACTTGGCAAAAATAACCTGCAAGCACTCAACTAAAGAATAACATCAAATACAAACTTAATTCATCTTAGCTCAACGGTAACTTCACACAAATCTAGGTTATTGTGGATACAAAACTCAATAGAGTGCGTTGAGTGAGCCTTCATCACTCAACGCCACTGGACTTAGATGCGTCATTGACTGTCTGTCTTCATGCTGAGGCATTGAGTAAACTAGCTTCACTCAACACTACTGTACGTAGGCGAAACTTTAAAATCTGCCAGCTTGCCAAGGTGTTGAGTGCGTTGAGTGAATTGGCTTCACTCAATGCCTCTGGACTTAGATAGATTTTTCTGTCTAACTTCATTAATATTTGAGTTACCATAGCTCTGTCGATGCTTTACTCTTTGTGCGTTGAGTGAGCTGATCTCACTCAACGTTTCTGGATTTAGTCAATTTTTTGTCTCATTCTTCTTTGGCTTTGACAGAATTATCATGGCGTTGAGTGAACCGGCTTCACTCAATGCTCTTGGACTTAGCCAAATTTCTTTGACAAATTCTCTGTGGCTTTAACTGAAGTAGCTTGGTTCAATGCCTCTAGATGTATGACATTGAGTGAGTTGACATCACTCGACGCATGTGGACTTCGCAATTTTTCAGTTTATCTTCTTCTTAAGCTTTGACAGCATAGTCAATCCTCAGTGCCTTTGGATGTATAGCATTGAGTGAACTGGCTTCACTCAATGCCTATGGACTTAGCCACTTTGCTTCACTATCAAGCCAAAGACTTTGACTGAATGGTCTTTACTCGATGATTCTACTCATCTGGCATTGACTGTGCTGTCCTCACTCAATGCCTGTGGACTTAGTCAATTTTCTTCTTGCCACTGTTGAGTCTTTGGCAGACACTACTTTACTCAATGCTTTATGGCATCTGGCATTGAGTGAACTAGCTTCACTCAACACCTATGGACTTAGGTGATTTTCAGCCTTTCCAGCATCCTTCTTTGATATCTGGCGTTGATTGAACTGGCTTCACTCAATTCCTGTGGACTTAGATAGATATATATCTCTCCACTCCTTAACCCTATGACCACTTATCATAACCATTTAGAATATCTGTCCAACCTATATGTATGAACTTAAACATACATCAAATACAACTATGTGTATACCATTGACTTGTTTGACATCTACAAATCTGGGTCATTGCGAGCAATGTACCCAATAATATTTAAGACCGTAATGAGCTGTACGGTTAGACAAGCTAACTGCCTAATGACTCAATAAGGAATCCAATGGCATCTAATCCACAAAATGCAGTTAACACCATAAGCTACAGATGCGGTTAAACAATTCTAACCTCCAGACCGTAAAGTCTTCAGCCTCCTGACCGCCAGACTATATCGGTCTTAGTCTCCTAACCAACAAACAATAATAATGATTAGACCACCAAGCTTCCCTTGCACTATTAAATACATTGTCTCAGTTTTCCTCAAGATAGCTAGATTGCTATGCCAATCTGCAAGAGATGTCAGCCAAACCTCCAGAATTAGACCACCAAAATGCCTGAATCTGACCGCTAAGTCCAGAACATTAAGGCAGACTGTCAAGAATAGACTGCTAGTCAGCCAAGACCAGACCGCCAGCCACCATGCCCAACCTATCACAAACATCCAAAAGAGAAGTTTAAACTGGTTTGGTAAAGATATATGCAAGTTCTTTGTCAAAAGTGACAACGAAGTGCATATTTAATTCTTCAATATTTCTTCTCTAATAAAGTGAAAGTTAACTTCTATGTGTTTTGTCATTTCATAAAAAAACTAGATTTTTTGATATGTATATAGCATTTTTGTTATCACAGAACAATGGAAAGGGATGATCACAGACCTCTCCTAGATCAAGCATAAGTGCATGTAACCATTTAAATTCATAAGTTGTCGAAGCCATGCTTATGTATTCAGCTTCAACACTTGATCTAGACACAACAAATTGTTTCTTGCTTTTCAAGCTGACCAAATTTCCTCCCACAAAAGTGCAAAACCAGACATACATTTTTTATCTTTTTTATTGTCAGTATATGTTGCCTAAGAGTAGGCTTCAATCCTCAGATGGTTACGCTTATAAAATTTTAACCCCTTTCCCGGAGACCCTTTCACATATTCTAGGATTTTCAAGGTTGAATGAAGATGACACTCTCTATGGGCTTGCATAAATAACTTACTCTACCTACTGCAAAGAAAATATTTGGTCATGTGACAACCAAATAAATGCATTTTCACACCAGCAGTGTGTACCTTGTACTATCTAGAAGAAGAGGTGAATCCTCAATCTAACACTTATCATCACCAACGACCATCAGACATCGAATAGGTCTTGCCTTAAGAAGACATGTCTCTTTCAAAAGGTTCAACACATATTTTTGTTGTGAGAGCACTACTATATTGGGTTTTTGTGAGATTTCTATTCCCAGAAAGTAATTAGTAGTCCCCATATCTTTTGTAATAAAATATTGCAGAAGATGTTTCTTTGTTAGATCAATTCCCTCCTTATCATCACTTGTAAGGAGGATGTTATCCATACAGACAGCGAGAAATCCTAGCCCTTTAGAAGTCTTGCATATGAAAAGAGAATGATTCACAAAACTTGGAGCAAAGACAAAAATTGGGATAACTTTGCTGAACTTATCTAACCAGGCCCGTGGACTTTGCTTTAGACCATATATTGCCTTTTGCAACTTGCACACCTGAGACTCCCCTTAAGAAACATACCAGATATTGTTCCATGTATACCACTTCTTGCATATCGCCATAAAGGAAGGTATTTTTACATCTAATTGAGACATCTCCCAACAAGGTTGTGAACAACCATAGAAAAAAGAATGTGGATTGTAATAATGCAAGCAACCGCGGAGATGGTGTCAAAGAAGTCCACAACAAATGTCTGAGTAAAGCCTTTGGCAACTAGGCTAGCCTTATAGCAATCATTAGTTTCATCAGGATGATACTTGATGATAAAGACCCACCGACAACCAACCACATCTGCTCCTAGATAAGTAGGGACAAGAGTCCTAGTACCCCTTTCGGTCAAGGTATTCATTTATTTGTCCATAGCAGCTTAGAAATGTGGAATATCAAGAGCTTCTTGATATGTGGACAAGGGACAGTAGCTGATAGAGCGAGAGAAAAACTCCTTATAGCTGGGGAAAGAAGAGCATATGAGACAACATCATGAATGGCATGTTTAGATCATGTCCAAACTCCCCTCCATAGAGCGATGGGAAGATCAAGATCTGACCTGTCTTTTGTATAAGATCCATCCTTCAAAGAGATTGCTGGCATGGGAATTATCAACAATGTCTTTAAATGTTAAGTAGTATCGGGAGATAGAGGTGGATAAACTGATATAGCAAGAGGAATAAGAGTATACAAAAGTAGAGGTGCAAAGATAATAGGTATAGAAGGGGAATCATAAGGTGGTGAGAGAGTGGAGACATGTGGAAAGTAATGTGTATCTTCAAAGAAATTCACATCAGTAAAAACATGTTATTTTAGGAGAACAGGATCAAAGCATTGATACCCTGTCTGATTCAGACAACAGCAAAGAAAGATACACTTAATAGAGCAAGGATAAAGTTTGTCATGACCAGGAAAAGGAGAGTGACAAAAATTGTACAACCAAAGAGCCATAGAGGTAAAGGAAATGGTGTGGCTCCTGGATACAGAATGGGGAATTGGGTTTTATTGTGAAGAACCAAAGAGCTAATACAATTGATGAGATAACAAGAGATAAGGACGACATGACCCCAATATGATCAGGGACCATCCATTTGTATGAGAAGGGTGCGAGCTGCATCCAAGACGTGGTGATTTTTTCGTTTAACAATGCCATTATGTTAAGAAGCGTTTGGACAATTGGATTGATGAATAATGCAACGATGCATGTAAAAATCTGAAAACGGATTACTAAGATACTCTTTGGCAATATCAGTGCAAATAATTTTAATAGACTCACCAAACTGAGTATGTATCTCATTATAAAAGGTAGTGAACACAGAAAAAAATTTCAGAATGTTCCTTTAAGAGATAGAGCCAAGTGCATAATGAGAAATCATCGATAAAGTTTACAAAATATAGACTATCCCTACCAACGGACCTAGTAGGAGAGGGACCCAAAATATCTGAGTGGAAGAGATTAAAGGGACAAGAAGAACTGCACCCTTGTCTTGCTGGATAGGAGGAGAAATGGTGTTTGCTAAGTTGGAAGGCTTCACAGTTCAGAGAGGAGTCCCCCTGAGGTAGATTTCGTACGAGTTGGTTGATGGATGACCATGGTGAAGATGCTATTGCATAAGAGAAATAAAAGCAGAGAAAGTAGTGACATTGTCTAGAGAGAAGAGGCCATTGCTTTCAGTCCCCGTAGCAATCTTCTCCATAGAGTGAGGATCTTGAAAAGAACAACTATTAGATATAAAGGTAACCGTACATTTAGTTGTTTACAGAGAACATCAACAGGTAGCAAATTACACAAAAATGGTTACGTAGAGAGTGTCCTCAAGTTGTAAGATGGAGTGATGTGGACTGTACCAGTCCTGCACACAGGAGACAGAGTATCATCCGTAACAAAAACTAGAGGTAGCCGATTATGCTTGTATAAATGAGAGAACAAATGAGGATTGACTCTCATGTGATTAGTAGACCCAAAGTCAATAAGCCATTTACCCTAAGTGACTATATTAGCACTTCTTAAAGAGGAGGCAAGGGATGTGGATTTCCTTTGGTGTCACCTACTGAAGGCGAAGATGAGGATACTTGACCCAACAATGATCTACAAGATGTCTTGTCTTGCCATAATAAGAGTAGAGATGGTGAGAAAGACTACACCCACTGGAGTGACCTCCACGACCACTATAATTGCTAGAACAAACTAGCCAAACAATGGTGTCAGGATGGGGTGGGGAGGCAAGAAGTGGATGCTAAAGAAGATTAATAACATTGGCGATATGAGCATCAGTAGCATCAAGAGTGGGATAATCAACCTATCCTTGAATATGTTGATTTATCTTATCATAATACTTTGGAAGACAGAGAAGATAACACACAACCATAAGCTCTTGGAAGTGTTTGTGTTGTTCAGTAAGATCAGTGGAGATGGTGTGATGTTGAAGAAGTTCAACACCAAGAGCTTGCAACTCCTGGTGAGCTGTAGCAGGAGTCAAAGTGGGGCAAGCAAACAAATTAGCATATAATGTGTTTATGCGCGAAGTTTGAGCTCCCTTGGATTATAGAGTAGTAAGATAATCACAAGTAGCCTTAACCATCTCATCAAGGAGAATGACAGGTAGGCACTCAACCGGAAGACTATTAGCAAGCCATTTTCTAACAAAAGCGTCATTAGCATCCCAGTCAACAAAGGAAGTAGACCCTCGAGTAGGACGGTCATCAGTAAGATGATGACGATTACATTAAGATTGTAATAAGAATATGAAGGAAATACACCAATCCAGATAATTTTGGCCAGTTAGCTTAGAAGCAGTTCCAAGATTACCGAAAGGATTGGAAATAGACGTAGCGACCTGAAAAAGAGGTGCGTACAAGGTAGAATAAGAAAGAGTCAAAGTCTCCATAGAGAAATTGGACAAAAATATAAGCAGTACAGACTGAGGAAGGAAGACCGTGCAAAGAACACAAAGGAAACTATTACCGAGCAGTTAGAAAGAGGTCGTACCAGATGGTAGGAGACCGCAGAGTTCGTAAGAAGTGAAGAAAAAGATTCTGGAAGAATCGGCTAGCAAACTAGAGACCGAAGGGCTCAGAGGGCATATAACAACCCCTATCTGTCGCATATCATATAGCAGTAGGTCCGGCCTGGGCCCGACTCCATATACCACAAACAAACCGGGTGGTTACTCAATGGGAACCATCCAACAGATATCAACGTCCTACACAGAGCATTCTAGCAGAAGCAATAAAAACTGTTGCATTAATAAAGAACCCAACACTAGCATGAATGTCCACTACAAAACCAACATGAATGAAGTACAAATACACAAGTACAGGCCTTATGGCCTTACAATTGTTTTCCTCAAATTACATGTTTTTCAAATCTCGGCACACAGGCCGGCCATACATGAATAAATGAAAACACTCAAAATTAGGCCTTCGAGGGCCGGCACAGCAACTTGGGCTTTATCCTGCTATTTACCGCTCGGCTCCACAGCACCTGCAAGCACAATCCACCGCAACGTTGGCAAACCAAAGCAACGGTCAGCAATGCTGACCAAATTATAACGATCCTGCCCCCAATTCGGGGCGGTGATGCTCCTTCCCTGCACTTTATTAGCATAACAAAGCAGTATAAAAATATAATGCATCACAGGCGTTGGCACGCACGGCCACACGCCCCGTGCTCTCAGGGCACATTCTCGGTGATCACGGTCAAAGTCCGCCGACTCACCACCGCCCCCAAGACGACAATAACTCGTGAGCATCTGGTCTTTCTGGCCACTGCCTAAGACCCTCCATCTATGCCAACGGTAAGTGCCAAGTTACTTTAGGTCTATTTAACCGAACGACATAGATCGGGTATGGTTCCACCTAACCCGTTGCTCACACTCTAACGTCAATTAAGTCTCCTGCGCGGGTCAACCTTCCCCGAGTCCCGTATCTCCCATACAATCACATAACTCAATTATGTTCAGGTTGGCTCCCAGGCCACCATGTTGGCAGAACCACGCATCTGCCCAGTTTTTCGGGTGCACCTTGGAGTTAATTCCCAAGGCTCCCTGTTGCAATCTACCACGTAGAAAACCGAAAAGAATCATTCGCACGAAGTCTTCTCCGGCCATTTAGCAATGCAACATCACCGAAGTAGACCAACTTGTCTGGGTAGGCTTCACATATCATGCCTATATTCGTTCTCGATTACGGACTCTACATGTACACAACGGGGACTATTCATGTCTACCCGAAGGAACGCCTCAAACTCACCGTAAACTTGCGAGAGCGGGCTTCCCTATGCAAAAGAAGTAGAGCTTCACATGCTCAAGTAGAGAATCGTTACCCTAGCATTCTTCCTTGGCACCATGGAAATGTAAGCTGATGAAAAGCACCGCACTCTCCATGCCTCCGTAGATCCGGAGTCGGTTCGCGATTTGGAGCTCTGAAGCTCCGCCGGTGATCGGATCTAGGCTTCTTCTTCCTCCTTTGCTCTCCCCTCTCTCTAGACTTAGATAGAGAACCACTCAAGTGAAATGAGGGTTTAAAAGGCCCAATCCCGGGTATGTCCCAGTAGGAACAACCCCAACTGTTGCATCCCAAAATTAGGAAACAAACGGCTACGATCCGTAGCTGAAATGTAAAACCCGGGCCAAACACGGCCTGCGACACGCCCGTGTCCAGGGCCGTGTCCCTCATTCGCCGTCAAAATCGTCACGTCTCGAAAAACACATATGCATCCAACACGCCCGTGTTCAACCTTACATGCCCGTGTCAGCAAGTACACGCCCGTGTTCCCGGGCGTGTTCCCCCATCAACACAGGACCAACACCAACCCGAGACTCACACGGGTCTTGGACACGCCCGTGTCCTATTTGACATGCCCGTGTCAAACCGAACACGCCTGGGCTCCAGAACATGTTCACTGTCTCGACACTTCGTCGATTGCAGTTCGTTGACCCCCCCGACATGGCCTTGGACACGCTCGTGTCCTAGGCCGTCTTCCCTGTCTCGACACATCGTCGAGCGAAAATGTCGACTTCCCGAGCTGATCGTCGACATGAGCTCGACACGCCCTGAGACACGCCCGTGTCTCAGGCCGTGTTCGCTGCTCGACGATCATCGACTCCAAAATTCGTCGACCTCTCGGCCAAATCGTCGACTCGAGCCTGTCACGCCTTGGGACACACCCGTGTCCCGGGCCTTGTTCCCCCTGCCAAATTCCAAAATTTGCCCAAAACGCCTCCCGCCACTCTTTTGAGTTTCGGGGCATTACAAATCTCCCCCTCTTAAAAGAATTTTGCGCACGAAATTACATAAGGGAAAGATAAGCATAAAACTTAAACGGTACCTGAGTGAAATAACTCCGGGTACTCCTCAAGCATGGTCTGCTCTCGCTCCCAAGAGAGCTCCTCCTGACTGCAATTGTCCCAACGGACCTTGACCATCCTGATCTCTTTATTGCGTAGCCGCTTGACTTCCGAGTCCTCAATATGTACGGGCTCGACCTTCGTCGTCAACCCACTATCAACCGACACTTGATCGACCGCGATCACTGGCGTATGATCTTGCACTGCCTTCCGTAGCACCGATATATGGAATACATCATGTAGACCACTAAGCTCCACTGACAGCTTCAACCGGTACGCTGCTTCACCAATCCGCTCCAGAACCTCAAATGGTCCAAGTTACCTCGGGCTTAGCTTCTTCAAGCGCCGCACCCGCGAGACACACTTGAACGGCTTGATCTTCCAGTACACCCAATCGCCAATAGCGAACTCCACATTCCTGTGCTTGCCATTATAGTACTTAGTCTGGCGTTCCTGAGCGATTAGCAACCTCTCCCGAATGGTTCTCACCAAAGAAGTAGCATCCTCCACCTCTAGTCGCTTATACAACTTTGATTCACCCATTTCCAACTAGGACAACGACGTGCGACATTTTCTACCATAAAGGGCCTCGAAGGGCGCCATTTGAATGCTCTCCTGGTAGCTATTGTTGTAAGAGAATTCCACCAAGTATAGGTGATCTTCCCATTGCTTTCCAAAGTCCAGGACACACATGTGAAGCATGTCTTCCATTGTCCTATTGACCCTCTCGGTTTGCCCATTCGTTTGCGGATGAAAGGCTGTACTAAAAATCATCTTTTTTCCCAACATCTGCTGCACCAGCCTCCAATCATTGGATGTGAACCGCCCATCTCGGTCACTCACGATGCTGCGGGGAACACCATGAAGCCGTACAATATTATCAACATATAGCTTTGCCAATTTCTCAACCGGATCATCCTTCCTATGCGGAATGAAATGCGACACCTTCGTTAGACGATCTACGACCACCCAAATGGCATCGTTCCCCTTTTGAGGCCTTGGCAACCCGTACACAAAGTCCATAGTAATGTCGTCGAACTTCCACTCTGGAATAGGCAAGGATTTCAAGAATCCTCCCAGCTTTTGGCATTCCGCCTTCACCAACGCGAAAGTTTGACATTTCGCCACGTAGAGCGCCACATTCTTTTTCAGTCCTGGCCACCACAACAATTTCTTAACATCGCGGTAAATCTTCGTGCTCCCCGGGTGAATTGAGTACTTGGTATGATGCGCCTCGTACAACAATTACACCCACAAATTGCCCACGTTGGGGACGCATAGACGACCGTCTTTCCAAAGTAATCCGTCCTCCACAACGAATTGGGAATTTGACCCATCTAGAGCCTCTATCATGAGTTGCTTCATGTGGACATCCATATCAAAAGCCTGCCGAATCCGATCAGCAAGGTCATATTGGACTTCAGTCCAATTCAATACTGCTTCGGCACTTGATTGCTTATCAACGCAAAAGATCTCAATGCCTCCAACTCCCGAACCAACAGCTCGTCATGGCCCGACAGCCAATTCACTTGCGTTGGGGCCCGACGACTCAACACCTCCGCCACCGGATTGCCCTTACCAGGCACGTAATGGATCTTGAATGTATTGTCCCCCAGAAACTCCATCCATCTACACTGCCGCATGTTCAGATCTTTCTGATCAATCAAATACTTCAGGCTCTTATGTTTAGTATAGATATCGACCCTTACCCCCATACAAGTAGTGCCTCCACAGTTTCAAGTCAAAAATCACGGCCTCTAACTCCAAGTCATGGACCGGATAATTCCTCTCGTGCACTTTCAGTTGTCTCGAGCCATACACTATAACGCTTCCATGTTGTAGTAGCACGCAACCCAAACCACTACCTGAAGCATCGCTATAAATCTCATAACCTTTGGCCCCACTCGGCGAACTCAACACAGGCGTCGTGGTCAACCGACATTTCAACTCCTCAAAAGCTCGCATGCACTTCGGTGTCCAAACAAACTTCTGCTCCTTCCGCGTCAAAGTAGTGAGAGGTAACGCTATCCGCGAGAAGTTCTCTACGAAGCGCCTATAATAGTCGGCAAGCCCCAGAATGCTCCGGACTTCCGCTACCGTAGAAAGCTCAGGCCACTCTCCTATCGCAACAATCTTCACCGGATCCACTGCAATACCTTCCCCACTCACTATATGACCGAGGAACGCCACTGAGGACAACAAAACTCGCACTTCGAGAACTTGGCATACAATTGATTTCTCCTTAGCGTCTTCAAAACCAAATTAAGATGCCTGAAGTGATCTTCCTCACTCTGCGAGTACATCAAAATATCGTCGATGAAGACGATCACAAAATGGTCCAAGTACTCCCTGAAGTTACTGTTCATCAAATCCATGAACACTAACGGTGCATTCGTCAGCCCAAACGGCAATACGTAAAATCGTAATGCCCGTATCTTGTACTGCATGCTGTCGTAGGGATATCACTCTCCCTTTTCCTCACCTGATAGTAACCAGACTTGAGATCCAACTTAGAGTACACCGTCGACCCGACCAACTAATCAAAAAGATCATCGATCCTTGGGATTGGGTACTTGTTCTTTTTCGTTAGCTTGTTTAACTCCCGATAATCAATACAAGTCTCAAGCTACCGTCCTTCTTCTTTACAAAGAGGACTTGTGTGCTCCAAGGCGACTAACTTGGACGCACAAACCCTTTCTCCAACAACTCTTAAAGTTGCACCTTCAGCTCCACAATTTCCTTATGCGCTAGCCGATACGGAGATCGTGACACAGGCTTTGCACTTGGCACTAGCTCAATAGTGAAATCTATCTACCATTGAGGCGGGGCTCTAAGAAGATCTGCGGGGAACACATGAGGGTACTCAGCTACCACTGAAATACTATCCAACGTAGGCTTTGGTTTTGCAACCTCCACTATTGTAAAGAACAGCTCTGCACCAGCACGAACCGCTTTCACCACCTGAAGAGTAGACATCAACGTCTTGATCGACCCTTTGAAGCTCGTAAAAGTCATCTCACGACTTGCTCCCAACTTGACTTCCTTGCGACCGCAATCAATATAGGCTTGCTTCTCCGAGAGCCAGTCCATGCCAAATAGAACGTCGAGCTCCACGAACGGTAGTAACGACGCTTGCAAATCGAACTCTTGATTCCCAATGTGAATCTTAACACCGCAGATTTTATCTGCGAGCATCGAACACCCATTCGGTAACAAAGCATCCAACTTGTCCTTCGCCATTGAAGAAGGTACTCCGATGCGCGATATGAATCCTTCAGACAAGAAGGAGTGTGAAGCTCCCGTATCAAAGAGTGCACTGGCCGGAAACTCACAAATCAAAACAAATCCTAAACAAGCAGTGGTAAGGTAACATATGCATAATAAGTATTTAAAGAAACTTAACGTGCTACAAATTAAACCGTACCTGTCACCACATCCGCTTGTTTGATGGCCTCCTGTTGGCCAAGATTATAAACCCTTGGTTGAGCCTGGAGCATAATGGGACGTGGTTGACTCCACCGCCTTGCCCTTCTCTTCATAAGTTGCTCCCGGCTTCCTCTCGGACTTCGGACGTCCGCTCCAACAGTCACGGGCAAAGTGCCCCGGCTTCCCACAAGTAAAACATGCACCCATGGTCCGACCCGTGGTCGCCACAGAAGCACCGGAAGAAGAAGCTGGACCCGAAGTCCTAGCCTTCTTAAAGAACTCACGATGCCCAGACTTTGAGTTAGTCGGCACCTTGAACTCAGTCCTTTTATCACCCAAGCTCTTCTTCGCTTGAACATTCGTCACGTCCTTCTCCAAGGACCGGGCCATGTTGACCAAGGTCAATAAACTCTGCATCATCGGCCCCGAGAGTAGTAGCCTCAAGTCATCTCTTAGACATTCGTATAAACGGTTGGTCTTACGCTCCTCATCCGCGATGGTGGAGCTAGCATACCGACCCAACCGAGTAAACTCGTGGAGATACTCATCCACGCTACTCTCTCCCTGTACCAACCTCTGGAACTCATTCTCCAAAGCTATCCTCTGAGTTGAAGGGAGGTATCTAGCCAATAACAGCCTCGAGAACTCCTCCATTGAGACGTCTGTAAGTTGCCTTCCTCTCAATAGATGCAGCTCCAAACCCTCCCACCACAGACTAGCATCTCCATCCAACAGGAACATAGCTATAGTGGTCGTCTTCCACTCCTCAATCTCCATTGCTGTCAAGACTCTCTTCACACGGAAGAGCCAGTCTTTAGCTTGAGATGGGATTCCCAACCCAGAGAATTTACCGGAGGATTAAAGCTCATGACATGTTTGAGCTGTCTCTCGGTTGCCCTCCTTGGCACCAACAGCTCCACTACTACCTGCTCCACTCTTCTCGGCTCAACCTCTGGAAGAGGTACCTGTTCCATCGCAGGAGCGGGCTGCGGTATTTACCTTGCAGGCTGCACATTGATCATGGCAAACACTGCTTCGGCCACCAATCGTATGGTCTCAGCCAATTGAGGTGTTACAAGAGCATCATTTGGTGCACTACTAGTCTCAGAAACTTGGCATTCTGACGGCGCAGCACCGCTTCTAGTCACCTATAGTGGTACAAAACACCGTTAAGCGACCAAATAAAATTACAAAACGCAATTATAAGAACGCGCAGGTTCCTCAAACACGTGTATTTTTCATTCCTAAGGAGACATCCATGGGTTCTTTTGTTGTTCTAACGATGACGCACACACATGTGCTCACCACCCCTTAAAAGAATTCACCCACGAATTCATTTTAAGCCTGACCGAAACCAGTAGTCTGATACCAAATTATAACACCCCATATCCGTCGCATAACATATAGCAGTAGGTCCGACCGGGCCCGACGCCATATACCACAGACAGACAGGGTGGTTACTCAATGGGAACCATCCAACAGATATCAATGTCCTACACGGAGCATTCTAGCGGAAGCAATTAAAATTGTTGCATTAATAAAGGACCCAACACTAGCATGAATATCCACTACAAAGCCAACAGGATTGAAGTACAAATACACAAGTACAGGTCTTATGACCTTACAATTGTTTTCCTCAAATTACATGTTTTTCAAACATCGGCACGCAGGCTGGCCATACATGAATAAAAGAAAACATTCAAAATTAGGCCTTCGAGGGCAGGCTCAGCAACTTGGGCTTTAGCCCGCATTTACCGCTCGGCTTCGCAGCACCTGCAAGCACAATCCACCGCAACGGTGGCAAACCAAAGCAACTGTCAGCAATGCTGACCAAATTATAACGATCCCGCCCCCAATTCGGGGCGGCGATGCTCCTTCCCTGCACTTTATTAGCATAACCAAGCAGTATAAAAATACATTGCATCACAGGCATTGGCACGCACGACCACACGCCTCGTTCTCTCAGGGCACATTCTCGGTGATCACGGTCAAAGTCTGCCGACTCACCACCGCCCCCAGGACGGCAATAACTAGTGAGCATCTGGTCTTTTTGGCCACTGCCTAAGACCCTCCATCTATGCCAACGGTACGTGCCAAGTAACTTTTGGTCTCTTTAACCAAATGACATAGATCGGGTACGGATCCACCTGACCCGTTGCTTACACCGCAAAGTCAATTAAGTCATCTGCGCGGGACAAGCTTCCCCGAGTCCCGTATCTCCCATACAATTGCATAACCTAGTTATGTTCAGGTTGGTTCCCAGGCCACCATGTTGGCAGAACCATGCATCTGCCCAGTTTTTGGGGTGCACCTTGGAGTTAATACCCAAGGCTCCCTGTTGCAATCTAGCACGTAGAAAACCCGAAAAACAATCATTCACATTGAGTCTTCTCCAACCATTTATGCAATGCAACATCACAAATCCAAACCAACTTGTCCGGGTAGGCTTCACACATCATGCCTATATCCGTTCATGATTACGGACTCTACACGTACACAATGCGGGCTATTCATGTCTACCCGAAGGAACGCCTCAAACTCACCGCAAACTCGCGAGAGCGGGCTTCTTTATGCAAAAGAAGTAGAGCTTCACATGCTCAACTAGAGAATCGTTACCCTAGCGTTCTTCCTTGGTTCCATGGAAATGTAAGCAGATGAAAAGCACTGCACTGTCCTTGCCTCCGTATATCTGAACTCAGTTCACAATTTGGAGCTCTGAAGCTCCGTCGGTGATCGGATCTAGGCTTCTTCTTCCTCCTTTGCTCTCCCCTCTCTCTAGATTTAGAAAGAGAACCACTCAAGTGAAATTAGGGTTTCAAAGGCCCAATCCCGGGTATATCCCAGTAGGAACAACCCCCAACCGTTGGATCCCAAAATAAGGAAATGAACGGCTACGATCCGTAGCTGAAATCTAAAACCTGGGCCGAACACGGCCTGCGACACGCCCGTGTCCAAGGCCGTGTCGCTCATTCGCGGTCAAAATCAACGCGTCTCGAAAAACACACGGGCATCCAACACGCCCATGTTCGACCTGACACTCCCGTATCAGCCAGTACACGCCGTATTCCCGGGCGTGTTCCCCTATCAACATAGGAGCAACACCAAGCCGAGACTCACACGGGTCTTGGACATGCCCGTGTCCTATTTGACATGCCCGTGTCAAACCCGAACACGCTTGGGCTCCAGACCGTGCTCACTGTCTCGACACTTCATCCAGCGCAGTTCGTCGACCCCCTGACACGGCCTTGGACTCGCCCGTGTCCTAGGTCGTGTTCCCTGTCTCGACACATCGCCGAGCGAAAATGTCGACTTCCCGGGCCGATCGTCGACATGAGCTCGACATGCCCTAAGACACGCCCATGTCTCAGGCCGAGTTCGCTGCTCGACGATCGTCGACTCCAAAATTCATCAACCTCTCAGCCAAATCATCGACTCGAGTCTGACACGCCCTTGGACACGGTAGTGTCCTAGGCAGTGTATCCCCTACCAAATTCCAAATTTGGCCCAAAATGCCTCGCGTCGCTCTTTTGAGTTTCGGGGCGTTACAAGGCAGCTAAAAATTGGAGTCCATAGTGACTGCAAAAGAGCTCAATAGGCGTTTAAAAAATATGAGTATGCAAGGATCGAATTATCCTCTAATACCATGTGAGAAAATCTAAATAACAAGATTTACATTTCCAAAAACTTAACATTACAATGGTATGACCCCTTATTTATAGGGGAGAGGAGATAAAGAGAGAATACAACAGATGATGTTGGGTCTAAATTACAATCAGTGAACTCGGGGAATAGATATTTACAGACAACCGCGAGCTGTGCGATTAGACAAGCTAACTGTCCATTGACTTAGTAAAGAATCTGCCAATCTCTAATCTACAGACCGTAGTGAACAACAGAAGAAAAAAATGTGGTTAGACAAATCTAACTGCCATACTGAAATGCCTTCAGCCTCCTAATCGCCAAACTACAATGGCTTCAGTCTTCTAACGTCCAGACCACGACTGTAATTAGACCACCAAACTTCCATTTCTCTATTAAAGATTCGGTATCAGTGGTCCTCAAGATAGCTAGACTGCCAGACAAGTCTTCCATAGATGTCAACCAAATTGCTAGAGCTAGACCGCCTAATGAGTTAGATATTAGTAGTGTTTTTCATACTCATCCGAGCTAGTTTTCACGCTTGTGCACTATACGTTATAGTCTTTATCGCTTATTTTCATTCAATCAGTAATTGTATACGAAGTGCAATTTTTGCCCTTTGAGGTGCGTAATTGCATTTTGTTTTGCTGGGGTAAGCACTTGGTGCTCCTTATTTTGTTTTGATAGCTTTTAATGATGTTATGGATAGGCTAGGGCTGTGCTCATTCCATGTCAGGGATTCTGGCAAAACACACAGTTGTGCATTTTTCCTCCGCGCACGAGCATTTTGCTAGTGTGATCTCGTGTGCTGAAATCCCGGGTGCTACCTCCACCTGTGCGATTTGGTCTTGCATGATTGATTTAGACCGTTTGATAAAAAATCGCATGATGGTCTAGTTTGTATAAAACTTTTATGTTTTTAGTGACTATGTGTTTTCTTCAATCACAGTTGATTTCAACCATGCAAGAGGAAAATCGCATGTGCTCGTGTTTTGCTTGAAAAGCATAGTTCTGTCTCTACCTGTGCATTCTTGTTTGTACACGGTTGATGCAACCATGTGTGAAGGAAAATTGCTTAGGCAGATCCTTGGCATGTTATGCTAATTTTCTAGGTAATATTGCATGGTTCGATCGCACGATCGTGCGATCGACCATGCATGACTAAGTTTTCATAGATTCTCTATTTAAGCCGCAAGTTTGACCTAATTTTGGAATCATCTTCCTCCTCCCGATCCAGTCCACCATTTCTCCATTGGAGGAACTCTGCCTCCATTCTCCTTCATCCATGCACTAAGGATTTTTCCCTAGGCCACCTCCATCATCCAAGAGCTGCAAGGAAGGGGATTCTATCCCTGCACTCGCCATCAAGCATGGAGAGTTCTCATTGGAAGTGATCGGGTCATGAGACAAAGAAGACGAGTCTATTGGGAGAAAGTGACAACTCTTCTCAACCTCGGACGTAGTCAGAAACCGAGCAAGGACACAGATTGATTACCCGGTGATTCCTACCTTGAATATTCAACGAGGCTTCAGATTTGGTCAATTCCCTTCACTCTTCCCCTCTTGGCTGACTTGTGTAACTAGTTTCTCTACATTTATGATGATGTTGCACTCAAATACAATGTTAATTTATC
The DNA here is from genome assembly GCA_039583875.1 of Platanthera guangdongensis. NCBI lineage: Eukaryota > Viridiplantae > Streptophyta > Magnoliopsida > Asparagales > Orchidaceae > Platanthera > Platanthera guangdongensis. The sequence continues at coordinate 85,020,545 of CM077149.1, forward strand.
AATTTCATGTTAATAAAATTCTTTTTGCTTGAGTTGCTTGATGTGCGCCATTCATCCATCCATCGCCACTACCCCTATTCCATTCCACAAGCATTTTCATCCACTCTACTGGCCTACTCGCCTATCTCGAAAACCTCTCTTCCACTACGCAAGCTTCCTCGTCCATTCTGCTTGCCTGCTCATCCTTCCACCTTGCAAAGGGGTGCATAGTGCCCTATATAGTTTTCATCTGGCCTAGTGAAGCAATGCATAGTGGCCTGCATAGGAATACTTAATTTATTTTATGTTATTTTGTTTCTGCAAATCAAAAGCGCCATCATAACCCTAATCTTGAGGACTTCAATCTCAAGTTCTCCTCTAAAGTTAACTCCACCTTATTGTATTCCACGTGAGATCGATACTTTGGAAAATTTGCACATTTTTATTACTTGTGTGATCGGTCCACTTGCCAAACACGCATCTAATTTTGGGCACTATTGCCAGGAAACGCAGTGGTGTTGTAAATTCTTTTTTTGGTAAATTAGTTGTAAAGCTTTCCAGTTGTCTTAGTTTTGATTCCTTCTAATTTTTCTTATTCAAAGTTTAGGTTGTTTTAGTTGATTGTTATTGGGTGTAGTGTCATACACATCTTTGTTTTTTTGGAAATCCTTCCTTTCTTCTTGCAATTTAGGCTCGTTTCAATATCTAATGTCGTTGGTGCGGAGATACCTCTCATGCTAGTGATAGACGCCCATCGGGAAATGGTGGCTCTACTTTGCAAGGATCAATATATCGGACACCAACATCATACAATACCTCATACACTATACCTAAGAATAAAGCTATTTTGCTGCACTGCATGTCCCAATTCTGAATTCTTCTCCAACCCTATTCAGACCGAAGAAAAATTCAAAATAGTGCATGTTTTGTCGGAGCATGGATCATGCTTTGAAGGATTGTGCTCAGTATCTTCACCAATTCGACACGGATGATTAGCTAGATATCTATATTATCACAACTCCTATCTTTGGCAGTACACCTTTTACCTCTGGTTACATCTCTATGTCACCTTCATGTTTTGAAATGAATGATGTGGATATGTCTATCAGAGTTGTGGAGGATCTATGTTCCAACATGGATGTACATATCTTCATTGTTCATATATCTCCTTGTGTGGATCTAATTCTTTGTGAGAAATCGGTGCTCGATTTTTCTACGAGAACTATTTCTCCCCCTCCTGTGCATAATATTGCATGTATTTTTGACAGTATTGTTGAGGATTACTTATAGGGTGAAGCAAGTGCTTGTAGTGCTATGCCCACTCCTACTAAGGAGGACGTTCTCTTAGGTGAGCAGGTGATTACTTCAACACTGGTTGACGAAGCCCATGTCATGGAGGAGACCACCATTGATTTTGCCAAACATTGTGATGTTCTTTATGATGTTGATGATCTACTTTTATCTCATCTTATCGGGAGTGATACTGGGATCACTGCCGAAGACACTATTCTTTTATGTAATTTTTCTAATTTGTTTCTTGATACCATTCTCGTGTCTTATTCTTTGCAGGATTCTGCATTGGATCTGGTTCAGGAAGTAGTCGAGCTTGATGTGCTTCCCGATGAAGGAATGGACCACCTGCAAGCAGAAGTAGAAATAGAGATTTATTTATCATACAAACTAACCCTGCCTGATGCTTAGTGCAGGTATTTATATTCATAAATGGGGGGTAACTGCTCTATCACCATATCGGTACCCACTACCAAAATAGGTAATGGAATAGCTATCTGTATATTTTAGTTTCCATCGACTAATTAGTTAGCATATTTCGGTTGCTAAATAAGTTGTGTTGGGATGACAATAACCCCAGTAGTTATCTTACTTTTTCCTACATTTTTATTTCACCTAGTTTGGTTTTATTAGTTGAATTCCATATTATTTTGTCTATTTTCTTATGTTTTGGCTGAACACATCCCTACTGGTATCTTTATTAGTTCGTAGTTATGGAGGGTTCACCCTGGATTTTCACGTGTCTTCTAGTATGCTCACTTCTTGAGCATTGAGTACTCTTTTTCCCTACCCTTTGTTTTGAAATTTCATGGTTATATCTTGTGTAGGATTGTTTAGTCTAAGTCTAGGGGATAGTTATTTTATGTGCTCACTCACACTCACTATTGCATAACATTCTAGATGGTTTTACTTCAGTTATTTTGTTGCATTTTCATTGTACATCGCATCACCCACATGAGCGTGTGCTTTTGTTGTTTGTAGGTCGCGTGTTTAATTTGTCTCCTTTGTGTGATGTAGAAATTCACTTTGTTGGCATAAGATTAAATTTAAGAGTAAAATATTGACTCCTGCAGTGCTTCTAGTGGAGTGTTTGTGTATTGCGTAGATATTTGTGTAGACTTATCTTTTGTTTTCAATTAGTTTTATACTTTTTCATTTGCATGAACATGTTTTATTTTACTCGCGATCGACGAACCCAGTGCAAACCCATGGTAGAATAAGTGAAGTGTATAGACGGTCATTAGCCTCGTATTGCTCGAGTTAAGAGGAAGGATAGTCTTTCTCGATACCTAAGAACTTACCGCCAATTTATTCTTAAAATATGGTTACACGGTTAGTTCAGTACACAAGCATGATGTAGGCCATCATTTTGGCATGGTTGAGCTCTTGTTCCGCTCCTATCATCTTATCCTCGGTAGCCCCTTCATGGCTACCCTATCCTTTTGATTCAACTCCACCATTATCTCACCAAAACAAATAAATAGCTCCAACTCAAGCATCCAAATCTGAGCTTTATTGTTTCATATTCCGTTGTGGGTTGTGATGTGGTGATTCCTAATGGATGTATAGATGTGTTCTCATGTTTAGATGTGATGAAAATAGTTTTAAAAAAATTGAAAAGAAGAAAAAAATAAAAATGAAACTTTTTGTAAGGAAAAGTTGAAAAGAAAAGTTTAAATTAAAATATTTGTGGAATTGGGTTTTGTGATTAGGCGGTGCACACACACTTTTTTTCAAGTCCAAATCTGGGGGTGTGGTGCACCTGCGTGTTATTGAATTGGTACATGGTTTGTTGTTGTTGTGCTAGCTCATTTGGGTTTTGTACTTGAGCTATCATTTTTATCTTTGTTTACCTCACCTAAATCTAAGCCCATCTCTAATATAAAGTCCTATTGATTCGCGCGTTGATCCAAACCAATGTCGTGGAGAGAGTGTGGATAGGCGAACTTATGGTCACTATCACTGATGGATTTCTTTGGAAGTTGTCTTGATCCACGATCTTTGGTAATACCCACCTCAGTGATAGGTCTGCTTTCTCCTTACGTATGACCGGAGGATTCTTTGCAGTTGTAATTGAGAGTAAAAAATTAATATGTTGATGTGCATTTTAGAATTTTGTAATCTAGTCCATATAATTAATAGCTCCTACTAAATTTTTACGCCCGCACATATGCCACTTCGCATGGTACTCAGCACTCTTTGTTGTAATGCCAGCTTGTGTTTTTATTATCCGCTTGAGGGATGATTTGCTTGAGATGTGCACATGGTTAAGTTTGGGGGTGCGATGATTCCAATATTTAAAGTGTTTTTGGGACTAATCAGGGATATTTTTCATGCTTGTGCACTACACTTTATAGTCATTGTCACTTATATTTCATTCGATCAGTAATTGTACAAGAAGTGCGCATGTTGTGTTGTGCAATTGCACTCTGTTTTGCTGGGGGTAAGCACTTGGTGCATCTCGTTGTGTTTTGATAGCTTCTAGTGTTGTTTTGGAAGGCTGGGGGTATGCCTATTCCACGGATGAGATTCTATAGAAACGTTCAGTCATGCGTTTTTCCTTCGTGCATGGGCATTTTTCCCGTGTGATCTCGTGTACTGGAATCCTGGGTGCTACCTCCACCCATGTGATTTGATCACACACGTTAGATTTAAATCGTACAATAGTAAATCGCATGAGTGGCCTAGTTTGTCAAAAACTTTTATGTTTTTAGTGACCGTGTCTTTTCTTCACGTACGATAGATTTCAACCGTGCAAGAGAAAAATCGTACAGGCTCATGTTTGGCCTAAAAATCACAGTTCTGTCTCTACACATGCATTTTTGTTTGCACACGATTAATGACTCTATGCTTGAAGGAAAATTGCATTGGCGGATCCATGGCCTGTTGCGCTAATTTTCTCGAAAATATTGCACGGTTCGATCGCACGACCGTGCGATAGACCATGTGCGGCTATATTTTCACAGATTCTTTATTTAAGATATAAGTTTGTTCTTATTTCAGAATCATCTTCCTCCTCCCGATCCAGTCCGCCATTTTGCTACTAGTGGAGCTCTGCCTACTTCTTCCGTCATCTATACACTAGGGCTCATTCCCTAGGCAACCTCCATCATCCAAGAGCTGCAAGGAAGGGGATTCTAGCCCTACACTAACCATCATGTAAGGAAAGTTCTGACCGGAAGAGATCGGATTGTGAGATGAAGAAGACGAGTCCATTGGGTGAAATTGATAGCTCTCCTATACCTCGGACGTAGTTACAGACTAATCTATGATGCAGATTGACAACTCAGTGATTCCTACTTTGAATCTTCAATGAGGCTTTTTATTTGGTCAATTCCCTGCACACTTCCCCTCTCGTTTGACTTGTGTAACTAGTTTCTCTAATTTTATGATGATGTTGCACTCAAAAACTATGTTAATTTACCAATTTTATGTTTATGAGATTCATTTTGCATGAGTTAATTGAGGTGCACCATCCGTTCATCCATCGCCACTACCCTCATTCCATCCCACAAGCATTTTCATCTACTCTGCTAGCCTACTCGCCCATCTCTCAAGCTTCCTCGTCCATTCAATTTGCCTACTCGTCCATTCGCATCGCAAAGCAATACATAGCGACCTGCATAGTTATCAACCCGCCAAGTGAAGTAGTGCATTACGACCTGCATGGGAGTAGTTAATTTAGTTCATGTTATTTTATTTCCGCAAACCAAAATCCCCTTCATAACCCTGACCTTGGGGACTTCAATCTCAATTCCTCCTCGAAAGTTAACTACACCTTACTGTGTTACATGTAAGATTCATACTTGGGAAAATTCACCCATTTTTATTACTTGTGTGACCGGTACACTTGCCGAACGAGCATAATCTCCAAACTTCAAGAATCATACTGTAACGTCCCTAGCCGATCCAACGTGACATCGTCACGGCTATGCTCTAGGCGACGCTAACGGGTTGCAGCCCAAGCACCCCAACCCCTCTCCCTCCACAGGCGGGTTGTTGGTGGCCACAGCCTCCCTTTGATGAGGTAAACTCGATAGTCAAGCCCGCACTACGGGGACTTCCCAGGAGGTCACCCATCCCAGTACTACTCCAGCCCGAGCACGCTTAACTATGCAGCTCAAGCCCGGTGACGGTGGTGCTACTCCTATGCTTTAAGCGCCACGGACGGTAAGGCCGGGCCGTAAGTGCACTTTTATTGTAACGCTAGCCGATCGTGACAACGTCATAGGCACGCTACCGGGGCAGCCCAAGCACCCCAACCCCTCTCCTGCGTGGTGATTGTCAAGTACCTTGGCTCTCAAACGCTTAACTATGCACCAGCTGCGCAGCTCTGAGAAAGAACAGGCGCGCGAGAGTAGTACTTTGGGTCCCCGTGCTTGACTGGCGAGTTGCAGCCCGGTGACGGCTGCAGCCGTGCGCGGAGCCGTGACGTTGTCACGTTGGATCGGCTAGGGACGTTACACATACAGACAAACCACCAGAATCAGACCGCCAAGTTCAGGCCATCAGGGCAGGCTTCCAAGAACAGACTGCTGGTCCACCAAGACCATACAGCCTGTCCTCCAAGACCACGAGTTCTAACAATCATCTCCTATAGGGCTCTACATTTGAGGGAGTTTTAGATTCACATTTCATTTTCCTATATTCTTTTTTTTTTAATTCAAAAAGGTTGAGACTTTGTCATCTTGCGTGCGGTGACTAGGCCCTTGTGTAGTTTAGGGGGAGTTTGTCGCCTTGTGTGCAACAACTAGGTCGACGTTAGATCTAGGGGAGGCTAGAGTCTATATCTATGGAGAGATAAGCTATAGTCTGTCGATCCTTGTGAGAAGGGTCGGTGATTTCATTAAAAAATTCTCATATAGCCTTAATTTCAAGCTTTATTGTAAACTTCATTTGTATACTTTTCTTTGAGAAATAAAGTCTTCATTCTTTATAATAATTTTTGTAAATGTTAATTTCTTATAAGTATTAATCAAGAGAAATTGTCCTTGTGATTTTTATTAATTTTAAAAAATTCTAAAGTTCTTTTAAAATTTAAAACGGTCCTAATTCACCCCCCTAAGAGGGCCATAAAATCCAACACTTGGTATCAGAGTTAGGTTATTCCAAAATGGTTTCACTGACGGGAATAATGGCACACTCACGCATTTTCTGAGCGGCAAGGAATTAGTATACCACCTTTAGTCACTACAACTATAACTAATAGAAAACACGAATGCAGCGTTTTTAATTGCCTTAGATATTGATGTCTAGAATATGGAAGAATAATGTTACACTCCTCTTACATTTGTAGTTGGAAATATTTCTTTGGAAAAACATAAGGATAAATGAGATGATCTAGGTAAGTTATGGTGCAAAAGTAATGCTTTATGAGAAACATAGAGAGAAGAAATTCCTTTATGAAATACTTTAATAAGGAGTCAGCATTTAAGAAAGGAAAAGGAAAGGTTGATGATGACGATGATAAGTAGCGTTTGCCGCCATAATGTTATCATTGTAGAAAGGATAGACATATCTAGAGCAAGACCTTCAAATATCTGAAAGAGTAGAAGGACAAGAGGCAGTAGAAAAAGGAAAAGAAAACGTTGTTAAAAACAGAGATATGGGATGATTCTTCATATGAGGATTCAAGTGGATCGAGTACAAGTAGAGAGGAAGAGGCTAACATGTGCTTGATGGGAAATAGCAATATAGCCTTCGACGACGAATACAGTGTCCAAAGTGATAGTGAGGTAACTCCTCCCTCATATGAAGAATTATATTCAAAAAAATTACAAACTTGAAATTTTTTTGATAAAATTTTTAAAAAAGGTTGATTTGTTAAAATCATAAAATAAACTTCGATTAAATGAAAATAGAATATTATCAAATTAAGTATAAATGTTAAGGAAAGATAAGATGACTTGCCGAGTGTGTCATCATTCTTTTGCAAAGGTAAGGGATTTGGAAGAAAATATTGCTAAGTCTTATTCGTCTATTGAAACACTAACTAAGGAAAATTGGGACTTAGAAAGATATCTTAAATCTTCACTTTTTCAAATGGAAAAAGATAAGAAAACCATCAAGAATTGGTGTGTCATGCTAGTTTTTGAGAACAGCGCCTTGAAATCCTGGATCTATGACTTAAATGTGGCGATAAAGAAAATTAGAATTGGCCAAAAATCACTGGATAAGATTTTAGCCAATAAGTTTCATGGATATACAAAGTTTGGGCTTGGTTACAATTCTAGAAGCTATCACCCGATGATAACTGCTGTCGCCGACGATATCAAGAATTCCAGAAAAAGAAAATTTAATAATCAAAATGTTAATAACTAATATGTTGTTACCTCATCTTCCAGTAAGGGTCCATAGAAAATACTAATAGTGTTTCATCTCCCATTATTACTTGTGCCAAATATGATAGATTTGGTCACACCACGGACTTTTTGCAGGAAGAAAGGTTAGAGTGCATTTAAATAAGTCTTGGTTCCTAAGGTTTCCACTTATTCTATGGAAGGAACTACTTAGGTAGCCAGATCTTTACTCTCATCGTCTTTCCAGGTGTGTTGGTAGACTAAGTACAAAGAGGACGTGTAGTACTTAGACTCAGGATGTTCAAAACTCATGATGGGGAATAAATAAAAGTTACTTAGCCTTGAAATGAAGAAAGGAGGGATTGTGACTTTTGGTGACAACAAAAAAGAAAGTATCATTGGCATCAGTGTAGTGGGTAACAAATATTTTCTATTTCAAAAATTTTATATGTAGATAGTTTGAAACATAATTTAATTTTTATTAGTCAATTATGTGATAATGGTTATCATGCTCTATTTGAATCAACTACAAATCTTTGCAAAATTATTGATTCAAAAACAAATGATATTGTTCTAATCTTACCTATATTTCATAATGTTTATACGATAGCACTTCACGATCTTTCTATAACACCTTCATTGTCACAAACAGTCAGTTGAGTTACGCATTGAAAATATAAGATTTAAACATCCTAACTCAGAGTGCATTCTAGAGGAAGTATTTAAAGTTTCATAGACCCCATACACCAGAATGTCCAATAACAACATTGTAGGAATGATATTCAAAATACACAAAATATTTTGGCCTTAAGACCTTACAATTATTGTCTTCACATATGTATATTACATACATCCGCACAATGGCTGACCACACATGAAAATAGTAAACGATTCGCCTTTGGGCCAGCCAACATAGCATAAGTGACTTCAGGCTGCTACATTCCACATGGCTCTCCAGCACATGCACAAGCACGACCCACCAAGATATGGAAAAAAAGGCAACGTTTAACATTAGCTGACCAAATAATAACGACACCACCCCTCACTCAAGACGATGGTACTCCTTCCATGAAAACAACTACATTTATCTCTTTTGGCATCAGAACGTGCAATTAAGCACCATTCACCAAAAACATTGGCATACACGGCCACACACCACGTACACGCAGGTCATATTATCGGTGTACTAGATTTCCTAGGATCCCACCACCATCCATAGTCCCAGACTTGATAGTCCAACAATGAGCATTTTTGGTCACGCTTAAAGTCAATGACCTACTTGTTGAAACCGAAAATCGGTCTCCTGTGGAGTTCGACAATTGGGGAAGGGGTGCCGCGCACCTACTACCCTCAAGAGAACGATCTAGGCACAAGACTAATAACACGAGGGACAGACCCAAGGTCTCAGCGTGGAGGACACGCCGCATACCCGGAAGATTAACATACTCTTCCCCTCCCAAGCCAAGGGCTGAGCTAAGGCACCTTCAGAGGGCTCTCTTGGCCGATCGGAACATATAAGGAGGATCTCAAGGTCCACTCCCAAACTAGAGGTGCCACCTCGGGTCTATGTAAAATGTTTCCCGCCCGTCTTACTATTGGCGCAAAACCGCCCAGCAGCCCTACTCTACGCAGCCCCAATTGGGCCGCTAACAGGGGAACTCCGCCATTCTGAAAGGACGACAACAGGCCATCAGGGGCTTCCCAGCATCTATTCCTCAGGGCCCACACAGGGGGAGCGGTTCACGAACACGCCGCTCGCCCAAGACAGGAGTAAACTACATATTCACAGAGCATCACAGATATGAAAACATATTACAGGAATATAAATTTCATACTCAGCACACAGGCCGGTAATATAAACAAAAAAAGGCCTTCGAGGGCCGGCCCGAGCTCGGGCTTAAGCCCGCTATTCCCCGCTTGGTACTGCAACACCTGTAAGCCAACGTCTCGGCGAGCAGCGACCAACTAGTCATCGGTCTGCTAACATAAGCGGGCCAAACATATTGCGCACACCCCCTTTTTTTGGGGGCCACGGAGCGCATTCCCTGCAAGCGGCTAAGTAAACAAATTCCTCGTAGTCTTCTCCGGGAACCCCAGAACATCACCAATCCGGCTCACACGTCCGGATGGGCTTCACACAGCATGCCTAAACCCGTACTCACGCTTTCGGGTACTAATGCAATTAACTGTGGGGACGTACACGTCAACCCGTCGGAAAGCTCCCTTCCCCCCACCCGTTGGTGGAGAGGGGCTTCCATGCGAATATGTAAACTGAGGGCTTCACCTGCCCATGTAGAAACATCGTTACCCTTGTCGCGTGCTTGGCGGCGGGGCCGGGAGAGGAGCTCCGGGTCGATCCTACTGCATGCGGCCGCGTCGGCGGTCGATATCCACTCTAGGCCGAGCCTCACTCCAGGCCGAGCCTTGCTCCAGGCCGAGCCTCGCTCCAGGCCGAGCCTCGCTCCAGGCCGAGCCTCGCTCCAGGCCGAGCCTCGCTCCAGGGCGAGCCTCGCTCAAGGCCGAGCCTCACTCCAGGCCGAGCCTTGCTCCAGGCTGAGCTTGCTGCCGGGAGAGAGGGAGGTCGAGGTGTGCTGCTCCAGGCTGGGAGAAAGAGGGTGGGCCGGGTTGCTCCAAGTGGCCGGGAGAGAGGGAGAGGGGCGATTGTGCCCCGCATTGTCGGTGGCCAGAGAGAGAGGGGGCGGGCGGCCACTTGCTGTTCCATGCCGAAAGTGAGGGAGGGAGGTAGGGGCTCGGGTTGCCACTACAGGCGGCGGTGGCGAGAGAGAGGAGGTGGGCTCGGGCCGCTGCTCCAGGCGGCCGGAGGGAGAGAGATAGGCGGCGTGGGTCAGCGGCTCCAGGCCGAGAGAGATAGAGAGAGTGAGGACTCAGTTGTCCTGCTCCAGCCGACGAGAGAGAGGGACGGGGCGGGGGTGCCGTACTCCAGCCGACGAGAGAGAGAGAGAGAGGGAGGGGGCGGGGTTGTCGTCTTCCAGCCCGAACCCTAGTCCCGGAGTCCATAAATATCCCTGCTGCCTTTTTTCTTTTTTATCTCCTTCTCCTTTTTCTTTTTCCATTTTTTTTCTTGTTGTACCCCCCTACCCACCTCCTAAAATCCCTGCCCCTCCTCCTTTATCTTATCACCTATATATAATATATATATAATATATTATATATATTATAATATAATATATAATATATATATATATATCATAAACCTATTCGCATAAAACATCCGCACGCACGCACGAGGACCCGCATGTTTTCGAACGGGGTCGCACCAACTCGTCGCCCATAACACGCCCCTAGGCTGATATTTGGGGAGGGTCCCACTAGCCCGGCTATGGGGTTGTACACAATCCCCGCTCTTTTCGAGGTTGGTACAAGCTCGGAAAGAATCATCCAACACAACGTATCTGGCGAGTGGGAGCCGACCCAAAAAATAACTGAGAGAAATAGAAATCTGCGGTTGGAGCATCAAACTCTCCATGACCTTTCTGATCTTTTTGAATCACTCGATACCTTTTGGCTCACTGCTATTGAATTACCCTTATACCATTATTTACAACAAGTATACAATTTCTCGTGATATCGTGAAACAACAAAGCCATATATTTTGTATCTTCTTGCACACGCGGAGCTAATCCTTTCCCCCCAGGTGCGCCTACAGCCTTGCCAGCTAATGAGAGCCTGACAGCGAGTCTACCCGGGGCCGAGCAGCACTCGGGGTCCCTTACCCGCTAGGCGAGCCTACGAACCTGCCAGCTAGTAGGAGCCAGGCAGCTGGTCTACCCGGGGCCGAGCATCACTCGGGGTCCTGCAAAAAGTCTCCACAAACCAACCCTTTCCCCCCAGGTGTGCCTACAGCCCTGCCAGCTAATGAGAGCCTGACAGCGAGTCGACCCGGGGTCCACTACTACCGCCATCAAGTGACTTCCTGCCCTGCCAGCTAGGTGAGAGCATAACAGCGGGATCTGCTCGAGGTCTAAGAATGACACCGAGTGACTTCCTGCCTTGCCAGCTAGGTGAGAACCTGACAGCGGGATCTGCTCGGGGTCCACTACTACCACCATCGAGTGACTTCCTGCCCTGTCAGCTAGGTGAGAGCCTGACAGCGGGATCTACTCGAGGTCAAGGATGACACCGAGTGACTTCCGGCCCTGCCAGCTAGGTGAGAGCCTGGCAGCGGGATCTGCTCGGGGTCCAAACACAATCCATCGAGTGACTTCTGGCCTTGTCAGCTAGGTGAGAGCCTGACAGCGGGATCTGCTCGAGGCCAAGGATGAAACTGAGTGACTTTCGGCCCTGCCAGCTAGGTGAGATCCTGACAGCGGGATCTGCTCGGGGTCCAAACACAATCCATCGAGTGATTTTCGGCCCTGTCATCTAGGTGAGAGCCTGACAGCAGGATCTGCTCGAGGCTAAGGATGACACCGAGTGACTTCCGGCCCTGCCAGCTAGGTGAAAGCCTGGCAGCGGGATCTGCTCGGGGTCCAAACACATTCCATCGAGTGACTTTCGGCCCTGTCAGCTATGTGAGAGCCTGACAGCGGGATCTGCTCGAGGTGGAAACATCCTGTTTACCTAAGAGGTGTTGGAGAGTTAATTGCACCGATGCTTTTACAAACGGAGGACACATTCTATACATAAGAAAGACGATCTGGAAGTTGTCAAATCGGGAAGCTGGCGTCCGAGCCTGTTCCTACTAATTCCTCCAATTGAAAGAGAGATGCAATCAGGGGGACATAGGCCGACATGCAAGGGGGGAGCTGATCTCGGCCGTCAGTGCAGAGGCTCGGTCTTACAATAGCGCTTAAAGTTCCGAGGCATCGTCCCATCATCCGAACTCGGCTATTTAGAAGGAACAGGTCGGCGGCTCGTATCCTGATCTAATGACAATGATCACTTTCCGGCATGTCACTTGTGATTCCTTGGAGAGATCGACCCTTTATCAAATCTGGGAGGTTAGCGTCTAGGCTCGTTCCTGATAATTCCCCTAGTCGGAGGAGAGGTGCAATCGGGAGGACATAGGCCGACGTGCTAGGGGGGAGCTGATCTCAGCCGTCAGTGCAGAGGCTCGGTCTTACAATAGCGCTTAAAGTCCCGCGGCACCGTCCCATCGTCCGAACTAGGCTATTTAAAAGGAACGGGTTTGACGTTTGGCCTCCGGAGTCGATCGCGAGACTAACCCTTAAAGCCCTCGGAAGCTCGAGGTGAATTGGTAATAAAGAGAAAACTTGACCGTTACTGAATTACAAGGAAGAGATAACATATTACCGTTAGGGAGGGAACCCTTTCAGGTCACCTCGGCTCCTAATGCCTCTCAGCTGCTCTCTTACTTGATCTTGAAGATAATAACCTCCAGGTCTCTCGTTGATGTAATAAGTGGGGATACACGGGTTTTCATATGTAGAAGCGCTTCAAATAGGTGCAAATACTACTCCAAATGCTATGGGATTCAAACAACAGCTATTGGAGGGGACAACTCTGAGTATGAGGACCTTACACAAAGTATCAACGTATGACTCTAGTCGCAACCTGGTTCCACTTCTATAGCCATGACGCTCGCCAGAGTTCTTCTATGCTGGTCACTCTCCATGCTCACTGCACCAAAATGTTGAAACCAAAAATCGGTCTCCTGTGGAGTTCGACCCTGAGGAAGGGGTGACCGCGTACCTACTACCCTCAAGAGAACGATTTAGGCACAAGACTAGGAACACGAGGGACAGACCCAAGGTCTCAGCGTGGAGGACCCGCCGCATACCCGGAAGACTAACAGACTCTTCTCCTCCCAAGCCAAGGGATGAGCTAAGGCACCTTCGGAGGGCTCTCTTGGCCGACCGGAACATATAAGGAGGTTCTCATGGTCCACTCCCAAACTAGAGGTGCCACCTCGGGTCTATGTAAATGTTCCCCGCCCGTCTTACTATTGGTGCAAAACCACCCAGCAGCCCTACTCTACGCAGCCCCAATTGGGCCGCTAACAGCAGAACTACGCCATTTTGAAAGGATGACAACAGGCCATCAGGGGCTTCCCGACATCTATTCCTCGGGGCCCACACGGGGGGAGCGGTTCACGAACACGCCGCTCGCCCAAGACAGGAGTAAACTACATATTCACAGAGCATCACAGATATGAAAAAATATTACAGGAATATAAATTCCATACTCAGCACGCAGGCCGGCAATATAAACAAAAAAGGCCTTCGAGGGCCGGCACGAGCTCGGGCTTAAGCCCACTATTCCCCGCTTTGTACTGCAACACCTGTACGCCAACGTTTCGGCGAGCGGTGGACAACTAGGCATCGATCGGCTAACATAAGCGGGCCAAACATATTGCGCACACCCCCTTTTTTGGGGGCTACGGAGCGCATTCCCTGCAAGCGACTAAGTAAATAACTTCCTCGGAGTCTTCTCCGGGAACCCTAGAACATCACCAATCCGGCTCACATGTCCGGATGGGCTTCACATAGCATGCCTAAACCCGTACTCACGCTTCCGGGTACTAATGCAATTAACTGCGGGGACGTACACGTCAACCCGTCGGAAAGCTCCCTTCCCCCCACCCGTTTGTGGAGAGGGGCTTCCATGCGAATATGTAAACTGAGGGCTTCACCTGCCCAAGTAGAAACATTGTTACCCTTGTCGCGTGCTTGGCGGCGGGGCCGGGAGAGGAGCTCCGGGTTGATCCTACTGCATGCGGCCGCATCAGCGGTCGATCTACACTCTAGGCCGAGCCTTGCTCTAGGCCGAGCATCGCTCCAGGCCGAGCCTCGCTCCAGGCAGTGCCTCGCTCCAGGCCGAGCCTTGCTCCAGGACGAGCCTTGCACTAGGCCAAGCTTGCTGCTCGGAAGAGAGGGAGGTCGAGGTGTGCTGCTCCAGGCGGCCGGGAGAGAGGGAGAGGGGCGGTCGTGCCCCGCCGTGCCGGTGGCCGGAGAGAGAGAGGGGGCAGGCGGCCCCTTGCTGTTCCAGGCCGAAAGTGAGAGAGGGAGGCAGGGGCTCGGGTTGCCACTACAGGCGGCGGCGGCGGCGAGAGAGAGGAGGTGGGCTTAGGCCGCTGCTCCAGGCGGCCGGAGGGAGAGAGAGAGGCGGCATGGGTCGGCGGCTCCAGGCCGAGAGAGATAGAGAGAGAGAGGACTCGGTTGTCCTGCTCCAGCCGACGAGAGAGAGAGGGAGGGAGCGGGGATGCCGTGCTCCAGCCGACGAGAGAGAGAGGGAGGGGGCGGGGTTGTCGTCTTCCATCCCGAACCCTAGTCCCGGAGTCCATAAATATCCCTACTGCCTTTTTTTCTTTTTTATCTCCTTCTCCTTTTTCTTTTTCCATTTTTTTGTCTTGCTGTACCCCCCTACCCGCCTCCTAAAATCCCTGCCCCTCCTCCTTTATCTTATCACCTATATATAATATATATATAATATATTATATATATTATAATATAATATATATAATATATATATATATAAATCATAAACCTATGCGCATAAAACCTCCGCACGCATGCACGCACGAGGACCCGCACGTCTTCGAACGGGGTCGCACCAACTCGTCGCCCATAACACGCCCCTAGGCTGATATTTGGGGACGGTCCCACTCGCCCGGCTACGGGGTTGTACACTACTCCTATGCCCGTGACCGCACCAGTTACTTTAGGCAATCTAGTCAAACGATATAGAGCGGGTACAAATCAGCTCTTTGTCATTGCTCAAATTGGAATTGCCACTCATCGGTCAACAAGATGTTGGTCGACATTGTAACACCCCAAATCCCAGGATTAGGAAAAAGTTGGGTGACACGGCCTGGGACACGGGCGTGTCCCAGGGCATGTCCTGCTCAGGTGAGTAGCCGGCGAGTGGTCAACGAAAATCTGTTCTAAGGAAAATGAGGGCAGGGCGTGTCTGCTGCCGTGTGTGGGCACACGGCCTGTGACACGGGCGTGTCACAGGCCGTGTCCTTTGTGGGATGTGCCCAAGGCATTTGAGGCCTGGCGAACACGGGTAGGACACAGTCGTTTTTTAGGGTACAGGGCCTGTGACACAGCGTGTCACTGGTCGTGTCCCAATCAGGATGAAGTTGGTTTTATGTAACCTGATGTACACGACCACAGACACGGGCACGTCTGAAGTCGTGTTAGGTGACGCGGCCCGTGACACGGGCGTGCCACATGGCCATGATTTGGTCTGGATGAGTCGGTTGTGTACCGCTTAAGGAACACAGTCTGTCACACAGGAGTGTCACAGGCCGTGTCAGGCAAAAAAATAGCCTTTTGTGGCAAAATCGTGGCCATCCATTTTCTCAGCTGGGATCCAATGGCTGAGAGCCCTCCCTGCTTCCTTAAGGCCGAAAACTTAGAAGGAAATTCTCATTTGAGTTAGGCCATCTTATTTTTAAAACCTAGAGAGAGAAAGAGAGGAAGAAGGAGGAGGATGAGGAGGAGCCGACCACTGGTGGAGCTGCGGAGTTCCTGTTCACAATCTGAGGCTAGCGTTGTGGAGGCGAAGCCGCTGCAGTGCTTTCCAGCCGACTAGGAATCCATGGCTCCGAAGTGATCTTGAAGGGTAACGACCTTTCTTCCTAGCCATGTGAAGGCTTCCATTTTGGCATGTACATATGATTCCCCTACCAGAGCGTGGCTTGTTATGGGAGTCTCTTGGGTTGACTCAGGGAATCCCTACTCATTTGGCATATAGATCCGAAAATGGAGTACGGAATAGGCATGCTGTATGAAGCTCATCTAGACAGGTTGGTCTGGATTGGTGATGTTGCATATACTCATCGGAGAAGACTCTGTGATAAACATGTAGTTTAGGAGTCGATGAATTAAACCTGTGAAGGGCAGTAGCAGGAAGTACTGGAGTGGTAGTGCAGGAAAATACCCATATAATGCTTCTGCTGAATGGGTTGTACCTGTGAAGGGTAGTAACAAGAAGTACTGGATTGGAAGTCCAGGAAATACCATTGATGCTTGGAATGTTTGATGGGCTGTGCCTGTGAAGGGGAGTAGTAGGAAGTACTGACTTCGCTGTCCAGGAAAATACCCTCAAGTGAATGTTATGATGTACGGTTAAGCCTAGGGATGGAAATTGAGTTCTGTCACTAACGCGAGGCATAGCTCCTAGGTAACCGTTGAATGTGAAGCCAGGTCCATGAGAATGGGTTGGTTATGTGTGAGTTGATAAGCTCACCTAAAGGAAACAGGTAAGCTGAAACCGACCCGCGCCTTTTTTGTAGCCGCGAGTATATTTGTATTCGGTGATGGCAAGGTGACTTGAGCAACGAGGGTGGCTGATCCGACCTGCGTTATGTCCATCAAACTTGAAGACCTGAGAGTATGGTCTGTTGGAGCGTAGAGCAAGTGTCTTAGGCATGCGCATCATGACACAATAAGGGGCTACGGGCCAATCCCGGGTCATTAAGACTGAAGTCTCCAGGTACACGCCATGGAGCAGAATGCTCAATCTTACCATTGGGTTGTAGCCCTGATATGGTGGTGGGACCCTGGTTCACCGGTACACCAAGAATATGCCCTGAGTGCACAGATCATCGGACCACGTGGCTGATGGTTGTGATGGAATGTATGTGTGTGAGAGTACAATGTATGAATATATATATCTACCTTTGAAATGCTATGCTTGTAGGGAAGGAATACCACTGCCCCGGGAAAGGGTTAAGGTCGTTATAAATTGGTAAGCTGAATGCTGACCGTTGCCTTGTTTGCCATCATTGGGTGGGTTGTCCCTATGCAGGTGCTGGAGAACCAAGCAGGACACATAAAGACTGAAGTCCATGCTGCTGCTACAACTGACGCAGTTGCTAGCCCTTGAAGTCTAAGCATAAAATGTTGTGTTTTGTTTATATATGGCCGGCATGCGGGCCAATGTTTGGGAGCCACTGTTGTAAAAGTACTTGTAAGGCAATAAGGCCAATTAACTATGTATTTGGTGAACATTCCTATGATATATAAATATGGATTTTTATATGGTGGACATTCATGCTTCGAGTTCTGTTTCTTGTTTTAAGCTTCTGTTAGAATGGTATGAGTTAGGATGCGCAACTCTGTTATCACTCCGTTATTTCGCCGCCTGTTTTGTGGTATATGGTGTGGGGCCCCGGTCGGACCTTCTATGATATACTATATGAACGTATGGAGATGTTACACTTTTGGTATCAATTGTCTCGGTCTTTCCCTTTCGAATTCGTGGTCGAATTCTTTTGTGGGGTGGCGAGCACGTGTACGTGCGAATCGCGTTAAATCTAATGAACTCTTGAATGTCCACCTTTGGAATGCAAATACATGTCTTTGAGGAACCTGTGCGTTCCTATTTTG
Organism: Platanthera guangdongensis; assembly: GCA_039583875.1. Taxonomy (NCBI): domain Eukaryota; kingdom Viridiplantae; phylum Streptophyta; class Magnoliopsida; order Asparagales; family Orchidaceae; genus Platanthera; species Platanthera guangdongensis. The sequence goes on from CM077149.1 coordinate 85,038,432, forward strand.
TTGTGATTGCATGTGTGATGTCACTAATGTGCGTGTCTTGCTCACCTATAGGTGATGCAAAGTGGTACTGGGTAGTCGGAGCCCCAGCGTTCTAATGAAAGTACGGGACCAGCTGAGGTGCGTACCTCCGCCTTCTGAGGAAACTGTGTGATTAGTTGCGGAGGCATTGTTTGCCATGATTCAAGCACAGCCGATTGGGCAAGCGCAGCCGGTAGTGAGGCCAGAACAGGTTATGGCGAGGCCAGAACCTATTGCGGCTGTTGATCCTCGAGCAGCTGAGAAGCAGTTGAGGCAGTTCATGAGCTTCAATCTGCCTATGTTTTCGGGCGTGGGGTCTCCCACGTAGGCGGAGGACTGCTTATCGCACGTCAAGCGGATAATGACGGTGATTAGGACGGAGGAAGTTCAGAAAGTCACCTTAGCCACCTTCTTACTGGAAGAAGAGGTGCGTTTATGGTGGGATGAGATGGAAGTACACCACTTAGCGGGGAGGCCGTTAACACAAGTGTTGATTGAGGAATTCTCTCGCATGTTCCTGGCAAAGAACCTACCAGCGTCATAGCGCATTGCCATGGAAAACAAGTTCCAAAGTCTGACGCAAGGAAAATGCAGTGTTGAAACGTACATGCATGAGTTAACGAGGTTGGAAAGGTATTCGGGTTCAATCTATGCCGATGAGCAGCGGAAAACGAACAGTTTCTATGAAGGATTGCGGGACGAGTTGCGATTCCTGCTTTCTAGTTCAGTGAACCAAGGCTTCCAGGCATTGGTGGACACTGCGTGCGCACTGGAAAAGGACATGAAGAGGGTGCAAGGGATGTGGGCCTTGGCTATAACAAAGCCAGAGTTCAAGGCACCTCAACTTGGGAAATCATACTATAAGAAGAAGTGGGGCAAGAGGTCCAATTCGACTAGAGAATCTCCTTCTATGGTTGCTTCGGGAGCAACGCCAGGGGACACTTCGAGGCCGGAGACTCGTACGTGCTTTACTTGTGGACGGGTGGGGCATATAGCCCGTGATTGTCGGGTTATTCGCCGAAGGGAGAAAAGAAGGCGGGAGCGTCCTATGCTGAGAATGGAAAGGCGGTGGTGGAGTCCTATGCCTCCCAGACGCAGCCCCGAGTCTACCATCTTGGCCTGTAGGAGGCCATTAAATAGAGTGATGTCGTCACAGGTACGAGTTAAGTTATTGATTGCTTTGCGTATTGCATGCTTTCTTTATTGCATATTGGTATGCGGCTTGTGTGTGTGACATGGTTGCCATAGTCTTTGTGATGATTCGGAACACGCTGGCGCGAGCACTGTTTGATACGGGTTCTTCGCATTCTTTTCTGTCTAAAGATTTCATAGCTCGAGTTGGGATACCTAGTCGTATGAAGATAGATAGCGTCAGGGTAGTGTTACCGAATTGTTGTTTGATGCTTGCTGATAAGGTTTGCGATGCAGCGGTGCAAATAGGAGGTCTGAATTTCTGTTTGACTGCATCTATATTGTCGATAGCAGAATTCAACATGATCTTTGTTATGGATTGGCCCGCGGAGCAGCATGCCTTGATTGATTGTAATGCCAAAGAGATCACGTTGGGCCAGAATACCGAGCAGGAGACTAAGTTCGCGGGTATGCGAGGAGTGGGCGGGATGTTGATGTCTACACTCCAAGTTGTTAAGGCTATTTGGAAGGGCGCGGAGTGCTACTTCACGCTGATTCAGTCTGTTGATCCCAAGGCTGGTGTAAGCGATGTTCCGGTTGTATCGAAATTTGCAGATGTGTTTCCCAAGGATCTCCCTGCGCTACCACCCCTGCTAGAGGTTGACTTCACGAACGAGTTGGTGCCAGGTGCGAAACCTGTGGCCCGCTCGCCATATCGCATCGCGCTAAAGGAAATGGAGGAGTTGAAAGTCAAACTGCAAGAGTTGCTGGAGTAGGGTTATATATGCCCAAGCATGTCACCATGGAGCACGTCTGATCTGTTTGTAAAAAAGAAAGACGGTGGTTTGCGGTTATGTATTGACAACCGCGAACTGAATCAGCTGGCAGTGAAGAACAAGTATCTGATTCCACAGATTGATGTGTTGCTCGATCAGCTGGTGGGCTCAACCGTCTACTCCAAGTTGGATTTGAAGTCTGGTTATTACCGTTTAGGATTCGGGAAGATGACATTCCCAAGACCACATTTGGAACACGTTACAGGCATTATGAGTTCACGGTAATGTCGTTTGGGCTGTGCAATGCGCCATCGGTGTTTATGGACCTGATGCACCGAATGTTCCGAGAGTACCTAGACTTGTTCGTGATTGTGTTCATTGATGATATCTTGGTATACTCAAATCTAAAGACGATCACGAAAACCACTTGCGGTTGGTGTTGCATGCTTTGAGGAAGAATAAGCTCTATGCCAAGTTTTTGAAGTGCGGGTTTTGGCATCGCCAGTGGCTTTTCTAGGCCATGTGGTAAGCGGAGAGGGAATAGCAGTTGATCCGACAAAGATACGGGCCATACAGGAGTGGCCAGTGTTGTCTTCGGTGGTCGAAGTCAGGAGCTTCCTTGGACTGGCGGGCTACTATAGACGGTTTGTGGAAAACTTCTCGCGGATCATTTTGCCTCTAACCACACTGACGAGAAAGGATCAGAAGTTCGTTGGAATGCTGGAGTGCGCGGGAGCTTTTGAAGAGATGAAGAGTCGGTTGACCATGGCACCTGTGTTGACATTGCCATATGGTACTGACGGATTCGAGATCTACAGTGATGCTTCAGGGAGCGGCTTAGGTTGAGTTCTTCTGCAAAATTGAAAAGTGATTTATTATGGCTCATGCCAATTGAAGGTGCATGAAAGAAATTTTCCCATCCACGACTTAGAGTTGGTGGAGGTGATCTTTGCACTGAAGTTATGGAGGCATTATTTGTATGGTGTGAAAGTGTAAATCTCTACGGACCACAAGAGCCTAAAGTATTTGTTGGAGAAGAAGGACCTGAATATGTGACAACGAAGGTGGCTGGAGTTCCTTGGGGACTACACCTTTGTGATTCATTATACTCCCGACAAGGGAAATGTGGTTGCTGATGCCTTGAGTCAGAGGGATCCGGCAAGGGCAAGTTGGTTGTAGAGGCACGATGAACGTCTAATCCAGGAGTTAGAAGTGCTAGAGATTTCTTGTGTTTACAAGCATTGTACAACTAATGCCTGTTTGAACTGGACGGATGTGCAGTGTGACCATACGGACAGGGTTCGACTAGCAACGGAGCTGGATGAGAGTCTCCAGCGCTATGCCAAAGACGGGCCAGAGGGCAAATTCTCCTGGGATGACGGACTTTTGCGGAAGGAGGGCCGTTTGTGCGTCCTGAGTTTGGGTAAGTTACGAGAAGAGTTGATGTACGAAGCTCATTGTACAAAGTACTCAATTCACCATGGGAGCACAAAGATGTTCAGAAACATGAAGAAGCTGTTCTGGTGGGCAGGACTGAAGAAAGATGTCGCTCATTATGTGGCCAAATGCCAAACTTGTGCTTTGGTAAAGGCGGATCGCCAGAATCTCAACTGTTTCTTGAAGTCGTTACCGATTCTTGAATGGAAGTTCGATGATATTTCCATGGATTTTGTGCATGAGTTGTTGCGATCTCAATGCATGAACGATTCAATATGGGTGATTGTAGACCGGTTGACAAAAGTGGCTCACTTCCTTCTGAATAAACGGGACGATTCCATGGAAAGTTTGGCAAAGATGTATGTTGAATGGATTGTACGACTACACGGTGTTCCTCGGAGCATCACAAGTGATCGAGATGGGTGCTTTACTTCGATTGATTAGAGGCTGGTCCATCAGCTGTTGGCCACGAAACTGATGTTCAGTACGGCCTTTCATCCTTGCCAGACTGAAAGAACCAATAGGACAATGGAGGATATGCTCTGCATGTGAGCCCTGGATTTTGGGAGGAGATGGAAAGATCATCTCTATCTGGTGGAGTTTGCCTACAACAATAGCTACCAAGCGAGCATCGGTATGGCACCGATTGAAGCTCTGTATGGTCGGAAGTGTCGTACGCTGTTAGCTTAGGCAGAAGCAGGCAAATCCAAAGTGTATAGGCGTAATGAAGTCAAAGAAGCGAACTCGATAATACGCACTATCCGAGAGCGGCTACTGATAGCAAAGGATCGTCAAGCGAAGTACTACAACGCTAAGAACCGGAACGTGGAGTTTGCGGTAGTTAATTGGGTATACTTGAAGATCAAACTCTTCAAAGGAGTGTCCAGGATTCGGTGAGTAAAAAAGTTGAGTCCTACATATCTTTGTCCATTCGAAGTGGTATAACAAATTGGGGAAGTTGCATATCGGCTATCTCTTTTGGCAGACTTGGGTGGATTACATGATGTGTTTCACATCTCGTTCTTCGGAAAGGCATCAAAGATCCACCTCAAGTAATCGCGAATGATCGTGTGTCAGTGGAGTATGGGCTAACGATGAAATTTCGGCCCATTCAGATCAAGGATCGTGCCGACAAACAGTTGCGGAATAAGATGATCGGGATGGTCAAAGTCCACTGGGACAATTGCGGCCGTGAAGATCTAACATGGGAGCGAGAGCAGACTATGCGAGCTGAATTTCCCGAGCTCTTTGTGTAACTGTTATGCAGTGTGTATCAGGTTGTATTAAATGATTCTGGAATAGAATATTTTGTGTTTGAGTTCCTTCCTGTGTGCAAATTTCGGGGATGAAATTTTTATAAGGAGGGGAGGGTTGTAACACCCAAAATACCAGGATTGGGAAAAAGTTGGGTGACACGGCCTGGGATACGGGCGTGTCCCAGGGCATGTCCTCCTCGGGTGATCAGCCGGCGAGTGGTCGACGAAAATCCGTTCCAAGGAAAATGAGGGCACACGCTATCTGACACGAGCGTGTCAGAGGCCATGTCCTCCTCTGGTCTACGAACTTCAGTTCGAAGAAATTGCGTTGGGGCGTGTCTGCTGCCGTGTATAGGCACACGGCCTGTGACACGGGCATGTCACAGGACGTGTCCTTGGTGGTATGTGCACAGGGCATTTGAGGCTCGGTGAACACGGGTAGGACAAGGTACTGTTTTATGGTACATGGTCTATGATACGGGCGTGTTACTGGCCATGTCCAGATCGGGATGAAGTTGGTTTTGTGCAACCTGATGTACACGGCCACAGACACAGGCATGTCTGAAGGCGTGTCGGGTGAAACGGCCCGTGACACGGGCGTGTCACATGGGCGTGTACTGGTCTGGATGTGTCGGTTGTGTACCGCTTAAGGTACACGGCCTGTGACACGGGCGTGTCACAGGCCATGTCAGGCAAAAAAATAGCCTTCTGTGGAAAAATCGTGGTCGTCCATTTTCTCAGCTATGATCCAATGGCTGAGAGCCCTCCCTGCTTCCTTAAGGTCGAAAACGGAGAAGGAAATTCTCATTTGAGTTAGGCCATCTTCTTTCTAAAACCTAGAGAGAGAAAGAGATGAAGAAGGAGGAGGAGGAAGAGGAGCCGATGACCGGTGGAGCTGCGGAGTTCCTGTTCACAATCTGAGGCTAGTGTTGTGGAGGCGAAGCTGCTGCGGTGCTTTCCAGCTGACTAGGAATCCATGGCTCCGATGCGATATTCAAGGATAACGACCTTTCTTCCTAGCCATGTGAAGGCTTCCTTTTTGGCATGTGCACATGATTCCCCCAACAGACGGTCGCTTGTTATGGCTGTCTCTTGGGTTGATTCAGGGAATCCACACTCATTTGGCATATAAATCCAGAAATGGAGTACGGAATAGGCATGCTGTGTGAAGCCCATCTGGACAGGTTGGACTGGATTGGTGATGTTACATATACGCAACGTAGAAGACTCCGTGATAAATGTGTAGTTTGGGAGTCGACGGGTTAAACCTGTGAAGGGCAGTAGCAGGAAGTACTGGAGAGGTAGTCCAAGAAAATACCCGTATAATACTTGTGCTGAATGGGTTGTACCTGTGAAGGGTAGTAACAGGAAGTACTGGATTGGAAGTCCAGGAAATACCCTTGATGCTTGGAATGCTTGATGGATTGTGCCTGTGAAGGGGAGTAGCAGGAAGTACTGGCTTGGCAGTCCAGGAAAATACCCTCAAGTGAATACTATGATGTACGGTTAAGCCTAAGGATTGAAATTGAGTTCTGTCGCTAACGCGAGGCGTGGCTCCTAGGTAACCGTTGAATGTGAAGCCAGGTCCGTGAGAATGGGCTTGTTATGTGTGAGCTGATAAGCTCACATAAAGGAAGCAAGTAAGGTGAAACAAACCCGCACCTTCTATATAGCCGCGAGTACCTTGGTATTCGGTGATGGCACAGAGACTTGAGCAACAGGGGGTGCCTGATATGACCTGCGTTATGTCCGTCGAACTTGAAGTCCTGAAAGTGCAGTCTGTTGGAGCGCATAGCAAGAGTCTTAGGCCTGCGCACCAAGATACAATGGGGGGCTACGGTCCAATCCCGGGTCATTAAGACTGAAGTATCTGGCTGCATGTCATTAAGCAAAATGCTCAATCTTACCGTTGGGTTGTAGCCCTGATATGGTGGTGGGACCCTAGTTCGCCGGTATACTAATAATGTGCCCTGAGTGCACGGATCGTCGTACCGCATGGCTGACGGTTGTGATGGAATGTATGTGCATGAGGGCATAATGTATGAATATATATGTCTGCATGTGAAATGATATGCCTGCAGGTAAGGAATACCACTACCCCGGGAAAGGGGTAGGGTCGTTATAAATTGCTCAGCTGAATGCTGACTATTGCCTTGTTTGCCACTGTTGGGTGGGCTGTCCCTATGCAGGTGTTGGAGAACCAAGCGGGACACATAAAGGCTGAAGTCCCTGCTGCTGCTACTGTTGCCGCTCCTGCTAGCCCTTGAAGGCTAAGCTAAAAATGTTGTGTTTTGTTTATATGTGGACGGCATGCGCGCCAATGTTTGGGAGCCACTGTTGTAAAAGGACTTGTAAGGCCATAAGGACAATTAACTATGTATTTAGTGAACATTCCTGTGATATATAAATGTGGATTTTTATATGGTGGACATTCATGCTTAGAGTTCTGTTTCGTGTTTTAAGCTTCCGTTAGAATGGTATGAGTTAGGATGCGCAACTTTGGTATCACTCCGTGACTTCGCCGCCTGTTTTGTGGTATATGGTGTGGGGCCCCGGCCGGACCATCTATTATATACTATATGAACGGATGGAGTTGCTACATGCATATCCCTTGCCATTAATAATATGCATAATCGAGTTATGTCCACAACTGTATCACATGACCACAACAGCTGGGCACTTTCGGCTCTCATCTTCACATGGGTTGGCTCTCATAGCAACCATATTTGGGCTCTCCAGGATCTCATCTCAACATGATACCCATCTAATCTCATATAAACAGGCTTATCAACCACAATCATCAATTCTTTAGGAGCTACCACCAGTAGTATCTCTACCGTCATGTAGTAGGGGACAGAATCTAATTTCTTCCCCCAAGTTGGGTATTTTCCTAGAGACCATCTCTAGTACTCTCACTACAGCAATATGCAAACCTCATAACTTCGTAAACTACACGTTTAATCATGTAGTCTTCTCTGACATGCAATCAAACATCACCAATCCAGACCAACATATACGGATGGACTTCACACAACATGCATATTTCGTACTTCGATTCTGGATTCTATATGCAAGTTCGATAATGGGGATATCAACAATAAACCCGTTGGAAATCTCTCGTTCTTCAACTATTGGTGAGAATTTCCATGTTCATGTTAAATAAGGACTTCACTTGTCCAAGGAGAAAGGTCGTTACCCTTGTCGATCATTTAGGAGCCATGATCTTGCACTTGATCCGGGTAAAAATGATCACCACACCTTCCTATCTACGGATCTAGCTTCGACTCGCAAATCTGACCACAAGAATACCTTCACATCAGGGCTTGATCAACCTTGCACTCCATAGTTAAGCGTGCTTGGGCGAGAGTAGTACTGGGATGGGTGACCTCCTGGGAAGTCCCCGTACGGCCCAGCTTAACTGTCGAGTTCGCTCATCAAAGGGAGGCTGCGGCCACCAACAACCCGCCTGTAGAGGGAGAGGGGTTGGGGTGCTTGGGCTGCAGCCCGGTAGCGTCGCCTAGAGCGGAGCCATGACGATGTCACGTTGGATCGGCTAGGGGCGTTACAATAAAAGTGCACTTTTATTGTAATGCCCCTAGCCAATACAATGTGACAGCGTCACGGCTCTGCTCTAGGCGACGCTACCGGGCTGCAGCCCAAGCACCCCAATCCCTCTCCCTCCACAGGCGGGTTGTTGGTGGTCACAGCCTCCCTTTGATGAGGTAAACTCGATAGTCAAGCCCGCACTACGAGGACTTCCCAGGAGGTCACCCATCCCAGTACTACTCCAGCCCGAGCACGCTTAACTATGGAGTTCTTTCAACTCTCATCACCAATTGAGCTGCAGCTCAATTGGTGATGAGGAGTGAAGGAACTCCATAGTTAAGCGTGCTTGGGCGAGAGTAGTACTGGGATGGGTGACCTCCTGGGAAGTCCCCGTACGGCCCAGCTTAACTGTCGAGTTCGCTCATCAAAGGCAGCTGCGGCCACCAACAACCCGCCTGTGGAGGGAGATGGGTTGGGGTGCTTGGGCTGCAGCCCGGTAGCGTCGCCTAGAGCGGAGCCGTGACGCTGTCACGTTGGATCGGCTAGGGGCGTTACAATAAAAGTGCACTTTTTATTGTAACGCCCCTAGCCGATCCAACGTGACAGCGTCACGGCTCCGCTCTAGGCGACGCTACCGGGCTGCAGCCCAAGCACCCCAACCCCTCTCCATCCACAGGCGGGTTGTTGGTGGCCGCAGCCTCCCTTTGATGAGGTAAACTCGATAGTCAAGCCCTCACTACGGGGACTTCCCAGGAGGTCACCCATCCCAGTACTACTCCAGCCCGAGCACGCTTAACTATGGAGTTCTTTCAACTCTCATCACCAATTGAGCTGCAGCTCAATTGGTGATGAGAGTTGAAAGAACTCCATAGTTAAGCGTGCTCGGGCTGGAGTAGTACTGGGATGGGTGACCTCCTGGGAAGTCCCCGTAGTGAGGGCTTGACTATCGAGTTTACCTCATCAAAGGGAGGCTGCGGCCACCAACAACCCGCCTGTGGATGGAGAGGGGTTGGGGTGCTTGGGCTGCAGCCCGGTAGCGTCGCCTAGAGCGGAGCCCTGAAGCTGTCACGTTGGATCGGCTAGGGGCGTTACACACTTGCTCTCTTAGCCTTCTCTTTCTTCTACCTCAGGATCCAAGAGAGAGAGAGAGACAGAGAGAAAATGAGAGAAAATAAGAAAGAAATCTCATCTCAAGCCTTTATTCAAAATGCTACCGACACGCGGTACCGTGCTTCTACCACACAATAGGTCAAGCGGTTGCAGCTTGACCCAGTTGGCACCGTTTCATTGCTCAAAGACCGCCTCAACCTTATCCAACACGTGGCATGCTACCGTGAGCGTTATTGCTGGGCAGTACTATCTAGAGACAAGGGTCGACGTATTCATTGGCTACCGTCGTGCGGTATCATCCTACATCCATGCGGTACCTACCAAAGATGTTGGTTTATTAAAATCAACTGGATACCACAAACACTTGCTCTACCACCTTGTGGTAACCTCCAGTGACCAACAACCTATTGTTTTCAGGAATTTTGGGGTATTACAATTCTCCCCTCCTGTAAGATATTTCATCCTGAAATTTACACATAACAGGAAACAACACAGAACTACAAACCATATCAAATGTAGCTCAACAGAATAGTTCAGGGAACTCTTCTCGCTTGGTCTGCTCGCGCTCCCAAGACAATTCCACAAACTTTGACAATTCCGATTTATTTATTCCGTAGTCGTTTGCTATTCATGTCCTCAATTCAAATGGGCTGAACTTTCATCGTCAACCCACTATCAATCGTAATTTGATCTGCAATAACCACTTGCGTAGACTCTTGCACAACATTCCGCAGCACCGATATACAAAACACATTTTGCAAACCACTGAGTTCAGCTAAAGTTTCAGCCAATAAGCAACTTCACCAATTCGCTCAACAATTTCAAATGGTCCAAGGTATCTCGGACTCAGCTTTTTTAATCATCGAATCCTCGATATGCCTTTGAATGATTTTATCTTGAGATAAACCCAATCGCCATCTGCAAACTCAATGTTTCGGTGCTTGGCATTGTAGTATTTTTCCTGCCTATCTTGCACAACCAAAAATTATTCTCGAATCAAATGTATCATTGAAGTCACATCTTCGACGTCTTTTTGTTAATAAAGCTTCGATTTACTTGTTTCTACCCAAGTCAACGGAGTATGGCATTTCTTACCGTATAAGGCCTCAAAAGGCACCATTTGAATACTGCTTAGATGTTATTATTGTTGGCTAATTCGATCATAAAGAGATGGTCCTCCAACCTCTTCCCGAAATCTAGGGCGAACATGCAAAGTATATCTTCCATCATTCTATTTACCCTCTTTTTCTGACCATACATACTGAATCTCAGCATGGTATCCAATAGTTGATGAATAAGCTTCCAATCATTTGACTTGAAACATCCATCTCGGTCACTAATGGTAATACAGGGCACACCGTGCAATCGTATGATCTGTTCAACATAAAGTTTGGCTAACTTTTCCACTAAATTGTCCCTTCGATTCAGAATGAAGTGTTCTACTTTTGTCAACTGGTCCACGATCACCCAAATGGAATCTGATAAGCCCGGAATCCGTGACCTGTCCGCGCAGCTTTCCAGACCGGGCGACCTGATTATTCAAGCCGCCAAGCCTCCCAAGCAGGGCGGTCTCCATGTCAGGCTGCTGCCAACGCCGACCCTGCTCAGCGACAAGGCCCAAGGACCCAGCCATCAGCTCGCCAGGAGGAATCCGCCAGGCCGCACAGCTTCCCTCCTTTCTTGTTTCTTTCTCTTTTGCTTCCCCTCACCTCTGCCCGGTTCTCCTGTACACCAGGCAGCCGGTAACTTTAGCCCTGCCCGCTTGGGCAGGCCCCCGAGCCTATAAATAGGGGGAGGGTGCACTCCCCAAGATACGCTGACATGTATCCAGGAGCTCGCCTATTAAGAGGTGCGGTCTCAAGTCTAGTGTTTTGAGGCTTGTAGTCCGGCCGGCTTCCGCTTTTTCTCCTTCGTGTAACTGTTTCTCATTTTTAGTAAAGGAAAGCCCGCCGCAAGAGTGGCATTTAAGCCGCGGCGGGCGAACTCTGCTGTTGCCCCTGCCAGCTGCCTCTTTTCCTGCCCTTTAGCTGCGACCGCTAGTAACCGATTGGTCGACAATCTCCTCCTTTCCTCTCTATTCCCCGGTGTTCGAACCGTTAGCTGGTGGTGCCCGACTCCTGATGAGTCCACTTTATATACCTATTTTCGGACTCATCTGGGCTAGTTTTCACGAGGGTGCACTTCACTTTTAGTTCTTTATCGTTCCTATTTCATCTAATCTTTATTTCCATAGGAAGTGCACATTTATGCCCGTGGTTGTGTATTTTGTTATTTTTATAGTTTGTACTCCCTTTTGTGATTGTCTGGAATGTCTGCACAGATTAGTGATTTGTTTTTCATTTCGGTACAGGGGTCGTGTGCGTGTTCCGGGATGGTTGCGAAACAGGAATACTGCGCACGATCATGGGATATAATGCGCACGACCACTGGTCGTGCGCCCCGGATCGTGCGCACTACTCTACGTTTTCCAGAATCAGCCTGGGGTAAGCGCACGACCAATGGACATATTGCGCACGACCACTGGTTGTGCGCCACTGATCGTGTGCATTGATTCCTCTTTTCTGGAGTCCTGTTTAGGTAATCGCACGATCATTGGACTTAGTGCGCACGACCACTGGTCGTGCGCCACTACTCGTGCGCATATCCCAGTTCTTCTTCCTGATATTCCATGCCAGTGCACACGAGCACTGGATATAGTGCGCACGACCACTAGTCGTGCGCCTGTGATCGTGCGCATTGTTCATTTCTGGTTTTGTATAAATAGCGCAGGTCTCGCCCTAATTCGAGAGAGGATCCGGAGCTCATTTTCTCCGCCGTTTTCCGCCTTCTCCACCGTTCCCCTTCATCTTCCACCCTAGGGAGGTGCTCCGGGCAAGCTTTCACCGCCAAATCCAAGCCGGAGCTTCCTCTCGGCCTTCTCCTTCATCCGTGAGCTTCAAGTAGGGTTTGACGCCATAGCCATCAAGCAAAGGAAAGCTAGCAAACTTCGTCCGCTATCGTGAGACGAAGAAGACGGGCCATTGGAAGGTGGTGAAAGCCCTTCTCTGCCCCGGATGCAGTTAAGGACCGAGCTTGGACGCGGAATGACAACCCGACAATTCCAACTGTGAATCCTCAGCAAGGCTTCGGATTCGGTCGATCTCTTGACTTGTTCTTGCTTTATTGTTGAATATTGGTGTTTAACTTTATTTATATTGATGAAGTATGCTTAGTTTGTAAAATGATTTTATACAATCATGTCTATGTGATTTTGTATGTTTTCGTTATTTGATTGAGTTGCGCCATATTCCATCCACCACCATCCACCCTTGCCGCACTAGCAATTGGTAGTGGCATGCGTTGCGAAGAGGTGCTCACGACCCTCATTCTGCCGTTCTAACCACCTCATCCGCTAGCCTTCTCGTCCATCCGCCTAGTGATTCGGTTCATAGCGGCCCGACTAGTCTTCCATCCCGCCTGGCGAAGCATCGCATAGCGGCGTTGCATAGGAGTAGTTGTTAGTATTTTATTTTCTGTTTCCGCAATACCAAACCTCCCCTTAGATAGCTCCGACCTGAGGACTTCAATCTCAAGTCCTCCTCGAAATTAACTCCACCTTACTGTGTTCCTTGTGAGATCGATACTTGGGAAAACCCCCATTTTATATTACTTGTGCGACCGGTTCACTACCGTGATCTTAAGCATCAAGTTTTTGGCGCCGTTGCCGGGGAACACAGTCGTGTGAGTTTTTGTAGAGGAAGATAAGAGATAGAAGCCCTTTTTCATTTGTTCATATCACTTTCTTCTTTGTTTTAGTTTTTAGCATTTGTGTTTGTTTTTATTTGTTCCTATTCTAGTTTTAATTTTGCTATAGCAGGTTTTCCTATTCTTTTATTTGTGTTGTGTAGTTAATTGTTGCTTAGAAACTTTCTGTTGGTGAATTATTCTTGTTGCACCATGTATTCTTATATGAATATCCGTTGCCGATGGTGTGGGGATTATAGGCATGGTAGTGATGAGTGTCGCACTGAAGAATGGGAGCATAATTCTCGTGGTTCTGTGTATGGAGCACCGTCTTCTTATGGTACTTCATACACCCAACCCAGGTCTTATGGCCACTCCTCTTCTACGCCTTCATCTTTTTCTTATTCCTCTCCGGTCCCACCTGTACCGAGGAGTAATGGAAAACGATGTTTGTGTTGTCGTAGCACCGACCACGTGTTGAAAATTGCGCAGAATTTCAGCGCCAGTTGGAGGATGATGATGAACCGGGTATCCGATTCATTCCATCCACCTCTCAATCGGCTGCCCCTTCTGATTCTGATGATATGTTCACAGCACCACCTTGTCTATGGGGGACTGCTACGGATATACCCATCAGACTTTCTGCTGATCGGTGTGACGACATTGTGGCACCGTCTCTCCCCATGCCCTCTTCCACTCTTGTTGCTTCACCCCCGGAGGAACCCGCACATATTTTCTATGATGTTGTTGTTCCTCCGCCTTCTTTGCAAGAATTATTTATCCCTACTTTTAGTGAGTCGGCTGATGATACCGTGATCGTGGATGATTCGGTGCCTGCGGTTGCACCGAAGTGGGATGATGACTCCACTATCTCCGACGGAGAAGGTGGATATTCGGAACACTATGGAGCACCCCGGTGGGATAAGGAATACCCTCTTTCTGATGTGGAGGTTTGCACCTCTTTATTAGACGAGGCCGTTTCTCTTGCCACCATGGACCTCGAGTTCTCGAATTCTCCCCGATACGACTCATATGACACCGACAGTGATCTATGCTTGGATCCTGCTGGGAGTGAGACCGGGACCACTCCCCCTATTTCTGATTATTTTAGTTCTTCTTCTCCTTTATTTCTTGATCCCTATTCTTTATCTAAGCCTGTGTAGGTTGAATCTCCACAGGTAAGTTGGGTTAACGTTGAGCCTTGCGCTCAGGCTGTCGACGAGTGCATCCTCTTGTGTGAGGAGGTTCCTACCTCCTTCACAGTGAAAGCCCCTGCCGTCACCTTCGCCCCTAGCGAACTTGTGGTGGACGAAACCTTGCTAGGCAAGGATTTGTTTTGTGGTGAGATGAGTGAGGACCAGGCCTCCTCCTCATCGTACTTCCTATTTCCTCTACCTGTGTTGGGCAGGTATTACTATTTAGGTAGAGGGGTAACTGTTCTATCGTCGTATCGGTACCCGTTACCGAAACGGATATTGGAACAGTTACCTGTGCATTTTTCTTTTCATAGGCCCATTAGCTAGAACCTTTTCGTAGCTGAATAAGTCGTGATGGGATGACAATAACCCCAGTAATTATCTTTTATTTTCTGCATTTTATTTTTCTTGTCTATTTTAATTTTAGCATTTCTTTTTGTATATTTTGTTTTGTTTTTGCGGAGCTCACCCCTGCAGGTATTCATGGAAAATCGCATTGGCGGGGTTGTGATTCTTCATATGGCGGGCCTGCTTCGGGTTTACACGCGTCTTCTGGTATGCTCACTAGCTGAGCATTGGGTAACCTCTTCCCTTAGCTCTTTATGATTTTTAATTTCTCCATCATATGATGTGTCGTTTAGTTTAAGTCTGGGGGAGAGCTAGTTTTGTTACCTTTTGCACGCACACATTTCTTGTGCATACTAGAAGCCTTTATTGATTTATTATGATTAGTTCATTGCACTGCACACCACTGCACCCACATGAGCGCGTGCTTAGCTTTTTGCCTGCTGCGAGTTAAACTCATTTCTTCGTTAGATTTGAGAAAATTATGGTACTGACATAGGATTGTGAGACGGAGTAAAATGTTGGCCTTGTTATGTTTCTAGTCAACTACTCTCATCTCGTGTAGAAATTGGAGTAGATTTAATTTTTCTGTATGCTTTTAGTTTTATATTTTTCTAATTGCGTAAATACTTTTTATTCTACTCAAAAGTTGGTGAATCCGGTGTGAATCCGACGGTAGCTTAGGGATGTGTGTAGACGGCTGTTAGGTTAGTATTGCTCGAGTCGGGAGGAGGGATAGTCTTTCTCGTTGGCTAAGAACTTGCCCCAAGCTATTCTTGAAGTATGGGTATAGGTTAGTCATGCATGAGTGTGATGTAGGCCATCATTTTGGCCCGGTTGAGCTTTGTACCATTCCTAACGTCTTATCCTCGCTAGCCCCGTTGTGCCTACCCCTCCTTTTGATTCAGCTCCACCATGATTTCACCAAAGCCTCATAGCCGATCCTAGTCGCACACCCAAGTTGAGCTTTAGTGTTTACATTTTAATGTTGGGGTGTGATGTGGTGATTTTACTTGTGATTATGTGGATGTGCTCCAATGTTATATTTGCTGAAATTGCAAAAATAAAAAGATGATTTGAAAAAAAGAAAAAAAAAGAGAGAGAACAATATTTGTAAAGAAAAAAAAAGAAGTGAAAAGCAAAAGTTTAATTGAAAATCTTTTTGGGAAATGTGATTATTTTTGGAGTAGGCGGTGCACACACCCATATGTAAAAGTTAAGTCTGGGGGTGTGGTGTACCCGCGTGTATTTTGCTTAGTAGAGGGATTCCTTTTATATTAGCTCATTTGGGTTTGGTGCTTAGCCATTCTTATTTATCATTGTTTACCTCACCGAAACCCAAGCCCCATGTCTTCACCTATAGTCCTACTGATTCGTGTGTGAACCAAACCAGTGTCGTGGAGAGAATGCGAAAAGGCAAGCATATGGCCACCAACATTGGTGGATTCCTTTGGAGGTTATCCTGAGCCCTGATCTTTGGCAATGCTCGCCTATCGATTAGTCTACTTTCTCCCTACGCATGACCGGATGATTCACCGTGATTCCATTTTTGAGTAATAATAAAATTTTGATACACATTGTGAAATGTATAAATTATTTTGTATACTTAGAAATTTCTTCTATTATATTTTTACGCGCGTGAGCATGCGACTTTGCATGGTACTTCGTATCGCAATTTCTTTGTTAACTAGTATTTTTCCCTTTCTGCTTAGATTTTGTTTGCTCAGGACGCGCAAACAGTTAAGTCTGGGGGTGTGATGGGTCCACGTTATATACCTATTTTCGGACTCATCTGGGCTAGTTTTCACGAGGTTGCACTTCACTTTTAGTTCTTTATCATTCCTATTTCATCTAATCTTTATTTCCATAGGAAGTGCACATTTATGCCTGTGGTTGTGTATTTTGTTATTTTTATAGTTTGTACTCCCTTTTGTGATTGTCTGGAATGTATGCACAGATTAGTGATTTGTTTTTCATTTCGGTACAGGGGTCGTGTGCGTGTTCCGGGATGGTTGTGAAACTGGAATACTGCGCACGATCATGGGATATAATGCGCACGACCACTGGTCGTGCGCCCCGGATCGTGCGCACTACTCTACGTTTTCCAGAATCAGCCTGGGGTAAGCGCACGACCACTGGACATATTGCGCACCACCACTAGTCATGCGCCACTGATCGTGTGCATTGATTCCTCTTTTCTGGAGTCCTGTCTGGGTAATCGCACGATCATTGGACTTAGTGCGCACGACCACTGGTGTGCGCCACTACTCGTGCGCATTATCCCAGTTCTTCTTGCTGATATTCCATGCCAGTGCGCACGAGCACAGGACATAGTGCGCACGACCACTGGTCGTGCGCCTGTGATCGTGCGCATTGTTCATTTCTGCTTTTGTATAAATAGCGCAGGTCTCGCCCTAATTCGAGAGAGGATCCGGAGCTCATTTTCTCCGCCGTTTTCCGCCTTCTCCGCCATTCCCCTTCATCTTCCACCCTAGGGAGGTGCTCCGGGCAAGCTTTCACTGCCAAATCCAAGCCGGAGCTTCCTCTCATCCTTCCCCTTCATCCGTGAGCTTCAAGTAGGGTTTGATGCCATAGCCATCAAGTAAAGGAAAGCTAGCAAACTTCGTCCGCTATCGTGAGACGAAGAAGATGGGCCATTGGAAGGTGGTGACAGCCCTTCTCTACCCCGGACGCAGTTGAGGACCGAGCTTGGACGCGGAATGACAACCCGACGATTCCAACCGTGAATCCTCAGCAAGGCTTCGGATTCGGTCGATCTCTTGACATGTTCTTGCTTTATTGTTGAATATTGGTGTTTAACTTTATTTATATTGATGAAGTATGCTTAGTTTGTAAAACAATTTTATACAATCATGTCTATGTGATTTTGTATGTTTTCGTTATTTGATTGAGTTGCGCCATATTCCATCCACCACCATCCACCCTTGGCTCACTAGCAATTGCTAGTGGCGTGCGTTGCGAAGAGGTGCTCACGACCCTCATTCCGCCGTTCTAACCACCTCATCCGCTAGCCTTCTCGTCCATCCGCCTAGTGATTCGGTGTATAGCGGCCCGACTAGTCTTCCATCCCGCCTGGCGAAGCATCGCATAGCGGTGTTGCATAGGAGTAGTTGTTAGTATTTTATTTTCTGTTTCTGCAATATCAAAACCTCCCCTTAGATAGCTCCGACCTGAGGACTTCAATCTCAAGTCCTCCTCGAAATTAACTCCACCTTACAGTGTTCCTTGTGAGATCGATACTTGGGAAAACCCCCATTTTATATTACTTGTGCGACCAGTTCACTGCCGTGATCTTAAGCATCAACTCCCTGTCCGTTTTCGTGCATCAACAGTTAACACGCGGCCTTCAGATCTCGACTAATCGATGAAATCAGCGGTCTAGGTAGTCAAACCGCTCTATCCTCTAGAGTTCGGCGGCCTGTCGAGCAAGCCGCGACTTCGCCGGCTAGGGGTTTTCAGCCCTCCTCCAGCACTGTAGAACCTGCAATTCTATCCGCTCGTTTTTCCGCCGGTCTTCTTGTCAGCTTGTTGCACCATTTAGCAACCCGTCAAGCCGCCGCTATTCTGCGGTCTCTTGAAAAAGTTTGGCTATTTTCCTCTTTTCAAGATGAATCCTGCAAAGGGTCAGAATAAATCGAGCCACATGTCAGTTGCTACAGATCTCTCTGAAGTGCAGGATTGTTCGTATTTTAATAATGATTCTGTTGACCCTCATAGAGAAATTTTTGCAAACAGTGTTGAGCGTGGACTAGAATCTGTTGCAAATGAACCTCTTTATAAGGAAGAAGAAGAGGCCCCTTCTCCATTCATTAATCGTATTCAGTGGGATACTGTCTCCGATAACTTCAGAGTACCGCGTCTCCCGGAGTATTCTGGATGTGATGATCCATTTTCTCACTTGCAAGCTTTTGAATCAGCTATTTCACTGAGAAACGTGTCAAATGGAGTAAAATGCAAACTCTTTGTTATATCTTTTGGCAATATTGCAAGGGAATGGTTTTATAGTCTCCCACCTCGATCAGTAACCAGCTTTAAAGATCTTCGAAGTCAATTTATTTCAAGATTCACTATTTACAGGAAGCGAAAAAGGGACGTTGGAGCCCTCTTCCGAATCAAGCAAGAAATTGACGAGTCTAATCCAGATTTTGTTGATCGGTTTCAAAAGGAGGTTCTGGATGTTTGTAGCGTCCATCAAGACTATTACTTGCATGCTTTCATAAATGCACTTCAAGAAGGCCCATTGAAATTCAAGCTCACCACAAAGTATCCCAAAAGCTACGGAGATCTTATTGATATAGTTAATACGTTCATAATAGGCGAAGAGGCAAATAAAGGTTATGTTTCGTTTCTGAATCGAATGGCTAAACAATCTCAAGGGACTTCTGGTCACCAGCGATCTGTTTCATCCCAAGATGTTTCACAAGTTGAATATTACAAGTCTCCTCCTTTTCTCCGGGATAAAACTCCAAAGTGTGAAAAAGGTTCAGGTAAGTATGTTAAGTTCAAAATTCCTATGGAAGATCTTTTGATAATCATTCAAGGAATGCCTGAGTTCAAGAAGCCTCGGCGTTTGAAATCGAAAATCAAGTATCGGCACGAGGAGCTTTTTTGCAAGTATCATAAAGATATTGTCCATCTAGCAGAAGATTGCATAGCTCTCAGAGAATTAGCTAATCAACTTGCAAGAGCTGGAAAGTTGCAAGAATATGTCATTCAGTAACTCTCTAAGGCAATCTTCCATTTCTTATTCAGTGGTCCAAGCAGGGTTTCCTCTTTCTTTATATGATAAAAAATGCTTATGATCAGAATAGTGTATAAAGTCCCCTTCGCAATTGGTATTAATGGGGCATGCTAAAACTTCAGACATATATCCTTTTGCCACATCCTTAACATTGAGCAAACGTTATCTTTTCATTTGAAGCTTATTCCTTAGCTTTACTTGTAATGCCAATATGCATGCATGTAGGGGCAAGAGCCCCTTTTGAATTCTTATGCTCTCCACATCCCGCTTGACATCAGTCGCAGATGTGTAGTGGAAATTCCGCTTGGCCTTCAGTCGCAGACATTGCGTACCCGTCCCGCTTGACTTCAGTCGCAGACATTACGTACTTATCCCGCTTGAACTTCGTCGCAGACATTGCATACTTGTCCCGCTTGACTTCAGTCGCAGATGTTGCGTACTTGTCCCGCTTGACATCGGTCGTGGATATTAAGAATTTCAATCCCGCTTATGTGTTCTTTGTGTGGAAAGTACTGTCGCACGCACCTGCCCACATTGACACATAAGTGCATATCTCCATCTATTTTTGCAGGACAACACGAGCCTATCCGCTACCTCGCGGTTTTACTAAACGGCCTGCACCGATTGTATAATTCATTACTCAGGCCGCGCGGTTACATTTTTCGGCTTAAGTATTTTGGCTTCCATGTGCCTACCTGCCAGATTATTTTTCATATATTTGAGAACTCGGCCGACTTACGTCTGTTAGTCAAGTCTGGGCCTAGTTTATCTTATTTGGTTTCCATATGCAAATTGCCGGTTTATTATTCATATGGACAGGAAGTCGGCCGACCTGTTTCTGGCAGCTAATTCTTGGCCTTGATCCGCCGACTTCTATGATATTAATTATACTAGTCGATCAGCGACCTGTCATCATAAAATTTTCCGGCTTCCATATGCCTATATCGGCCTGTATTATCGGAAGCCGAAGAGTATTTCTCTATTCTTGTTCTTTTTATCAAATGGGCAATTTGTTTCAGAGTTCGCCATAGCCGCAATCTTATACTTCAATGTTATGGATGTTTGGCGACTGCGACAGGTAGCCGCGCGGCTTAGCGGTCACGGTTTATGTATAAGCAAGCCGCAGTCATTCAGCTCTTCCAGCAGATAACATTGAGTAATTCATTAAGGCAAATTGCAATTTAATTTGTTAGCCGCTCGGCTTATTGTCGACGTGCATTCCGGAATAAACCGCAGGGAAATATATCTCTCTTGCGGATAACTTCGTTGAAGTCGCAGTATGAACTCAGACCGGTTTATATGCTAACATTTTATTAAATCGGAAGTTATACTGAGACCGCGCGGACTTAATCAAGTAAGAAAAGTGAGATGTAGTATAGAGAAAGGTAAAGTTGCCTTCATTTCTATTTCAGTAAGTGTTACAAAGCATTAATCACGCGGTTTACAAAAATAATACAGCATATTTCCAAAACAAGTTCAAAATACAAAAAACAAGTTAAAGAGTTTCTAATCGTCTGGTTTAAGCTTCTTAGCCGCAGGAGAATCTAAATCACCGCCATCACCGATATCGACGGGGGATTCAGTGTACTCGCTGATCGTCGCTGAGCTCCAAGAACCGCCAGAAGTTGTCGAGTCTGGCCGCGCGGTCTCAGATTCTTGACCGCCGGACTCAGACGATGTGCGTGCACTCCGGCTTCCCTGGCCGCCCTCTTCCTCGACGTCTTCCTCCTCCTCGCCGACTTCTTCCACGACCTTGCTCTTGCCCTTGATCGACCTGTAGACGTCGGCGACCTGCTCTTTCAGGGTGGGGTAGATGTCGGCACAAGTGAAGTCGGTGAAGCCGGTCGCAAAGCCGCCAAGGTCCCGGAGGTGGTTAAGCGCTCCATCGATCCCCTGGACGAGTTGTGGGAAGACTTTGTCTTTGAAGATGGGGTTGGCCGGGTTGTACATTTCCTGCAAAACAAAAGTAGAGATAAGGCCGCGCGGTTACAGTGTGCTAACCGCACGAGTATCGGTAACGGCTTACCGCCTCCCTTTCCTTTAGCCGTTTATTTTCTTCCTATTGTTCCTTTAACTGCCTCTTCAGGCCGCTATTCTCCTTCATCAGCTGCTTGTAGGCAAGGCCCATGAAGTGACTTGCAACGAAGCCCCTTGCCCCGACTTGCGCGGCTAGTCGCGGCAGGTCGTCTGGTGGAACTCGTCGCATCGCCTTCAAGTTGCGCTTGCCATACAGCGCGCCGCCAACCACGCTCACATGGCGGCTTACTTCTTCTCCCCCCCAGTAAGGGAGGGCGGTGGAGATCGTCACTGACTTGCCGTCCGGACTCCACCGCAAGGCCGGATCGCCGTGGACGTCCTTAAGGCTGCTGCCCGTTCCTTGCATCATAAACTCTCCAGAGGAGGCCGACTCCTCCTCCTCCACAACTCGCGCCGGCTTGGCCCGCCTCGCTCTCTTTTCTCTTTGAGTGAGGGTCAGGCCACCAGGAATCTGCGGCTTGTTCAGCGGAACCGCCACAACAGTTGCAAAGATAAAGGCAATGTTAGATTTCAGGCCCTGCGGCTAAGAATTCAGTTCGGTCGGCTTGGAGCTTACTGTCTTCCGCCTCTATTCCTTCTAACGATGGCAACAGCGAGATGTAGTGGTTTACATCAAGCCTCTCGCCTTTGAAGAAGTTGTAGATCTCCTTCTCCACGCCGTCCAAGCCGCCGCTGCCGAAGGCGGCCTCTTCGCGGACTTGCGGGTTGATTGGCAGTAACCCCAGGTTTCCCTCGAAGATGAGAAACCGCTCGGACCAGTTGGCGATCTTGTTTGCCAAGTTTACTATCTTTAGCCCTCTGCAGCCGAAGTAGAGGTGCCACCGGAAGATCTTTGTCCCGGAGACCGGGATAGACCACACCGAAAAGCATTCCCGGAAGAGCCTCATAGAGAAGCGGACTCTTTTGGACCTCAGGTAGGAGATGAAGCTATATATGGCGGCTATCGAATTTGTGGGTAGTTGTCCCGGCACAACTCCGTAATGGTCGAAGACCGCTACGGCCTCCATCATGACCGGGAAGCTGAGGCCGCAGTCAAAGTGGTCGATGGGGACCGCGATCTGATTCGCGTGGGAAGAATTAATCCGCTCGTCCTGTAGTAGAAGCCGCGCGACCAGCGGGCTTCCCTACATGTGCTTCTCAACGAAATCCTCCAGCTCGGCTTTTGTAAGCCGGCATTCTTTATGATCAGCAGAATGGAAAGCGGAGGCCGCGTCAGTCCTAACCGCAGTGGCCTTATCAGACCGCAATGACTTGGACTTAGCCCGCATCCTTTTTGATTTGTGATGAAATCTCCGGGGTCAGCTCTATTTATAGAAAATCTGTGAAGGTACAGTGCCCAACGTCAAATCGCGGCTAGTCATCACGCCGCGCGACCTAATCCTGCAGGAAATACAGATCAGCTTGGCAACCAAACCGCAGTTTAGTTCGTCAGTCCGCACGGTTATACCCCTGCACTTAGAGAAATTCCGTGGCACATCATGTGGATATCAATTATTTAAGCCGGCGCTCTATTCGGCAGACCGCGCGGTTACTATCCTATACTTTAGATTTTCCAGAACAAAGGAACAGGCATGTGGATTATAAATACAAACTGCGTAAGCCGCATACAGTTCGCCGCATAATAAAAATACAACAGTTTACAACAATCAAATTGTCCAACATCCAGCAGAAAAAAAATATATTACAACATAATATTCAATTGTCCGCGCGGCTTAGATCGCTCAAACCGCTCAGCCTTACTTATCACCTTCCGTCCTGTCTCATCCTATGTGCGCGACTTGTTCACCGGTCTGCACAATCGCAACGTACACCTGGCTAACCAGATTATGAAGCGCATGCAGAGACCGATGAACCCGCACAGTATCGCATTCTACTCTCGCAAATGGGATCATTGGGATCGCCTGACCCCCGAGCCCGCTTGGAACTGCGACCTGTTTAGGCGCCGCGGCCTCCGGTGGATTTGAAGTCTCGCTAGAGGCCGGGCAGCCAGTATCCGGCAACTCTCCAGAAGTTGGTAGTGCAGGCTGTTATTTTCCGCCGGTCTCCGCTGGCAGACCTTGGTCTTCGCCGTCCTCAGGATGTCTAATCTCTTCCTGTCTCCTTCTCGCCGCGCGGCCATCAGCAAATACTTCTCCGCCATTTCCTGCTCCAAGGCGACCTGCATCTCAGCAATCTTCGCCTCAGCGGTTTCCATCGCGGTCTGTAGCCTGACGGTCTCTTCTTCCATCGCGATCTGGAGCCTGGCAGTCTCTTGCTCCATCGCGGACTTCAACCTCACGGTCTCCTACTCAAGCGAAGTTTGCAACCTTGGGGTCTCTTGCTCCAGGGTGGTTTGCAACTCTTGGATCCTTTTTTCCGCGGCCTCCTGGGCAACCTGCTTCTCTTCGTCCTTAACCCGCGCGATTTTGGTGGCCGCATTCAAAGCCGCCTGCAGCATGCCGACCTCCTTCTGGAAGTCGGCCATCTCTGTCTCGTGAACACTTGGAGGCGGAGGCAATGACAGCATAGACATAAATGACGTCAAGTCGCCCGGTTTCATCGCGGTCTCCGGTACACCTACAGAAGAGAAACCGCAGCCAGGTTCAGCCGGATTGTTGCGACGTTCTAGTAAGGAAATCGGTAGGATAAGATCGCCGGTTTGATGTTTATCTCCTCCAGAGGCCGCGATATGGATTTTATCACTGGCCGCCTGAGCTGTTCAGGATCTATCCTCTTTAGCTTTTCTTTCCATAGTCGCTCGGCTTCCTTAGCTCGGCTTTTAAGTTGAGCCGTGGTCAGGAAAAAGCTGGCCGGCGGATTTAATATTATATTCGCCCCCTTCTTCCTTGACCGCGACTTGTAGAATTTAATAATTCGCCTAACGTCCCGGTGTTTACCTTGCAGCAATGTAAGTGTGGTCGCCACCAGCTTCTCGGCGATCAGCTTCTTCATCTCCTCCATCTTCTCTCGAAGCTTCAGTTTCTCGGCTCCTTCAAAAGCCGCCGAAGCCGGATCGCCAGGCTTCTCCCCAATAACCTGGACTTCGGGGCGGTCAACCTCCTCAGAGCCCGCTGGAGTCGACAGAAGAGCGTCCTGCTGCTGGAGGGTCTCCATGCCCTTGAGGAGCTCGCTAAGCGACTCGCTAACTGCGGGTGTACTCTCCAGTTCGCTCGGCTTGTAACCCGGTGTGGGCGGGTTCTCGGGTACCTCCTTCTCGTGCGGCCTGTGTTGAAGACTGTCCGCGCCGGTCTTTGCGGAAATATTCCGGTTTCTGGTGTGCAACTTCCTCATCTTCCTCTTCATCCTTTCTTCAAGGGTCTCACTCCTTTCCTTCCGCCGTTTCAAGGAGTCGAACACCTTTTCAGTCCGCTTGCGCTGTTCAGCCAAAATCCGTTCGGTCTCCTGCGCCTTCTCCGGCTCGTTGTCATCCACAACGATTATGTCGACCTTGTCCTGCAATTCGGACGGTTTCCCAGATTCAACACTTTTCTCCTCCGTCCCACCTATTTTCAAGTATGGTTCGCCTGATGGAGAGAAAGTCAGGTCGAAGGATTTGGCAGTTCCGGCTTGCGGTGGAGCAGTCTTCGAAACCGCTTTGGGATCTACTACGGCCTGCGATGATTCGCCGACGGTCTCGGGAGGCCTATTTTCAGATTTAGAAGCCGCTGAGGTCACCGGCTTCCCCATCTTCTTGGCAGGTTGTCGGGTAGAATCATCCGAGTTCTCACTCCGGCTTTGCTTCTTTTCTGGCAGTTTCTTGTTGCGGGCTAGCATTGATGACATAACATCCATCTTGTGAAAAATCGTGTCGGCTTGCAAAATGCTGACCGCAAGTGACGAGTAGCGACCCGTGGCTTGGCAGGAATCTTGAAGAATGACAAGGGCCAAGGGATTTTATAGACGACGATGAGGCAGTCGCGGTCTCCGGCTTAGTTCTACATTTTCGAAGTTTTTTGGAAACTTAAAAATGTGCGGGGATTATGATAAGCCCGGAATCCGTGACCTGTCCGCGCAGCTTTCCAGACCGGGCGGCCTGATTATTCAAGCCGCCAAGCCTCCCAAGTCGGGCGGTCTCCATGTCAGTCCGCTGCCAACGCCGACCCTGCTCAGCGACAAGGCCCAAGGACCCAGCCATCAGCTCGCCAGGAGGAATCCGCCATGCCGCGCGGCTTCCCTCCTTTCTTGTTTCTTTCTCTTTTGCTTCCCCTCACCTCTGCCCGGTTCTCTTGTACCCCGGGCAGCCGGTAACTTTAGCCCTGCCCACTTGGGCACGCCCCCGAGCCTATAAATAGGGGGAGGGTGCACTCCCCAAGATACGTTGACTTGTATCCAGGAGCTCGCCTGTTAAGAGCTGCGGTCTCAAGTCTAGTGTTTTGCGGCTTGTAGTCCGGCCGGCTTCCGCTTTTTCTCCTTCGTGTAACTATTTCTCATTTTTAGTAAAGGAAAGCCCGCCGCAAGAGTGGCATTTAAGCCGCGGCGGGCGAACTCTGTTGTTGCCGCTGCCAGTGGCCTCTTTTCCTGCCCTTTAGCTGCGACTGCTAGTAACCGATTGGTCGATAGTCTCCTCCTTTCCTCTCTATTCCCCGGTGTTCAAGCCGTTAGCTGGTGGTGCCTGACTCCCTGTCCGTTTTCGTGCATCAACAGAATCATTCCCGCATTGCCATCTCGATAAACCATGCATGAAATCTAAGGATATATAATCAAACATCCATTATGGTATTGTTAATGATTTTAAGAAACCACCGGGTTTTTGATATTCAGCCTTCACTAGGGCGCAAGTTTGACACTTTGCCACATAAAGTGCTATGTCCTTCAACCCCTGCCACCAAAATAACTTTTTCATGTCTTTAAACATTTTTGTGCTCCCTGTGTGGATTGATTACTTGGTAAAATGTGTCTCGTACATCAACTTCTCATGTAATTTGCCATTAATCGGAACACACAGCCAACCGTCGTTTCACAAAAGACCGTCATTATGCGAGAATTGGGAATTTGACCCATCCAATATCTTCTCCATATATCACTACATGTTCTCGTCAAGCTCCAATGCCTGTCAAATCCTGCCCGCAAGGTTATATTGCACCTCCATCTTGTTCAAACATGCATCCATGCTCGTTCTCCCATCAATACAGGAGATGACTAAAT
This sequence comes from Platanthera guangdongensis, assembly GCA_039583875.1. Classification (NCBI taxonomy): domain Eukaryota; kingdom Viridiplantae; phylum Streptophyta; class Magnoliopsida; order Asparagales; family Orchidaceae; genus Platanthera; species Platanthera guangdongensis. The sequence continues at coordinate 85,064,893 of CM077149.1, forward strand.
CCTCCAACTCACAAATCAGATGCTCATCATGCATCTATAACCAATTTGCTCGTATTGGAGCCTTGCGTCTTAGTGCATCCGCTACCACATTTCCCTTCCCTGGAGTGTAATGAATCTCAAAGGTGTACTCCCTGAGAAACTCCATCTACCTCCACAGTCATATATTCAAATCCTTCTGATACAATAAATATTTCAGACTCTTATGATCCATAAAGATTTCAACCTTCATGCTATGCAAATAATGTCAACATAGCTTAAGAGTGAATATCATGGCCTCCAATTCCAAGTCGGGAACTAGATAATTCCTCTCGTGCACTTTTAGTTGTCGAGAGCCATAAGCAATCACAGGACTAAAATGTAGAAGAACACAGCCTAAAAATCTCCTCGAGGCATCACTATAGATTTCAAAGTCTTATGTTCCATATGACGAACATAGCACAGGCGCCGTTGTCAGATTACTCTTCAACTCCTCAAACACTTGCGCATACTCTAGCGTCTAAATGATCTTCTGATACTTTCTTGTCAATGTAGTGAAAAATAAACCAATTCTTGAAAAGTTCTCTACAAAGCGCCTATAATAGTCGACAAGTCCAATGAAACTCCTAAGTTCCTCTAAATAAACAAGTACATGCCACTCTCGTATCGCAACTATCTTTGTCGGATCCACAACAATACCCTCCCCACTAACTACAAGCCCAAGAAAAGCCACTAACGATAGCCAAAAATCACATTTAGAGAACTTGGTAAATAGTCGATTTCTCCTCATGGTATGCAAAACCAATCTCAAATGATTCGCATGATCCTCTTCTGATTGAGAGTATACCATTATGTCATCAATAAAGACAATCACAAACATGTCCAAATACTCTCAAATGGTCTTGTGCATCAAGTCTATAAACACAGATGGAGCATTAGTGAGCCCAAAAGGTATTACAATAAATTCATAATGCCCATAGTGTGCACCAAATGCTATATTGGGAATATCACTTTCTCGAATTCTCAACTGCCAATAGCAAGACTTCAAATCCAACTTCGAATAGATAGTTGATCGAACCAACTGATCAAACAAATCATCGATTCGCGAAATCAGATACTTGTTCTTTTTTGACAGCTTGTTCAGTTCAAGATACTCTATGTATAGACGCAAGCCTCTGTACTTCTTCTTCAAAAAGAAGACCGGTGCTCTCCAGGGAAACAAACTTGGATGTATATAGACTTGCTCTTACAATTCATATAACTGCACCTTCAGTTCTGCCATCTCCTTTGGCGCCACCCGGTATGGTGAGCGTGGCACAGGTTTCGCACTTGGCACCAGATCAATACGAAGTCGATCTCTCTCCGAGGTAGAATCGTAGGGATATCCTTAGGAAAGACATCCGCAAACTCTGACATAATAGTAACGTCACTCAAACTAGGCTTTGACTCTATAGCCTCTAACAGTGTGAAGAATAATTCAGCACCCTTCTGATCCGTCTTGACTACTTTGAGAGTTGACATCAATATTCTGCTCGGTCCTCACATACCTGTGAACTTAGTCTCACGTTCGGTGTTTTGCCTGAGTTTGAAATTCTTTGAGTTGGAATCAATACATGCATGCTACTCCGAGAACCAGCCCATACAAAAGATCAAATCAAACTCAGATATCGGCAGAACATATGTTTTCAAGCTTAAATCATGACTTGTGATCCACACCTTAATGCATCAAGCTCTATCTGTGCTTATCAAGCACTCATTAGACATCAACACATTCAGTCTATCTGTCGATATAAAATAAGGCACTCGATGCTCCTGTATCGAACAATGCTCTCACTAGACTATCCAAAATCAAGACAGCCTAATTCACACAAGTTAAGCAATGTATAAGTTAACAATTATAGAAAGCAGTGAAAAAGTATCTTAACTTATACTTGTCACCACGTCAATTTGTTTAATGGCCTCGTATTGGCCAAGATTGTATACTCAGGGCTATGCTTGCAATGCAGTTGACTCCATTGTCTTTCCCTTTTCAGCATACAACACACCCATCTTTTTATATCCCTTTGGACGTCCAATCCAACATTCTCGAGCCAGATGTCCCCCATTGCCACACGTGTAACAAGCGAGTGGACTTTGCCCTGTCATCACTTTATAAATTATAGAAGAGTCTAGTCTCATAGACTTAGCCATCTTCCTCCACCCTCCTTGTCCAAACATCGCTGAACTCGGTAATTTAAACTCCGGTTTCTTTACAGCCAAGTCATTCTTATGTTGTACGTGTTTCATGTCTTGCTCTAATGATCAGGATGTATTGACCAATGTTAGAAAACCCTGTGTCATCAGGCCTGAGAGAAGCAACATCAAATCATCTCGCAATCCTTCATAGAACTGATTGGTCTTTCATCTTTATACTATAAGGAAAGGCCTAATCGCTCAATGGTGTAACATTTTATTCCTGAAATGCCCTCATAAAATCATCTTTTGTGAGTTAAATTAGGGGATATTTTGGTCATTTGCCCGGATTAAGACTAAATTAACGGAGACCGGCACTGTTCATCCGCATAAAAAACCCGATACCCCGCTTCTTCTTCTGCGCCTCTTCCTGCAAACGGATCTTCGTTCGCCTCTTCCTGCTCGGCCTTGCAGTTCCCGCGTCCGCAAGGAGCTTGAGCTTCTTCCTTCGTTCTACTGCACAGAGCTTGAGCTTCTTCCTTCGTTCTACTGCGCAGGTAGGGCATCACAATCTTCTTCAGCGCAGCACTCCCAAGACATCCTGTCCTCCCAACATCGCTACCTGTTTCTCTCTCGCGATTCCGGTGTTCCTCGCGATTCCGACGGTTCCCAACATCGCGATTTTCCACCGTTGTTAGAACTCCGGTGCTCTGTTCTTGGATCTCCTGTGCGTCGCTCCTAAATTCGGTCGTCCGATCTTCGGGCGCATTCTATACCAACTTCTTCAAAGCCCCTTTCCTCCCCACACGCTACCATCACCTCCTGTCGTGGCATCCTGCCTCAACTGTCTCCCCTCCAGCCCCGCATGTATAACCCTAAACATCCCCTCCAGCCCCGCCTCAACTATTCTCCACATCACCTCACCGCAATAGCTCCTCCTCCATCGACAAAGCTATCTGGTCGGTGATCATCCCGTCGCAACATCGCCCGTGAGTCTCCTCCACGGTGCCTCACTGTAGGGTGAGCTCCTCTTCCGGAAACCTCCTCCTTGCAGCGCCTCTCTCAAGATGTGCCCTTCGACACCGCTCCTCGACACTACTTCTCCTTCCAAAAATCTCCTTGCAAGCTCTGCACAACAATCTTAATGGTGAAATCAAATATGGAGAAGCTCTGCACAGCACGCTCTTCACCGTGAGGAGGAAGCTTGCCGAAAAGAGGATCAAGTCCCCATCTTCTTCATATTTGTTGGCAAGCACCTCCTTCTGGAAAGCTTGCACTTTCATACCCAAATATGGGAAAAAACCTATACAGGAGCTTGCACTTTCACGGTGAAAAGCTTCTCCGTTCAACTTTGAGAACTACGCAAGAAAATGGCATTAGTTTTTTTTTCTTTTGACTATGCAGGAAAATGACATTAGTTTTTTTCCCTTTTCATAATTGATCAAGTCATCAAGATGCCTTCAAATTCAAGCTTGGTTGATGCCTTTGAAATTCTATCCAAGAACAAAATCCTGAGTGCACATTCTATGTTTAATTTGTTCTGTATTCCAGCACATATAATAACAACATTGTACTATTATCTGTTTAATACCTTGCTTCATCAGTTTTTGGGCTATTTACAAGTTTATTTTCAGTAAGCTCTTTAATCTGTTTAGATCTGTACAAATTATTTCCAATGTTTCCGATGCAATCTGCTGCGGCTAAGAAAGAAATGTTTTCAATACATAAATTTTATTTTTTGTAATGCTTTGATTGTAGTGGACATGTAAAATAAAATGTGGACTTTCCCTCTTAGAATTTGTGATAGTTGTGTCATTTTTTCTTTCAAGGCTAAGTATTAGAACTCAAAAAATAGATATTCTAATGTGATGCACTGTATTTCTCTCTAATGCTCTACTTCATTTGGGTTATCACTTTTTAGTTTACATTTTTAATTTCCCTTAATAGACAGCTTCTATATACCATGTGTAGAGAAATTTGCCAGTTTTATTGTTATTTAATTTTAAATTTGTTTTTAGAGAAATTTGATTCTATATACCACGGGTAATTGGCTTTACTCGAACTTTCTTGAGAGTAAACTTTAAACCAACAGATAGAAGAGGATAATTTTATCAGACTTAATCAAGGTTATAAAAACTGAGCAATCATTTATCTTGCATTTTGGGTAATTTTTATCATTTCTCGGGTTATTTAAACTACCACCGCCTTATTTTGTTTCTAGCTTTGCATTTTTAGAGATTTAAAGATTTTTTTTGTTTAAGGTTTAGAGATTTAAAGATTTTTATCAAGATTTTTTTGTTTTCAGAAATTTTGTGTGTTCTGGATCAATAAACAAGCACTTGAATTTTGTATTTTCCTGAAATAAGCACCTGAATCAACTTTTGTTGTTCTTTATGAATCAAGCACTTAAATCAACATTTTTGTATGTTCTTAAACCAAGCACCTGAATTTTATAAGAAGCATATCAATTTTTGTTTTTGTTTATGAACTTTTGTTGAATGTGAAGTTTTGTATGTTCTTGAATCAAGCACCTGAATCGACTTTTGTTGAATGTGAAATTTTTTTGGTGTAAATATCAATTCCGTTTTTTTCCAGTGTGCTTGAATTTTAAAATTAATTGGATAACCCAATGTCATTGTAAAATTAATTGGACTTATATCTCTCTCATTTTAATTGTTGAAATCGAAATAGCCCCCGACCAATGTACGCACCCCAAACCAATGTCGCTGCCCCGATCGATGTCCCTGCCCCCAACCAATGTCGCTGCCACCGACCAATGTCTCCACCCCCGACCAAATTCTCCACCGCAACCAATATCGCCCCCTAACAATTATATTGCCCACGATAAATGTCACTCCCACGACTACTGTTGTCACCCCCGATGAATGTCGTCGCCCACACCATTTGTTGCTACCCTCGCCAAATGTCGTACCCCACTACCAATATCGCTGCCCCTGCCAAATGTTGTACCCCATGACCAATGTTGTCGTCCTCGACCAATGTCGCCTACTATGACCAATGTCGCCGCCCACAACTAATGTAGCTGCATACAAGCCATATTGCCGCCATAGACCAATGTCTCCTCGCCGGACCAGTGTTTCCCCCATGAGAATTGTCATCGTCCCCGACTAATGTCGCCGCCCCTGACTAATGTCGCCGCCCCTGACTAATGTTGCTTCCCCCGACCAATTTCTCCACCCACGCCCAATGTCGCCCCCATGACCAATGTCGCCGCCCCGCACGGGGTCCCCCGTGCACGACTGCTTGTTTCTCATATGCAAATGTAAAGCTTGCATACCGCTCCAACCTTGTAAACTCTTGCAAGTACTCATCCACATAACTCTCGCCCTGAGTTAACCCGTGGAACTGATTTTCCATTGCAATCATCTGTGCAGATAGAAGATATCTTGCCATAAAAAGCCTCAAGAACTCCTCCATCGAGATGTCAATCAACGTCCTACAAGTAAACTGGTGCAGCTCTAACTCATCCCACCATAGCCTCGCCTCTCCATCTAACAGGAAGGTCACTACAATGACTTTCTTCCACTCCTCCATTTCCATTGTAGTCATAGTTATCTTTATTCACGAGAGCCAATCTTCGGCTTGGGTTGTGGTTCCAGTACCCACAAACAAACGAGGGTTGAAACTCATCACCTGTTTTAATTGATTTTTTGTTGCTCGTCTTGCGGCCATTAGCTCCATGGGCACTTGTCTCATTGCGACATGCTCAACTATGCCAACCAGATCCTGGGCCACCCAATGGGTAGGAGGTTGTACTTGCACTCCTGAATGCGCATTGACTAATGTGAACACGACTTTAGAAACCAACCGTATCATTTTAGTAGAAGGAGGAGGTGTAGGCACCGCAGTTAGTGTATTACTCACTGCCGAATGTTGGGGGTCAAACTGCCCCATACCACTTCTAGACGCATATAGTCATGAAATGCACAATCAAACAACCAATAATATTGCAAAAAGTAATTATGGGAATACACAGGTTCCCCAATGTGTATTTTCATTCCTAAGTGGACATTTATGGGTTCTTTCATGGTGTAACGGTTGCGCACATACATGTGCTCACCACCCCTTAAAAGAATTCGACCACAAATTTGAATAAAAAAAGACTGACACCAGAAGCTGATACAAATTTGTAACACCTCCATCGTCACATAGAGTATAATAGAAGGTCCGTTCGGAGCCCCATGCCATGTTCTATGAACAGTCAGTGGAGTTATGTATTGAGACCATAACATTTATGCATCCTAACTCAAAGTGCATTCTAGTTGAAGTATTTAAAGTATCATAGAACTCAAACACCATAATTTCAACTAACAACACCGTAGATGTCAACAAGCTTCTTGCTGCACAGGGGCATGTTGAGCCCTGAAGGCGTCTAAGATCGCCGTAATTGTTTGTCCCAACTCAGACTACTGGAACTGGGTAGGGATGGAAGGGTTGGTAGTGCCCTCCACTGGCTCTACACGCGCCAGAATCTACACAAAAGGTACAAACCTAAGGCCAGGTTGGCTAAACGTAGGGTAACGACTTGACATATTTACTGTGAATTACACATGTGCACACCACTGCTTCTGGTATGTCAGTTTGTCCCCAAACTGACCAATCGAATGGGGGTGACACCATTGTTCAATGACTCCTTTAATTGAGGATCGTTGTAAGTTGATACCATTTATAAGACCCCCCTACCGGAACACAAGACACAACCGAGGGGAGTCTTATTCGCACAGCAGGCACCTTGCGGTAATGCCAACATACAGGTTGACTAATACTACAAGATATCTATCCTGGCGGCTAAAACCAATATCATTCATGCCAACCCAACATAAAGATTACAAACAGAAGTCAAAATCCATATAAGTATAAAAGTCCACAAGTACATCAATAATAAGACGTATCAACAGGCTTGTATAATATCAGAGTACATAAAAACTTTGCCAAAAGGGCTACAATAAGAGTCTCTCAAAAACTCACATCCATAACCGAGGACAACGATGGTAACGTCGTATCAGGCCCTGTCACCCTGGCCTGGCTGCTCTCCTACAAAACCAGCTTCTGCTCTATCTGGGGGTTTTCCTCATAAAAAGGAAGATGTAGAAACCATTTGTCATAAAGACTAAGTGGCTATCACATTCGCTCCCCCGACGACTCTTAGGTACCGGGTGGAGAAAGAAAAAGGGTACAATATATGTAATCAATAGTACAAGCAGGTGGAGAATGTATAAAACATGAGTAACAACAGTAGCGAAGGTATAACATTATTATCAACATTTTATTCTAGCCGTTCTACTCATAACATATCCATCCATCTAAGTAAATATATCTACAACACGAAAGTTACTTAACTTATATGAATGCCCACACAAACATATAAGTTAAGGGTCAGCTTAATAATAAAGTAACTCATCATATAAAGTGCACATACAAACTTATATGATAAAGATCTTATGCGGTGTAATACAAGGATATGAATACAATATGACGACTCACCCATGTTCACACACACACACACACACACAGCTATGTCGACACAGGCTTGTAGTTCCAACTTTTCGAGCAGGTAGCTAACCTCTCAGGCATCATCTGTCATGGCCAGATGGTGACAGTGGAGCGTGTTTCTACACTACTGGGCGGGCATCCACACTACCAAGCCTAGGACTCCATACGCCTCAATGCTAAGAACACAACGACAGAGCTCCCTGCGTACTATGGCTCAGAATGAGCCTTAGGTAGATGTGCACCGAGGACCAAACCCAACTGGCCCATATCATGGCACAAAAGGAGCCTATGAGAGAGTATCACCACAGGACCAAGCCCAACCATCCACTTGGCATAAAAGGAGCCTCGAGAATGAGCACCGAGGACCAGGCCCAACCATCCAAAGTCTATCTATCAACTCCTATCGGTGTGATGACTGGCGAGCCCATACACCTCCCACACTATCCTAAACCCAGGATTATGACACTGCGTGTCAACTCACACCGCATGCAATTCCATATCTAAGGGCTCCACATTGTGTCCCTTTTTATTATTCACATCTCGTGCTCAACAACATGCAAGGGCTCCACACTGAGACCTGTATCAACACATTATTCTAGTGTGGCAAACACACACACACTTCCCACCCTTACACATTTGCATACCACGCAAGGGTTCGTCATTTAGACAGGTGGAAAGCCACCTTATTCAACATACCAATCCCACACAGCTACCCAAAAGGAGACACAACTCTAGGCATTGGACTATATGCACATTCCATTAATCATCCTATTACATGGCAATGCATTAACCTCATCCAATTCTTTCTTAAAGTGAAGCATTCGCAATCGAATATTCTTCCTCAAGAATATCATTTGTAAAATCAAACATATCAATTTATTTGTTAACTAGCTTACCGAAATTATTTGTTTGTCAACCTCCTTCAAACCGTCGATACAATCATATTCCATCAAACCATTTGTTTATCACGATTAAGTATAGCCTAAGTTTACCAAAACATCAACCTTATTTACTTTCTTAAGGTTCTACCCCATCATTCCTTTGTTTATCACAAACATCCATAAATTAAGTTCAACAAATCACAATGTTAATTTACTATGACCTCTCTACCAAATTCAAACCCGAATCTACACTAACCCGAGAACATGTACTTAAGACTTGACTATACAGCAACTTTGACTGGACATTCCCGAGTCTACAGGATTTGTATGAAAACGTGTAACTATCCATTGGAAAGGTACTTCCAAGGGCTACGACTTTCGTGAATTGTGAAAAGATCAGATCTGGCCGTAACATACCCGAAAATGCCCTAGAAGTTTGATGCGCACAATAAACAGATTTTTGCACTCATCTTAAAGCAAGATGAATGACATCAGTTCATATTCTTCCTTTAGATATTTAAATAAAAACTATATGCAGAACTTCCTCCTCCCTTATTCACCCTCAATACACCATTTCACTTCACAAAACCAAGTCCGCCATCTTCACAAAGAAGAGAGGAGAGGTTGAAGACATCAAATATCTAGGGCACAAGCCCAAGCATGGTCTCTACCTAGGAGAACTTCATCATACAAGTCAAACTCTTTTGAGTTGTATCTCTCCTAGAAAATAACTACAGATATAACACGAGGGAGAGGGTAGGAAGCAAACCTCATTTTCAGCAGTTCCGGCCATGGATCACATCACTCTCCTTGGAGGCATCTTCCTCCTTGTTGGTGTTGTTCTTTACGGGGAAAGAGAAATGAAAGACTTTCCCAGGAAATCCGACTCCTATGATCTCCTTATCCATCAGGTTCAGCAAGGATAACTTCTTGGCAAGATTGGCGAAGTGACGGCTAGGGTTTTCCCATAAATCTCCTTTTATAATGAGATATTAGAGTTAACTGCTTTGTAACCTGTCGGCCAGACATTGGACCGCCCATTATTATTAAAATTAAGTCTTATCAAAAAGGCCGGTCCAAATAAGTTAATAAGCGCCAATCTCAAAGTCGGTTCAGTCTATAAATACAAGACAGTGATTCCCACCTGGGTCAAAAATATGCCAAGTCAAGTTTGTCGTGTATAACATACCCACTCGATGAATCTTCGATATTTATCGTGATCACTCAAATCCTTTATAAGTACAACACTTCTAAGTTAAAATCATTGAGTATAAAAACCTTCACTAGACGAATCGTTGAGTGGTGTCGAGTGCACTCCACGCACTCGACGCCTACAAGTCTTATAATAACTCTAAGTAAAAAAGTGTTGAGTGGCTTTAAGACCACTCAACGCCACATTGACTTCACTCAACGCCAACAATATTCCATGGTTTCTAAGTAAAAAAGCATTGAGTGGTGTTGAGACCACTCAACGCCGTGCTGACACTACTCAATGCCAACAACATCCAGGATAATAATAAGTTAAAAGAGTTAAGCGGCATTGAGACCACACAACACCGCGTTGACCTCACTCAATGCAATCATCAGCTAGAATAATTCTAAGTTAAAAGCGTTTAGTGGTGTTGAGACCACTCAACGCCGGTTTGACTCCACTCAAAGCTAATATCTGTTAGAATAGGTCTAAGTTAAAAGCGTTGAGCAGCATTGAGACCATTCAATGCCGCGTTGAATTCACTCAACGCCTCAACTTCCAGAAACTATTCTAAGTAAAATACGTGGAGTGGTGTTGAGTCCACTCAATGCCTCAGCATAATTTGTTGAATGACGTTGAGTGCACTGAACGCACTCGATGCCCTAAGTCCAAGAAAATATTCTAAGTCCAATTCATTATATATACTCGACGAATTCGTCTGATATTCGTGGCGATATTCGACGAATAATATTGGCCTCAACTCACAAGTCATACTCGACCAATTCGTCGGATATCCGTGACGAAATACGACGAATTGTACTTGTCAAGTCTGGCACACCCCGAGCTCGAGGCAACTCCCTTGACTCAAAACACGTGCGAGGGGTCTAGCACGAAACGGGACATTACAAATCCTACAAACAAAATAAAAGATTTCGTCCCTGAAATTAGGCTAAGGTTGTGGGGGAGTAGAGCATGAAAAACAAAATAAGCTTTTAAATTTACCTTGGGAAAACAACTTCGGATAGCGCTTTTACATCAAGTCTACCGGATCCCAATTGTATTCTTCTTTCCCGTGATTAGACCATTGGACATTTACCAAAGGTACACTTCTCCGACACAAGTTCCTTGTGTCGGTGTCCACTATCCGCACTGGCTCTAGTCGACCAGATCTATCGAATGTTACCGCTCCATCTGAGGTGTGAACATGTTGATCGGGCCGTAATAGTGCCTTATGAAGCGAGGACACAAGGAAGATGTTGTGCAATTTTTCCAGTTCTGGTGGTAGCTCCAGCCGATTGGCCATAGGGATAATTCTTTCCAATATAGCATAGGGCCCCACATACTTCAGGCTAAGCTTCTTAATACTCCGCACTCATGACACTCCACGCATCGACCTGATCTTCAAGAATAATTTGACACCCTCTTGAAAATCCACCATTCGATGTTTCTTAGTATGGTATTTCGCATGCCGACTTTGAGCCTCAAGCATGCTGTCTGGTATCAGTCTAACAGTAGCATCAGTGTCATCAATGTACTCTATCCCCAAAACGTTTGGATCTTCATCCTGCACCCATGACAATGGAGTTCTACACCTTTTCCTATAAATGCTTCATGGGGAGCCATCCCGATGCTAACTTGATGTTTATTTTTTGTATGAAAATTCTACCAGGGGTAAGAGCTTTTCCCACAGTTCTTCTCTATTTAATTCACATAGTCTCAAAAGATCTTCTATTTTCCTGATGGTCCTTTCAGACAGACCATCCATCTGAGGGTGAAAAGTTGTGCTGATGGTAAGTCGAGAGCCTCGATATGATTGTACTGCCTTCCACTCCTTGGAGGTAAAGCAGACATCACGATCAGAGACTATCGTCTTAGGCACACCATGGTACCGTACAAATTGCTCCACAAAGAGCTGCACTAAATCATCCACATGTGCCTCCTTTTTCATAGGGATAAATCTGGCCACTTTCATCAAATGATCTACAATCACCCAAACTGAATCATTCCAAGATCGTGAGCGAGGCATCCCATGAACAAAGTCAATGGAGATATCTTCGAACTTCCACTCAGGGATGGGCAATGACTATAATAATCCTCCGGGACTCTTGCACTCCACCTTGACCTTCTAACATGCCTCACAGTATGTAACAAAATACTTGACCACGCTCTTCTTCCCTGGCGAGAACATGATGTTTCACAAGTCGCTATACATCTTGGAAGTCCCTGGGAGCACCGAATAATTGGAGTAATGTGCCTCTCTCAATGTGTCTTCCTATATTTCACCACCCTTAGGAATGTAAAGTCGGCCATGGAAATGAATGAGGCCATCCTTAAGAACATACAGCTCAGTAGATCCAACTTTACTTTACTTGATTACAAGAGCCAAGACAGCTTCCTTCCCTTGCCCGCCCGAATATGATCTCGAATGCCACATATTATACTCATATCAGATAGGTACTCAGTATACTCATCAAAATGACCCTTGCACACCAACGTGATCTTCATTTCCTCAAGCACTTGATCCAATTCCATACTCATCAACCGGGATCCAGGGCTCGATTCTTATAGCTTTATGCTCAATGCATCTGCTACAGATGTAACGCTCTCGATTTTTTTTATATTTGGTTTAATTCGTTATCTGGCGTGTTTATGACGTCAGGGTGTTACGTTGACGCATTTTCAGCATATGTCGTTGTTAGATCATGGTTTTAGCTCTTAGGTTTTCTGTATGTGTGGCTGGGTTTAGCCTGTTTTCAAGATTTCCTAGCGAGCCGGGTCTGTTTTGGTGACTCGATGGAACCTCTTTGGGAATGCTTATGTTTTATATTCAAGAGGTTTTTACCCGAGTTTGTTTCATCGAATCTTAATTTTAACTGCGTTGTTGGGTTCGTTGCATCAGTATTTAGCTACGGTATGATTTTCTTAGAATTTCGGGTAAGTTTGGTTTTCAGGTCGTTTTGACATTTTCTTTAATTAATTATGATATCCTTTATAAAAATAATTGGATAAGTTAGTATAAATAGAAACTCATTGCTTCAAACCCTATTCATTTGTCTCCCTCGTGAAACTGTCGGGTTGTTGTGGAAGAACGAGAGCGGTGGACTTTTCTAGTCTTTCGGCCGGCGATTTCTAGACCTTTGGTGCTCGATTTCTTCTTTATAGAGTGGATCCAGGTAGATCTCACCTATATCTACATTTATACGGTAAGCTTTTCTAGTTTCTTGGATTTTTAGAGCTCTAGGTATGCGGTTTTGACCCTTTTTCATCCTGAAAAGTTTTGGCAAGGATTGCTTAGGTGTTATTGTGGCCAAATCCTTGACTAGGAGTGTTTACGTGGCTGGTTTCGGCGATTTGAGGCAACTGGTGACTTCTTCCCATTGCCAAGCTTGTCTTTTTATGTAGATTTTCCATACTATTCTTCCCTTTGTAGTTTTTGGGAATAGAGTTAGATCCGGCCATTGCCGATCAGCTTTAGGGTATCATTTTTCGGCCAGGTTCAACAATCCTATGATTTATTGTATTAGTTTCATTGTGTAGTTGTCAGTTTGGAGCGGTCAGAGTTCGTCGATTAGAAGATAATTCATCAAACTGAGTTTGACGAACAGAGGGATATTCGTCGAATGGAGATCTATGAATAAATAGCAATCGTCGAACGGAGTTCATGGAACTGAGCTAATTCGTCGAACTGATCAAGATTCGTTGAGTTCAACCCTAGGCATTGACTATAGCCGTTTGGCGTTGAGTGTAGCCTTAGCAGTGAATCCAGTTTCAAGCCCAAGTCCAAAAGAGTTGAGTGTTTTGAGTGCACTCAACCCAGCATTAAGTCTGTTGAATACACTAAACACCTTGCTGAGAGGTTTGCAATGCTAAGTGTGAAAGGGTTGAGTGCGTTGAGTGCTCTCAATGCGGTGTTGAGTGTGCTGCTTACACTCAACGCCATCAAAATTTGACGCTAAGTCAAAAGGCATTGAGTGTGCTTCCTACACTCAACGCGGCATTGAGTGTGTTGTACACACTCGACACCATTAGGAAAATATTGGAGTCTAAGTGTAAAAGCTTTGACAGCATTGAGTGAGCTTAACTCACTCAACGCCGTCACTTTATTCGGCAAGTTAAGTAAAAAGCGTCGACAGCGTTGAGTGAGCTGAACTCACTCAATGTCGTCTCCTAAGTTTGTTAATCCATGTAGAAAAGTGTTGACAGTGTTGAGTGAGCTGAACTCACTCAACGCCGTCGCTTTTATAGAAAGCGTCGATAGCATTAAGTGAGCTGAACTCACTCAATGTCGTCATCTGTTTTTGGCAGCTAAGTGTTTAAGCATTGAATGTGCTGAGTTATGGCGTCAAGTGCGTTGACTGCACTCGAAACGACATCGAGTGTACTAGACGCTTTTTCCTTAGATTTGTGTCCTTTCACCAATATGACCTGTATGTCTTAGGCTTAGTCTTGTCAAGTTAGAATCGTCAGTTTTTTGCTGAATTTGTTGAGTTTGGGTTTATGGGTATTTGGGATAGGGGGTTTGGTTTGGTTGGCTTAGTTTCCTGAATCATTACACCCGGATATGTTTGGGTCTCATTTTTGGGCTTTTTGGTCGTGTCGGATCAGATGGACACCACCGCAGTCATGTTTTTAATATGTTTGGGTCTGTTAGTTCGGGATTGACAGGTTTAGTCCCGACTCAGATCCGGTTGAGTTACGGTGTTAATGATTCGCGTGTTTATTGAGCCTTTGTCCTGCTTTTGTTTCCTATGGATTAAACTAATGCGGTTTCTCCCTATTCTCGCAGATTTTTTTCGGAATATAACTCCATTCGCACTTGGTACAAATTTCATTACCTTTTAACTTTATAAGTTAGATCTTCATTCTAAATCTCTAGTTAGTTTGCTTTGTTGTTTTGTGACAGCTATTCAGGTTTGGATTAGTACTCTTGCTACTCCATTGTTTACTAACAGTTTTTTTGCCACTTGTACCTTTCTTGCTGAGATGTTCTTTCTTTGAATGTCTCAGGTTCTGGGTAGTAGCTATTTTAGCTGCTAGGTTTGTAATTTGCTAATGGACTGCATTGTTGTAGAGGTTTTCTCTATCTTGTGAGATAGTTCTTGGTTATTTTCTTGTTAGTACAGACACTCAAACTGACCAGTGGATTCGTGTCAGTTTGTTGACGCCAACTGGTGGTTTTCTTTTGAATTGCTGAATACCTTGCTAAGTTGCTAGTTTTGCCTTTTGTGGTTGTTTTTACTTGCTCTCTGGGAAGATTTTATGCTAGGTTGCATGTTAGGTATTTTCACTTATAAAAGCATTACTACTGGTACTTCATACATCTCATATTTCTAAAGTTAAAATACTATTTTCTAGCTAACATAAAGATTAATTCCATAATTATAATAATCCTAAAATCTTGCATGCTATGAGTTGTCCTTTTGGGATGTTTATACTCATGTAGGATATTAATCAACATAACCAAAGTAATTTCCGCAGTGTATAACTATACTTTTACTCATGGACTAGTTGATCCACAGTGCCGAGGGATACGACCATCCAAATTAAACTTGTTTTTAATTAATAACTTATGGGTTTCATGTAAACTGTAAAGTTTGTGGTTTTGTCTGAGCACCTACAGTTATCCCCTGTGCGGCGTGGCATCACGACGCGTATTTTCTCTTACTCTGATATAACTTCGATGTTGAGAAAATACGAGTAGTGACAGTTGGTATCAGAGGGACGTTTGTTTGATAATTGATCGAGCAACCTTCGCTTGTTAATGTTAGTTGTCTAGTATCATTTCATACACACACCGATGTGTCATCAGTATCACTTGGCTGAAGCATAAACACTAGACTCATAACATGATGAGAAGTATACAAGGCATATTATGTAGTATGGGATGCATAATATGTGTTTGTATATGGATCCACCATAGGTAACATCATGTGACGGTTATGTAGTATTGGATGCATAACCATCATCACATGGGCGCCCATTAGCACGTTTTACTTTTTCGTTACATGTTATATTATGTAGTATGAGATGCATAATATTTCATGTGTACGCCGCTCGTAACATGCATTAAGGCCTTTTTTTAGAATGCATAGCACATCATGCATAACATAACATAGTATTTGCACACGTGTCAAGCTAAAGATTTATATGATGACATATGTACACCCATTGTTTTGAGTCAAAAGAATACAAATTCATATATTCATGGAGTTTGCAAAAGAATTAATTTGATGATGGTATATCATCATAGGTTTAAGCATTTCATCATTTATAAAATTCCCAGAGCAAGTTAGCAGCAAAAGTAAGTAATTATGTATGTGTTGTCTGTACTAGGTTGTTTGGTTCTAGCAGTTAGCTATGTTTTGACTAGTTGATTGTTGTAATTATTATAATGTCGAGATGTCCTAAGATGAGGAGTCAGAGGGTGAGTCATTTGGTGCTCAGAACGAGGTCGTGATTGAAGGATTGCGGCAGAGCAATGAAGCTTTGTCTAGGCAAATGTTGGAGATGCAGTCGCAGATCCAAACCTTATTGACTGTTGTTGCAAGACAGCCACTTAGAGTTCAGGACCCGGCCGTGGGTCAAGGTGTTCCAGTTCCTCCTGCTCCTCTGGTGCCCACAGCTGTGCTACCACAAGAGATGAACTTCATTTAGCACTTCCAGCGATTAGGACCCCATACTTATGATGGTAGGGCATACTTCATGGCTTTGAATGACTGGATTATAGCAATCAAGGAGGTGTTCTCTTACTCCGGAGTTTCAGTGGACCAGAGAGTAATGGTCGTTTCCTACCACCTCAAAGTTTTGGCAAAGAGTTGGTGGCTAAGGGAGAAGGAAAACTTGAAGGATGGATGTTCTTGGGAAGTCTTCAAGGAGCTTTTGCTGAAGAAGTTTCTGCCATCGCTCGAGTGAGACAGTTTATTAAATGATTTACTACACTTAAAGTAGAGGCAGCTCACGGTGAGTGAGTATGAGGTGGAGTTTAGCAAGCTGAGCCGGTTTGCCCCAGATTTAGTAAGTTCTGAAGACATCAGAGTCAAGATTTTCTGGGTGGTCTGAATAGCGACATTTAGTAGTTAGTAAGTGCTTATAGATCGGAGAGTTATGCTGAAGCAGTCGAAGCAGCTCTTAAGGTTGAGGCAATTGGCAATGCCATGAATCGAGGACAATAAATTGGAAAGTATAAGAGGAAGACTGGTGAGAGTAAGAGTTCCCAGGAACCCAATGCTGCTTCGAGGAAGAGGAGCAAAGAAATATGCAGTTTATGTGGCTGGCCAGGCCACCTATTTGAGAAATGTTTCAAGAGGATTTGAGTTAAGAAAGACGAGCAGGTCCATACGATCTAGGGTACTCCTGAGGGAGATTTGGTTTGTACTTCAGGCAAACGGAAGAGGCATGATGCTGCCCACTGTTAGGATAAGGTTCGAGTTTGCTTTCAGTGCAAATAGAAAGGTCACATCAAGTTAAAGTGCCCGCAGTCACAGCCTGCGCTGCAGCCGGTTCCGTTTCAGGCCATGCCACCGCCGCAGGCTGTAGAGAAAGGGAAGGGAAAGCTGAATGTGTTGTCTCTGGAGGAGGCCCAGACTTCTACCCAAGTGATTTTATGTTAGTTTCTAACCTGTTTTTGTTTCTGTTTAGATTGTAGCTGTAATTTGGATGTAGTTCAATTAGTTATGTATGTGTTTTTATAGGGAAATTTAAAGTAAAGAACAGTTGGACACGTGTTCTCTTTGATTCTGGTGCATCCCACTCATTTGTGGCTAGGGCCTTTGTTGACCGTCATCGCTTGACTCTTGATCAAGTCGGCGATGCGTTTCAATTCAAGTTTCCTTCCGGTGATTCGGTGGTGTCGGACCAGGGTATCCAGAGTTGTACAATTTTGTTAGGCGATTTTCTGGCAATTGCTGATTTGAAGGTGATATACCTGGAGGATTTAGATGTTATCTTGGGCATGGACTGGTTGTCCAAATATGATGCAGTTATCCAGTGCAAGGTTAAGCGCTTGGACTTCAAGATGGACAACGGTCAACTGAGGAGTGTTTATGGTTCTCCGCACCAAGTTACTCCGATTATATCTGCGGTACGTGCTTGGATGCTGGTAAATTTCTGATGTTTTGATTGTTTGGTTTCAGTTTTGGAAACCGTTGTTAGCATGTCGTGTGTAGAGGAGATACCGGTGGTGCCTGAGTTTCCGGATGTTTTTCGGGTAATCTTCCTAGCCTTCCGCCTGAGAGGGATATGGAGATTGTCATAAATCTAGAGCCGGGTACCCGTCCTATTACTAAGGCGCCATCTCTGATGTCCCCGTGTGAGTTGGAGGAGTAGCATACTCAGTTGGATGAGTTGCTCCTGAATTATTTTACTAGGTCGATTTCCTTGCCTTGGGTTGCTCCAGTCTTGTTTGTAAAGAAAAAAGATGGATCAATGAGTTTGTGTATTGACTATAAAGTGCTAAATAAATTCACCATTAAGAATAGATATCCCCTGCCTAGGATTGATGACCTGTTTGATCAGTTGTGTGGTAGCTCTGTGTTTTCAAAGATCAATCTTCGTTCAGGCTACCACCAGTTGAGGATTCATGAGGCAGATATTCCACGGAGTGCTTTCAGTTCACGGCATGGGCATTTTGGGTTTTTGGTAATGTCCTTTGGTTTGACCAATACTCCCTCTGCCTTTATGGATATGATGAAGCGCATGTTCAAGGATTTTCTGGACTGTTTCATGGTCGTGTTTATAGATGATGTTTTGGTGTATTCCTGCAGTGCTGTTGAGCATGCCCAGCACTTGCATTTAGATTTGTCTACCTTAGGGAGCATAAGTTGTAAGCCAAGCTAAGTAAGTGTGTGTTGTGGTTGCCTCAGGTTTCTTTCTTGGTTCATGTGGCAAATAAAGATGGAATTTCAGTTGACCTTGAGAAAATAACTACTGTTATGGATTGGAATAGGCCCACCACACCCAAGGAGATAAGGAGCATCCTAGGGTTAGCTGGCTATTATATAACATTTGTAGAGGGTTGCTCTACATTATCTGTGCCTTTGACTAAACTGACCAAAAAAACGCAGCTTTCATTTGGAGCGATAAGTGAGAGGAGGCCTTTCTAGAATTGAAGAAGAGATTGTGTACTGCTTCTATTTTGTCTCTGCCTACTGAAGTGTTAGAATATGCGGTGTATGTAGACGCATCGCATGTTGGTCTGGGTAGTGTGCTAATGCAGGAAGGCAAGATAATTGCGTGTGGTTCGAGAAAGCTAAAGGTACATGAAAAGAAATACCCTACGCATGATCTAGAGTTTGCAGCAATGATTTTTGCCCTAAAGCTGTGGAGGCACTTTCTATACGCCACAAAATGCAAGATTTATACTGATCATAAAAGTTTAAAGTACGTTTTCACTCAAAGGGAGTTAAATCTACGTCAGCAAAGATGGTTAGAGAATGTCGCTGATTATAATGTTGAGATCCAGTACCATCCGGGCAAAGCTAATGTGGTAGCCGATGCTCTGAGTATAAAGACGGGGAAAATTTTTAATCTTTTTGTGGATTCACTGGTAGAAGAATTTCTCTTGATGGGTATTTCAGTTGGGAGTTATAACTCGTGAAGTAGTTTGGAGGTTGCTGAGCCTTCATGGATTGCACTCACAAGATTGCATCAGATGGAAGATCCTGAGTTGTTGCACCTTTATAAGAGACTGAGAAAGGAGAATTGCCAGATTTTTCGATCGATGATGCGGGTACCTTGAAGTACCAAGGTAGATTTTGCATTCCCAATATTGAAGATATTCGAGTTAATTTGTGCAGAGAGGCTCATGGTTCCACTGTTGTCTACCACCCAGGTTCAACTAAGATGTACCAAGATTTGATGCAGATCGTCTGGTGGTTCGGAATGAAAGGTGACATAGCGAAGTTCATTTCAGAATGTTTTATGTGCAATCGAGTAAAGGCCAATCATGGCAAACGTGGTGACAAGCTAACGCCCTTGGAAATTCCGAGTTCGAAGTGGGAGAGTATCGTAATGGATTTCATTACTGGGTTACCAAGATCTCCTCGAGGTCATGATTCAGTCTGGGTTATTGTTGATAGACTAACGGAGTGTGCTCACTTCGTGCATTTTAAGATTGATTACTGGTGAATTATATTCACTATCAACCCGAAAAGGCAAGTGTACCTATCAAATTGCAGTACCAAGGTCGTATTTAAGCTCGGGGCTGTCAAGTACTGCTACTCACGCTTCTACTATTATCCTACCTAAAGATTGTGAGGTTTTTGAGAACTTTTAAATTAAAACTAAAGATAATTTTTGAAATGAAAATTTATGGTAAAAAGCTAGCATTCGATCAATGATTCACCATGAAATGAGATAAGACGGAAAAAGGTATAGTTTTATCTTTGCAAATTAAACTCGACCATGACAGATCCGATATTAGGAAATAATCTCGCTAGAGCATTAAATCCCTTTACAAGTCAAAATGGCCTAAAGTCGCATTACCGAGGTGATCCGCACTATTGGATTTGACCCCAATCCGGAGGATTTACGTCATCCTATCTCTATGGTTGCGATCAACTCCTTCATTCTTTGAGTGATCTTTCAAATCAACGAGTCTCTCAACTTCTATGAAATGAGATCAAATTGTCAATTACCGTATACCGGAAATACGGCGTCGACGCGAGAGAAATCAAAGAAGGATCGAGTAAAATTTAGACAAAAATAAAACTAAGAAGTAAAAGAAAACCTCATATCATTTCATGGATCCTCACGATCGAATGCTAAGGGAAATTAGCTACTCATAGTGGAGGAAGAAAACAAAATAAGATGAAGAGAAACATTTTCATTGCTTGCAAAAAGGAAGAGGATTACAAAATAATAATAAAAAAGACTATATTAAACTACTAAAACAAAAATTACAATAATGGAAAAACTACAACAACAAGTAAAATAAAAACAACTCACAAGCACTCTTAAAACTTCAACTCAACACTCAAATTCTAACTTGGATTCTAAATTTTCTTCTCTTGGATTCCTTCCTCATGCATGAGGGATGGGGTCTTTATATAGGAGAGGGAGGAGGTTCTAGAAAATGGTGGAAATGAAGGGGGAGAAGGATATGGCCGGCCATGCAAAGGGGATAGGATGCATGCATGATATTAATGAGGAGAGAGAGGAAGGTGGATTCATTTCATAACATTTAAAGGAAATGAAATAAAATAATGAGAGTAAACAAGGGGGGATGGATGATAATAAAGAGTGGAGAAAAATAATAAAAAGGAGAGAGAGGAAGCATGGGGTGGCAAGTGGTCGGCCATGCATGAGAAAGTGGATACATGCATGCAATAAATGAGAGGGAGAGAGGGAAGTGGCCGGATGAATGAGGAGAAGGATGTGGCCGACCATGTATTAAATGGGGAGCCATGCAAGATGGCGGTTTATTTTATTTAAATGGAGTGCATGCATGGTTGGTTTTGAAGTGGACGGATTGCAATCAATTAGGATGGCCGACTGCTTCAAAATAATTCTTCAAAGGGCTGCACTTGGAAGGGGGCCGGGCTGCTGCATTGAAAAGGGCCGGGCTGGCTACATGGTGGCCTGCTCGGGCTGGTTGCACATGGAGGAGGGGCTGCTCTTGGGCTGCATGTTGAAGCTCGGGTAGGCTTGTAGTTGGGCTGCAACATGTTGAACTTGTAGTTGAACCTACAAACAACAAAACAAAACAAACATTGATTCTATTTTTTTATAACATAAAATAATATAACAAACATAACATAATATAGCAAAAATACATATAATAAACTATAGATTTTTATATTATAACATCAAACATTAAAATAAAATAACAACATAATAAGCATATAAATAGGTAAAACTATATTAAAACCTAAGATTTATGAATACTAAACTACCCAAAAAGCGATGACTAAAACTAGTCATCAAATTCCCCCATGCTGAGTATTTGTTTGCCCTCAAGCAAATGAAAATGAAAATTAGGGAAGAGGAATTAAAAGTAAACAAGCAAATTTAGGTTTCATAGATTAAGAAAACCAAAACATGAAAAATTAAACTATCCTAATTTTGATGTTAACAACTAGTGTGGTGAGAAGTGCACAACAGAAAACTTGAAAATGGAGATCTAAAAATATCATTAGAACATAAGGATGAATTACATATTTATAAATCCCTAAAACAACGCATCCAAAATAAATGAAAATAAGAAAGTCAAGAGTAGAAATTCTAAATAAACGGCGTATTGACGAACTACTAGGTTGTTAAATAACAATTAACCCTAAAACACCTCAAGATAACCTTCAAAGAAATCCATCAATGATGGTGGCCATAGGCTTGTCTGTTCACACTCTCTCCACTATGCGAATTCACGTCTAAAGATCAAAAGGACTTTAAATAGGCGTTAAGACTTGGCTTAGGTAATTTATTAAGGATTGAAAATCAAAGATAAAAAATCGGCGGTTAATTCACACTAAACCAAGGGTGAGCTCAAAATAAAACAAAAAATGATAAAAATGAGAAATCATAAGTACATCATTTCTCCAATTCAAACTACAAAACAAGGCCATGAAATTTTTTTTCTTTTCAAAATTTGGCCACAAATAAACTTTTTCTCTCTTTTTTTTACATTTTGATAATAACTTTTTTGATAATAACGTTTTTTTCTTCTTAGGGGATCTCCAAATGTAAGCTATAATTTTCCTTTTCCTTTTCAAAGATAATAACCCTTCACAAACATAATATTCAAGCTCAAAGTTTAGTGTGAAATAGGAAAGACATTTTGGCTTTGGCAAAATAATGAAATGAAAGGTGGTGCTAAAAACAAAGAAACATGGAAAAAGGCCCAAAAATTGTTTTGCAACGGTGAAATTTTTGGTCGGCAAAAATGCTCAAACGATTCAAAGGGTGGCCTAAATCATTTCTAAAGTACGTAAAAATTACGCAAATGTTTCGAGAGTAGCTAGGGACAAGTTCTAGACACTAAGAAAGTATTATCCCGTAAATGAAAAGAGATAACATTACTTAGCAACCATTCGCACGCAACTATTCGAATAAAAAGAAAAAACTACAAATTGCTAACTTACAACGTAAAAAACAGATGTCTATATTTAAGAACAAGAAATTATTAAAACTAAGCTATGTAAAAATGATAAATTTAGAAAACTGTTTCAAAGAAATCTACTTAGAACTACAAAACCGCACGAGTCTACACATCACTAGAAGAAGCATAAAAATAAGGATAAAGATAATTTTTGATTTTTTTTTTCAAATAGATTTTAGCAATTATTTGGATTTTGTATTGAATTTTTTTTTGGGGTTTTGTATTTTATATTTGTTTTTAATTTTTGAGGAAGTTAAATAAAAAAAATAATACTACTAAAAGGCTCCAAAAGACTATACTAAAATTTTGAATTTTATTTGGAAGCATTTTTTATTTTAAGGAAAGAAGAAAGAAAAGAAAAAAAAGAAAGAAACTAAACCCTCCCCCATGATTAAAATTTTCATTGTCCTCAATGAAGGAGAAACAAGAACGAGAAGGAGCAGAAAATGCTTAAAAAATGCAGTAAAAAGAACTGGGCTTCCCCGGGTTTGTGAGATGAAGGCGGATGTTGCTCCCCCATGCTTGCTCTTTAGTGCACTTGATCATCAGCAGGTTTGATTTGACCCATCTTGATATCAGCAACATTGGAGCGGCAATCACGAACTTGTACTTTAGCGGCCGGGAGGAAGAGCAAAATAAAAATAAAAGCAGAAAATACTTGGGCAAGCTCCCAAAATTATTCTTTATTTAAAAATATAAAAGAGAGTTTGAATAAAAGTTTCATAATTATTAAGAAGTCCAAAATAAAATAAATGTCCCCATGAAGATAAATATTCAAGAGTCCAAAATAAGTTCCTCCTTTGCAGGAGACACATGATCATTAGAAAAATAAAGTTTCAGTCTTTGTCCATTTACTTTAAAGTCACCCTTATCCGGGTGCGAGAGTTACACAGTTCCGTAAGAAAAGACTTGCTTGACCTTAAACAGTCCAGACCATCTAGATTTAAGCTTGCCAAGAAAAAGACATAAGCGAGAATTGAAAAGATGAACTTGATCTCCAGGTTTAAACGTTTTAGGCTGGATCAAGTTCTTATCATGATAAAGTTTCGTGCGTTCTTTATAAGTTTTATTATTTTCATAAGCGGATGCTCGCCATTCGTCAAGTTCATTTAGTTGGTCTTTTCTATGCTCGCCGACCGAGTGCGGATCGAAATTAAAAAACTTTAGCGCCCAATATGCACAATGATCTACTTCTATCGGGAGATGACACGATTTTCCGTAGACTAATCGGAAAGGAGTACAACCAATAGTGGTCGTGTACGCTGTCCGATAGGCCCAAAGAGCATCGTCTAACTTTAAAGACCAATGTTTACGAGAAGCAGAAACCGTTTTTTTCAAAATTCTTTTAAGTTCTCGATTGACTACCTCGACCTGACCGTTAGTTTGGGGGTGATAAGCGGTGGATATTTTATGTGTAACGCCATATTTTATTAAAGCTTTAGCGAGTTGAGCGTTACAAAAATGACTCCCCCTATCACTAACGATCACTCGAGGAAAACCAAAACGAGAAAATAATTTCTTAAGAAAAGAAACTACGACGCGAGCATCATTACTTAGTAAAGCTTGGGCCTCCGCCCATCTAGAAACATAGTCTACGGCGACTAGAATATACTTATTTCCTAAGCATGAGGGAAACTGGCCTACAAAGTCTATGACCCACAGATCGAAAACTTCGCATTCAAGAAAATAATTTTGTTCCATTTCATTTTTATTAGAAATGTTTCCAGTCCGCTGGCACCGATCACACCCGCCCACAAAGATTTGTGCATCTTTTAATATGCTTGGCCAATAAAAGCCAACATTAAGCACTTTATGGGCGGTGCGGTTTGCTTGAAAATGCCCGCCAGTCGGACCTTCATGAACATGCTTTAAAATCTACTGACCTTCTTCCCGGGAAACACATCTTCTAACCACCTGGTCCGCACAAATACGAAATAGAAAGGGGTCCTCCCAAAAATAATACTTCAACACAGAAAAGAATTTCTTCTTTTGGTGAGAAGAGTACTCTTTTGGAAGAACACGAGCCACGAGATAATTGCCCAGATCGGCAAACCAGGGGGTAGAAGAAGAAACGTTTAAAATTCGATCATCCGGAAAAGAGTCATTGATAAAATTTTCATTTAAAAAATCGAGTTCAGGATTTTCAAGATGAGAGAGATGATCAGCCGCTAGGTTTTCCGCTACTTTCTTATCCCGAATCTCCAAGTCGAATTCTTGAAGTAAGACTATCCAACGAATAAGACGTGGCTTGGCATCCGGTTTAGAGAGGAGGTACTTCAAAGCGGAATGATCTGTAAAAACGATTATCTTATAAAGAGTGATATACGGCCGGAATTTATCAAACGCAAAAATAACGGCTAAAAGTTCTTTTTCAATTGTGGTGTAGTTTTCTTGAGCCGATGTTAGAGTTTGACTTGCATAGTAGATCGGATGAAAGTTCTTAGCAATATGTTGTCGTAGAACCGCACCTACCACAAAATTACTCGTGTCACACATTATTTCAAAGGGTATATCCCAAACTGGGGCAATCATAATTGGAGCATTTATAAGTTTAGATTTAATCAATTCAAACGCAGCAAGACAAGCATCATCAAAAACAAAAGGAGGTAAGTAGCTTAGTAATTTTTGAAAATTCCTTAATGAATCTTCGTTAAAAACCCGCATGCCTAAGGAAACTTCTAATCGCTTTGATATTCGTAGGCGGTGGTAGCTTTTCAATTACTTCATTTTTTGTCTTGTCCACTTGAATTCCCTTAGCGGAAATCTTACGACCAAGGACTAAGCCTTCACGTACC
This sequence comes from Platanthera guangdongensis, assembly GCA_039583875.1. Classification (NCBI taxonomy): domain Eukaryota; kingdom Viridiplantae; phylum Streptophyta; class Magnoliopsida; order Asparagales; family Orchidaceae; genus Platanthera; species Platanthera guangdongensis. Next base: position 85,090,516 of record CM077149.1, read on the forward strand.
ATAAAATGGCACTTTTCCCAATTTAAAACTAAATTTGTTTCTTTGCAGCGTTGCAAAACGTTTTCCAAATTTTTTAAACATAGATTAAAAGAGTCGCCAAAAACGAAAAAATCGTCCATAAATATTTCCATAATATTTTCTACGTATTTATCGAAAATAGCAATCATACACCATTGAAAGGTAGCAGGTGCGTTACATAACCCAAAGGGCATCCTACGATAGGCAAAAGTTCCGAAGGGGCAAGTGAATGTTGTCTTCTCTTGGTCCTCGGGTGCGATAGAGATTTGAAAATACCCCGAGAGACCTTCGAGAAAGCAATAAAAACTATGCCCGGATAGTTGTTCTAAAATTTGATCAATAAACGGAAGGGGGAAGTGATCTTTACGAGTGGAATCGTTTAGCTTACGGTAATCAATGCACATCCTCCATCCCGTTACCGTACTAGTTGGAACTAAATCATTGTTTTCGTTCGTCACTACCGTGATCCGACCCTTCATAGGTACAACCTGTACCGGACTTACCCACTTACTATCAGAAATAGGATAAATTATCCCTGCATCTAATAATTTGAGCACCTCTCCCTTCACAACCTCCTTCATATTCGGATTGAGATGACTTTGAGGTTGGACTACGCCCTTAGAATTATTTTCAAAAAATATTGTGTGGGTACAAAAAGAAGGGCTTATGCCAGGAATATCGGAAATTTGCCACGCTATAGCTCGGCGATGCTTTTGTAGTACTTCGATCAATTGATCATTTTCATATTGAGAAAGGTAGGCCGAGATTATAACGGGCAATTTAGAATTGTTTCCAAGATAAGCATATTTTAGATGTTCAGGGAGTGGCTTTAATTCAAGGTGGGGTGCTTCATCATAAGAATTTTTCAGATTTTTTTCTTGTTCAAAAATAAGATTTTAATAATTTTTTATACTAAAAACATATTCATTTTCAAGATTTGCTTGCAAGGACATAACTGTGTTTTCAAAATCATTTGTAGGAATTTCAGAAAAAGAAGAAGGAAAGAAATTTGAAGAAACATTTGAAAGAGAAAGAGAGGAATCTTCATTGAACACATCCAGAAAAAAATAGGAATCATCATTTTTTAAAGAATTTTTCATTGATTGATTGATAGAAAACGTGACCTCATCATCTCCCACACGCAGAAAATGTTTTCCATTACTTACATCGATGATTGCTCGAGAGGTGGCTAGGAAGGGACGACCAAGTATAAGAGGGACCTCGACGTCCTCTTCAATATCAAGAATGACAAAATCCACCGGGAAGATGAATTTATCGACCTTCACTAGCACGTCCTCTACGATACCTAATGGATATTTAATTGACCTATCGGCTAACTGAATACTCATTCGTGTAGGGCTGAGAGTGACCAATCCTAGCTTCTTGAATAAAGAAAAAGGCATCAAGTTGATGCTCGCACCTAAGTCCGCTACGCATGCTTTACAAAAATATCACCAAACACGTAAGGAATAGAAAAGCTACCCGAATCGTTTATTTTTTTAGGAAGATTAGAGTTTTTAATAACCGCCGAGCACTCTTCATTTAACATTACGTGAGAAAGATTTTCCAATTTCTTTTTGTTCGTTAACAAATCCTTGAGATATTTTGCATATTTTGGCATTTGGCCAATGGCTTCGTGAAACGACAAATTTATATGAATTTGTTTAAACATTTCAAGAAAGCGCGAATATTGATCATCTAATTATTCCTTCCTAAGCCTAGTCGGATAAGGGGTGGCGAAAATTCCTTTATAATTGTCGAGGCATCATTTTGAAAATCATTAACTTCTTTTTCAAGAATAGAATTTTCTTTTTCAAAATCAGATTTGTCCTTTTCTTTTTCAAAAATTTTATCACTTAATTCTGTAACGATAATATTTTCAGCAGTAGGAGACGCAATCACCTCTGGCTCTTCCCTTGGGTGGGCTCATTAATAACTTTACCGCTCCGAAGGGAATTTGCATTCGCGTGCTCCCTTGGGTTAGGTTCAGTGTTTGAGGGAAGAGTCCCGGGTGGCCTCTCGGAGATGACCTTGGCAAGTTGCCCGACCTGGTTCTCTAAATTTTTCACGGAGCCAGATAGACTTCTAATTGTAGCATCGTTCGAGCATATATATTTAGAAAGTATTTCCTCCAAAGATGGAGTTTTTTTGAAAATTTTGGTTTTGATATTGTGGTGGTGGTGGTGGAGTGAAATCGTGTGGTGGACTCGCAACATTAGCACAGTTACTCCAAGAAAAATTAGGATGGTTATGCCATCCAGGATGATAAGAGTTTAAAGCAGTATTAAAACCAGGAGAAGAAGAAAAAGCAGAAAAAGTAGTCAAATTTGCAGAATTATTTTGAGCAGGCCTGGGTATGTTCCCTAGATAATCCACTTGCTCGGCAGTAGCAGCATTCACATTTTCATATACCTTAGCGGCGGAGGAAGCAGTCATCTCCGAAATCTTCTTGTTCAGCATTTCCACTTGCAACGCCAGTTGCGAAACCGAGTCCACCTCATAGATACCTGCAGGTTTATTTGGGTGAGTCCTAGGCGAGTTCCACTGAAAAGTGTTCATCGCCATGTTCTCTATAAGCTCAAGAGCGGCTTCCGGAGTTTTGCCGTCCAAAGAACCAGCGGAAGTTACATCTATCATTTGCTTAGTCTCTTGATTTAGCCCATTGTAAAATGTCTGGACCTGTAACCATACAGGCAGAGCATGATGGGGGCAGCGTCTCAAAAGCTCTTTGAACCTCTACCATGTGTCATAGAGGGTCTCAGAAGAAATTTGAGAATATGAAGGTATGTCATTCCTTAATTTAGCAGTTTGGGGGGGGGATATCTAGCAAGTAATTTATCAACTAAAGTGTCCAAGTTGTGATTGATCCTCTTGGAAGAGAACTCAACCACTGTTTGGCTTTGGTTCTTAAGGAGAAAGGGAAGAGTCTTAGCCTAATAGCATCGTGTAAGACACCATTTATTTTGAAGGTGTCACAGATATCGAGAAAACTAGCAATATGCAAGTTCAGATCTTTATTTTGTAATCCGTCGAACTGTACATATTGCTGCACCATTTGTATGATGCAGGCTTAAGCTTAAAATTATTGTTCGCAATTGCAGGTGGAACAATTCTTGTTCCAGTCCCCTCCAGGTTGGGTCGAGCATAATCGGACATGGTCCTTTGCTGACCCATTCTTGGGTTAGGGTCTCCCATTTCGAAGTTGATGTTACAATCACCGTCGGAATCCTCAACCGCTATTTGATAATTGGAACCACTGAATCTTAAGTTTCTCCGAAAGGAGCGTTCGATTTCTAGGTCCAAGTCAACAAGTAGCGACGGATTCGTGCAGGTTATGCACTAAAAAAAGAGAATGAAAGAAACAGAAATAGAAAATTGGAGGAAGAAAATAGAGAAAGGTAAAAAAAAATTTAGATTTTTTGCAGAAGTAATAGCGTAAGCGTTTTCTTAATATTGACAAAAAAGCCCCCCGGCAATGGTGTAAAAAACTTGGTGAATTGAATTCACTATCTACCCGAAAAGGCAAGTGTACCTATCGAATTGTAGTACCAAGGTCGTATTTAAACTCGGGGCTGTCAAGTACTGCTACTCACGCTTCTACTATTGACCTACCTAAAGATTGTGGGGTTTTTGAGAATTTTTAAATTAAAACTAAAGATAATTTTTGAAATGAAAATTTATGATAAAAAGCTAGCATTCGATCAATGATTCACAATGAAATGAGATAAGACGGAAAAGGTATAGTTTTATCTTTGCAAATTAAACTCGACTGTCACAGATCCGATATTAGGAAATAATCTCGCGAGAGCATTAAATCCCCTAACTTATGTACGTTTTGACTGAAATATCTTTACAAGTCAAAATGGCCTAAAGTCGCATTACCGAGGTGATCCACACTATTGGATTTGACTCCAATCCGGAGGATTTACGTCATCCTATCTCTAGGGTTGCGTTCAACTCCTTCCTTCTTTGAGTGATCTTTCAAATCAACAAAACTCTCTCGACTTCTATGGAATGAGATCAAATTGCCAACTACCGTATACCAGAAATACAGAGTCGGCGCGAGAGAAATCAAAGAAGGATCGAGTAAAATTTAGACAAAAATAAATCTAAGAAGTAAAAGAAAACCTTATCTCATTTCATGGATCCTCACGATCGAATGCTAAGGGAAATTAGCTACTCATAGTGGAGGAAGAAAGCAAATTAAGATGAAGAGAAAACATTTTCATTGCTTGCAAAAAGGAAGAGGATTACAGAATAATAAAAAAAGCAAGACTATATTAAACTACTAAAACAAAAATTACAATAATGGAAAAACTACAACAACAAGTAAAATAAAAACAACTCACAAACACTCTCAAAACGTCAACTCAACACTCAAATTCTAACTTGGATTCTAAATTTTCTTCTCTTGGATTCCTCCCTCATGCATGAGGGATGGGGTCTTTATATAGGAGAGGGAGGAGGTTCTAGAAAATGGTGGAAATGTAGGGGAGAAGGATATTGCCGTCCATGAAAAGGGGAGAGGATGCATGAATGATATTAATGAGGAGAAAGAGGAAGGTGGATTCATTGCATAGCATTTAAAAGAAATGAAATAAAATAAAGAGCGTAAACAAGGGGGGATGGATGATAATAAAGAGTGGAGAAAAATAATAAAAAGGAGAGAGAGGAAGCATGGGGTGGCAAGTGGTCGGCCATGCATGAGAAAGTGGATACATGCATGCAATAAATGAGAGGGAGAGACGGAAGTGGCCGGATGAATGAGGAGAAGGATGTGGCCGACCATGTATTCAATGGGGAGCCATGCAAGGTGGCGGTTTATTTGATTTAAATGGAGTGCATGCATCGTTGGTTTTGAAGTGGACGGATTGCAATCAATGAGGATGGCCGGCTGCTTCAAAATAATTCTTCAAAGTGCTGCACTTGGAGGAGGGGCTGCTCCTGGGCTGCATGTTGAAGCTCGGGTAGGCTTGTAGTTGGGCTGCAACATGTTGAACTTGGACTTGAACCTACAAACAACAAAACAAAACAAACATTGGTTATATTTTTTATAACATAAAACAATATAACAAACATTACATAATATAACAAAAATACATATAATAAACTATAGATTTTTATATTATAACATCAAACATTAAAATAAAATAACAACATAATAAGCATATAAATAGGTAAAACTATATTAAAACCTAAGATTTATGAATACTAAACTACCCAAAAATTGATTATTAATACAAATCATCAATTACCCCATGAAGAAGATAACTGCGCTATATTTAGATGAAGTCATTAGATTACATGGAGTTCCAATTAGTGTTGTATCAGATCGAGACTCTAGGTTTACGTCCCGCTTTTGGAATAGTTTACAGGAGGGTTTGGAGACCGATCTGCGGTATTCCACAACCTATCATCCGCAGACAAACAGTCAAATGGAAAGGGTGAATCAGATCGTGGAGGATATGATCAGATGTTACATTTTGGACCACGGAGGTGCGTGGGATGAGTGACTTAGATTGATGGAGTTTGCATATAATAATAGTTATCAAGAAAGTTTGCAGATGACCCCGTTTGAGGCATTGTATGGGAGGCAATGCAGAACTCACTTGTTTTGTCCTGAGGTCAGTCAGAAACTGTTGCTGGTTCATGAAGCATTAGAAGAAATGGATATTTCTGTGAAGATTATTCAGAAAAAGCTTCGGATAATGCATGAGAGAAGAATGCCAATCGGCGTAGGTCTGATTTGGAGTTTGCTGTAGGGGACTTGGTGTTTCTCAAAGTTTCTCCGATGTTTGGAGTTAAAAGGTTTGGTAAGAATCATAAGTTGGACCGGAGGTATGTAGGACCTTTTAAAGTTGTTGAGGGTATTGATGTATTAGCTTATAGGCTGGATTTGCCAGCAAATCTTCCTAGTGTGCACGACGTATTTCATGTGAGCCAGTTGCGAAAATGTGTGCTCAGTGACCGGCAGATTCTTGATGTTGTGCCCCAGTTGGAGCACAATCTTTCCTATGTTGAGATGCATGTACGCATTCTGGATACTCAAGACCGAGTGTTACGAAGGAAAACCATACCAATGGTTAAAGTTTTTTGGTGAAACCAAGACGTGGAAAGCGCCACTTGGGAGTTGGAGTAAGCTATGAGGGAGGCTCATCCTCATCTGTTCTCCTAGATTCTTACGGTATGTTTTTCCCCTTTTATACCCATTCTATAATCTTTGATTATATTCTTTTGTGGAATCTTTTGGTGCGTAAAATTTTGGGATGAAACTTCTTTTAGGGGGAGTGACTGTAAAGCCCTCGATTTTTTTTATATTTGATTTAATTCATTATCTGGCGTGTTTATGACATTAGGGCGTTAGATTGATGCGTTTTCGGCATATGACATTGTTAGAGTGTGGTTTTAGCTATTAATTTTTCTATGTGTGTGGCTGGGTTTAGCCTGTTTACAAGATTTCCTAGCGAGTCGGGTCTGTTTTGGTGACTCGGTAGAGCCTCTTTGGGAATGCTTGTGTTTTGGCTTTGGGAGGTCTTTACCCGAGTTTGTTTCATCGAATCTTAATTTTGACTATGCTGTTGGTTTCAAACCATCAGTATTTAGTTACGGTACGATTATCGTAGAATTTCGGGAAAGTTTGGTTTTCGCTTCGTTTTGACGTTTTCTTTATTTAATTTTGATATCCTTTATTAACATAATCAGATAAGGTAGTATAAATAGAAACTCACCGCTTCAAACCCAATTCATTTGTCTCCCTCATGAAACCATAGGCTTGTTACGGAAGAACGAGCGCGACGGACTTTCCTATGCTTTCGGCCGCTGATTTCTGGAACTTTGGTGCTCGATTTCTTCTTTGGAGAGTGGATCCGGGTAGATCTCGCCTAGATCTACGTTTCTACGGTAAGATTTTCCAGTTTCATAGATTTTTAGAGGTCTAGGTATGCGGTTTTGACCCTTTTTCATCCTGAAAGGTTTCAGGAAGGATTGCTTAGGTGTTGTTAAGGCCAGATCCTTGAGGATGAGCTTTTACGTTGCTGGTTTCTGTTGATGCACGAAAACACAGAGGGGTCGAGCACCACCATCTAACAGTTCGAACACCGGGGAATAGAGAGACTGCGAGTAGCGATCTACTAAGCGGATGAGGGCAGGAAGAATAGCAGGGCCGTGAGCCATGGCAACAACAGACTTCGCCCGTCGCGGCCTGAATGCCTCTCTTGCGACGGGCTTTCCCTTGATTGAAGAAAGATTTGGTTACAAGTGAAAGGAAAAGGTTGACAAGAGCAGAGCGAGGAGGAGTCCGCAAGGCACAAGGTTCGAGTCCGCAGCTTTTAACAAGTAGGCTCCTGGGTCCGAGTCAGCGTGGCTTGGGTGCACCACCTCCCCCCTATTTATAGGATAGGGTGCCTGCCCAAACGGGCAGGGACAAAAATAACCGGCTGCCCGGGGTACAGGAGAACCGGGAAGCGATGACGGGAAGCCAAAAGAAAGAACACGCCAGTCCGCGCTAAAGGGGCGGACTGGGCTCGCGGGCTGGAGCTCCCGTCTGCTGCTAGGCGCGATCCCGCTAGAGGACGGCAGCCTGGGCAGACGAGACATTGCGTCCGCCATTGTAGAGAATCCAGAGATCCCAAGTTGTGGCGGACTGAGCGAACAGATCCTTGAGTCCGCTGCTGGGGGACCATCCTTGGTGGCCGATTGGTACCTCTGCCGGACTGGGCGGACTGCCCAATCGAGTCCGCGAGTGTTGAAAAGGGGGTTCTGGCATCTTGTAGGATGTTGCGGACTGAGGGGTTAACAGTTTCGGCGATTTGAGGGAAGTGGTGACTTCTTCCCCTTGCCGAGCTTGACTTTTTTTGTAGATTTTCCATACTGTTCTTCCCTTTGTAGTTTTTGGGAATATGGTTAGATCCAGCCTTTGCTGATCAGCTTTAGGGTATCATTTTCCGGCCAAGTTCAACAAGCATATGATTTATTGTATTAGTTTCATTGTGTAGTTATCGGTTTGGAGCGGTCAGTGTTCGTCGATTAGAAGCTAATTCATCGAATGGAGTTCGACGAACAGAGGGAAATTCATCGAACGGAGTTCGACGAATAAATCGCAATCGTCGAACGGAGTTTGTCGAACTGAGCTAAATCGTCGAACGGAGCAAGATTTGTTCAGTGCAACCCTAGGCATTGAGTATAGCCCTTAGGTGTTGAGTGTGGCCTTAGCAATGAATCTATTTTCAAGCACAAGACCAAAAGCATTGAGTGTGTTGAGTGCACTCAATGCTGTGTTGAGTGTGTTTAATACACTCAACACTTTGGTGAGAGGTCTGCGACGCTAAGTGTAAATGCGTTTAGTGCGTTGAGTGCACTAAATGCGGCGTTGAGTGCACTCAATATGGCGTTGAGTATGTTTCATACACTCAATGCCATAAGAATTTGACGCTAAGTCAAGAGGCATTGAGTGTGTTGCCTACACTCAACACGGCATTGAGTGTGTCGTACACACTTGACGCCATCATGAAAATATAGGATTCTAAGTGTAAACGTGTTGACAACGTTGAGTGAGCTTAACTCACTCAACGCTATCACTTTATTTGGCAAGTTAAGTAAAAAGCGTCGACATCGTTGAATGAGCTAAACCAACTCAACGCCGTCTCCTAAGTCTGTTAATCCATGTAGAAAAGTGTTGATAGCATTGAGTGTGCTGAACTCACTCAACGTCGTCGCTTTTATAGAAAGCGTCGACAGCGTTGAGTGAGCTGAACTCACTCAACGCCGTCATCTATTTTTGGCAGCTAAGAGTTTAAGCGTTGATTGTGCTGAGTTATGGCATCGAGTGCGTTGACTGTACTCGACGCGACGTCAAATGTACTCGATGCTTTTTCATTAGATTTGTGTCCTTTCACCGATTTGAAGTTTATCTCTTAGGCATAGTCTTGCCATGTTAAAATCATCGGTTTTCTGCTGAATTTGTTGAGTTTGGGTTTATGGGTATTTGGGATTGGGGTGTGGTTTGGTTGGCTTAGTTTTGTGAATCATTACACTCGGGCATGTTTGGGTCTCATTTTTGGGCTGTTGGGTCATGTTGGATCAGATGGCCACCCCCGCAGTCCCATTTTTGAGAAGTTTGGGTATGTTAGTTCGGGTTTGACCAATTTGGTCAAGACTCAGATCTGGTTGTATACGGTGTAAATGATTCACGTGTTTATTGAACCTTTGTCCCGTTTTTGTTTCCTGTAGATTAAACTTTTATTGTTTCTGCCTATTCTTGCAGATTATTTTCAGAATATAACTCCGTTCGCACTTGGTGCAAATTTCATTACCTTTTAACTTTATAAGTTAGCTCTTCGTTCTAAATCTCTAGTTAGTTTGTTGTGTTGTTTTTGACGGCTATTCAGGTTTGGATTAGTAATCTTGCTACTCCCTTATTTACTTATAGTTTTGTTTGCCACTTCTACTTTTCTTGCTGAGGTGTTCTTTCTTTGAATGTCTCAGGTTCTGGGTAGTAGCCGGTTGAGCGGATAGGTTTGGAGTTTGCTAGTGGACTGCAGTGTTGCAGAGGTTTCCTCTATCTTGTAAGGTAGTTCTTGGTTGTTTCTTATTAGTACAGACAGTCATACTGACCAGTGGGTTCGTGTCACTTTGTTGACTGCCACTAGTGGTTTTCTTTTGAATTACTGAATACCTTGCTAAGCTGCTAGTTTTGCCTTTTGTGGTTGTTTTTACTTGCTCTCTAGGAAGGTTTTATGCTAGGTTGCTGATGAGTCCTATTTATATACTGATTTTCTGACTCATCTGTGCTAGTTTTCTTTCACAAGCACTTTACTTTTACTTTGTTATCGTATATATTTATTCTAATCTTTATTTCCATAGGAAGTGCACTTATAGGCCCTTGGTTGTGTATTTTTGTTACTTTTATCGATTGTACTTCTTATTGTGATTGCCTGGAATGTCTGCACATATCAGTGGTTAGTTTTTCTTGAAGGTTCAGGGGTTATGTTGGTGTTCTGGGTTGGTTTGGGGCCCATTTTTGCCTAAGGGCCACTGATCGTGCATTTTTACACGCGCACGTTCAGTGGATTCCTTAGCGCATAACCACTGGTAGTGCGCCACTGATCGTGGGCATTGATTCCATTTTTTACCAAGTTCTGCCATGCCTATGCGCATTATCACAGGACAGTGTGCATGACCACTGGTCATGCTCCACTAATCGTGGACACTATTCTCCATTTTTACAAGCTCTGTCTGGGTCAATCGCACTACCATTCGACATAGTGCGCGCGACCACTGGTCGTGCGCCACAGGTCGTGTGCATTATATTTTCTGCAATCTATAAATACGCAGGTTTCAACCTAATTCCGAAAAGGCCAGACTTTTTCTCTGCCATATTCATCTTCGAGGAGGGTTCCACTGATCTCCTTCTTCCTCCACCGTACAGAGGTGCTTCGAGCAAGATTTTAACGGAAAATTAAAGCCGGAGCTTCCTCTCGGCCTCCTCCTTCATCCTTGAGCTTCAAGAAGGGTTTGACCTACCTTTCACCATCAAGCATGGAGGAGTTCATGTCATCCTCCACCGGATAGTGACACGAAGAAGACGACTCCATTGGGAGTTAGTGACAGCCTCCTCTACCCTAGACGCAGTTGAGGACCGAGCTAGGACGCAGAATGACAACCCGGCGATTCCTTTCGTGAATCCTCAGCAGGACTTCGGTTCTGGTCGATTTTGCACTCTCTTCTTCTTTTTTTGTTGATAGTGTAGTTTGATCTCTTTGTATTTGATGAAGTGTGCTTAATTTGATATATGTTTGTGTTCCATCATGTTTATGTGATTTTATATTAACGTTATTTGCTTGAGCTGCGCCATTATCCATTCTCCACCACACAGTGCCGCACTAGCGATTGCTAGTGGCATGCGTAGCGAAGAGGTGCTCAGGACCCTCATTTTGTTGTTATCACCACCTCATCCGCAAGCCTACTCGTCCATCCGCCTAGTGATTCAGTGCATAGCAGCCCGTGTAGTTTTCCATCCGCCTAGCGAAGCATTGCATAATGGCATTGCATTTTTATTTGTGTAGAGGGGTTCCTACCTCCTTCATAATAGAAGCTCATGTCGTCACTGTCACCTCCTGCGGACCTGCGGTGGATAGCGCCTTGCTAGGCAAGGATATATCTTTTTACGAGATTAGTGAGGACCAGTGCTCCTCCTCTTCTTGTTTCCTATTTCCTCTACAGGAGTTGTGCAGGTATTATTATTTTGGTAGAGGGGAAACTGCATTATCTCCGTATCGGTACTCGCTAACGCAACAAATATTCCGCCAATTTCCTGTGCAGTTTCTGTTTCATAGGCCAATTAGCTAGAAACTTTGTGTTAGCCGAATAAGTTCTGCTGGGTGGACAATAACCCCAGTAGTTATCTTACATTTCCTGCATTTTTATTTTTCATGTCTATCTCAGTTTTACTATTTCTTTGTATTTTGTCTATTTTTCTTTTGTTCTTGCGGATCTCACCACTGTAGGTATTCATGGCAAATTCGTATTGGCGGGGTTGTGATTCTTCGTTTAGCGGACCTGCTTCTATTTTTTCATGCGTCTTTTGGTATGCTCACTAACTTAGCATTGGGTAACCTCTCCCCTTGTCTCTATCTGATTTTAATTTCAATATCATATACTGTGTAGCTTAGTTTATGTCTGGGGGAGAGCTAGTATTTGTTACCTTTTGCACGCGCACATTTCATTTGCATACTAGAAGCTTTTGTTGTTATATTTTGATTAGTTCATTGTATCGCACACCACTGCACCCACATGAGAATGTTCTTAGTTGTTCACCTGCTTCGAGTTAAACTCGTTTCTTTTGTATGATTTGAAAAATTATTGTGCTGGCATAGGATTGTGAGACGGAGTAAAATGTTGACTCCTGCAGTGCTCCTAGTCGAGTGCTCTCGTCTCGTGTAGAAATAGGAGTAGATTTAATTTTTCCGTATGCTTATAGTTTTATATTTTTCTAATTGCGTAAATACTATTTATTCTACTTAAAAATTAGCGAATCTGGTGTGAATCTGACGGTAGCTTAGGGATGTGTTTAGACGGCCATTAGATTCGTATTGCTCGAGTACGGAGGATGGATAGTCTTTCTCGTTGGCTAGAACTTGCACCAAGCTATTCTTGAAGCATGGGTATAGGTTAGTTCAATCCCATGAGTGTGATGTAGGCCATCATTTTGGCCCGGTTGAGCATTGTACCGTTCCTAATGTATTATCCTCGCTAGCGCCGTTGTGCCTACCCCTTCATTTAATTTAGCTCCACCATTATTTCACTAAAGCCTCATAGTTGATCCTAGTCGCACACCTAAGTCGAGCTTTAGTGTTTTACATTTTCATGTTGGGGTGTTGATGTGGTGATATTCCTTGTGAATATGTGGATGTGCTCCAAAGTTTTTATTTGCTGAAATTGTTAAAATAAAAAGATGATTTGAAAAAAATATATACAAATTAATTGTGAAAAAGAAAAGTGAAAAGAAAAAGTATAATTGAAAATTCTATTTGACATGAGATTGTATTTGGAGTAGGCGGTGCACACACCCATATTTTAAAAATTAAGTCTGGGGGTGTGGTGTACACGCATGTATTTTGGTTAGCGGATAGATTTTTTTTTATGATAGCTCATTTGGGTTAGGTGCGTAGCCTTCTTATTTATCTTTGTTTATCTCACCGAAACTCATGCCCTATCTCTTCACCTAAAGTCCTACTGATTCATGTGTGAACCAAACTAGTGTCGTGGAGAGAGTGCGAACAGGAAAGCATATGGTCACCGACATTGGTGGATTACTTTGGAGGTTATCCCGAGCCCCAATATTTGGCAATGCTCGCCTTTGCGATTAGTCTACTTTCTCCCTATGCTTGACCGGAAGATGCACCGTGATTCCATTTTTGAGTAGTAATAAAATATTGATACGCATTGTGAAAAGTATAAACCATTTTGTATACTTAGAAATTTCCTTTATTATATTTTTTACGCGCACGAGCATTCGACTTCGCATGGTACTACGTATCTCAATTTCTATGTTAGCTAGTTTATTTTCCCTATTTGTATAGATTTTGTTTGCTCGGGATGCGCAAACAGGTAAGTCTGGGGGTATGATGAGTCCTATTTATATACTGATTGTCAGACTCATTTGGGCTAGTTTTCTTTCACAAGCACTTCACTTTTAGTTTGTTATCGTATATATTTCTTATAATCTTTATTTCCATAGGAAGTGCACTTATAGGCCAGTGATTGAGTATTTTTGTAACTATTATTGATCGTACTTCTTATTGTGATTGCCTGGAATGTCTACACATATTAGTAGTTAGAGTTTCCTGCAGGTTCAGGTGTTGTGTTGTTGCTCTGGGTTGGTTTGGGGCCCATTTTTGCCTAAGGGCCACTGATCGTGTATTTTCACACTCGCACGCTCAGTGGATTCCTTAGTGCACGACCACTGGTCGTGCGCCACTGATCTTGTGCATTGATTCCATTTTTTACCAGGTTCTGCCATGCCTATGCGCACTATCATCGGACACAATGTGCACGACCACTGGTCATGCTCCATTTTTTGTGCGCACTATTCTCCATTTTTCCAAGTTCTGTCTGGGGCAATGACACTACCATTGGACATAGTGCGCACGACCACAGGTCGTGTGCCACTGGTCATGTGCATTATATTTTCTGCAATCTATAAATACGCAGGTTCCGACCTAATTCTGAAAAGGCCAGACTTTTTCTCCGCCATTTTCATCTTCGAGGAGGGTTCCCCGATCTCCTTCTTCCTCCACCATAGGGAGGGGCTCCGGGCAGCTTTCAATGCCAAATTCAAGCTGGAGCTTCCTCTCGGCCTCCTCCTTCATCATTGAGCTCAAGAAGGATTTGACCCAGCTTTCACCATCAAGATCGGAGGAGTTTGTGTCATCCTCCATCGGATCGTGACATGAAGAAGATGGGTCCATTGGGAGCTAGTGACAGCCTCCTCTACACTGAACGCAGTTGATTACTGAGCTAGGATGCGGATTGACAACTCAGTGATTCCTTCTGTGAATCCTCATCAAGACTTCCGATCTGGTGGATTTCGCACTCTCTTCTTCTTTTGTTGTTGAAAGTGTAGTTTGATCTCTTTGTATTTGATGAAGTGTGCTTAATTTGATATACGTTTGTGTACAATCATGTTTATGTTATTTTATATTAACGTTATTAGCTTGATGTGTGACATTATCCATTCCCCACCACACAGTGTCGCACTAGCAATTGCTAGTGGCGTGCGTAGAGAAGAGGTGCTCACGACCCTCATTTTTCCATTCTCACCACCTCATCTGCAAGCCTACTCGTCCATCCACCTAGCGATTCAGTGTATAGCGACCCTTGTAGTTTTCCATCCGCCTGTTGAAGCATTGCATAGCGGCATTGCATAAGAGTAGTTTATTAGTGTTTTACTTTCTTTTTCCGCAAATAATCAAAACGCCCTTCGTAAACACCGACCTAAGTACTTTAATCTTAAGTTCTCCTCAAAATTAACTCCACCTTACTGTGTTCCTTGAGAGATCGATACTTGGGAAAATTCTCCCAGTTTATATTGCTTGACAGCGACAGGTGCACTTGTCAACACATCAGTTGCATGTTAGGTATTTTCACTTATTAAAGCATTACTACCGGTACTTCATACGTCTCATATTTCTAAAGTTAAAATACAATTTTCTAGCTAACATAAAGACTATTTCCATAGTTATAATAAACCTAGAGTCATACATGCCATGAGTTGTCCTTTGGGGATGTTATACTCATGTAGTATATTAATCAACATAACCAAAGTATTTTCTGCAGCGTATAACTATACTTTTACTCGTGAACTACTCGAGTACAAAAGGTCCTACTTGAGAAAAATACTTAGACTTTTTTTGTAAGTTTGAAAACTTATTTTCTTCAAGAAATTCAGCAACCAGCTTTTCTCCCATATCTTTAGTGCTTGAAAAAGAAGCGTGTCCCAATAGAGAGGCTACACATGAGTCAACACCATAGATCACACAATGAGGGATTACATTGTATGGTCCTGTGTTTGTTGACTCATTGTAGATAGACATTGGTCTACACTTGGCAAATATATCCTGCAAACATTCAACTAGAAAAGACATCAAATACAAACCAAATTCATCTTAGTTTAAGGGTGACGTCATACAAATCTAGATTATTCTGGATGCAATCCCCAACAATCTCCCCCTATTTGTAGATGTCAGAATCCTCTACACTAAGGTGAATTATATCAAGTAAACAAATAAAGTAACTAACAAACAAAGTGATAATGAAAAATACTATGTTATAGAAAAATCAGATCATCAAAATTAAAAGATTTATATTCATAGATATTGTTCAAGAAAAATCCAATTCCACAAAATCTCAAAAGTTAAATTGTTGATCATGTTCAATTTTTACTTGCTCTGCTGTTGTTGCTGCCTTTCCTGCCTCTCTTGTTGCCTCTTATGATAACTACATGGTTTAGGAAAGCATTTGGGAGGTTTTGGTGGAGCCTTGGGATTATTCTTTCCATACTCTCTGTCATAAAGACTCCTTTTGGCAAGAGATTTCTCAAATAAGTCCCATACATAGGAGATATAATGAATATTTTTGTCTTCATTGAAATCAACAAGAAGTTTAAGTGTTTCAAGAATTAGGGATTTGGGGGCTGGATTCCATACTTTAGAAAATTCTTGAGCTCTTCTTATTTCAGCTTTAGGTTAAGGAGTGGATCTGCTAGCAGAGGCACCATCACCATATTTTCTTCTTTTAGCTTTCTGTATCTCAGGAGGTACTTTAGGACGCATATTTGCTTGTTCAGGATCCCATACTTGCTCATAAGAGAAAACTCAAATATAAATTTTCATTAGTTGTACCTCTACGAGTTCTGAAACCATCTCGGGGATCTCCTATGATTTGATCCATTGGGTAATTCTTCAAGTATCTGAGCTCTAGAGTCCTTGCATCTGGAGCTTCTTCAACCACTGGAGTAACTTCATTAACTTGAATGATATCTTCATCATGGTGATCAACCTCTCCAATTGGGGTTGGAGTGGTGATCTTGATGAACTTATGATCTTTTTCTTCAGTCGGCTAATCCAAGTTTAATTCCATTATTCTTTAACCTGAATCTTCAATAAACACACAAGAAGAGCTACCTTGTAGAAAGCTCGTCTCATCAAATACAACGTGATTAGATTCTTCTACAACCAGGGTTTTCTTATAAAAATCGTATATGCCCTACTATGACTACTATAACCTACAAAAACACCTTCAAAGGTCTTTTTACTAAATTTAGTGGTGTGATACTTACCATTGTTAAGGACAAAGCATTTACTACCAAAGATTCTAAAATATGAAATAGTTTGTTTCCTGCCCTTTAGTAGTTCATAAGGTGTCTTATTATGGTTCTTGTTTATGAGTGCCCGATTTTGCACGTGGCATGCAGTGTTGACGGCTTCAGCATAGAAATATTCTGGTAGTGAGGCATCACTCAACATGGTTCTGCAGGCCTCTATGAGTGTTCTATTCCTTCTCTAAGCTACTTCTTTCTGTTGAGGAGTACGAGGAGAGGAAAACTCATGAAATATACCAAGACCTTCACAGAATTCTATCATGGCCCCAGACTTGAACTATGTTCCATTATCACTTCTGATTTTGAACATGCCTGACAAAATTAGTAAATATATCAAAAGTATCTGACTTGTGTTTTAGAAAGAACACCCACGCAAAGCGAGATTAATCATCAACAACAACCAATGTATAATCCTAACCTCCCAAACTTCTAATTTGCAGTGGACCGAACAAGTTCGTATGTAGTAGATGTAAAGACCTATTAGAGTCTTTGCCAATGATGCTTTTGAAAGTAGCCCTTGTTTGCTTGCCTTTTACACATTCATGACAAGTTCTATCTTTAACGCACTTAACAGTTGGGGCATCCCGTACTAAATTAAGAGAAAATAATTTATTAATAGTTTAGAAATTTATATGTGTTAATCTCTTATTTCATTGGTCACCAAGAGACGCACTATCGTTTGCCAAAAATCACACTGGCGTAGAAGAGTCTATACAAATAAAATTCTAACAAAATATATTCCTTCTACGAGTGTCTGATAGAATCGTTTCCAAGTTATCTACCGATTTTATCAAGCACATGTCTGCATGAAATTATACTATGTATCCTTTATCACAGAGCTGGCTTACGCTCATAAGATTGTGTTCCAATCCTTCAACATAAGCCACATATGAGAAGGATACACTACAATTAGTAATCATACTGTAGCCTTTTGTAATTTCTCTGTCAAAAACTTTAAAGATGACCTTTGGCCCGTTCATGACTGCAGAGTAATTCTGGAGTAGGCTTCTAGTGCCGATCATATGCCGAGAGCATCCAATATCCAAATACCAGATAGGATTTTTGGTGGCCTTTGGACATACCTACATTCACAAATCAGTTTTCCTTAGGAACCCAAACACATTTAGGTCCTTGGTCTCTAGTTAGCATACTCCCCCTATGTGTGTTAACACTTTGAGTGGTCTTTCTCACATTATTAACTTGAGGAGTTACATAATACCTAGGGTTAAACCAGCAATCTATAGCAAAGTGACCAACTTTACTGCAACACCAACAGTCAAAGCTATTGTATCTTTGCATAGAGTTCTCCTACCTGACCTTTTGAGAGTGTGGTCTAGTAGGAGCAGCAGAATTGGAGGTAGAAACTTCGTGGTGAAAGCACTCATATGACTTCTTCTCCTTAAGAGGCGTTTCAACAACGGGTTTAACTTTTGGAGCTTTCTTGATGTTATGACTATAAGGGCCATAGCTCTGAAGAGTGATCTCCTCATAAGGTGCCAGGAAGACACGTTCATCCATGTTCTGGGGACGGGTCCATCCTTGGTACCGAGACTAGGGCTCTACATAGGTATGCCTAGCAAAGTGACCGTAGGAAGAGTCAAGATCAAACTCGTTTGTTGGAAAGATAACCTTTTTAAATGAAGTTTGACCTTGAGGATCTTTCCCCTTCTCCTTGACCAAAGCTTTCTTTGCAGCCTTATTCTTTCATTGAGCCTTATTTCTCCTAGAAGATTTACTAGGAGCATCCACATGGCCTAAGCCAGCACCTTTGGCCTGAGCAGAGAATTCAGCAACAAATAGAAGGACTGTCTTGGGATTGGATAAACTTTCAACAAATTTCTTTTCAGCTACAAGTTGTTCTTCCAATTTCTTGATGATTTTCTCCTACAGATTTAGGTGCTCGAGAGCCTTATTATTATATTCTTCAATTGAAACATTAAAATTCTCTCTGAGTGAGTCAATCTTTGCGAATTCCACTCTTAGAGTGCTCTCTTCATCCTTGAGAGATTTAATCTCCTTGGCCTGAGTTTTCACAACTTTTCGACATTTATCGTAAGCCTTGATTAACTCTTTGTATTATGTCATGAGTTCAGACTCGTCGTCAGAAGAGCAGTCCTCATGATCATGGTCAGAAGCGTCTGATTCCCAGAGAGAAGTGTGAGAGTTTACCTTCCTAGTGTATTGGGGATCTTCTTCCTCGTATGTCTGTGCCATTAGCCCAAACTAGGCTTCCTCTTCCTCACTTGACTCAGATGAGTCAGAGTCGCTGAGAGTCTTGGCATTCTTGGCAACAGTGCTTCTTTCAGTTTTCTTCTAATTATAAGAAGATTTATTCTCCTCTCTTCTTCCCCCCTCCTTATTGTGAGGGAAATCAGCTATGTCGTGTCCTGACTTATTGCAATAATAACAAACAATGTCAGAAGAAATATATTTATTCGGTTTAGAGTGATACCTGTCTTAGCTACTTGAGTCTTTTTTGTGACGATCACCATCATGACGTGATCTTCTGGACGAGGCATCTTTTCCTCTCCACTGTTTCTTCTTCTTCAAGAATTTCTTGATCTGCCTTGGAAGAAGAGAAAACTCTCCTTCAGATAGCTCTAAGCCTGAGGTACTTGGCACTGAAGCTTCTTCTTCACTCTCTTCCTGTGCGGGTGCAGGAGATCCAACTTTCGACTCCCTTGAGATGTCTGCCTTTAGAGCGAAAGACTTCTCCTTGGATGAAGACTGGTTCTTCTCTTCTTCAGCTTTTCTTGAATTTATTTGGAGCTCATATGACATAAGCTTTCCAAAGAGATTATAAGGGTCAGTCTCTGCTAGCTTACCAAACTCCTGAATTCCATAGACTTTGTTGTCCCATTCCTTAGTCAGGGATCTCGGAAACTTGTCATTCAGTTCTCCATTAGTGAATACCCGACCATAGACTCTTAGGCCGTTGATAATATTGAAGAAGCTTTCAAAAGTATCAGCAATTGAATCCTTGGGACCTTGTCTGAATGTTTCATATTTCTGATTTAGGAGGGATCTCTGTCATCCCTTACCTCTTCAGTACCGTCAATCAGGATGATGAGAGGCTACCACATTTCCTTGGTGGAATGACAGTAAATCAGATTCTGTAACATATAATCATTGACAGCACTTACGATGATATTCTTGGCTTTCTTGTCTAATAAGACAAGTGCTATCTCATCCTTATCAAGATCCATCCGCTTCTTTGGGACTTTCTTGGTGGAATCAATAGTGGAGACCGTCATAAAAATATAGGGTCCTTCTTCAACTATCATGAAGATCCTTGGATCCACAGCTTCCATGAAGAATTTTATTCTTCCTTTCCACATGGGAAAGTTAGCCTTTGTCCATAAAGGAAGCTTAGCAAAATACTTGGTTTTGTTCATGCTTGTGTCATTCAAAAGGCAACTAGAGGCAGATCTATTCAAGGTGTTAACCTTTTGACGAACAACCTCCCTCTGATACCAACTGAAAATATTTAAGTTGTCTACCTAAATCACCTAGAGTGGGACTGTGAATAGGTGAGTTCTGCATCTTTTGAGAAATAAAAATTTGAACGAGCGATGCATAGAAAGTAACAAGCATACAAAGATGATATTAAGAATTATAGTGGTTCCATAACCTTGGGTACATCCACTTTCCACCTCACCGATCTAGCAATGCACTAGACTCGGCTACTCCACTATTCTCTCAGATTGAAAACAATCCAACAACTCGATCCCCCAAAACAGGATCTACACTTGGAAGAGAAAATTCCTACAAAAATCTCGGAGAACAAAGCCCCTACAGCTCAGTGAAGAATCTCATACAAGAATAAAATGATTTATAGAGTAATATACAAATAGTAATATCTCAGATCTGAATCTTCAGCCCTTCTTCCATCTTAAATTTCGAAGTTCTGTCAGAAATGGATCGAAGAAGACAAAGGTGAAATCTTTAGATCTGAAAACTTTTAACTCAGCACGATCAAGGAAAAGATCTGTTGATGTAGAAAATCTTGTTATGTTGAATCTCTTGTTCTGAATCTCTTGGATCAAAAGCAGAACGACGATGAAGACGATGTATAGCAGCGGCTTCCCGATTTAGAATTAAAATTGCGATTCAGAGTACTTAGGTTTTTCTTTTTAGGGTTGGTCGATTATGATAGGACCTTTTATATTACTTGCCTAACGGTCATAATCACATTAAATGCATGCCACGTGTACCAATCAAGTTCTAATCATATTTGAAATTACTTCTGTAGGGACTTAAGAAAAATTCAGAAATCGCTACTGCATTTCTCGAGAGGGTCAATTGTGCTCGAGAAGATGTTTTCTGTTTCTCGAGAAGAATTATGAAGTTCTCGATAAAAGTAATTAGGAAAAAATGTAGAGGTGGAATCAAGCTATCTCGAGAATAAGAATAAGTACTCGAGAAGGATAAATTTTTGTTCTCGAGAACAAGTATTCTGGTACTCGAGAACAAGGAAGTATCTCAAGAAAAGATTTCTGACTCTCGAGAAGTGTATTGAAGGTTTCGAGAAAAGGTTTCTGGTTCTCGAGAACTATAAATGGCCTTCTCGAGAAAAAAATCTTTGGCTTCTTGAGAAAAATACTTATAAAACGTTTTGACTTTAATTTGAAGTAACTCGAGAGGGACAGTCATGGACTACTCGAGTACACATGGCTTTTTCGAGAATAACACTAAACTTTCTCGAGAACTTCTCCTGCTACTCGAATACATGACTGATCTCACTCGAGTACAAACTATAGTTTTGCTCGAGTACAAAAGGACCTACTTGAGAAAAATACTTAGAAATTTTATGTAAATCTGAAAACTTATTTTCTTCAAGAAATTCAGCAACCAGCTTTTCTCCCATATCTTTAGTGCTTGAAAAAGAAGTGTTTCCCAATAGAGAGGCTACACATGAGTCAACAACATGGATCACACAATAAGGGATTACATTGTATGGTCCTGTGTTTGGTGACTCATTGTAGACTGACATTGGTCTCCACTTGGCAAATATATATTGTAAACGCTCAACTAGAAAAGACATCAAATACAAACCTAATTCATCTTAGTTCAAGGGTGACTTCATACAAATCTGGGTTATTGTGGATGCAATACCCAACACCACTCGTATGGCACAACTTTCTTTGTCGGAGCAGTGAGAGGAAGGGCTAACTTTGAGAATCCTTTCACGAACTTGTGGTAATACCCGGAAAGTCCAAGGAAACTCGATACATCGGCTGCTGACTTTAAAGACAGCCATTCCTTTACGGCATGCACTTTGGCTGGATCCACAGCTAGTCCAACTCCGCTAATAACATGGACCAATATGGCAACCTCTCGGAGCCAAAATACGCACTTGCTGAACTTGGCAAACAAGGTATGCTCCTTTAACTTCTTCAGCACCAAGGTCAAGTGTTCAAGATGCTCTTCCTTGTCTTTGAATAGACCAAAATGTCATCGATGAAGACGATGACGAATACATCTAGATATGGCTCAAACACCTTGTTCATCAAACTCATGAACGCATAAGGGGCATTTGTGAGGCCAAACGGAATCACAGTGAACTCATATAGTCTGTACCTTAAGCTAAATGCAGTTTTCTGGATAACCTCCTATTGTTTCCTCAACTAACAATACCCTGAGCACAAATCTAACTTGGAAAAACAATGCGCTCCTACTAACTGGTCGAATAACTCAGTGATCCGGGGTAAGGGATAGGTGTTCCACACCGTCATTCGGTTGACTTCCCGATAGTCTATGCACAATCTTAAGATTCCATCCTTCTTCTTATCAAATAGAATAGGGGGTCCCCAGCATGATGAACCAGGTCAAACAAACCCTGACTCCACTAATTCTTACAGTGGAACACTAAACTCCGCGAGTCCTTCGGGGCCATTCGGTAAGGGGACCTAGATATGGGCTTGGCACCTGGTACTAACTTAATTTGAATGTCCACCTCTCTATGCGGGGGTAATAATGGCAATTTCTCAGGTAATACCTTAGGGAAATCCCACAGTATATGCACATCTTTTAAATCAACTACCATCTCTTTTAGTTCAAAACAGATCATATATACTTCATCCCCTTTCATATGGGTTTTTAAGGTCTGAATTAAAGATAACAACATACGAGCTGCAAGTCTAATACCTTGAAAGATGACATCAGGGTCTCCATGCCTCAAGGAAATTTGTTTCTCAGCATAATCAATCCTGGTATGGTGGCAATCTAACCATGCAATGCCCAGAATGAGGTCGAATTTTGTCATTCTAAACACTGTTGTAGGGGTTTCAAAGATCTTTCCTCCAAGAAGTACCTCCAAATCACACTTTGCGGATGCAGTCATCTCAGAGCCATCCGGGAGGCATACTCTCCGAGTAATACCAGTGAAGTATTGTACTCCTTCCAGGTCTTAACGAAATCTACTGACACAAACGAGTGTGTGGCACCGGTATCAAATAGCGTGTAAGCTGGTTTCCCGCCAACCTTCACGGTGCCAAAGTACCAATTATACAGACTCACGCTAGACTCTTTGTTGGGTACATTGGAGAATGTGTACCAGATTTCGAGAAGCCTGACCTAACTAAATGATATTCATCAAGGTGTATTTGATGTGGTGTTTTGAGTTTCATTGTGCAGGTTAAGAAATTGCAAGAAATATTTTCTTAGTACAAGTATCGACACTTGAGAAGCATTGTGTCGACACATAGGAAAGGTTGTGTCAACACCAGGAGTCAGTTTATGTCGACACACAGGTCTTATGTCGACACATAGAAAATCAGTCGACAACAACTGTGTCGACACACAGGACTTGTGTCGACACACAGAAAATCAGTCGACAACAACTGTGTCGACACACAGGACTTGTGTCGACACACAGAAAATCAGTCGACAACAACTGTGTCGACACACAGGACTTGTGTCGACACACAAAAAGCTTAGTCGACAACAACTGTGTCGACACACAAGACTTATGTCGACACACAAAAAGCTTAGTCGACAACAACCATGTCGACATACAGGACTTGTGTCAATACACAGAAAGCTTAGTCGACAACAACTGTGTCAACACATAGGACTTGTGTCGACACACAGAATGCTCAGTCAACAACAACTGTGTCGGCACACAGGACTTGTGTCGACACACACCAGAAATTTTTGGTGAATTCAACTATGTCAAGACATGAAGTGATTGTGTCGACACATAGGACTTGTGTCGACACATTCTGCAGAAGCTATGTCAAGAAGATAGAGAAGTGCTATGTCGACATTATGGAAGTTGTGTCGACATCACCTGAGGTAGCGCTGAGTGCCTAAGGTAGGGGATTAATATCTCTGAGTTGTAGGCCTGTGGAAGAGGCTGAGGTAGGGCCTATGTGCCTGAGTTGTAGGAGTGTGGACTCACTATGAGGTAGGATTCTTTGAGAGAATCTGAGCTGTAGGACTTGCTGAAGTCTGAGTTGTAGGAACCATTTAGGGTTCTGAGTTGCAAGATCTGAGGATCTGAGAAGGAAGAAGGAAGTTAGGCCGAATCTAGTATACTGCTAGATAGACAAAGAGGGAAAGTGGATGTACCCATCACTTGGGGAACCACTATAAAATTGTGTGTATTCTGTGTGTGTTGTGTTTATTTTTATCTGTGTTGTGACCGTGTGCATAACAGGTCTTATTGTTATAAATTTGTCTACCTAAACAATAAAAAGATTTGTACCTATTCACCCCCCCCCCCCCCGCTCTAGGTGTTTAGGACATCTTGAATCCAATTTTTCAAGTGGTATCAAAGCGAGGTTACTCAAGAAATAGACTTAACGGTCTGAGTAGATCTGTAAGGCAGTTAACATTAAGATAAAATGGGTTCAGGAGAAAATCACGAGGAACTTGGATCCATTAGGTTACCCATCTGTAGGAAAGAAGTTTTTGGTATATGGAAGGAGAGAGTCAGATTGTTTATGGCCTTTCATTCCAATGAAAATTTCAGTTCTTGATGCAAATCTCAGAACTCCAAAAGATTATTCTGAAATGAGAAAGGATGAGATCATCTTAGCTACTATGGATAAGAGAGCACAGAATATAATAGTCAGTGCTATAGATGATTCAACCTTCCAAAACTTGATTCACTACAAGACCTCCAAAGAGATGTGGGAAACTTTGATTGTCTACATGGAGGGATTAGATAAAGTGAGACAAGACAGAAAGTTTATGCTTAATCAGGAGTTTTCAGAATAGTAAATGACAACATAACTGAGTGCTACAAGAAGTTTTCAGAATAGTAAATGAACTGATGTCATATGGAAGAGTCTTTAGCACATATGAGCTCAATGATAAATTCCTGAGATCACTAACTAAAGACTGGGACACCAAGATATGTGCTATCAGGGAAGTGGCCAGACTTGCAGAAATTTCTCCTCTTACCCTATTTGGAAAACTTCTATCATATGAAATGCAGCTGATGGCCAGGAAAGAGGAAGAGAAAAGAAATATGGCCGAATACAGAGAAAAGTCAGTGGCCTTCAAGGTTGAAGCCCCAAGAAAGGACAGGAGGACGTCTCCATCTCCTCCTAGGAAAGCTGCTGAAGTTATCTCAGAAAGTTCTGACAATCACACATGAGACATCCATGATTCAGATGAGGACTTTGCTGCTTTCACAAGGCAATTTCAAAGATTCTTAAAAAAAATAGTGGAGATCCAAGCCATCCTCCTCACAGTCCAAGGATTCATATCATCAGAAAAGGAAATCTTCAAGAAAGGACAGGTATGGCAATAAACTTAGTAAATTAACTTCTACTAAGATTGTTTGCTATTCTTGCAACAGGCCTGGACATGTAGTTGCCGACTGTCCTGACAAAAGAAAGGAATCAAATGACAAGAAGAAATTGCAACATAAGGGCAAAAAGGAGAAATCCCTTATAGCAAAGAAGGAGAAAAGCTGGACTGACTCCTCAACTTCAGATTCTGAAGCTGAAGCTGAAGTAGAAGCATACATTGGATTATTTACAACTAAAGAGGATTCGAAAGAGACAGAATTATTGGAAATAATGGACTCTATCAATGGGATTGAAGATCCTCATTGTAAAGGACTGATGGCTATGACTGATGAAGATCAGTGCCAGGATCAGCCTTGTCCTAATTAGGTAAACAATATGCTATCAGGCTCTGATTATTACACTAGATCAGAATCAGAAGCATTTGCATCAAGAGATATGGATGGATCTGAATCTGAAGGGGATGTTCATCAACTCATTGATGAATATGGTGATTTGTTGAAAGCACTTAAGAGAAGCAGGAACCTTGTTAAAAGTTAGATTAAGGAAATTGCATCTCTTAAGATGGCTGGATTAGATTCAGAAAAAATGACGGATCTAAAGATGAATGAAGTAGCCAAACTGAAAAACCTAACTGTTATTCAGATGGGTACAATTACATTCAAGAATGATCAAATCAAAAGTCTGGAAGTCAAACATCAGAAAGAGAAGGATCTGGTGGCAAAATTCTCTAAGCCAAAATCAGGCATACCCTTAATTGATGACTTTATTCCCCATAAGAGTAAGACAGGATTGGGCTTTAAGGGAAATGCAAGGGCTGCCAATTCCAAAAGAAAAGGTAAAACCCCAGTACAGCCACTAGCCTTCAAACCCCCCATTTCCTTCAGAAAAGTGTGGCAGCCAACTGACAGATTTGATTATGATATCACACATGGTCATCATGAATCATCAATGGTTGATACTTCAGCCCCAGCTCTCAAGAATGGAACCACTCAACCTAAAGTTTTAAAGACTGCTGACAGCAATGCTGTTAAAACTGTATTGAAAAGAAGATATAATAGATATGAGTGCTGGTGTTGTGGCAAGGTGGGCCATTATGCCATTGAATGTTGGCATAACACAACTGTCAGGAAGATTGTCAGCTTACCTATCAAAAAGACTGCTAGTAAGTTTGACAGGTTTCAGTCTAACCAGAACCTAAGATGCAATAATTATTGGGGTTCTAAGGTTAAGTAATTTTATTTGATGTAGGTGAGTCCAAGTGTACATACCCCTATATGGTACTTGGACAGTGAATGTTCCAGGCACATGACTGGAACAAGAAGAATGCTGAAAGACTACACTCCTATAGAGAATGGACCCAAAGTTCTCTTTGGTGGATCTGTAAAAAGGGTCATCAAAGGGTTTGGTAACATTTCTAATAGTTCCATCACTATCACTCAAGTGGCTTATGTGAAGGGTCTGAAACATAACCTAATAAGCATAAGCCAACTGAGTGATCTTGGTGATGACACTTCATTTATTAAGAATGGGTGTCAGATTAAAATGACAAGTGATCAGAAGGTCATCTTGTCTGGTTATAGGAAAGGAAATGTTCATTGCTTAAATTTTGTGAGTGAGAATAATGATTCTTCTGTTTGTCTTGTTGCTGATGAGAAAACCTATCATTGTGTCAAATGGCACATTAAGCTTGCTCATCTTAACTACAAGACTATTGGACAACTCTTTAGTAAAGAGTTAGTGAGGGATGGTCCTCAAGTTAAGTGCATTAAGGGTGGTATATGTTCAGCTTGTCAAAAAAGCAAGCAGACCAAATCCTCCTTTCACAGTCTTGATACCAAAGACTCAGTGAGGTGTTTGTACCTCTTGCATATGGATCTATTTGGTCCTATGCCAGTTCATAGTCTATGTAGGAAAGTCTATACCTTTGTGGTTGTAGATGACTATTCTAGATTTACATGGGTTTTCTTCCTGAGGCAGAAATCTGAAACCCCAACTATCTTCCACAATTTTGTTATACAAATTCAGAATGAACTTAAAAATTCAGTGGTCAAAATCAGAAGTGACCATGGAACTGAATTTCAGTTTGAAAGTATGACAAATTTTTGTGAAGAACTAAGTATTCATCAAGAATTCTCCTCATCTAGAACTCCTCAGCAAAATGGTATTGCTGAAAGAAAGAATAGGACACTTATTGAGGCTGGAAGAACACTACTGAGTGACAGTTCTCTCCCAGAATATTTCTCGGCTGAGGCAATAAATATTGCATGTCATGTTCTCAATAGAGCTTCCATCACCAAAAGCCACAAAGACGCCCTATGAGATTATGAAAGGAAAAAACCAAATATATCCTATTTTAGGATCTTTGGTAGCAAGTGTTATATACTTAACAATGACAAGAATCACCTAACTAAGATTGCTGCCAAATCCCAAGATTGGATATTTGTTAGGTACATAAACTATAGTAGGGCATACAGGGTTTACAACTTGACTACACAAGTTGTAGAAGAATCTGTTCATGTAGTATTTGATGAATCTAAGCTAATTAACTGTGAGCTGTCTAGCAATTCTTGTAGCTCCACAGGTTTAAAAGAAAAGATGGACATGCTAACTGTTAGTGAAGACCAAACTACAAGGCAGAATGAGAAAAATGTTGGTTACTGTCCAGGGGGAGTAAAAGACTCACAAGTTGCTGATGAAGATAATGAAGTACAACATGATGGGGAGAATGGAGAAGTTCAAACTGTAGAAGGATTACATCCAGTAATAAGACATCTAAAGGATCATCCAGCGCACCAAATCATTGGCGATCCAAGACATGGTGTTCAAACCAGAAGCAAGAACATGAACACAGTCCTTTGTTCAAGCTTCCTGTCTCAGTTGGAACCCAAAAGATTTGAAGAAGCCATAAAGGATTCAAACTGGACTGATGCAATGCAAGAGGATTTGAATCTATTCAGAAGATGAGCAGTATGGATTATTCAGATGCAGACTTTGCATGATACAAAGTAGATAGGAAAAGCACAACTGGCACATGTCAGTTTTTAGGTGGAATATTTGTGTCCTGGAGTAGTAAAAAGCAGACTAGTATGGCAATATCCACTGCTGGGTCAGAATATGTTACTGCAGGCAGCTGCTGTGCTCAGCTATTATGGATTCAACATCAACTTGAATATTATGGTCTCAAGGTAAGTAGAACTCCATTATTTTTTGATTCTACAAGTTCTATTTTTATTGCTAAAAATCCTGTTTCACATAGCAGAACTAAGCATATAGAAATCAGATTCCACTTCATTAGAGATCATGTAGAAAAAGAAGATATATGTTTAGAATTTTTCAATACTAATTATCAAATTGCCGACATGTTCACCAAACCCCTGGATGAAACTAAATTCAATAATTTCAAAATTAAATTAGGAATGCTGAACATAGAATAGTATGACAAATTTGACTAAGTAATTCTTTGTCGACATATAAAGAAGTCTATGTCGACACTTAATAGTTGGTGTCAACACTTCAAGAAAGTTGTGTCGACACATCCAGAAAGTTTTGTCGACACTTAGAATTTGATGTCGACATAGAGAATTTCTGACACTTAGTTTGGTGTAGACACATGAAGTAAATGGTGTCCACATATCAAGAAAGTTGTATCGACACTCAGTTTGGTGTCGACACATAGTAGTAAATACCTCTGTCGAGACCTTAGAAGTTTGTGTCGACACCGTCTCAACTGTGTCGACGAATTAATTGTATTTCCACGCGCCTTTTGACCTTTTATTTTTAAAAACATATAAATAGGTCGAAAACAAACCCTGTCGACACGCTCTCTAAATTCTCGAGACAAAATCCTTGTGTTGACAAATTCTTCCTCTTCCTAATCTAAAATTTCTCTCATTCCCAATGGCGCCCAAACAAGTCGACAACATTAATGAGGGCTATGAACTCGTTCGTGATGCCTTTGACAGTGCCGAACCCGAAATCAAAGCTGTGATTACCCTAATCACAGTCAATGTATTAGAATACCTGGTGTTCAGAACCAACAAGGATTTGGAAGAAGGAGATCCTTGAATTTTATGCAGTAGCATCTCTGGATTCAATAGGACTTCAGATTAGGTCCTCAGTTCAAGGCACAAAGGTCAAACTCACCTTGAAGATTTTACGAAAGACTCTACACCTGCCCAGAGTTCATGAAGAAGATGAGGTTACATCTTCTAAGACCATGGAAGCTCTCCAATGGTGTGGACTAGATCCCACCACCAAGATTGGATCTTCTATGAATAGGAAGGGGGTGAACTCCCAAGGAAAATTTCTTTCTAAAATAGTTGGAAAAGTGATTCTATGCAAACCAGGAGGACATGATCGGATATCTTCCTACATGTTCATCCTCATGACCAGAGTCATCTTCAGGATCAACTCTAACTAGTCTGTAGTAATATTTGAGAAGATAAAAGAAAGCTTCAAGAAACCAAACCTAAGGAGAATACTTAGTCTATATCTGGCTAAGACTATACCTGAAGTGAAGCACCAGATAACAGGATCTAAGATTAACCACATAAGAAGGATGGATTTAAGAATACTCTCCAGATGGGAAAGAGTGCTAACAAAAGATGTTCCTACTCCACAAAAACAACTACCACAGAAAAGGAAGAAACAAACCCCCAGGAAACCTGAATCTTCTAGTAATTCAGAAGAACAAGTGACCTTCAGTTCAGATGAAGAACAACAAGAATCTGCAAGGAAATCACTTGCCCCTAAGAATGTAGATGATAGTCAGATGTTGGGGGAGCAGATTCCAGAAAGCATCATCAACTGGATCAAATTCAGGAAATGCCTCATCTAGGGGGAGCCAATGAGCTTTCTCCAACTCAACAAGAGGCATTACCTTCAGAAGTTGCTCATGTGAAAGAGCAAGTTGCATTAGAGAGTGAAACAGCCACTCAAAATATCCTTGAGGTAATACATGATATTAATCAAACTACACTAGATAGTGAGCCAGATACACTAACTGTGCTTCTAACTGATGTTGAACAGACAAAACATGACAACATCCCTGCACAGGATATAACAATGCATTATACATTTGCATTAGATGATGCCCCATTAACTGTACAAGATACAGATGTTCCACCTGTACAAACTCAACAAGAATTGACTCTTGAAGAGTTATTTCCTGATATTCAGGAGGCAAGGACTGAGTGGGAGTTGACTAGGACTGAGAAGGAGCTACACTATAGTCCTAAATAGCTAGTTGATATAGATAGTTCCTCAGCTTCTGAAGATGATGAGGCCTCCAAAGCCAAGAAAGGAAACTTATGGTTATCAAGAAGAAGATCTTAAGCTACAAGAGGGCTTTGCAAACAGTCACTCAACAACTAGCCCTAGCAGTTGACTACAGTTCACTGTTGGTGGATCTGTAAGTTAAACTGGATGAACAAAGACCAGCCATGGAGAAATATATAGATGAAAGTCACAAAGACCTCCAGTTTACTTTGGCTCAAGACATTAAATCAATAAGATTTGAAGTCAATCATAATAAGGAGATGACAGATTGCTTCCATAGGGAGGTAATGTTGTAGTTTACCTAGCCAAGCAGTAACAAGTGGCAAGGACACAGATTGATGATATAGTGGTAAAGCAAGGATATGTCCTAGAAAATCAAATTAGAATGAATAAAAATCTTACTGAATCTCATAATGTGATTGTCATAGAACTTCAGAATACAACAACTGCTTTAACTGCAACCATTGTTAAAGACGAGACTGAGTTTGATACACTTCTCAAAGAAAACTTGACAAATATCAGCATTGCCATTCAAGAATCTCAGAAGATAATCTCTGATCAGCTGCTGAAGTTTAGAGCATTCTACAAGGAAGGAACCAATTATCTAGTTAATCAGATAAGGTTCCGAAAGGATGATCTCAGGGATCATGTTGAGAGAGAAGTTATAAAGCGGGAGAGGTTGTTAGTCACTACAGGCTTTGATCATGCCAAATGGATAACTAATTCTATCAGAGCCACTCTTGGATATCCACCCTTGTATGATGATGATAATACAACTGAGTCAGGCATTCAAGCTGCAGGAAATGAAGGGGGTCAGCAGGAGGTAGCTCAAATTATATACCCACCTTCTAACTTTGAGGGAATTCAACAAATGGTTCAACAGATGTATAGCCCTCCAGAGGTTGATAAGAATGTTATAATTGATAAAGTGGAAATGACTGAGGCTTCATTAAAGAGAGAACAAGAAGCTCAACTTTCCAAGAAAAAATTTAGAGAGCAGACTGAATCAAAGCCAGATTTTGAAAGATGGAGTCCCACTTCAAGGAACATAATACTTACTGTCTGGCAAGCTGTGAAAGATAAAGCGCATGATAGAGGCAAGTGGTATTCTGAACTAGAGTGGAACAAGTATCAACAGAGGCAAGATGCCATATATCAGTTTAGAGGAGATCAAAAAGTTGGGAAGGTACCTGCTAATGCTGTGGAGCCAAGTAAATACTTCCCTAAGCCTTACCATTATTTTGAAAAGGCAGAAGATCAAGGCTGAAGAGCTTAAGAAGAAAGATCTTAAAGGAAAGAAGTCAGCTGAGGACACTGGAACTAGTGTACAAGCAAGGGTTCAATCTGGCAAAGGAATAGTGATCAAGGAGCCTGATCAGCCTTAGGATTGTTTTATTAGATTTTAACAATGTGGAAATCTATGTAACCATTTGAATGTTAAACACTTTTGTAATTCAACAAAACTTTGATGCTTGTTCATTACATGTTATCATACTTTGTGTTGATATAGTATTTTGTTTCTGGCTGTGAATTACCCTGTCTGAGAAATATTTTCTTTTATATGCATAATATTGTGTGTTTTATTATAAGTGATGTGTATCATTGACTAAGGGTTATGACTTCTCCAAATAGGGAGAGATTGTTTGGTACATTGGAAAATGTGTACAAGATTTGGAGAAGCCTCGCCTAACTCAATGATATTCATCAAGGTGTATTTGATGTGGTGTTTTGAGTTTCATTGTGTTGGTTAAGAAATTGCAAGGAAAATTTTCTTAGTACAAGTGTCGACACTTGAGAAGCATTGTGTAGACACATGGGAAAGGCTGTGTCGACACCAGGAGTCAGTTTACCTCGACACACAGGACTTATGTCGACACAAAGAAAATCATTCGACAACAACTGTGTCGACACACAGGACTTGTGTCGACATATAGAAAGCTTAGTCGACAACAACTGTGTCGACACACAGTACTTGTGTCGACATACAGAAAGCTTAGTCGACAATAACTATGTCGACACACAGGACTTGTGTCGACACACAGAAAGCTTAGTTAACAACAACTGTGTCGACTCACAGGACTTGTGTTGACACACAAAAAGCTTAGTCGACTGCAACTGTGTTGACACACAGGACTTGTGCCGACACACAAAAAGCTCAGTCAACAACAACTGTGTCGACACACAGGACTTTTATCGACACACACCAGAAATATTTGTTGAAGTCAACTATGTCAAGACAAGAAGTGAATGTGTCGGCACATAGGACTTGTGTCGACACATTCTGCAGAAGTTATGTCAAGAAGATAGAGAAGTGCTATGTTGAAATTATGGAAGTTGTGTCAACATCACCAAGGATTATGTCGAGATATAGTCTGTTTGTGTCGACACATTTAAAGGAATGTCTCCACACTTTGCTGACTAAGACAAAGTATATTTAAGTAACTGGTGACTTGACAGCTGTCATGACCAACAAGGCTGTTGCATCTGTTAGTGTTGTCAGAATTTTGTTATGAACTAGATCAGCCAGTAAACTTGGATGAATCCTATATAAAGACATGTTCTATCATCAGATAGATAGAGAGCTTGATGCATAAAAAGACATGGCCAATCTAAGAAGAAGAAGAAGAAAAGTCTTCATCCAGAAGTCATCAAGTCTCCTGCAGATCTGGAACAAGCCTGCAAGAAGAATTCAGATTTAATTCTGAAAAGAAGAAGGAAGCTGTATTGAGGATCAACTCCACTTCACAAGAAGATAACCCCTACTTTGTTCAAATTCAAGAACCTTTGAAAAAGCTAAGACAGGTTGATTCTAAAGTTATCTGTTCTATCAAGAACTGATCAAGAAACCTTCATCCCTTTCTCTCTCTACCTGGGTGAAGTATTTATTCTTTTCTGTTATCAATTTACTGTAGAATCTATTATAGATCTGAGTTGTAAGCCTAAATTATAAAAACTGAGGTAGGGGATTAATATATCTGAGTAGTAGGTCTATGGAAGAGGCTGAGGTAGAGCCTGTGTGCCTGAGTCGTAGGAGTGTGGACTCACTCTGAGGTAGGATTCTTTGAGATAATCTGAGCTGTAGGACTTGCTAAAGTCTGAGTTATAGGAACCATTTAGGGTTCTGAGTTGTAATATCTGAGGATCTGAGAAGAAAGAAGGAAGTTAGGCCAAATATAGTATACTGCTAGATAGACGAAGGGGGAAATTCGATGTACCCATCACTTGGGGAACCACTATAAAACTGTGTGTATTCTGTGTGTGCTGTGTTTATTTTTATCTATGCTGTGATAGTGTGCATAACATGTCTTATTGTTATAAATTTGTCTGCCTAAGCAATAAAAAGATTTGTACCTATTCACCCTCCCCCCTTCTAGGTGTTTAGATCATCTTGAAACCAATTCTATCACTCTTAGCATATCTTACATTATTTAAAGGTGAATGCTTATATTATAGTAATTAAAT
This sequence comes from Platanthera guangdongensis, assembly GCA_039583875.1. Lineage (NCBI taxonomy): Eukaryota > Viridiplantae > Streptophyta > Magnoliopsida > Asparagales > Orchidaceae > Platanthera > Platanthera guangdongensis. The sequence goes on from CM077149.1 coordinate 85,124,413, forward strand.
CACAACATACCGACAATCACATCCTGAGGATTTCGCTACTATGCCATGTCCAGCGTGACTACCTGATCCCGAGCAGGACTGGGACTCCGTCCTCGTGGTCCTCGTCCTCGACCACACATATGTACCCGTCCTAGTGGAGCTGCCGGAAAAAGTATAGGCGGAGAATTTCCACCTAGCTGTAGGTAAAAGCACTGGATATGGCCAGGCTGGTTGCACTGGAAGCACACTCACTCATATTGCTCCCTGAGTTGTGGATACATCTGTGGTGGTGGAGGTAGTGCTGGTTACGGGGCCGGATGCTCCATCCTAAAATTCTAACAGAGGCTACCTCCGCCTCTGTTCTTTCCTCTTCCTCTGTTGTCTTGCCTCCTTCTATAACTGTAGCCTGCTTCCATTACCCCTTCAGCACGTCTCTTACCAGTGTCCAAATGATCTACCTCCAGCCTTTTCGCTATGTGGATGATCTCAGCGAAACTCGAGTCTGCTATAAAAAAAGGGCTTGCCTCAGGGGATCCCGCAAGCCTTTATAGAATCGCGTAACATACACCATATCATTAAACTCGTATGCGTCAGCAAACCTAGAGAGATGCTGAAACTCTTGCTGATATTCTATAATAGTCTTGGATCGTTGTTTCAGCTGTAGGAATCTTTCTTCAAGTTCATCCCGAGCGGTATAAGGGATGAAGTGTCCCAAGAAGTCTTCCGAAAACTCACTCCAACTAATCTTCGTGTACACTCGACCTTGAAAGGTGGAGCCCATGAGGGACTTCCACCACCTCTTGGCGTGGGATTCCAATAATGACACGGCTAATGTCACAGCCATATTGGTTGGACATTGCATTCCTTCCATTAATTTTGCACTGAGTAGAGCCATTCCTCCGTATGCACGGTTGACTCTGTCCCTTGTTAGGCAGGTGGAGAGAGAGCCCGAAATGTGCTTAACCAATTAGAGCTCGACTCTTGTTGTTGCACCGGATCCTGTTGAACGCTAAATGTGTCCGAAATAACCATGAGCGTCTATAACATCCCTCGAACGACTAGACCCCTAAGACTGGTTTTTTCATGACTAGGTCATGACAAAACCCTAGGGAGCCCAAGAAGAACAAATGAACTTAGGCATGAAGGTCAAAACCACCTTGGGCTATAAATAGTAATTTTCAATTACCCACCCTAGGGCTTGACTTTAGGGCTTCAACTTGACTCCATGAACCCACCATAACACCCCTAACCATTAAGGGAGGTCAATGGGTCACCAAGGACCCATTGGGGTCAATTCAAAAGGTCAAGTTGATCGAAGTTAACCCTAGCCCTAAATTGGTCAAAGTGCCCTAATTAGGGGTAAAGTGACCTCCAAGTTGCCAAACCAACCCTACCCAACCCTTCCTAGACCATGGGGGATGCCAAGGGGTCACCAAGGACCCATTAGGGGCAACCCAAAAGGTCAATTTTGACAAAAGTCAACTCAACCTGGGTTTAGGTCAAATTAGCTCAAGTTGACCTGATCTAGCCCATTCCACATGGGATACGCCAAATTGGAATGGCCCAACAGCCTTATGGGATGATATTTACCACAAATACCAAAAATATCTGGAGGTGATGACTAGGAGAGAGAAAACTCCACTTTACCTTAAAGGAGGAGAGAGAAAGTGGCAATTCATGGTGTTTGAATTCCCTTGACCCCTCATCTCTCTCCCAATTGATGGAGATTAATCTCCCCTCATCAATTAAATAGATTAAGAGGTTTCCCCAGCCACATAGGGGCTGAATTCAATGCAATCTACATTGGCCGAAGACCTCCACTCAAGACCATTAATGGCATTGAAGCCTAGACCTCTCCTCTCCCCTAATTAATACATTTAAAATCTTCCTTGGAACCCCAGAAGTAGTTTTAACTCCATCCCTAAAGAATTTGAGCCCTCCTATAGTCCAGTTTCAGAGCAATAGAAAGCTTCGAAATTTGGTAATGGCGACACGAAGATCGACCCGACTCTAGCCCTACCAAAAGGTCCTATCATGCTCTCCTTTTTCAGTGGATAGATCTCAATCTATCAGCGAATTTATTCGAGTCCAATTGGCTCTGGATTGGGCTGACCAAGGGGATCAGTTTCGAGCTTAAATTTCCTGCCATAAAACCTGATTCCGGCCACCTCCAGCCGGCCAATCACCGACTATCGTCGGCCACCACCTCAACGAAGGTGGTGGTGGTATTGGCCGGTCGGCGAGGCACTCAGGTTGTCTGGAAATCATCCCCCATGTCGGCCTAGGAAAGGATAATCCCGATCGTTGTCTCCATGAAGAACACGACGAGATGCCGTCAAATCTGCTTTAAGATGTGTGATGGCTGGTTATAATGACAATGATATACTATTCATTTATTTCATCCGTGTCACACTAAGTGAATGAGATAGAAATAATTATTAAAAATAGTTAGGTACATATTTAGGAAACGTGATCTATAGGAAATTTGTAGGGCTTGAAGTCTATTTTATTTTAAAAAAATATTTCATCCCATTTGGGTAATTGGTCTGACCACAACACACCTAATGGTGCAAACTATACATAGGGTTATCGAGACACAAATTGAGGTGCCCCCCACTAAACTACTCATCCAATTGCTTTGATATTTGGTTCATAGTTTAGTCTCATATAGTTCTCTTATGCAAAAATAATAATTTTTGGAGAAGAGTTTTATATAGTTTTTTTAAAAATTTAATAAATCGTGTATGATTTAATTAGAGGGTCTAGTGACCTCATAATTCTCCAAACTTTTGGTGGATGACTTTTAGGGTCATGATATGACTCTGGTGAAAAACTCAGCCCATTTGGGGTTGATTTGAGTAGGTATTGCTATGACCAAAGATTGGTCCCTTAAGGGTATATTAGGGCAAATGTTGTTTGATGGTTAGGGTGTCTAATTCTCATCCAAATGTGGTGAAACCTTGGCCACTGACTTGAAGTCCCCTAAAACAGAGCCTCAAGAGAAATTGAGTGGTTTGGGATGGATATGCCCACAAACCCTAGTACAAACCCTAGAGTTTGCTTTGAGTATTGAGATGGACATGGGGTCACATGTCCTTGGATTAACTTGAATATTGGTAGTATACCTCAAAGTGTGCTAATAAACATTGGATAATTTTACTGTAATTTTTAGGAACATTTATCCCCTCTAAATTAATTAAAGATTAATTAGGGCACTTTATTTAAAAATGAAATTTCATGTTTATATAATCTTGGATGTTCATTAGACTTTGGGAGTGAGTATATATTGATGTTATGTTCTCTGATAAGTTTTTTATGAATTTTGAATTGATATATTTCGTACTTTATTCACAACCTCAAAGTTTGCCCAGATTTCAAGAAAATTAATTGTTGGTTTGTTACTCACTAAAAAATTATGAAATTTGGTCAGAGGACTTTTTATGGCATTCTATTGTTCTGAGAAGTTTTATGTAATTTTTGAAAGAATTTTCATGTAGGATCATTTACATTGCGCCCTAGATTGAATTTCTTTAAATAAATTATTTATGGGACCAAATGGTGTTGGAAAATTAAAATTCTTGGTTAGTAGACTTTTCTTGTCATATTTATCATCTAGTAATTTTCATATAATTTTGGATGTTTTCTTTAATTTTTTTCCCCATTTATCATAACATTGTAGTTATTATGTCAATAATTATTTAGAGGTTAAAACATTTTTGGAAAATTGTGAATTTCAGTATTTACTATTATTTTGATGATATACACTTGTCATAGTTTTGTTAAGACCATATAATGTCATAAAGTTGTACTTGTGTTCAAAAGCACAGTTGGTCTGGTTTTGCAGAAAAATAAATAAATGCCAAATAAATTAGGAAAAATATTATATTCTGAATTTTATCTTAAAATATTATGATTGATCCCCAATAAGAATCTCAGGTCATTTGGATGAATATTTGGAGGGTTCACCATTCACGCACACAATATAACTCATTAGGTCTGCACATAGTATAACGGTCGAAATAATGTAACATGAAGATCCTTGTATGGGAAGGTGAGGCAGTTGGTGTACCTAAATTGGATGAGTATTAGTGATGTCAACAATAGCAGTCAAGGTTGTGAGAGCCTGGTTGGCTAGGATGCAAGGTGGTGATCGAGATCGACGATAGATTGTCTTTCCCTTTAGAAGTCTAAAATACACTTGGGGTTAGTTCAAGTGTAATGCTAACGGCTTGGGACTGGGGCAGATACCAATAAGAGTAATTGACTTGCGAAATAGAACGTTGGGATTCAGCTAACATCATAGTTTCTAGTGCCCCCGCGAGCCCTTCACCGGGCATACCATGGGCAGTGCAAGGTTAATCTTAACCCTTAAGAAAAAATGGTAAACGAGCAATTAGTAACTACTAGTACATCACTTTCACTCACCCCAATGGCTCGGTAGTTTATCTTGGTTGGGTTATCCGAGCAGTAGGCTTGGTGGTTGTGGAAATAGGCAGTATAGCCCGGCAAGCCGAGGGCTCGAAAGATAGTTGTAACGGACATGATAGTCCGGGGAGCTGATGGATCGGGAATTCATTGCTGCATGTGCATAAGGTGGTGCGTCTTCTGTATTTGATGGTCGTTCACGCCGACGTCGATATGATGACTGTAATGCCCCTGAATTTTCGACAATTACTTAATCCTCTCGGCGACGTCATAATGACGTAAGGGGCGTTACGTTAACGTGGAGTTGACGGCGTGTCGTTGTTATTGCGTTTTCACGTCTCTTCGGTCGAGTCGGCCAAATTCGTGAATCCTTTTCAAAAATGGAAAATTCCACGCTAGGAGATTAAATTAATTAATTTTTGACATGCTCGTCAATTTTCGTCGCGATCCGAGCGATATTCGAGCCACGGCGAATTTTCGAAGTTTTGAAGAATTTATGTTCGTTGTAGATTTTGAAAATTTATATCTTGAGAAAGGCACATCAGATATTGATTCTGTCTTCGCCGTTGGATTCGTTGTGTCAGTGTTCTCTTACGGTATGAATTTCGTTTAATTCAGAGTGTGTTTGGGCCTCCGTTTTGAACTTGTATTTTCTTGTTCAAAATATATAAATATAATTATTATAATATTGAAACACTATTCAAAAATGAAAAGAACTATTCATTCCTAAAGCTTGATCATGCGTATATTTGCAAAATTCACATTCACGAGAACAAAAAAGTATTATTGTTCATGCAATTTTTTCTCGGGAAATTATACTTCTTCTTGCGTGGTTCTCGAGTGGTTCTCGAGTAGTCCTGTGCTTGATCTTGAGTAATCTGCTGTAATTCTCGAGTAATCCTGTGCTTGTTCTCAAGATATCTACAGCCCTTCTCGAGTGATCCGGTGATTGTTCTCGAGAACTCTAGGCCCTTCTCGAGAAATCTGTTTCAGCATACTTTCGGGTGCCGTTTTGAGGGTCAAAACGACATCGAAGAAAAAAATGGTTAACACAAAATTTGTTCGTCTCAACGAGATCTACAACTTTCATGTTGATTACTTTTCGATTTGAAGAAATATTTAGCCTCTATGTTAATTTTTCTATGCACGTGCACTTAAACTGCCTGCGTCTTTCCTGTTTAGACAGAATAAATTATATATTTAAATATTCTTATACCTAAGGATAAATAGAACAACTTCATCTTCTTTTTTCACCGAACCAGGGTAGTGAGAGCGAGAGATAGAACTTCGGTTCGTGAATCTTCAGGTGGCCACTGACGGTGCTCTGGTGATCGAAATCTTCAACGAGATATAGATCCGGAAAGCACTCACCGAGGTCTTCACGATCGTGGTAAGTATTTATCGTTTCGTGAAAGTGTTTCGTTAAGGTTTTCGGCCCTAACCTCTCTTTTGGTCAAATCTTTATAGATTCCGCTTCCCCGCGCCTTCTTTTGGCTAGATCCACGACGTGGAATATATTGGAAGACAGATTTGAGTAGAAACCGAGGGAAGTTGTGTTCTTGCTCTCTTAACTCATTTCTTCCAAATTATAGCCACTTTATCTTGGATTTGATACGTTTAAAATTCCTAAAACTTTTATCCCTAAATTGCTCGGTAAATTTGGTAAAAATATAGTCGCATCATTTTTATTATCGTGTCATTTTGATCGTTGCGTTATCTTGTGCATCCTGATATTTTTGATCGTCCCCTTCCTTATGTGACCATTTGCAGTCTTCTTCAATTAGTCCAAGTCATTTGTTAACACCTTTGAAATTCCGTCGGGTATGTCCAATTTGTCAAGTGCCCTTTTAAGTTGTAAATTTTGTCAAAAAATCAAATCATTTTTTGTTTACCTGATAGACTAAGTTTAATGAAGGAACTCTGAATATTTATATATGCAACTAAAGAAAACTCTGATGGCCTGGGCGCGTTGGGGTTTCTACCTCGGCATAGTGCCTTATGGTTGAGTATGTGAGCGTTGTGGACTTTCATCCCCGGCACATTACCTTAGATGTTGGTCTGTGTGCGTTGGGGTTTCTCCCTTGTCATAGTGCCCTTTTGGCTAGGTTTGTGTGATTTGTGGACTTTGTTCCCAGCATAGTACTTTTATTTCCTGTTAAGCTAATCAGTCTCATTTAAATGATGAATAACATGAATAATAAAGAAAGTTGAATGTATGAACTTCTGATGTTTGACTCTCTGTTATGTCCAGTTGTTGTAATTGGCCTTTCTTGCTCAGCTAGATTTACTATTTTGTTTCTGTTGATTTGCTATTGACTTTTGTTGCAGTCGATTCGTTGCCCCTCGTTCACTTCGAGATTTGTTAGTCTTCCTTTTACACTTTTGAACCACTTATAGCTTTCTTCTAAGGTGTTTTTCTTTTAAATTTGTCAGGTCCATATCAGTAGCAGGTTTACCTGATAGAGTTGTGCTTCTGGTGCTGCGAGTTGCTGCGGCAGTTAGTTTGCATTCCGAGCGTTGAGTTAGTTGTTTTGTTGGACATGAATTCTTCACTATGGGTTCGTGTAAGTTGTTTACGCCCATAGTCTTAGACTTCATATGACAGTTTACTTGTTACTTTACTACTATACTTATTATTTGTTTATACTTGCTCTCTGGGAAAAATTTATGCTAGGATGCATATAGTTACTTTTTAAGTACATAAAACTGCATTCTAGAATATTGACATGGCATAACTTTTAACTGCAAAACTTACTACTTTTAAGCTCCATAAAAGTCTTTTTATTTATATTAAATGTAGAAGTCGTAACATCCTTACACTATGCTAGGCTATCATTCTCATATAGGATAACAAATGAATCAGACAAAGTATTTTCTGCTGCGTAAATTTATATGTTTTCTCACCTATGGACTAGTGATCCATCCGACCGAGGGACACAGTCAGTAACTCAAATTACTTTTATGTATTTTTTTAATCTTAATTTCATAAGTTTTTTACATAAAGTAAATGTGAGGACGAGTCCCCTGAGCGTCTGCAGTTGTCCACTACACGGCATGGCATCACGGCATGTATTTTCTCTTACTCTGACGTATTATTTAATACGGAGAAAATGCAGGTTGTGACAGTTGGTATCAGAGAAAATGCAAGTTGTGACAAGTTTGTTCGTTCCTGATCTTACTCTGACGTATTATATTTTCTCACCTATGTGACAGTTGGTATCAGTCGGACACGTATTATATATTTTCTCACCCATGTGACGGTTATGCATCTCATACTGCATAACCGTCACATGTTGCCACAGTCGGACTGGCTTATTAGTGTCCGACTGGCTTAAGGGAAAATTTTGCTTAAGGCAAGCCATTTGGACAACTTTCCCTAAAGCAAAAAAACACTAATCGTATCATTTCATTGCATACACACACCGATATGTCATCAGTAGATCTTGATGGAAGCATGAACACTACACTCATAACATGATAAGAAGTATATGGGGCATATTATGTAGTAGAGTTGCATAATATGTGTTTGTATATGGATCCACCATAGGTGGCAACATGTGACGGTTATGTAGTATGAGATGCATAACCATCATCACATGGATGCCCATTAGCACGTTTTACTTTTTCGTTACATACAATATTATGTAGTATGAGATGCATAACATTGTATGTGTACGCTGCTCATAACATGCACTAAGGCCTTTTTAGAATGCATAACACTGCATACACGACATTTCATCGCATAAGAACATATGCCAAGTTAAAGATCTGCATCATGACAAATGTACACCCATAATTTTAAATGAAGTTTAAACATTCATGCATTCATATTAGGGGCACAAGTTAGAAGCAAAGCGTCATTTCATGAATTCCCAGAATAAGGTAACAACAAGACCAAGTATCCGTTCATTTCCGATCTGATCTGAGTTTGTTCATTCCTGATCTTACCTGAGACAGTGTATTTGAGTTTACTAGCTTAGGTTTCTTAAGCTAGGTCCTTGATAAGTCGTTTGTTCGTATCGGTAAAATATGACCCGAAATAGTTTGCTAAGGGAATATCTTCCCAGTTTGTGATGTCTTAGGCAAGGTTTTGACTAGATATCTATTTATTCTGTAGAAAAGCTTCCTAAATGTGTTGTGACGAGGTCAAATCCCCAGTCGGAGGGTATGTCTTCTGGTGCCTAGAGTGAAGCGGTGATTGAAGGGGAATGACAAAGTAATGAGTCCTTGATAAGGAAGATGGTGGACATGCAATTGCAGATACAATCATTGTTGGCTGTCGTCGCCGGCTAGCAGACTAGAGATCAGGACCCTGCTGTGGGTCAAACTGTTCCTACACCTCCTGCTACTCTAGTACCCCCAGTTGCACTGCCACCAGAGATGAATTTCATTTCTAACTTCCAGTGACTAGGACCTCCTACATATATGATAGGACAGACTCCATGGCATTGGATGACTGGATCATCGCCATTGAAGAGATGTTTTCTTATTCTGGCATTTCCTCCGACCAGAATGTGATGATTGTGGCATACCAGCTCAAGGGACTTGCGAAGATTTGGTGGATTAGAGAAGTGGAGAATCTTACTGATGAGTGGTCTTGGGATGAGTTCAAGAGTATGTTACAGAAGAAGCTTCTGCACTTGGTCGAGCAAGACCGTTTGATGAATAACTTTTCACACCTGAAGAAGAGACAAATCACTGTTACTTAGTACGAGATCGAGTTTATCAGGCTCAGTCATTTCGCCTCAGATCTGGTAGAGTCCGAAGAAGGCAGAGTATAACGCTTCCTGGGTGGTCTGAGGTGTGACATACAGCAGTTGGCTAGCGCGTACAAATATGAGACCTTTGTAGAAGTAGTAGAAGCTGCCTTGATGGTTGAGGCGATAGCTACTGCGAAGAATCGGAGATTGCATGCAAAGAACAAGAGGAAATCTGATGATGGTGGAAGTACTAGGGCATCTGGCCCAGTGGAGAAGAAGGATCGAAGGGAAGCGAAAAGCTTCTATGGTAAGCCAGGACACCTTTTTGAGAAGTGCTTTAAGAGACTTGATGTGCAGAAGAAGTCTCAAGTACACGCGATCCACGATGCACCAAAGGGAGGCCCTGTCTGTACTTATTGCCAGAAGAGTTAGCAGGATGCGGCTCGTTGTCGCAAGAAAGCTGGAGCCTGTTTTCTCTGCTGGCAGAAAGGACACATGAGGGTTCATTGCCCGCAGAGCCAGCTTGTGCTGCGTGTAGTTCCGTTGTAGACTCTACCGCCACCCCCGCCTCACATGGACAAGGAAAAAGGAAAGTTGAACGTGCTGACCATTTAGGAAGCCCAATCATCGACTCAAGTGATCTCAGTTTAGTCTTCGACTTAGCTAGAAATCTCTTATGGTAGATTTAAGGTTTCTTCATTTTAGTTGCGCGCGCAATGTGTTTAGGTGAATTTAAGGTGAAGAATAAGTGGGCGCATGTTCTGTTCAATTCGGGTGCTACTCACTCCTTTGTGGTCAGGAGTTTTGTAGACCGACATCGTGGGGCTCTCGACCAGTTAGACACTTCCCTAAACATCAAATTCCCTTTAGGAGAGCTGGTGATATCATGTCAGGGTATCCAAAAATGCACTATCTTGCTAGGTGGTTTTCTATCCTTTGCGGATCTGAAGGTGTTAGACATGGAAGATTTCGACATGATTTTGGGCATGGACTGGCGGTCCAGCTATGATGCCATCATTCAATGTAAGCACAAGCGCTTGGATTTCAAAGGCGACAAATTCCAGCCCATGAGCGTGTATGGTTTGCAGCATCAGGAATTACAATTATTTCCGTGGTACTTGCTCGTAAATTACTATAGTCTGGCTGCGATTCTTTCCTATTTTCGTTTCTGTTTTGGATGCTGCTCCTGTTGTGCCTCGGTTTGAGGATATTTCTATAGTGTGTTAGTTTCCCGATGTCTTTCATGTTAGTTTTCCTGGGCTTCCTCCTGAGAGAGAGGTGGAGTTCGTTATAGATAGAGCGAGGCACTCGCCCTATTGTAAAAGCACCGTACTGCATGGCGCCGTGTGAGTTAGAGGAGCTGCGTACTCAACTGGATGGGCTATTGCAGTGTGGTTTTATTAGAGCCAGTTCTTCTCCCTGTGGTGCACCAGTGCTCTTCGTGAAGAAAAAGGATGGAACGATGAGGCTGTGCATAGATTATCGAGAACTGAACAAGGTTACTATCAAAAATAGATATTTGTTTCCTAGGATCGATGACTTGTTTGACCAGCTGCGAGGTAGTTCCATGTTCTTGAAGATTGACTTCCATTCAGGTTACCATCAGTTAAGAATCTGTGAGTCAGACATTCCGCGAACTGCTTTTCGTTCCCGATATGACCACTTTGAATTTCTGGTAATGTCATTTGGATTAATGAATGCACCATCAGCTTTTATGGACATGAACAGGGTGTTCAAGGACTTTCTGGATAAGTTCTTGGTTGTATTCATTGACGATGTCCTAGTATATTCCAGAAATACAAAAGAGCATGCCTTGCACTTGCATTTGGTCTTGACTACTCAGAGGGAGCATAAGCTATATGCAAATCTTAGCAAGTACGAGTTCTGGTTATCTCAGGTGTCATTCCTTGGACACACTATAAGCAAGGATGGTATCTCAGTGGATCCTGCGAAGATAGCCGCAGTCTTGGATTGGAATAGACCTACATCGCCTAAGGAGATAAGGAGCTTCTTATGGTTGGCAGGTTACTACTGGAGATTTGTGAAAGGATTCTCCGTGCTTTCAGCGCCGTTGACCAGGCTTACGCAAAAGAGCACAGCATTTATTTGGAATGATACATGTGCGGAAGCTTTTCAAGAGCTCAAGAAAAGACTGTGTTCTGCTCCAGTTTTGGCATTGCCGATGGAAGGAGTAGAGTATGTTGTTTATGTGGACGCCTCACGTGTTGTACTCGGTTGCATGTTGATGCAGTATGGTAAAGTCATTGTGTATGGATCGAGACAACTGAAGGTCCATGAAAGAATTTATCTTACGCACGACTTGGAATTTGCTGCTGTAATTTATGCCTGGAAGTTGTGGAGACATCTTTTGTATGGAGTGTCATGCAAAATCTACACGGATCACAAAAGTTTGAAATATGTCTTCACTCAGAAAGAGTTGAATTTACGCATGCGTAGATGGTTAGAATATGTTGCGGACTATGAAGTCGATATCCTTTATCATCCCGGCAAGGCTAATGTAGTACCAGATGTCTTGAGCTGGAAGCCCGCACATAATTTTAACCTCTCGGTGCAATCCCTTATCAAGGAGTTTTTTCTCATGGACATTACCGTAGGGAATAGCACTTTGCAGCGTAGCCTAGAGGTGGAATAGCCTTCGTGGATTACTCTCACTAGGCTATGTCAGAAAGAACATCCTGATTTGCAGCACCTCCGCAGTAGGATTGTGAAAGGGGAATTACCTGACTTTTCAATTGATGACATTGGTACCATAAAGTACTGCGGCAGATATTGTATTCCCAGTTTTGGGGACATCCAAGCAATATTATGCAGTGAAGCACATGGTTCAAGTGTTGCTTATCATCCTGGTTCCACGAAGATGTACAGAGATTTGAAGCAGATTGTTTGGTGGTTAGGTATGAAGAACGACATTGCAAGATTTGTATCTGAATGTTATACCTGCCAGCATGTCAAAGCTGATCATAGAAGGCCGGGTGGTAAGTTAATCCCTTTAGACATACCAAGTTGGAAATCGGAGAGTTTGTCCATGGAATTCATAACCGGTTTACCGAGATATCCCCGAGGGCATGATATATTGTCGGTTATCATGGATAGACTAACCAAGTGTGACCACTTTGTGTCTTTCAAAATTGATTATTCTATGGAAAAGGTAGCTGAACTTTATCTGGATGAAGTCATCAGGTTGCATGGTGTGCCTACGAGTTTCATGTCAGATACAGATTCCTGGTACATGTCTCGTTTCTGGTAAAGTTTGCAAGGAGCTCTAGGTACTGACCTTAGGTATTCTACTGTCTATCATCCTCAAACAAATGGACAGACAAAGAGAGTGAATCAAATCTTGGAGGATATGATTATATGCTATATTCTGGACCATGGTGGGGTTTGGGATAAATGCCTCGGACTGATGGAGTTCGTGTACAATAATAGCTATCAGGAGAGTTTGCAGATTGCGCCTTTTGAAGCTTTATATGGAAGGCGTTGTCGAACTCCACTGTTTTGGGCAGAAGTTGGTGAGAAGCCTTTGCTCGGTCTGAAAGCGCTGGATTATATGAGCATTTCAGTGATGCATATTCGTGAAAAGCTAAGGTTGGCTTAGGAGCGATACGAGAAGTATGCAAATCAGCGCAGAGTTGATCTGGAACTTGCATTTGGGGACATGGTGTTTTTGAAGGTCTCTCCGATGCCAGGTGTTAAGATATTTGGAAGGAACCATAAGCTAGATCCCAGGTATATGGGACCTTTTCAGATTTTGGAGCGCATCGGAGTTTCTGCTTATAGACTGGAATTGCCTGATTCTTTCCCTGGTGTTCACGACGTGTTTCACGTGAGCCAGTTGCGGAAGTGTATTCGTAGTGATCGACATGTCCTCGACTCAGTGCCACAGTTGTAGCCTAATCTCACGTATGTCAAAGAACCTGTCTGTATTCTGGAGACACGAGATTGTGTACCAAGAAAGAAAACAATTCTGATGGTTATGGTTCTCTGGCGCAATCAGGGCGCTAGAGGTGCAACTTGGTAATTGGAATCCGCAATGAGAGAATCTCATCCTCAGCTGTTCTTCTAGACTTCCCTATTGAGTATTATTGTTTAATGAATTCTTCTATCATGCATCTTCCTCTGCCCTCTTATTTTGTTCTGTGTTACAAGTTTCGGGACGAAACTACCTTTTTGGAGGGATGACTGTAACGCCCCAAAATTTCCGACAATTATTCAATCCTCTCGGTGACGTCATAATGACGTATGGGGCGTTACGTTAACGTGGAGTTGACGGTGCGTCGCCGTTAGTGCGTTTTCGCGTATGTTCGGTCGAGTCAGCCAAATTCATGAATTCTTGGTGAAAATAGAAAATTTCACGTTAGGAAATTAAATTAATTAATTTTTGACATGCTCGTCAAGTTTCGTCGCGATTTGAGCGATATTCGAGACTCGGCGAATTTCCGAGGTTTTGAAGAATTTATGTTTGCCGTAGATTTTGAAAATTTGTTTGTCGAGAATGGCACGTCAGATTTTGATTCCGTCCTCACAGTTGTATTCATAGCGTCAGTGTTCGCCTACGGTGCAAATTTCGTTTAATTCGGAGCGCGTTTGGGCCTCTGTTTTGAACTTGTATTTCCTTGTTCAAAATATATAAATATGATTATTATAATATTAAAACACTATTCAAAAATGAAAAGAACTATTCATTCCTAAAGTTTGATCATGGGTATATTTGCAAAATTCGCTATTCACGAGGACAAAAAAGTACTATTCATGCAATTTTTTTCTCGGGTAATTATTCTTCTTCTAGAGTGGTTCTCGAGTGGTTCTCGAGTAATCTGTTGTACTTCCCGAATAGTCCTGTGCTTGATCTTGAGAAATATGCTATAATTCTCGAGTAATCATGTGACTGTTCTCGAGATATCTACAGCCCTTCTCGAGTGATCCGGTGATTGTTCTCGAGAACTCTAGACCCTTCTCGAGAAATTTGTTTCAGCCTGCTTTCGGGCATCGTTTTGAGGGTCAAACCGGCTTCGAAGAAAAAAATGGTTAACAAGAAATTTGTTTGTCTCGACGAGATCTACAACTTTCATAGTGATCACTTTTTGATTTGAAGCCATATTTAGACTTTATGTTTGTTTTTCCGCGCACCTGCACTTAAACTGCCTGCGTCTTCCCTGTTTAAACAAAAGAAATTATATATGTAAATATTTTTATACTTAATGAAAAATAGAACAACTTCATCTTCTTCTTTCACCGAACTAGAGAAGTGAGAGCGAGAGATAGAACGTCCGTTCGTGAATCTTTCGGAGGCCGCCGACGGTGCTCCGGAGCTCCGGTGCTCGAAATCTTCAACGGGTTATAGATCCGGAAAGCTCTCGCCGAGATCTTCACGATCGTGGTAACTATTTCTCGATTCGTGGAAGTTTTTCTTTAGGGTTTTCGGCCCTAACCTCTCTTTTGGCAAAATCCTTGAAGATTCCGCTTCCCCACACCTTCTTTTGTCTAGATCCACGACGTGGAGTATATTGGAAGGTTGATTGGAGTAGAAAACGAGGCAAGTGGTGTTCTTGCTCTCTTAACTCATTTCTTGCAATTTCTAGCGCCTTTTTTTTGGATTTGATACATTTAAATTTCGTAAAACTTTAATCCCTAAATTGCTCCATAAATTTGGCAAAAATGTAGTCGCATCATTTTAATTGTCATGTCATTTTGATCGTTGCGTTATCTTGTGCATTTTGATATTTTTGATCTTCCCCTACCTTGTGTGACCCTTTGCAGTCTTCAACTATTAGTCCAAGTCATTTGTTAACCCCTTTGAAATTTTGTCGGGTATGTCCAATTTGTCAAGTGTCATTTTAAGTTGTAAATTTCGTCAAAAAATCAAGTCATTTTCTGTTTACCTGATAGACTAAGTTTAATGAAAGAACTCTGAATATTTATATATGTAACTAAACAAAACTATGATGGACTCTGCCCGTTGGGGTTTCTCCCTCAGCATAGTGCCTTATGGTTGAGTCTGTGCGCGTTTTGGACTTTCATCCCTGATACATTACCTTAGTTGTTGGTCTGTGCGCGTTATGGTTTCTCCTTCAGCATAGTGCCCTTTTGGCTAGGTTTGTGCGCATTGTGGACTTTTTTCGCGGCAGAGTACTTCTTTTTCCTGTTGAGATGATCAGTCTCATTTAAATTATGAATAACATAAATAATAAAGAAAGATGAATGTATGAACTTCTGATGTTTGACACTCTGTTCTGTCCAGTTGTTGTGATTAGCCTTTCTTACTCATCTAGATTTACTGTTTTGTTTCTGTTGCTTTGCTACTGACTTTTGTTGCACTCGATTTGTTGCCCCTTGATGCGTTGAACGGCAAGTGTACAAGTTGCACAAGTAATATAAATGGCCGAATGTCCCCAAGTATCGATCTCTCAAGAAACCCAATAAGGTGAAGTTAATTTTGAGAAGGACTTGAGATTGAAGTCCTTAGGTCGGAGTTAATGAAGGGGGGGTTTGATTGTTAGGGAAAAAGAAAGTAAAACACTATAAACTACTCCTACAAAATGCCACTATGCAATGCTTTGCCAGGCGGGATGGAAGACTACATGGGCCGCTATGCACCGAATCGCTAGGAGGATGGACAAGTATGCTTGCGGATGAGGTGGTGAGAACGGAGGAATGAGGGTTGAGAGCAACTCTTAGCCACGCACACCTCTAGCAATCGCTAGAGAGGCAGAACCAGGTGGGGCGGCGGAGGGAAATGCGTGCTCTACTCAAGCAACTAAAGCAGTAAAACAAAACAAGTTCACATAGACATGATACAATTAATGTTTACAACTAAAGTGCACACCATCAACATAAATAGATTTAAACACAGATTTTCTACATGAAAGCAAGAACAAGTTAAGAGATCGACCGAATCCGAAGTCTCGTCGAGTGGTCGCGGAAGGAATCGCCAGGTTGTCAATCCGCATCCAAGCTCGGTCCTCAAATACGTCCGGGGTAGAGAAGGTCGTCACTACCTTCCAATGAACCCATCTTCTTTGTGTCACGATGCAAAACAAGGTTGCAAGCCTCCATTTGCTTGTTGGTTATGGCGTCAATCTTGAAATGGAGCTTAAAAGATGAAGGAGGAGGCCGAGAGCAAGCGCCGACAAGATGTAGGCTTCGTGGGCATGGTCGGGGCTTCTCTTCTTGGTGGAAGATGAAGGTCGGAGGTGGAAGGGCGGAGCTTTTGCCCTAAAACGGCGGGAGGAATTGCTAAAATCCGGTTCTCCCTAAAATGGTGGGAAATCTGCGCTTAAATAGAAGCAGGTTAGAAAAATAGGCACGCAAAGTTTGGCGCACGACCGTGCGCTAACTGTGCGTTATTAACTTCCAGGCCAAGCTTGCAGATGAAGATGCCTTGACCCGTGCACTTTACTCGCGCACGGGCGCTTCCGCCCGTGCGTGAAGGAAATCGCACGGGTAAACACAGAGTGCAGGAGATCAAGATAAAATAGGGGAACCATGCATTTAACTCGCGCACGAGCGCGTATGCCCGTGCATGAAGGAAACACATGATTAACCCCAGAAAGCTGAAATACATGAAAAATATGCAGACCGTGCGCTTCCTTCTCACACAGTTTAGCCAAAACCGTGCGGGAAAAAAATATACGTGTAGCCATAGACGTCCCCAGAAATGCTGTGTATAACGCATGATTGCCATGAGACCGTGCGAGAAGAAATTCACACGACCGTGCGTTTTACACAGAAGCTGGAAATGGAATCCGGGACGTCCCGACAACCTGCACAGCAATGAAACCAAGTTGGAGCAAAAGCTCCCAGCACCAAAATGCAAATAAAACCAAACAGAAAGAGACATGGGGAGAACCATGTGCATACCACCAACAACAGAATGTGCAATTGCACACCCTTTGGCTAGAATAGTGCACAATGTGGTCAATGATCGAACGATGCAAATATAACCGAATATCGGTTGAAGTGCAGTGCACGAGCGAGAAAACAAGCCCAGATGAGTCCGAAAAACACTATAAATATCGGACTCATCACACCACTAGACTTAAACATTTGCTCATCCCGAGCAAATCATTTCTCCGTGGACTAGAAAACAGCTAGCTGGCTTAAAATTTTCCAAAATAAAGTAAATCGAGAAATCAAATACAACATGGGCATAGAAAATATAATAGATACAAAGTTTAATTATACTACGAAGTTTATAAATTTTGACAGGCATAAATAAATATTGTAATTACTCAAAAAAAGAATCCTAGAGAATCGTTCGGTCATGCGTAGGAAGATAGTAGGCAGGAAACTCAGTTGAGCATTGCCAAAGACCAGGGCTCGGGATCACCTCCAAAGAAATCCATCAATGTCAGGGACCATACACTTGCCCGTTCACACTCTCTCCACAGCGCTAGTTTGACACAAGCGTGAATCTGTAGGACTTTAGTACAATAATGGGGCTTTGGGTATATACGTGGGTAAGGATGCAAAAGGATAAAAATGATGGCTACACACAACCAAAAATGAGCTCATACAAATGAAATCCTCTCGCCAACAAAACATGCAGGTGCACCACACCACCAAACTTGAACTTGACAACACGGGTGTGTGCACTGCCTATCACCACAACAAAAACACACATAAATTACTCATTTTCACTTTCTTATTTTATATCAATCAGCACATTTATCTTATACTACTGGCTTATTAGTGTCCAACTGGCTTAAGGGAAAGTTTTGCTTAAGGCAAGCCAGTCGGACAACTTTCCCTTAAGCAAAACTCTAATCGTATCATTTCATTGCATACACACACCGATATGTAATCAGTAGATCTTGATGGAAGCATGAACACTACACTCATAACATGATAAGAAGTATATGGGGCATATTATGTAGTATGAGTTGAATAAAATGTGTTTGTATATGGATCCACCATAGTTGGCAACATGTGACGGTTATGTAGTATGAGATGCATAACCATCATCACATGGATGCCCATTAGCACGTTTTACTTTTTCGTTACATACAATATTATGTAGTATGGGATGCATAACATTGTATGTGTACGCTGCTCATAACATGCACTAAGAGCTTTTTAGAATGCATAACACTGCATACACGACATTTCATCGCATAAGAACATATGCCAAGTTAAAGATCTGCATCATGACAAATGTACACCCATAATTTGAAATGAAGTTTAAACATTCAGGCATTCATATTAGGGGCACAAGTTAGAAGCAAAGCGTCATTCCATGAATTCCCAGAATAAGTTAACAGCAAGACCAAGTATCCATTCATTTCCGATCTGATCTGAGTTTGTTCGTTCCTGATCTTACCTGAGACAGGGTATTTGAGTTTACTAGCTTAGGTGTCTTAAGATAGGTCCTTGATAAGTCGTTTGTTCATATCGGTAAAATATGACCCCGAAATAGTTTGCTAAGGGAATATCTTCCCAGTTTGTGATTTCTTAGGCAAGGTTTTGACTAGATATCTATTTGTTCTGTAGAAAAGCTGCCTAAATGTGTTGCGACGAAGTCAACTCCCCAATCGGAGGGTATGTCTTCTGGTGCCTAGAGTGAAGCGGTGATTGAAGGGCTATGACAGAGTAATGAGTCCTTGATAAGGAAGATGGTGGACATGCAATCGCAGATACAATCATTGTTGGCTGTCGCCGCCGTCTAGCAGACTAGAGATCAGGACCCTGCTGTGGGTCAAACTGTTCCTACTCCTACTGCTACTCTAGTACCCCCAGTTGCACTGCCACCAGAGATGAATTTCCTTTCTAACTTCCAGTGACTAGGACCTCCTACGTATGATGATAGGACAGACTCCATGGCATTGGATAACTGGATCATCACCATTGAAGAGATGTTTTCTTATTCTGGCATTTCCTCCGACCAGAAAGTGATGATTGTGGCGTACCAGCTCAAGTGACTTGCGAAGAGTTGGTGGATTAGAGAAGTGGAGAATCTTACTGATGAGTGCTCTTGGGATGAGTTCAAGAGTATGTTACAGAAGAAGCTTCCGCCATTGGTCGAGCAAGACCGTCTGATGAATAACTTTTCACACCTGAAGAAGAGACAAATCACTGTTACTGAGTACGAGATCAAGTTTATCAAGCTCAGTCATTTCGCCTCAGATCTGGTAGCGTCCGAAGAAGGCAGAGTATAACGCTTCCTGGGTGGTCTGAGGTATGACATACAGCAGTTGGCTAGCGCGTACAAATCTGAGACCTTTGTAGAAGTAGTAGAAGCCGCCTTGAAGGTTGAGGCGATAGCTACTGCGAAGAATCGGGGATTGCATGCGAAGAATCGGGGATTGCATGCAAAGAACAAGAGGAAATCTGATGATGGTGGAAGTACTAGGGCATCTGGCACTGCGGAGAAGAAGGATCGAAGGGAAGCGAGTAGCTTCTATGGTAAGCCAGGACACCTTTTTTATAAGTGCTTTAAGAGACTGGATGTGCAGAAGAAGTCTCAAGTACACGCGATCCACGATGCACCAAAGGGAGGCCATGTCTGTACTTATTGCCAGAAGAGTGGGCAGGATGCGGCCCGTTGTCGCAAGAAAGCTGGAGCTTGTTTTCTCTGCGGGCAGAAAGGACACATGAGGGTTCATTGCCCGCAGAGCCAGCTTGTGCTGCGTATAGTTCCGTTGTAGACTCTACCGCCACCCCCGCCTCACATGGACAAGGAAAAAGGAAAGTTGAACGTGCTGACCAAGGAGGAAGCCCAATCATCGACTGAAGTGATCTCAGTTTAGTCTTCGACTTAGCTAGAAATCTCTTATGGTAGATTTATGGTTTCTTCATTTTAGTTGCGCGCGTAATGTGTTTAGGTGAATTTAAGGAGAAGAATAAGTCGGCGCATGTTCTGCTCAATTCGGGTGCTACTCACTCCTTTGTGGTCAGGAGTTTTGTAGACCGACATCGCTGGGCTCTCGACTAGTTAGACACTTCCCTAAACATCAAATTCCCTTCAGGAGAGCTGGTGATATCATGTCAGGGTATCTAAAAATGCACTATCTTCCTAGGTGGTTTTCTAGCCTTTGCGGATCTGAAGGTGTTAGACATGGAAGATTTCAACATGATTTTGGGCATGGACTGGCAGTCCAGCTATGATGCCATCATTCAATGTAAGCACAAGCGCTTGGATTTCAAAGGCGACAAATTCCAGCCCATGAGCGTGTATGGTTTGCCGCATTAGGAATTCCAATTATTTCTGTGGTACTTGCTCGTAAATTTCTATAGTCTGGCTGTGATTCTTTCCTGTTTTCGTTTCTGTTTTGGAAGCTGCTCCTATTGTGCCTCGGGTTGAGGATATTTTTATAGTGTGTTAGTTTCCCGATGTCTTTCATGTTAGTCTTCCTGGGCTTCCTCCTGAGAGAGAGGTGGAGTTCGTTATAGACAGAGCGAGGCACTCGCCCTATTGTAAAAGCACCGTACTGCATGGCGCCGTGTGAGTTAGAGGAGCTGCGTACTCAACTGGATGAGCTATTGCAGTGTGGTTTTATTAGACCCAGTTCTTCTCCCTCTGGTGCACCAGTCCTCTTCGTGAAGAAAAAGGATGGAACGATGAGGCTGTGCATAGATTATCGAGAACTGAACAAGGTTACTATCAAAAATAGATATTCGTTGCCTAGGATCGATGACTTGTTTGACCAGCTGCGAGGTAGTTCCATGTTCTTGAAGATTGACTTCCGTTCAGGTTACCATCAGTTAAGAATCTGTGAGTCAGACATTCTGCGAACTGCTTTTCGTTCCCGATATGGCCACTTTGAATTTCTGGTAATGTCATTTGTATTAATGAATGCACCGTCAGCTTTTATGGACAAGAACAGGGTGTTCAAGGACTTTCTGGATAAGTTCTTGGTTGTATTCATTGACGATGTTCTAGTATATTCCAGAAATACAAAAGAGCATGACTTGCACTTGCATTTGGTCTTGACTACTCTGAGGGAGCATAAGCTATATGCAAAGCTTAGCAAGTGCGAGTTCTGGTTATCTCAGGTGTCATTCCTTGGACACACTATAAGCAAGGATGGTATCTCAGTGGATCCTGCGAAGATAGCCGCTGTCTTGGATTGGAATAGGCCTACATCGCCTAAGGAGATAAGGAGCTTCTTATGGTTGGCAGGTTACTACTTGAGATTTGTGAAAGGATTCTCCGTGCTTTCTACGTCGTTGACCAGGCTTACGCAAAAGAGCGCAGCTTTTATTTGGAATGATACATGTGCAGAAGCTTTTCAAGAGCTCAAGAGAAGACTGTTTTCTGCTCCAGTTTTGGCATTGCCGATGGAAGGAGTAGAGTATGTTGTTTATGTGGACGCCTCCCGAGTTGTACTCGGTTGCATGTTGATGCAATATGGTAAAGTGATTGCGTATGGATCGAGACAACTGAAGGTCCATGAAAGAATTTATCTTACGCACGACTTGGAATTTGTTGCTGTCATTTATGCCTGGAAGTTGTGGAGACATCTTCTGTATGGAGTGTCATGCAAAATCTACACGGATCACAAAAGTTTGAAATATGTCTTCACTCAGAAATAGTTGAATTTACGCATGCGTAGATGGTTAGAATATGTTGCGGACTATGAAGTCGATATCCTTTATCATCCCGGCAAGGCTAATGTAGTACCAGATGTCTTTAGCTGGAAGCCCGCACATAGTTTTAACCTCTCGGTGCAATCCCTTATCAACGTGTTTTTTCTCATGGACATTACCATAGGGAATAACACTTTGTAGAGTAGCCTAGAGGTGGAAGAGCCTTCGCGGATTACTCTCACTAGGCTACGTCAGAAAGACGATACTGATTTGCAGCACCTCCGCAGTAGGACTGTGAAAGGCAATTACCTGAATTTTCAATTGATGACATTGGTACCATAAAGTACTGCGGCAGATATTGTATTCCCACTTTTGGGGACATCCGAGCAAGATTATGCAGTGAAGCACATGGTTCAAGTGTTGCTTATCATCCTGGTTCCACGAAGATGTAGAAAGATTTGAAGCAGATTTTTTGGTGGTTAGGTATGAAGAACGACATTGCAAGATTTGTATCTGAATGTTATACCTGCCAGCATGTCAAAGCTGATCATAGAAGGCCGGATGGTAAGTTAATGCCTTCAGACATACCAAGTTGGAAATCGGAGAGTTTGTCCATGGAATTCATAACCGGTTTGCCGAGATATCCCCGAGGGCATGATATAGTGTTGGTTATCGTGGATAGACTAACCAAGTGTGACCACTTTGTGCATTTCAAAATTGATTATTCTATTGAAAAGGTAGCTGAACTTTATCTGGATGAAGTCATCAGGTTGCATGGTGTGTCTACGAGTTTCGTGTCAGATACAGATTCCTGGTACATGTCTCGTTTCTGGTAAAGTTTGCAAGGAGCTCTAGGTACTGACCTTAGGTATTCTACTGCCTATCATCCTCAAACAAATGGACAGACAAAGAGAGTGAATCAGATCTTGGAGGATATGATTATATGCTATATTCTGGACCATGGTGGCGTTTGGTATAAATGCCTCGGACTGATGGAGTTCGTGTACAATAATAGCTATCAGGAGAATTTGTAGATTGCGCCTTTTGAAGCTTTATATGGAAGGCGTTGCCGAACTCCCCTGTTTTGGGCAGAAGTTGGTGAGAAGCCTTTGCTCTGTCTGAAAGCGCTGGATTATATGAGCATTTCAGTGATGCACATTCGTGAAAAGCTAAGGTTGGCTTAGGAGCGATACGAGAAGTATGCTAATCAGCGCAGAGTTGATCTGGAACTTGTATTTGGGGACATGGTGTTTTTGAAGGTCTCTCCGATGCCAGGTGTTAAGATATTTGGAAGGAACCATAAGCTAGATCCCAGGTATGTGGGACCTTTTCAGATTTTGGAGCGCATCGTAGTTTCTGCCTATAGACTGGAATTGCCTGATTCTTTCCCTGGTGTTCACGACGTGTTTCACGTGAGCCAGTTGCGGAAGTGTATTCGTAGTGATCGACATGTCCTCGACTCAGTGCCAAAGTTGTAGCCTAATCTCACGTATGTCAAAGAACCTGTCTGTATTCTGGAGACACGAGATTGTGTACCAAGAAAGAAAACAATTCTGATGGTTATGGTTCTCTGGCGCAATCAGGGCGCTAGAGGTGCAACTTGGTAATTGGAATCCACAATGAGAGAATCTCATCCTCAGCTGTTCTTCTAGCCTTCCCTATTGAGCATTATTGTTTAATGAATTCTTCTATCATGCCTCTTCCTCTGCCCTCTTATTTTGTTCTGTGTTCCAAGTTTCGGGACGAAACTACCTTTTTGGAGGGATGACTGTAACACCTCAAAATTTCCGACAATTATTCAATCCTCTCGGTGACGTCATAATGACGTATGGGGCGTTACGTTAACGTGGAGTTGACGGCGCGTCGCCGTTAGTGCGTTTTCGCATCTGTTCGGTCGAGTCGGCCAAATTCATGAATTCTTATTGAAAATAGAAAATTTCACGTTAGGAAATTAAATTAATTAATTTTTGACATACTCGTCAAGTTTCGTCGCGATTCGAGCAATATTCGAGACTCGGCGAATTTCTGAGGTTTTGAAGAATTTATGTTTGCCGAAGATTTTGAAAATTTGTTTGTCGAGAATGGCACGTCAGATTTTGATTCCGTCCTCACAGTTGGATTCATAGCGTCAGTGTTCGCCTACGGTGCAAATTTCGTTTAATTCGGAGCGCGTTTGGGCCTCCGTTTTGAACTTGTATTTCCTTGTTCAAAATATATAAATATGATTATTATAATATTAAAACACTATTCAAAAATGAAAAGAACTATTCATTCCTAAAGTTTGATCATGGGTATATTTGCAAAATTCACTATTCACGAGGACAAAAAAGTATTATTCATGCAATTTTTTTCTCGGGTAATTATTCTTCTTCTCGAGTGGTTCTTGAGTGATTCTCGAGTAATCTGTTGTACTTCCCGAGTAGTCCTGTGCATGATTCGAGTAATATACTATAATTCTCGAGTAATCCTGTGACTGTTCTCGAGATATCTATAGCCCTTCTCGAGTGATCCGGTGATTGTTCTCGAGAACTCTAGACCCTTCTCGAGAAATTTGTTTCAGCCTGCTTCGGGCATCGTTTTGAGGGTCAAAATGGCTTGGAAGAAAAAAATGGTTAACAAGAAATTTGTTTGTCTCGACGAGATCTACAACTTTCATAGTGATCACTTTTTGATTTGAAGCCATATTTAGCCTTTATGTTTGTTTTTCCGCGCACCTGCACTTAAACTGCCTGCGTCTTCCCTGTTTAGACAAAAGAAATTATATATGTAAATATTTTTATACTTAATGAAAAATAGAACAACTTCATCTTCTTCTTTCACCGAACTAGAGAAGTGAGAGCGAGAGATAGAATGTCCGTTCGTGAATCTTTCGGAGGCCGCCGACGGTGCTCCAGTGCTCGAAATCTTCAACGGGTTATAGATTCGGAAAGCTCTCGCCTAGATCGCACGATCGTGGTAACTATTTCTCGATTCGTTGAAGTTTTTCTTTAGGGTTTTCGGCCCTAACCTCTCTTTTGGCCAAATCCTTGTAGATTCCGCTTCCCCACACCTTCTTTTGTCTAGATCCACGACGTGTAGTATATTGGAAGGTTGATTGGAGTAGAAAACGAGGCAAGTAGTGTTCTTGCTCTCTTAACTCATTTCTTCCAATTTCTAGCGCCTTTTTTTGGATTTGATACATTTAAATTTCGTAAAACTTTAATCCCTAAATTGCTCCATAAATTTGGCAAAAAAGTAGTTGCATCATTTTAATTGTCGTGTCATTTTGATCGTTGCGTTATCTTGTGCATTTTGATATTTTTGATCTTCCCCTATCTTGTTCATAGTGATCCTAAATTGCTAAAATCTGGTTCTCCATAAAATGGTGGGAAATCTGCGCTTAAATAGAAGCAGGTTAGAAAAATAGGCACGCACAGTTTGGTGCACGACCGTGCGCTAACTGTGCGTTATTAACTTCCAGGCCAAGCTTGCGGATGAAGATGCCTTGACCCGTGCACTTTACTCGCGCACGGGCGCTTCCGCCCGTGCGTGAAGGAAATCGCACGGGTAAACACAGAGCGCAGGAGATCAAGATAAAATAGGGGAACCATGTGTTTAACTCGCGCACGAGCGCGTATGCCCGTGCATGAAGGAAACACACGATTAACCCTAGAAAGCTGAAATACATGAAAAATATGCAGACCATGCGTTTCATTCTCTCACGGTTTAGCCAAAACCGTGCGGGAAAAAAACATACGTGTAGTCATAGACGTCCCCAGAATTGCTGTGTATAACGCACGATTGCCATAAGACCGTGCGAGAAGAAATTCACACGACCGTGCGTTTTACAAAGAAGCTGGAAATGGAATCTGGGACGTCCCGACCACCTGCACAGCAATGAAACCAAGTTGGAGCACAAGCTCCCAGCACCAAAATGCAAACAAAACCAACAGAAAGAGAAATGGGGAGCACCATGTGCATACCACCAACAACAGAATGCGCAATTGCACACCCTTTGGCTAGAATAGTGCACAATGTGGTCAATGACCGAACGATGCAAATATAACCGAATACCGGTTGAAGTGCAGTGCACGAGCGAGAAAATAAGCCCAGATGAGTCCGAAAAACCCTATAAATATCGGACTCATCACACAACTAGACTTAAACATTTGCTCGTCCCGAGCAAATCATTTCTCCGTGGACTAGAAAACAGCTAGCTGGCTTAAAAATTTCCAAAATAAAGTAAATCGAGAAATCAAATACAACATGGGCATAGAAAATATAATAGATACAACGTTTAATTATACTACAAAGTTTATAAATTTTGACAGGAGTAAATAAATATTGTAATTACTCAAAAAAAGAATCCTACAGAATCGTTCGATCATGCGTAGGAAGATAGTAGGCAGGACACTCAGTTGAGCATTGCCAAAGACCAGGGCTCGGGACCACCTCCAAAGAAATCCATCAATGTCAGGGACCATACGCTTGCCCGTTCACACTCTCTCCACAGCGCTAGTTTGACACAAGCGTGAATCTGTAGGACTTTAGTACAATAATGGGGCTTTGGGTATATAAGTGGGTATGGATGCAAAAGGATAAAAATGATGGCTACACACAACCAAAAATGAGCTCATACAAATGAAATCCTCTCGCCAACAAAACATGCAGGTGCACCACACCACCAAACTTGAACTTGACAACACGGGTGTGTGCACCGCCTATCACCACAACAAAAACACACATAAATTCCTCATTTTCACTTTCTTATTTTATATCAATCAGCACATTTTTTTTCTCTTTTATTTTTCCAGATTTTTGTAAAACTCTATCAGCCAAATTTTCAAGAAAACTTCACCGCACAACCACATAACAACACCACAGCAACAACAACAATGGAAGAATTAACATACTAATACATCAAGATTGGAGTGTGCAACTGGGAAAAGATTTTATGCTCTAGTGATCGCGAAGTGGGGCTAAATCAACGGGAGGGGTAGGCCCAAAATAGGCTAACTAGGATTATCGTTTGGACGGGTACAAGGCTCAACCTGGCCAAAAAGGCGGCCTACATCACGCTCACCCAAGACTAACCATGCACCAATGCTTCGAGAGTAGGTTGGGGCAAGTTCTTAGCCACAGAGAAAGATGATCCTTCCTCCCGACTCGAGCAATACGAGGCTAGTGACGGCTACACACATTCCTACACTACTGTTTGATTACTCAAGATTCAACAATTTTGAGTAGTACAAACAATACTTACAAATACAGAAAAGGTATAAATCTACGAGCATAAAGAAAAATTAAATCTATACTATTTCTACACACATGAGTACTCGATTAGGAGCATTGCACGAGTTTCATTCTACTCTATCATAAAATCCTAAGCCAGCACCACTATTTTAAAGTTAACACAAAAGAAATAAATTTGACTCGAGCCGAGCACATGCTTAAGATCGCGCTCATGTGGGTGTGGGTGCACGATGTGGACAAGATATCAAGAAAACATAAAATAAAAATGTGTTTTTGGTATGAAAGTGGTAGAAGTGCATATGCACAGGTAACCCGCATAACTCTCCCACACTAGACTTAAACTAAACAAATGATTCAATATTTACAATAAAAATAGAGAAATAAAAGTTGGGGGAGAGGTTACCCCATGCTCAGCAAATGAGCATACTAGAAGCTCGCAATAAAGCATGAAGCCAAACCTGCAGCAAATATACTCCTCCGCCGCACAAGGGAAAAGCACCCTACAAAATAGCTCCAGCAAAAAAATTATATATACAATGACAATATCAAATTAAATCTAAACTATAGAACACGTAAAACAATTTTTTTAGAGCAGTAAAAATTAACAAACTAGTCCTACTCCTAGATAAGTACTGGGGTTATTGTCATCCCAGCACGACTTATTTGAAAGACGAAAAGTCCTAGCTAATGGGCCTATGAAATGAAAAATGCACACGCAACTAGCCTAATATCTGTTGCAGTAGCAAGTATCGGTACATAGATAATTGAGTTACCCCTCTGCCCAAATAATCAAACCTGCTCCTCACAGGCAGAGGAAATAGGAAGTAAGAAGAGGAGGAGAGCTGGTCCTCGCTCTTCTCACCACAAAATAAATCCTTGCCTTGTAAGGAGTCGTCAACCACAGATCCGCAGGAGGTGATGGCGACCGCATGAGCACAAGGCCCCTCATCATCCCAACATACCCGTGGAGACTCAACCTGCAAGATGGAGAAGGGGGATCAAGTAATAAATGAGAAGAAGAACAAAAATGTACATCACATGGGAGAGTGATCCCGGTATCACTCTCAGCAGGATCCAAGCTTAGATCATCGTCAGTGTCATATGAGCCGTATAGGGGGAATCCGAGAACTTGAGGTCCACGGTGGTAAGGGGGACAACCTCGTCCAATGAGGAGGTGCAAACGTCTGCATCAGAAAGAGGATATTCCTCATCCCACCATGGTGTGTAAAAGTGTTCCAAAGATTCACATTCTCCGTCAGAGATAGTAAAATCTTCATCCCACTTCGGCGCAACCTCGTCCACCGAATCACCAACAAATACGGCCTTAGCAGCCGACTCACAAGAAAAGGGAGTACCACGATCAGCCAAAAATTGTGGAGGGGCAAAACTGCTCTTGAAACCAGGCATAAAATGAGCAGGCCCCATCGCAAAATCATTCGCAGACGCCACCCCGTCGACAGGAATAATCTCTGTGTCCCATATAGGAGCGCCCATGAGTTCCTGATCCTCTTTTTGCTGGCTAACCCTAGAGTGATCGTCATCACTCAAGTGAAGCTCGTAAAAAGGGAGCGAGGGACCCATGAAGGATCTGTATGCAGCGAGATATTCTTTGGTAATCTCAACGGGTAAAGAACGAGGCAGATGTGCGATGTCAGTGTATGGGGCAGGCAACACCCTGGTAGGCCTTTCCATAACAGTCTTCTGCGAACGGGAGGTTGTTGCGCAAACACCCTCAGAGGGAGAAGGCTCACACAAGCGAGGGAAATCCTTCAGCATGTGGCCTATACCTTGGCATAACAAACAACTAATACAATGCTCGACATTTAAAACAGCCAAGGTGTCGATGCTTCGGTGCAAAGTGTCATAGAGATGACACTCAGCTATAGAGTACATCGCGAGCAAAAATAATTGCTGAAAAAGTGCTACACAGCTAGAATAAAAATAACATGGTCCCACTTTCTAACCCAAAAATCAGAAAAGGGATACAAAGTAAAATAAGCAACAAATTCAAAAAACTAAAGGAACGAAGAAACATGAAATGCACAAATGGAAAAGGGCTTCTATCTCCTATCTCCCTCTCCAAAAACTCACACGACTGTGTTCCACTACAACGCACCAAAAACTTGATGCGTTGAACGGCAAGTGTACCGATCGCACAAATAATATAAAATCGGTGAATGTCCCCAAGTATCGATCTCTCAAGGAACACAATAAGGTGGAGTTAATTTTGAGATGAACTTGAGATTGAATTCCTTAGGTTGGAGTTAACGAAGGAGGGTTTTGATTGTTGGGGAAAAAGAAAATAAAACACTACAAACTACTCCTATGCAACGCCACAATGCGATGCTTCGCCAGGAGGGATGGAAGACTACACGGGCCGCTATGCACCGAATCGCTAGTGGGATGGACGAGTAGGCTTGCGAATGAGGTGGTGAGAATGACAGAATGAGGGTCGAGATCACCTCTTCTCTACGCACACCTTTAGCAATCGCTAGAGCGGTAGAACCAGATGTGGTGGCGGATAGAAATGCGGGCGCTACTCAAGCAAATAAAAAAATATAAAATCACATAGACATGATTGTATTCAAACGTTTTA
Source organism: Platanthera guangdongensis (assembly GCA_039583875.1). Lineage (NCBI taxonomy): Eukaryota > Viridiplantae > Streptophyta > Magnoliopsida > Asparagales > Orchidaceae > Platanthera > Platanthera guangdongensis. The sequence continues at coordinate 85,153,888 of CM077149.1, forward strand.
CAAACTAAACACACTTCATCAAATATAAGATATTAAACTACACTATCAACAACAAAATGAGAAGAGAGCGCGAAATCGACCGGATCTGAAGTCTTGCTGAGGATTCACGGTAGGATTCATCGGGTTGTCAATCCGCGTCCTAGCTCGGTCCTCAACTGCGTCCAGGGTAGAGGAGTCTTCACTCACTCCCAATGAACTCGTCTTCTTCATGTCACAATCCGGTGGAGGATGGCACAAACTTCTCCTAGCTTGATGGAGAAAGCTAGGTCAAAACTCTTTTTGAAGCACAAGGATGAATGAGGAGGCCGAGAGCAAGCATCGACAAGAAGTAGGCTTCGTGAGCATGGCCAGGGCTTCTCTCCTTGGTGGAAGATGAAGGGCGGAGGTGGAAGGGCGGAGCTTTTGCCCTAAAATGGCGGGATGAATTGCTGAAATCCTATTCTCCCTAAAATGGTTGGAAATCTGCTCTTAAATAGAAGTAGGTCAGAAAAATAGGCACACACGGTTTGGCGCACGACCGTGCGTTATTAACTTCCAGGCCAAGCTTGCGGATGAAGATGCGTTGACCCGTGCATTTTACTTGCATACTGGCGCTTCCGTCTGTGCATGAAGGAAATCGCACGGTAAACACAGAGCGCAGGAAATAAAGATAAAATAGGGGAACCGTGCGTTTAACTCGCGCACGAGCGCGTATGCCCGTCCGTGAAGGAAACACACGACTAACCCTAGAAAGCTGAAATATAGGAAAAATATGCAGACCGTGGGTTTCATTCTCGCATGGTTTGGTCGAAACCATGCGGGAACAAAATGCACGGGTAGACACAGATGTCCCAATAATTGCTGTGTATAACGCACGATTGCCATGTGATCGTGCGAGACGAAATTCGCACGATCGTGCTTTTTACACAAAAGATGGAAATGGAATCCGGGACGTCCCGACCACCTGCACAACAATGAAACTAAGCTGGATCACAAGCTCCCAGCACCAAAATGCAAACAAAACCAAACAGAAAGAGCCATGAGGAGCACCATGTGCATACCCCCAACAACAGAATGTGCAATTGCACACCCTTGGGCCAGAAAAGTGTACAATGTGGTCAATGAATGAATGATGCAAATATAACTGAATACCGGTTGAAATGCAGTGCACGAGTGAGAAAACAAGCCCAGATGAGTCTGAAAAACCCTATAAATATCTTACTCATCACCCCTCGTTCACTTTGAGGTTTGTTAGTTTTCCTTTTACTCTTTTGCACCACGTGTAGCTTGCTTCTAAGGTGTTCTCCTTTGAATACCTCAGGTCCAGAGCAGTTGCAGGTTTATCTGATAGAGTTGTGCTTATGGGGTTGCGAGTTGCTGTGGTTGTTTGTTTCCACCTCCGAGCATTGTGGTAGTTGTTTTGTTAGATATGACTGCTTCCCTATGGGTTCGTGTCTGTTGTTGACACCCATAGTCTTAGTCTTCTTATGACAGTTTACTTGTTATTTTACAGATGTACTTATTGTTTGTTTATACTTGCTCTTTGGGAAGCATTTATGCTAGGATGCCTATAGTTACTTTTATGTACACAAAACTTCATTCTAGAATATTGACATGGCATAACTTTTAACTGCAAAACTTAATACTTTTAAGTGCTATAAAAGTCCTTTTATTTATATTAAATGTAGAAGTCACATCATCCTTACACTATGCTAGGCTCTCATTCTCATATAGATAACAAATGAATCAAACTAAATATTTTCTGCTGCGTAAACTTATATATTTTCTCACCTATGGACTATTGATCCACCCGAACGAGGGACACAGTCAGTAACTTAAATAACTTATATGTATTTTTTATAACATAATTTCATAAGTCTTTTACATAAAGTAAATGTTAGGACGAGTCATCTGAGCGTCTGCAGTTGTCCCCTGCACGGCATGACATCACAGCACGTATTTTATCTTACTCTGATGTATTATTAAAAACCGAGAAAATGCGGGTTGTGACAATGACTCGGCGGGTGTGGTTTACAATTAGACGTGGAAAAGACTGGCGGGTTTAGTAAGCATTTGTACATGGTGACTCTGGCATGTCCTTCAGAGGTGTACGTAAGGGCTAGGCCTGCTAGTGTGGATACCTGCCTGGGAGTGGGGTGCCCCGACCCACTGTCTCTGTTTGTCAATACAGAAGTTTCTGGGAGTAAAGCAAGCTTCCAAAATTGGGGAACTAAAGGTTTGTGTGCATAGAGTCGTCTGTATGTGTGTGTTGCATTTGTATGAACATATCATTAAACCCACATAGCATAGCATACCATGACATCATCAATCAACCCTTACCCGTAAAGTATAAATTGGTATGGAAGTTTTTATACATTAGGTTGTGCAAAATGACCCCCTAGTTTATAAGCTTGTGGGGGCATGCTTATAAGCTATGGGTACTTGTGGTTATTTATTACTTTTTTTGAGGTGCACTTTACTTTCTACTCTTACTGCTCTATTATTATAGAACTGATAGCTTTCATTTCCTTTTATAGCACTATAAATATTACAATATACCTGCTAGATAGCTCCATCGTCACCAGTCTTGTTCCTACTCTCCACCATCATAGCTATCCTATTATTCCTCCATCACGGTGCCTAAGAGCCACTGGGGGAGATGTGGGGGAAATTAGGCTTAGTCTTTTGACTAACGGTCGGTTGACCAAACATTTCAGGCACTCCGGATGGGGGATAGGGAGCAGTAGCAGGAAATGCAGCACCAGCGGAGTACGGTGCACATGGAGGTGGGCCAGTGTTGTACAAGAGCTCCAGTCTTTAGATCCGTGAGTGTTAGCTTTACTTAGCTTTCGCGAGAGTGTTGTAGTGTGGATTTGTTGTACCGAGCATAGCCCGTTTATATTTCTACTTTACTATTTTGTTTGAGAACTTTTATTATCATGTGGACTTTACTGTGTTTCATACTCATATATTGTGATTTTATGCACTAGACTTATTTGTCTCCTTTCATGTACTTCTGTTTCTTTGGTGATCGTTAAGGCCGACAGGATCGGCATTTTGTAGTGGTGAACTTCTCGAGTGTCGTTGTCACTGCAAAATGTCCATTCTAGGCATAAGACCTGGTAGTGAAAAAGAAAAAAAAAACGGGGTCTTACAAAAATGTATCAGAGGAAACATCGATCCAAAGAGAAGAAGTCCACAAAAACCCTAGGCCACCCCGCACGAGCTTAGTTTGAGGACAAACTAGCAGCGAAAGCAATGGTGTGCCCATAAGGGAACCACATGCAAAAGACCACTTTTTCAACAGTTCCACTTGTACATTAACTAACAATTGGAATTTTCCTTTGTAGCCTGCAGCGAACCCTACTCCTCTACAGGGTACACCACAGGCACAAAACATGGTTCCACCCCCGCCGGCTCCGACTCCATTCCAGCAAACAGAGATGGGGCAAACACTAGCGACTATTCTGGAGGCTGTTGGGTACATTGGTTTAAATGTACCTGATTTGAAGAAGCCTCACCCAACTCAATGATATACATCAAAATATATTTGATGTGTTTTGAGTTTACTTGTGCAGGCTAAGTATTTGCAGGAAAGAAGAAAAAGTTTCTAAGTCCATGTGTCGACACCCAGAGGGAAAGTGTCGACACTTAAGAAGACTTGTGTCGACACCCAGGCAAGCAGTGTCGACACTTGGAGTCATTGTGTCGACACCAGGGATGCTGAGTCGACACTAGACAGAAAGTGTTGACACAAGGAGCTGTGTCGACACTCAATGAAGAAGAGTGCAGTGAAGCTGTGTCGACACTTAGCAGTTGTGTCGACACCCAGTGAAACTGTGTCTACACCAGAAAGTGTCGACACTTGGAGGCTGTGTCGACACTCAGCAAAAGTTAGCAGAGACTAAGTACAAGTGTCGACACTCAGAACAATGTGTCGACACTCAGCAGGAGAGTCAACACTTGAAGTAAGTGTCGACACCCAGAACAATGTGTCGACACTTAGCTGAAGACTCAACACTTGAAGAAAGTGTCGACACAAGGAGCTGTGTCGACACTTAGTAAAGATCAGCAAAGTTCAACAAAAATATTCTAAGTACAAGTGTCGACACTAAGGGAATGTGTCGACACTCAGCCAGAGTCTCGACAGAAGAAGAATGTGTCGACACAAGGAGCTGTGTCGACACTCAACAAGTATCAACACTGAAGACATGTGTCGACACCAAGAAGCAGTGTCAACACTTAACAGATTCAACACATGAAGATGTGTCGACACAAAGGTGTTGTGTCGACACTTAGAAGAATTCAGCAAAATACTGAAGTACAAGTACTTGTGTCGACACTCAATTTCAGTATCGACACATGAAGAAGAAGTAGTGTCGAGATATAAAATCTACAACACAAGGAGTTGTGTCGACACCTTGTAGGCTAGTATCAACACTTAGACAACATGTGTCGACACTTGGTCTATAAGTGTCGACACTTAAAGACAGATAGTCTCGACACTTCTAGACAGTTACAGAATTTTCAAGAACTTACTTGATGACTTGACAGCTGCCATTCCAGCCGGTCTACAGCACCTGTCAGAATTGTCAGAATTCAGTTATGGACCGGACCAGCCGGTTACCATGAAGAAGGCCTATAAATAGGCTTATACAGTCTACAGAAACTGTTGTTGAAGATATTAATTGAACACAAGTCCAAGTTCAGATTAAAAGAAGATCTAGCTATCAAGTGAAGATTTAAGAAGTTGGAGAGAGAGAGCTCCATTCAAGAAATCAGCCGCTGGAACCAGGCTGAGAAGAAGGATTCAGATTCACTCTGAATCTTAAGTAGCAGAGATCAAGGATCAACTGCAGAAGGAGTCAATCTTATTGAGTTCTGCATTCAAGAAGCTTTGAAGAAAGCTAAGTCAGATTGATTTCAGCTGAGTTCTTCCAAGAACTCATCAAGAAACTCACAACTCCCCTCTCTTGTCTCTGGGTTGCTGAGTTAACAATTTTGTATTCATTTTATCTTGTAGGATCCTTTGGATCTGAGTCTTGTAAGCCTGTAATTATAAAGGCTGAGTGTAGGGCTTGAGAGCCTGAGTGTAGGAGATTGAAATCTCTGAGTGTAGGCCTTGTTGGCTGAGTGTAGGCCTTGGTGGCTGAGTGTAGGCCTTTGTGGCTGAGTGTAGGCTTTGTGAAGAAGCTGAGTTGTAGGGCCTTGGGCCTGAGGTGTAGGAACCAGTTTGGGTTCTGAGATAGTGGAGGAGTTTGGCCGAATCTAGTATACTGCTAGATAGGCGAAGGGGGAAAGTGGATGTACCCAAACCTTGGGGAACCACTATAAAACTGTGTGTCTTCTGTGTGCTGTGGTTTGCTGTGAATGCTGTGTGATTGCTGTGAAATAGTAGATATAAATCTGTGTTAAATACTGATTGCTGCCATAAAAAGTTAAAAAGAATTTGGTCACCTATTCACCCCCCCCCCCCCCTCTAGGTGTTTAGGTACTATATCTTTCAAGTGGTATCAGAGCGAGGTTACTCAAAAGGGACATAACTGTCTGAGTAGATCCTGTTGGCAGATTCAGTCTAAGTCAATTACAGAATCAAGAAACTCAAGAACCATGGGTTCCACTGAGAATCACAAGGAATTGGGATCCATGAAGCTACCTATATGTAGGAAAGAGATCTTTGGGATCTGGAAGGAAAGGGTGAGACTCTTTATGGAAGCCTCAGACCCTAGGATTTATATCACAGTAAAAGAAGGGTCATATGTGCCCATGAAGGTGTCAGTATTAGATGCAAATCAGAGAACTCCAAAGGATTTCTCTGAAATGACAAAGGATGAAATTGTTCTAGCCACCATGGACAAAAGGGCTCAAAACATTATAGTGAGTGCTATAGATGATGCAACTTTTCAGAATCTGATACACTATAAGACAACTAAAGAAATGTGGGATACTCTTATTGTGTATATGGAGGGTTCTGAAGAAGTCAGGCAAGACAGAAAATCCTTGCTCAATCAAGAATATGAACGTTTTAGATAAGGAAAAGCTGATAGCATAACTGAGTGCTATAAGAAGTTTTACAAGATTGTGAATGAGCTCATGTCCTATGACAGAGAGTTCAGTAATTATGAACTCAATGATAAGTTTCTAAGGTCCCTAACAAAAGTTTGGGACACCAAGATCTGTGCCATTAGAGAAATGGCTAAGTTAGCAGAAATTCCTCCACCAACACTTTTTGGCAAACTGCTGTCTTATGAGATGCAGTTAATGGTGAGGAAAGAAGAGGAGAAATCCACAAGAAATGAACACAAGGAAAGGACAGTGGCCTTTAAATCAGAAGCCCCCAGAAAGTACAGGAGTAAGTCACCAACTCCACCTCCTAAAGTAGTTGAGACTGAGTAAGAAGATTCAGAAAGCACAAAATCTGAAAGCAGTGAAAGTGATGAGGACTTTGCTGCCTTCACAAGACATTTTCAGAAATTCTTAAATAAGAAACAGTGGAGGACAAGGCTATCTACTTCACAGGGAAAGGAACACTCTTATCAGAAAAAGAAGTCTTCAAAGAAAGACAGGAAAAAGTCCAAGTCTAGCAAAGCTACACTATTAAAAATTGTGTGCTATTGCTGTAATAGACAAGGACATGTCATTGCAGACTGTCCAGAGAATAGGAAGGAGTCTAGTGACAAGAGAAGGACTCAATACAAGGGCAAGAAGGAGAAGTCTTTTGTTGCCAAAAAGGATAAGAGCCTGTCAGATATCTCTTCATCAGAAACTGAGTCAGATGCTGAGGCATATATAGGACTGTTTGCTGAGGAAGAAGAAGAAGAGTTCATGCAGATTATGAATTCTATATATGAACAAGAAGACTGTCAGTGCCAAGGACTAATGGCATTGACAGAAAGTGACAAAATCCTGGAGCAGCCAGGACCTAGTAAGGTACAAAGTTCAACTTTGAGTTCAGTTTCTTGTGCCAGTACAGAATCAGATTCATCATCATCAAGTGATGAGAGTGCATCTGAGTTTGAAGAAGATATTCATCAGTTGATAGATGAATATAAAGTTCTGTTGCAAGCTTATAAGAAGAGCAAGTCCCTAGCCAAAAGTCAGGCAAAGGAAATTGCTAATCTCAAAGCTGCTGCAACTGAGTTTGAGAAGTTATTTGATCAAAAGCTTAATGAGATAGCCAGACTGAAGCACATAACTGTGATTCAGATGGGAACTATATCATTTAAGAATGATCAAATCAAGAGTCTGGAGATTAATCTTCAGAAGGAGAAGGACTTAGTTGCTAGGTTTTCTAAACCTAAGTCAGTTCTACCCTTGATTGATGAATTTGTTCATCAAAAAGGTAAAGCTGGACTGGGATTTACTAGACCTGCAAGGACTGTTCAGTCCAAGTCCAAGTCCAAGGGCAAAGCCCCAACTCTCAACAAGTCTGTTGTAGATAAAACAACAAAGACAGTACCTAAGCAAAGGTACAATAAGTTTGAGTGTTGGTGCTGTGGCAAGGTTGGCCACTTTGCTATGGACTGTTGGCACAATGCTAGTGCCAAAGTGAGTGGCAAACTGCCTGTGGGAAAGCCTGCAGGTAGCTTTGTTAGGATGCAAACTAACAAGTACCAAGGACCCAAGAATTCTTTGGGTTCTAAGGTTCACTAATCTGTTTTGCAGGTGAGTCCAAGTGGCCATGCCCCTATATGGTACTTGGACAGTTGATGTTCCAGACATATGACTGGAACAAGGGAATTGCTAAAGGACTACACTCCAATCAAAGATGGTCCTAAAGTCACCTTTGGTGGTTCTGAAAAAGGAATCATCAAAGGGTTTGGTAACATTTCTAGTAACTTAGTTACCATTACTCAAGTGGCTTATGTTAAAGGTTTGAAACACAACCTAATTAGTATAAGTCAATTAAGTGATGTAGGATATGACATCTCATTTGTTAAGGATGGTTGTCATATCAAGAGGTCAAATGATCAAGAGATCATTTTGACTGGCTATAGAAAAAGAAATGTCTACTGCTTAGACATTATGTGTGAGACCAATGGTTCTCAAGTGTGTCTTGTAGCTGATGAGAAAGTCTCTCATTGTGTCAAATGGCACAAGAGGCTAGCCCATCTTAATTACAAGACAATTGGCAAACTCTTTAGTAAAGAGTTAGTGAGGAATGGTCCTCAAGTTAAGTGTATTAAAGATGATATTTGCTCATCTTGTCAAAAGGGCAAGCAGACTAGATCCACCTTTAGAAGCATTGAAAACAAAGATGTTGTGAGGTGCTTATACCTCTTGCATATGGATCTCTTTGGTCCAATGCCAGTTCACAGCCTAGGTAGGAAGGTCTATACCTTTATAGTTGTAGATGACTACTCAAGGTTCTCCTGGGTGTTCTTTTTAAGACAGAAATCTGAAACACCCAATGTCTTCTATAGCTTTATTAGACAAATTCAGAATGAACTAAATAGTACAGTGGTCAAAATAAGAAGTGACCATGGTACTGAGTTTCAGTCTGATAGCATGACAAAACTATGTGAAGAATTTGGGATATTTCAAGAGTTTTCTTCACCAAGGACACCTCAGCAAAATGGCATTGCTGAGAGGAAGAATAGAACTTTGATTGAGGCTGGTAGGACCCTATTAAGTGATACATCACTACCAGAATACTTCTGGGCTGAGGCAGTGAATACTGCATGCCATGTTATTAATAGGGCTACCATTACTAAAAGCCTCAACAAGACCCCCTATGAGGTTGTGAAAGGCAGGAAACCAAACCTATCCTACTTCAGGATCTTTGGTTGTAAGTGCTTCATACTTAACAATGGTAAGTCTTACTTGACTAAGTTTGCTGCCAAGTCCCAAGAGGGAATTTTTGTTGGGTACAGCAACAATAGTAAGGCTTATAGAGTCTACAACTTGTCTACTCAAGTTGTAGAAGAGTCTGTACATGTAGTATTTGATGAAACTAGACTTATTAACAATGAGTTGTCTAGTAGTGTATGCAGCCCCACAGGTTTAACAAAGAAGATGGACAAACTCACTCTAGAAGAAGAACCTACTGCAAGACAGCAAGTAGAAGACAGTGGCTGTTGTCCATGGGGAGAACTACATGTACCAATTGCTGATGAAGTTCAAGGAGTACAACATGATGAAGATGTTGAAGAAGTTCAACCTGAAGTCAGGATGCCTCCAGCCAATAGGCATCTTAGAGATCATCCAGGTGAACAAATCATTGGTGATCCAAGACAAGGGGTACAAACAAGGAGCAGAAACCTGAATGCAGCAATCTACTCCAGTTTCCTATCCCAAGTTGAACCTAAGAAGTTTGAAGAAGCCATCCTAGACCCACATTAGATTGAAGCAATGCAAGAAGAGCTGAATCAGTTCAAGAGGTGCAAGGTCTGGGAGCTTGTTCCTAAACCAAAAGACCACAACATAATTGGAACCAAGTGGATCTATAGGAACAAGATGGATGAACATGGAGTCATCATTAAGAACAAAGCAAGATTGGTTGCTAAAGGATATAGGCAGGAAGAAGGTATTGATGTTGATCAAACCTTTGCTCTAGTAGCCAGACTGGAAGCCATAAGGATGTTCCTGGCCTATGCAACCTTTCAAGGATTCAAAGTTTACCAAATGGATGTCAAGTCAGCATTTCTGAATGGTAATCTTAAAGAGGAAGTCTATGTGGAACAGCCCTCAGGTTTTGTTGATTCAACTCTGCCTAATCATGTCTATAGACTTAGGAAAGCTTTATATGGGTTAAAGCAAGCCCCTAGGGCTTGGTATGAAACCCTATCTAGTTTCCTCATTGAGAATAAGTTCACAAGGGGGAAAATAGACAAGACTCTATTCCTTAGGGAATCTAGAGGCAAAGTTATACTAGTCCAAATATATGTAGATGACATTATATTTGGGTCTACTGAAAGTAGCCTTTGCAAAAAGTTTGCAAAACTAATGCAAGGTCAATTTGAGATGAGTAGTATGGGAGAGCTAAAGTTCTTCTTGGGTCTCCAAGTAAGACAGACTGAGAATGGATTATCCATCTGCCAGTCCAAGTTCACCCTAGAACTCATAAGGAAGTATGGTATGGATTCATCCATCACCATGAAAACTCCTATGGGGTCAAGTATGTCTCTTAGCAAGGATGATGCAGGGAAACCTGTAGATGAAACCTTGTATAGAGGGATAGTTGACTCCCTATTATACTTGACTGCAAGTAGACCAGATATCATGTATGCTACATGTGTCTGTGCAAGGTATCAAGCCTGCCCTAAAGAGTCTCATTTGACAGCAGTCAAAAGGATGTTGAGATATCTAAAGGGCACTCCTTATCTAGGCCTCTGGTACCCTAGGAATGGGATTTTGATCTAACAGGTTATTCAGATGCAGACTTTGCAGGATGCAAAGAAAACAGAAAAAGCACTACTGGAACCTGTCAATTCCTAGGTGGAAGACTGATTTCATGGAGTAGCAAAAAGCAAACAAGTGTGGCTATCTCCACTGCAGAATCAGAGTATGTGGCTGCAGGAAGTTGCTATGCTCAACTTCTGTGGATACAACATCAGCTTGAGGACTATGGATTTCAGGTAAGTAGAACTCCACTCTTCTGTGATTCTACAAGTGCTATTTCAATTGCACATAATCCTGTTTCCCATAGTAGAACTAAACATATTGAGATAAAATATCATTTTCTTAGGGAGCATGTAGAGAAAGAAGATATTTTACTAGAATATGTTAAAACTGATAATCAACTAGCTGATATGTATACTAAGCACCTAGAAGAAGCTAAGTTCAATAGGTTTAAAATTGAACTAGGAATGATAAACTTAGAGTAAGTTTATAGAATTGGAAATGGCTAAGTAAAAAGGTGTCGACACACAGAGATCTATGTGTCGACACAGAATAGTGGTGTCGACACTTCAGGAAAAAGGTGTCGACACATCTAGGAAGTTGGTGTCGACACTTCAGAATATTAGTGTCGACACATGACAAGTTGGTTTTGACACAACCAAGGTGGTTTCGACACATTGTGTTTACTCAGAATTATCTAAGTAAAGTCTCGACTATGTGTCGAGTTAAGTGGTGTCGACACATAAACAAGTGTCGACACATATAATCTGTTGACTAAACTTATGTCGACACATAGGTGTCGAGACATTATAAGTCAGTATCGACACTTATTGCCAGTGTCGACACAATTTAAGTTAGCTGCCCGCCTTTTCATCTTCAAAACTAGAAAGTTATAAATAGGGTTTTGCCTTAGTCTGTCGACACGCTTTCAAAAGTTTCGAGACCAAAACTTGTGTGTCGACACCTCTCTTCTCTCCAGTCAAATTCATCAAACCCTAATGGCGTCAAAGCTTGAGGAGAACGTCAACGAAGGTTACGAGCTAGTGCGCAATGCTTTTGATGATGCCGACCAAGAAATCAAGACTGTAGTAACCCTAGTTGCAGACTCGGGGTTGGAATTCCTTGTTTCTGAACCTACTAAAATCTGGAAGAAGGAAGTACTGGAATTCCTCAATGGTGCTGAAGTGGACGAATCTGGATTCAAGATCAAATCCAGGGTTCATGGTGAAAAAGTAAAGGTCTCTCCAAAAAGTCTGAGGAAAGTACTACAGTTACCAAGAACCAAAGAAGAAGAAGAAGTTACTGCTTCTAAGACCAGGGAAGCTCTAACTTGGTGTGGACTAGATTCTAAGATGAAGATTGGTTCAGTCTTCAATATAAAAGGAATGAACAGTCAGGGGAAATTCCTGTCTGAAATTGTTGGGAAAGTGATATTGAGCAAGCCAGGAGGGCATGATAGAGTGTCTGCCTATATGTTTAGTATTATGACAAGGATAATCTTCACTCTGAAAACTGACTGGTCTGTAGTAGTTTTTGAGAAAATCAAGGAAAGCCTGAAGAAGCCCAACCTGGGCAGAATTTTAAGTCTATACCTTGTTGGTGTTATACCAGAAGTTATGGGTCAAGCTGCTGGAAGTAAAATAAATCATATGAGGAAAATGGATATGAGAATATTCTCTAGATGGGACAGGGTGTTGTCTAAAGAGATGCCAACCCCTGAGAAGATAATTCCTGAGAAGGAAACTCCATAGAAGAAGAAGAAGAAGTCTGTCCCAATGGCTCAGGATCCAACTAGCAGTTCTGATAGTGAAGAGCAAGTGGTCTTCACACCTGATGAGCATGAAGAAGAGCCTGTTGAGAAAACTCCAGCTCAACATGTTGTTGCTGAAATCCAGGGGGAGCTACCTCAAGCTAGCCCCATACACAAGGATCACATCCAGGGGGAGTCATTACTTGTGAAAGAACCAACTACACTTGAGAGTGAGCAAGCTACAACCACAATTCTAGAGGTAATTACTGAGCTTAATGCTTTGGTTTTTCCTATAAAAGATACTGATTTGTCTTATGTTTATCAGCAACCACAGACTGCTAGTCAAGTACCAGATGTTGTCATAGAAGACACATCTGCTGCAGCTCAGTTTGTATCTGATCCAGTGGTAGATGAGCCCAGAGTTTCTCCAGCTCATTCTCCACAAGAGTATACCATGGAAGATTTATTTCTAAATCTGGATCAAGAAGATTTTGACAAGGAAACTGCTGCTGCTGAGGGGGATAATGCTCCAATTGAGGGGGAGCAAGTACCAATTCTTGAAGAATCTGCAAGGCAAGAGCCTGAGAAGGCATCAGAAGTGCAGAAGGAGCTACCTAAGGAGAGGGTAGAGATTGTCAGCTCATCTGCTTCTGAAGATGAGGAGACTTCAAGGGCTAAGAAAAGAAAATTTCAAGTATTTAGAAGAAGGAGCCAAAGTTATAAGAAGGCTCTCCAAACTATTGCACCACAGCCTATATCACTGCCAGCTCCAACTGTTGATTATAGTGCTTTAATGGTTGCAATGCAAATTAAAATTGATGAGCACAGGCAGGCTATTGAGAAGTATGTGGATGAAGGGCAGAAATAATTGCAATTTGATCTGGCCCAGGATAACAAGTCAATAAGATTTGAGATGAATCTTAATAAGAAGGAGATGACAGACTGCTTCCACAAGGGAGGGAATGCAGTGGTGTACTTAGCTACACACCAGGAGAAGATAAAAGCACAAGTTGATGACTTTGCAGTCAAGCAAGGATATGTACTTGAAAATCAAATTAGGATGAATGATAATTTGACTGCATCTCACAATGCTATAGTCACAGAGCTGAAGAATCTAGCTGCAGGGCAGACTCCAGCTACAGCAAAAGCAGATTTTGACAAAATATTCCAAGAAGAAATAACTGATGTTAAGACTGCCATCCAAGATTCTCAAAAGTTGATAACTAACAAACTTCAAAGGTTAAAACCTTTCTTTAAAGATGGAGTTAATTATTTGGATAATCAAGTGAGATTTCAGAAAGATGATGTCAGGGATCATATAGAAAGAGAAGTCATAAAGGGGGAGAGGGTTTTAGTCAAAGCCAGCTCTGATCATGCCAAGTGGATATCTAATTCTATCAGAGCAACTCTTGGATATCTTCTTCTTTATGATGATGATAATGTTGCTGAATCTGGTATTCATCCTGCATATCTTGGAGGGGAGCAACCTGAAGTGGCTCAAGTCATCTACCCTCCTTCAGATTTTGATATGATTCATGCTGACATACAGTCCATGTATAGCCCACCTGGGGGTAAGGATAATGTCATCATAGAAAAGGTAGTCCAGCCAATCTCTAAAGCTATGCAAGAAGCTATGTAGAAAGAAGAAGAAACTAGATTGTCAAAGAAGAGGTTCAGGGAGCAAGCTGAACAAAGACCTGACTTTGAGCAGTGGAGCCCCACCTCTAGGACTATTATCTTGACTGCATGGAAAGCTACAAAAGATAACATTCAAGACAGGAACAAGTGGTTTTCTGAGGCTGAATGGAGAAAGCATGAGTCAAGGCAGGAGGCTATAGTCCAATATAGAAGAAAGGCCAAGATGGGAAAGCTACCTCCTACTGCTCTGGAGCCTAGCAAGTACTTTCCCAAGCCTTATCATTATTTTGAAAGGCAAAAGATTAAAGTAGAAGAGCTAAAGAAGAAAGATCTGAAAGGCAAGAAGCCTGCTGATGCTGAGGTTGCTGAAGCTCCTGTTCAAGCCAAAGTACAAGCTGGAAAAGGAATAGTGATCAAGGAGCCTGAACAGAAATAGAATTAGAATTTTCTTAAAGTTTACTATGTAATCTTTTTGATGTAAAACATTCTGTAAACTTTTGAATATGAATATGACAGATATTAGAACAATGTGTTATATGTTAAATCTATTTCATATTTGTTCTGTGATGATGTCTATGTATACATGTTTGATTGATACATGTTTATGATTGCCCTGCTATATATAATCCTGCTTTACATCATTTTGTAATTTTATTATGAATGGTGTATATCATTGACTAAGGGTTATGACTTCTCCAAATAGGGGGAGATTGTTGGGTACATTGGTTTAAATGTACCTGATTTGAAGAAGCCTCACCCAACTCAATGATATACATCAAAATGTATTTGATGCGTTTTGAGTTTACTTGTGCAGGCTAAGTATTTGCAGGAAAGAAGAAAAAGTTTCTAAGTCCATGTGTCGACACCCAGAGGGAAAGTGTCGACACTTAAGAAGACTTGTGTCGACACCCAGGCAAGCAGTGTCGACACTTGGAGTCATTGTGTCGACACCAGGGATGCTGAGTCGACACCAGACAGAAAGTGTTGACACAAGGAGCTGTGTCGACACTCAATGAAGAAGAGTGCAGTGAAGCTATGTCGACACTTAGCAGTTGTGTCGACACCCAGTGAAACTGTGTCTACACCAGAAAGTGTCGACACTTGGAGGCTGTGTCAACACTCAGCAAAAGTCAGCAGAGACTAAGTATAAGTGTCGACACTCAGAACAATGTGTCGACACTCAGCAGGAGAGTCAACACTTGAAGTAAGTGTCGATACCCAGAACAATGTGTCGACACTTAGCTGAAGACTCAACACTTGAAGCAAGTGTCGATACAAGAAGCTGTGTCGACACTTAGTAAAAATCAGCAAAGTTCAACAAAAATATTCTAAGTACAAGTGTCGACACTAAGGGAATGTGTTGGGTACATTGGTCAAATGTACCTGATTTGAAGAAGCCTCACCCATCTCAATGATATACATCATAATGTATTTGATGTATGTTTGAGTTACTTGTGCAGGTTAAGAAATCACTGGACTGAAGCAAAAAGTTTTTAAGTCCATGTGTCGACACCCAGAGGGAAAGTGTCGACACTTAAGAAAGCCTGTGTCAACACCCAGACAAGCAGTGTCGACACTTGGAGTCATTGTGTCGACACCTGGGATGCAGAGTCGACACCAGACAGAAAGTGTCGACACTTGGAGCTGTGTCGACACTCAGTGAAGAAAAGTGCAGACAGAAAGTGTCGACACAAGGAGCTGTGTCGACACCCAGTGAAGCAGTGTCTACACCAAAAAGTGTCGACACTTGGAGCTGTGTCGACACTCAGCAAAAGTCTGCAGAGTCTAAGTACATGTGTCGACACTCAACACAATGTGTCGACACTATGCTGAAGAGTCAGCATTTGAAGAATGTGTCGACACTCAGCACAATGTGTCGACACACTATCAGAAGAGTCAACACTTGAAGTAAGTGTCGACACCCAGCACAATGTGTCGACACTTAGCTAAAGACTCAACACTTGAAGAAAGTGTCGACACAAGGAGCTGTGTCGACACTTAGCAAAGAACAGAAAGAGCAGCAAATTATTCTAAGTACAAGTGTCGACACTAAAGGAATGTGTCGACACTCAGCTGAAGTCTCAACAACAAGAAGGTGTGTCGACACAAGGAGCTGTGTCGACACTCAGCAAGATTCAAGATAGAAGACTATGTGTCGACACCAAGAAGCAGTGTCGACACTTGACAGATTCAACACAAGAAGTTGTGTCGACACAAAGGAGATGTGTCGACACATAGAAGAATTCAGCAAAAGCTAAAAGAACAAGTATTTGTGTCGACACTCAATTTTAGTGTCGACACCTGCAGAAGAATCTGTGTCGAGACATACAAGGAATTGTGTCGACACCTTGTAGACTTGTGTCGACACTTATACAACATGTGTCGACACTTGGACTATAAGTGTCAACACTTAAAGACAGAAAGTCTCGACACTTATAAACAGTTAGAGATTTTCAAGAAGTGACTGGTTGACATGACAGCTGCCGATCCAGCTGGTCTACAGCAACTGTCAGAGATGTCAGAAGTCAGTTATGAACCGGACCAGCCGGTTACCATGAAGAAAGCCTATAAATAGGCACCCACAGTTTACAGAAACTAAGGGAGAATAATTAAAGTAATTGATCAGATTATTCAAGTAATCTGTAAAGTGGTACACAGAGTATAAACACAAGAAGATCTTGCATTCCAACTACAGATCTAAGAAGTTGGAGAGAGAGGGCTCCTTCCAAGAAATCAGTCTCTAGAACTAGGCTGAGAAGAAGGATTCAGAATCAATTCTGGATCTTAAGTGGCAGAGGTCAAGGAACAACTGCAGAGGATTCAGCCTTATTCAGTTCTACTCAAGAAGCTTTGAAGAAAGCTAAGTCAGGGTGAATCCAGCTGAGTTCTTCCAAGAACTCATCAAGAATCTCTCAACTTCCCTCCTGTAATTCTGAGTTGTAGATTTATTATCTGTATTACTTTTGTAACTTGTAGGATCCATTGGATCTGAGTGATTGTAAGCCTATATTTATAAAGCCTGAGGGTAGGGCTTGTTAGCCTGAGTGTAGGAGATATAGATCTCTGAGTGTAGGCCTTGGTTGGCTGAGTGTAGGCCTTGATTGGCTGAGTGTAGGCTTTGGGATAAAGCTGAGTGTAAGGCTTTGGGCCTGAGGTAGGAACCAATTTGGGTTCTGAGACAGTGGAGAAGTTAGGCCAAATCTAGTACACTGCTAGATAGGCGAAGGGGGAAAGTGGATGTACCCATATCTTGGGGAACTACTATAAAACACTGTGTGCTATGCTGTGTTTGTGCTGTGGATGATCTGTGTTTGTTTGATTATTGCTGATTGCTGTAATAAACTAGTTAGAAATCTGTGATATAACTATTTGGCTGCCAACAAAGTTAGAAAAGGATTAGGTCACCTATTCACCCCCCCCCCCCCTCTAGGTGTTTAGGTACCATATCTTTCAAGTGGTATCAGAGACAGGTTCCTCAAAACAAGGACTAACAGTCTGAGGAGATCCTGTTTGGCAGATTCAGTGAAAGGCAATTCACAGATTCAAGAAATTCAAGAACATCAAGAAACATGGGTTCTTATGAGAATCACAAGGAATTGGGTTCCATGAAGTTACCCATATGCAGGAAGGAGATCTTTGGGATCTGGAAGGAGAGGGTAAGGCTATTTATGGAAGCCTCTGACCCTAGAATATACATCACAGTAAAGGAAGGGCCTTATGTGCCAATGAAGATTTCAGTATTGGATGCAAATCAGAGGACTCCAAAGGATTTCTCTGAGATGACTAAAGATGAAATTGTCCTAGCTACCATGGACAAGAGGGCACAGAACATAATAGTAAGTGCCATTGATGATGCCACCTTCCAGAACTTAATTCACTGTAAAACAGCAAAAGAGATGTGGGATACTCTCATTGTCTATATGGAAGGTTCTGAAGAAGTTAGGCAAGATAGGAAGTCCTTGCTTAATCAGGAGTATGAAAGCTTTAGGCAAGGAAAGGGTGATAGCATCACTGAGTGCTATAAGAAATTTTACAGAATAGTTAATGAACTGATGTCTTATGGAAGAGAGTTCATCAACTATGAACTGAATGACAAATTCCTAAGGTCCCTAACCAAAGATTGGGACACCAAGATCTGTGTCATAAGAGAAATGGCAAAGTTGGGAGAAATTCCTCCTCCTACACTGTTTCGCAAGTTATTGTCATATGAGATGCAGCTGACAGTGAGGAAAGAGGAGGAGAAATCTACTAGGACTGAGCACAAGGAAAGGACTGTTGCTTTCAAGACAGAAGTTCCCAGAAAATGCAGGACTAAGTCATCAACTCCACCTCCAGAGGTAGTTGAATCTGAGTCAGAAGAGCCTGTCAGTACAAAGTCTACAAGCAGTGAAAGTGATGAAGACTTTGCTGCCTTCACTAGACACTTTCAGAAATTCCTGAAGAAGAAACAGTGGAGGTCCAGACCATCTACTTACAAGGGAAAAGAAGTCTTGTATCAGGAGAAAAAGCCTTCAAAGAAGGACAGGAAAAAGACAAAGACAAGCAAGGCAACTGGATCAAAGATTGTGTGCTACTGCTGTAATAGACAGGGTCATGTTATTGCAGATTGTCCTGAGAAAAGAAAAGAATCCAGTGACAGGAAAAAGACTCACTTCAAAGGGAAGAAAGAGAAGTCTTTTGTTGCCAAGAATGAGAAGACTCTTTCAGATATTTCTTCTTCAGACACTGATACTGATGCTGAAGCCTACATAGGGCTATTTGCTGAAGAAGAAGAAGAAGAATTTATGCAGATCTTGGAGTCAATTTATGAACAAGAAGACTGCCAGTGCCAAGGACTGATGGCATTGACTGAGAGTACCAAAATCCTGGAGCAGCCAGGACCCAGTCAGGTACAAAGTTCAAGTTTAAATTCAGTTTCTTGTTCTAGTTCAGAATCAGATTCTTCTTCATCAAGTGATGAGAATATATCTGAGTCTGAGGAAGATATTCATCAGCTTATAGATGAATATAAGGTACTGTTGCAAGCCTATAATAAAAGCAAGACCCTAGCTAAAAGTCACGCAAAGGAGATTGTTGATCTCAAGGCTGTTGCAACAGACTTTGAGAAGGAATTTGATCAAAAACTGAATGAGGTAGCCAGGCTGAAACACATTACTGTGATTCAGATGGGAACTATCACTTATAAGAATGATCAAATTAAGAGACTGGAGATCAATCTTCAGAAAGAGAGAGAGCTTGTTGCAAGGTTTTCAAAACCTAAATCAGTGCTGCCTTTAATTGATGAATTTGTTCATCATAAAGGCAAGGCTGGACTGGGTTTTGTTAGACCTGCAGGGACTGAGCAGTCCAAGTTTAAGTCCAAGGGCAAAGCCCCAACATTCAATAAGCCTGCTGTAGTCAAGACAGCCAAGGCAGTACCTAAGCAAAGGTACAATAAATTTGAATGCTGGTGCTGTGGCAAAATTGGCCATTTTGCAGTGGACTGTTGGCATAATGTGAATGCCAAAGTGAGTTCCAAACTACCTGTTGGAAAGCCAGTAGGTAGGTTTGTTAAATTGCAAACTAACAATCACCAAGGACCCAAGAATGCTTTGGGTTCTAAGGTTCATTAATTTGTTTTGCAGGTGAATCCAAGTGGCCATACCCCAACATGGTACTTGGATAGTGGATGTTCCAGACATATGACTGGAACAAGGGGACTACTGAAGGACTATATTCCAATCAAAAATGGTCCTAAAGTGACCTTTGGTGGTTCTGAAAAAGGAATCATCAAAGGGTTTGGTAACATTTCTTCAAACCTTGTTACCATTACTCAAGTGGCTTATGTTAAAGGGTTAAAACACAACCTTATTAGTATAAGTCAGTTAAGTGATGTAGGGTATGACATCTCATTTGTTAAAAATGGATTGTCATATCAAGAGGTCAAGTGATCAAGAGATCATTTTGACAGGATATAGAAAGAGGAATGTCTACTGTCTAGACATTATGATTGAGAACAATGGTTCTCCTGTTTGTCTTGTAGCTGATGAGACAGTCTCTCATTGTGTCAAGTGGCACAAGAGGCTAGCTCATCTTTTAGGTTAACTACAAGACTATTAGCAAACTCTTTAGCAAAGAGTTAGTGAGGAATGGTCCTCAAGTTAAGTGTGTTAAAGATGGCATTTGCTCAGCTTGTCAAAAGGGCAAGCAGACTAAATCCACTTTTAGGGGCATAGATAACAAAGTTGCTGTGAGGTGTTTATACCTCTTGCATATGGATCTCTTTGGTCCAATGCCAGTTCACAGCTTAGGTAGGAAGGTCTATACCTTTGTAGTTGTTGATGACTACTCAAGGTTTTCCTGGGTGTTCTTCTTAAGACAGAAATCTGAAACACCTAGTGTCTTCTACAGCTTTGTCAAGCAAATTCAGAATGAACTAAATAGTACTGTGGTCAAAATTAGAAGTGACCATGGTACTGAGTTTCAGTCTGAAAGCATGACAAAACTATGTGAAGACTTTGAGATATTTCAAGAATTCTCTTCACCTAGAACACCTCAGCAAAATGACATTGCTGAAAGGAAGAATAGGACCTTGATAGAGGCTGGTAGAACCCTACTTAGTGATACATCACTGCCAGAATATTTCTGGGCTGAAGCAGTTAACACTGCATGCCATGTGATAAATAGGGCTACCATCACTAAAAGGCTAAACAAGACCCCCTATGAAGTAGTGAAAGGCAGGAAACCAAACCTATCCTATTTTAGGATCTTTGGTTGTAAATGCTTCATACTTAACAATGGAAAGTCTTACATAACAAAGTTTGCTGCCAAGTCCCAAGAGGGAATCTTTGTTGGGTACAGCAATAATAGTAAGGCTTATAGAGTCTACAACTTGACTACACAAGTTGTAGAAGAATCTGTGCATGTAGTTTTTGATGAGACAAAACTTATTAATAATGAGTTGTCTAGCAATGTATGCAGCCCCACAGGTTTGAAAAAGAAATTGGACAAGCTTACTATAGAAGAGGTGTCTGCTGCAAGACAGCAAGGAGAGGAGAGTAGCTGCTGTCCTAGGGGGAGAACTACATGTGCCAATTGCTGAAGAAATCCAAGGATTACAGCATGATGCAGATGCTGAATGAGGTTCAACCTGAAGCTAGGATGCCTCCAGCCCACAGGCATCTTAGAGATCATCCAGTAGAGCTGATTATTGGAGATCCAAGACAAGGAGTTCAAACCAGGAGCAGATACATGAATGCAGCAATCTACTCCAGCTTTTTGTCTCAAGTTGAACCTAAGAAATTTGAAGAAGCTATACAAGATCCACAATGGACTGAAGCTATGCAAGAAGAGCTTAATCAGTTCAAAAGGTGCAAGGTTTGGGAGCTGGTTCCAAAGCCTAAAGACCACAATGTAATAGGAACTAAGTGGATCTACAGAAATAAGATGGATGAACAAGGGGTCATCATAAAGAATAAAGCAAGACTGGTTGCAAAAGGATATAGGCAAGAAGAAGGTATTGATTTTGATCAAACCTTTGCCCCAGTAGCCAGACTGGAGGCCATAAGGATGTTCTTGGCCTATGCAACCTATCAAGGATTCAAGGTTTACCAGATGGATGTCAAGTCAGCATTCTTAAATGGTAATTTGAAAGAAGAAGTCTATGTGGAGCAGCCTTCAGGTTTTGTTGATCCAACTCAACCTCATTATGTCTATAGACTTAGGAAAGCATTATATGGGTTAAAACAAGCTCCTAGAGCTTAGTATGAAACCCTATCTAGTTTCCTCATTGAGAACAAGTTCACAAGGGGGAAAATAGATAAGACTCTATTCCTTAGGGAATCTAGAGGCAAAGTCATACTTGTCCAAATATATGTAGATGGCATTATATTTGGGTCTACTGAAAGTAGCCTTTGCAGAAAGTTTGCAAAGCTTATGCAAAGTCAGTTTGAGATGAGTAGTATGGGAGAGCTGAAGTTTTTCTTGGGTCTCCAAGTTAAACAGACTGAAAATGGTTTATCCATATGTCAGTCCAAGTTCACCCTAGAACTCATAAGGAAATATGGTATGGATTCTTCCAGTACCATGAAGACTCCTATGGGGTCAAGTATGTCTCTTAGCAAGGATGATGCAGGGAAACCTGTAGATGAAACCTTGTATAGAGGGATAGTTGGCTCCCTACTATACTTGACTGCAAGTAGGCCTGACATTATGTATGCTACATGTGTTTGTGCCAGGTATCAAGCCTGCCCTAAAGAATCTCATATGACTGCAGTCAAAAGAATATTGAGATATCTAAAGGGCACTCCCTATCTAGGCCTCTGGTACCCTAGGAATGGAGATTTTGATCTAACAGGTTATTCAGATGCAGACTTTGCAGGATGCAAAGAGGATAGAAAGAGTACTACTGGAACCTGTCAATTCCTAGGTGGGAGACTAATTTCATGGAGCAGCAAGAAGCAAACCAGTGTGGCTATCTCCACAGCTGAGTCAGAATATGTAGCTGCAGGAAGTTGCTGTGCTCAACTTCTATGGATTAAACATCAGCTAGAGGACTATGGATTTCAGGTAAGTAGAACTCCACTTTTCTGTGATTCTACTAGTGCTATTTCAATAGCTAATAACCATGTATCTCATAGTAGGACAAAACATATTGAAATTAAATATCACTTTCTTAGGGAACATGTAGAAAGAAATGATATTGTACTTGAATATGTTAAAACAGATGAACAAATAGCTGATATGTTTACTAAGCCACTAGAAGAAGCTAAGTTCAATAGATTCAAAATTGAACTAGGAATGATCAACTTAGACTAAGTTTACAGAACTAGAAAATTGACTAAGTAAAAAGGTGTCGACACATAGACAAGTCTATGTCGACACAGAATAGTAGTGTCGACACTTCAGGAAAAAGGTGTCGACACATCTAGGATGTTGGTGTCGACACTTCAGAATATTAGTGTCGACACATGACAAGTAAGTGTCGACACATCCAATATGGTGTCGACACTTATGTTTTACTCAGAATTTTTCTAAGTAAAGTCTCGACAATATGTCGAGTTATGTTGTGTCGACACATAACCAAGTGTCGACACATAAAATCTGTTGACTAAACTTGTGTCGACACATATGTGTCGAGACATTATAAGTCAGTGTCGATACTTATTGCCAGTGTCGACACATGTTTAGCTTGTTGTCCCGCCTGTTCATCTTCAAAATTCGACAGGTATAAATAGGGTTCTGTCTCTGATTGTCGACACGCTTTCAAAGTTTCGAGACCAAAACTATTGTGTCGACATTTCTCTTTTCTCAAGACTAATTCTCCAAACCCTAATGGCTCCCAAGCTCGAGGAGAACGTTAACGAAGGCTATGAACTTGTGCGCGGAGCGTTCGATGATGGAGATCAAGAAATTCAATCGGTGGTAACCCTAGTCAGCGATTCTGGACTGGAATATTTGGTTTCAGAACCAACCAAGATCTGGAAGAAGGAAGTTCTTGAATTCCTTACTGGAGCTACAGTTGATGACTCTGGATATAGAATCAAATCCAGAGTGCATGGATCCAAAGTCAAGGTCTCACCAAAAAGTCTGAGGAAGGTACTCCAGCTACCTAAGACTCAAGATGAAGAAGAAGTTTCAACATCCAAGACCAGGGAAGCTCTTACCTGGTGTGCACGTGATCCAAAGCTGAAGATAGGTTCTGTCTTTAACAGGAAAGGCATGAACAGTCAAGGAAAATTTCTGTCTGAAATTGTGGGAAAGGTCATTCTCAGTAAGCCTGGAAGGCATGACAGGGTGTCAGCCTCAATGTTCAATGTCATGACAAGAATTATCTTCACCCTAAGAACAGATTGGTCAATGGTAATCTATGAGAAGATCAAGGAAAGTCTGAAGAAGCCCAATCTGGGCAGAATTATAAGTCTCTACCTGGCTGGTACATAACCAGAGGTAATGAGCACAGCTGCTGGAAGCAAGATCAATCATATGAGAAAGATGGATATGAGGATCTTGTCTAGGTGGGAAAGGGTGCTGTCAAAGGATATGCCTACCCCTGAGAAGCAAGTTACTGAGAAAATCACTCCTTCCAGGAAGAAGAGAAAAACTGCTGCTATGGCACAAGAGTCCTCCAGCAGTTCTGAAAGTGAAGAACAGGTGGTGTTCACACCTGATGATCAGGAGGAAGAGACAGTGGTAAAGACTCCTGCTCCTCAAGATGTAGCTGAGATCCAGGGGGAGATGCCTCCAGCTAGCCCCATCCATAGGGATCACAGCCAAGGGGAGCTTCCAGTAGTAGAAGAACCATCTACTCTGGACAGTGAGCAAGCCACAGTCATTATCCAAGAGGTACTCACTGACTTAAAAACATTAGACTATATTATAGAAGATGCTAATTTGTCTGATGTCCATCAGCAAACTCAGCTCGACAGTCAAGTACCAGATGTTGTTTTAGAAGACAAATCTGCTGAACAAGAAGTGGTATCTGAGTCAGTGGTTGAAGAGCAAAGACTATCTCCAGCTCCATCCCCTCATGAATATACAATGGAAGATTTGTTTCTGAATCTAGAACAAGATGATTTTGATATGGACAAGGATGCTGTTGCTGAAGATAAGAGTGCTGCTGCTGAGGGGGAGCACATGGAAGTTCTGGAAGAGCCTGTTAGGCTGGAAACTGAGCAAGCACCTGCTGTGCAAACTGAGAGGCCTGAGAGCCCTAAGAATAGAGTTGATATTGCCAGCACCTCTGCCTCTGAAGATGAGGAAAGTGCTAGGGCCAAGAAGAAGAAATTGTTTGTATTCAAAAGAAGAAGTCAGAGCTACAAGAAGGCTCTACAAACTGTTGCTCAACAATCCTTAGTCACACAAGCTCCATCACCTGATTACATTGCCTTAATGGTAGCCATGCAAATCAAGCTGGATGAGCACAGGAAAGCCATAGAGACGTATATTGATGAAGGACAAAAGTCTTTACAATTTGATTTAGCTCAAGATATAAAATCAATAAGGTTTGAGATGAACCTGAACAAGAAAGAAATGACTGACTGCTTCCACAAAGGTGGGAATGCAGTAGTCTATTTGGCAACTCACCAGGAGAAGATCAAGACTCAGGTAGATGATATAGCATTAAAACAAGGATATGTGCTGGAGAATCAGTTAAGAATGAATGATAATTTGACTGCCTCCCACAATGCTATAGTCACTGAATTAAAGAATAAGACTGCTGAACCTTCTACATCTGCTGCTGCAGTAAAGGCTGACTTTGATAAAATATTCCAAGCTGAGATTACTGCTGTCAAAACTGCAATACAAGATTCCCAGAAAGCAATCTCTGAACAACTTACAAAGCTTAGACCTTACTTTAAAGATGGAATCAGGTACTTGGATGGTCAAATCCGATTCCAGAAGGATGATGTAAGAGATCATGTTGCCCAAGAAGTCATAAAGGGGGAGAGAGTGTTAGTCAAGGCCAGTTCTGAACATGCTAAGTGGATATCCAATTCCATCAGGGCTACACTTGGATATCCTCCCCTGTGTGATGACAATGAAGTTGCTGAATCTGGACTGAACCATGCATATTTTGGAGGTGAGCCATAAGAAGTAGCTCAAGTCATTTATCCACCTCCAAATTTTGAAATGATTCAAGCAAAGGTGAGCATAATGTATAGCCCATCTGAGGGCAAGGACAATGTCCATTTAGAAAAGGTTGTTCAACCTATAACAGCAGCTATGCAAGAGGCCTTAGACAAAGAAGAAGAGGCAAGGTTGTCAAAGAAGAGGTTTAGGGAACAAGCTGAACTAAAGCCAGACTTTGAACAATGGAGTCCTACCTCTAGAAACATAATTCTTACTGCCTGGAAAGCTGCTAAAGACAACACTACTGATAGAAACAAGTGGTTCTCTGAAGCAGAATGGAGGAAGCATGAGATCAGGCAAGAAGCCATTGTTCAGCACAGAAGGAAGGCTAAGATGGGAAAGCTACCTCCTACAGCTGTGGAGCCTAGCAAGTACTTTCCTAAGCCCTATCATTATTTTGAGAGACAAAAGATCAAGGCAGACAAGAAAGATCTAAAAGGCAAGAAGCCTGTTGATGGGGAGCCTACTGCTGCTGCTGCTGTCAAGGCTAAAGTTCAAGCTGGCAAAGGAATTGTTATCAAAGAACCTGATCAGAAATAGATTAGGAATTAATTTGAAGATTGTTGTAATCTTTTGTATGAGAAACATTTTTGTAAAACATTAAAGATGTATTAGAAAAATGTTAGAACAATTTATGATAAATATATTTTCATGATTGTTCTGAGTATGTGTCTATTTCTTGTTCATTCTGCAATGTTGAATGTGTATATGTGTGAAGTTTTACATGTTCATGTTAACCCTGCTGATTATAATCTGCTTTACATCATTTTGTAATTTTTAATTATGAATGGTGTATATCATTGACTGAGGGTTATGACTTCTCCAAATAGGGGGAGATTGTTGGGTACATTGGTCAAATGTACCTGATTTGAAGAAGCCTCACCCATCTCAATGATATACATCATAATGTATTTGATGTATGTTTGAGTTACTTGTGCAGGTTAAGAAATCACTGGACTGAAGCAAAAAGTTTCTAAGTCCATGTGTCAACACCCAGAGGGAAAGTGTCGACACTTAAGAAAGCCTGTGTCGACACCCAGAAATGCAGTGTCGACACTTGGAGTCATTGTGTCGACACCTGGGATGCAGAGTCGACACCAGACAGAAAGTGTCGACACTTGGAGCTGTGTCGACACTCAGTGAAGAAAAGTGCAGACAGAAAGTGTCGACACAAGGAGCTGTGTCGACACCCAGTGAAGCAGTGTCTACACCAGAAAGTGTCGACACTTGGAGCTGTGTCGACACTCAGCAAAAGTCTGCAGAGTCTAAGTACATGTGTCGACACTCAACATAATGTGTCGACACTATGCTGAAGAGTCAGCATTTGAAGAATGTGTCGACACTCAGCACAATGTGTCGACACACTATCAGAAGAGTCAACACTTGAAGTAAGTGTCGACACCCAGCACAATGTGTCGACACTTAGCTAAAGACTCAACACTTGAAGAACGTGTCGACACAAGGAGCTGTGTCGACGCTTAGCAAAGAACAGAAAGAGCAGCAAATTATTCTAAGTACAAGTGTCGACACTAAAGGAATGTGTCGACACTCAGCTGAAGTCTCAACAACAAGAAGGTGTGTCGACACAAGGAGCTGTGTCGACACTCAGCAAGATTCAAGATAGAAGACTATGTGTCGACACCAAGAAGCAGTGTCGACACTTGACAGATTCAACACAAGAAGTTGTGTCGACACAAAGGAGATGTGTCGACATATAGAAGAATTCAGCAAAAGCTAAAAGAACAAGTATTTGTGTCGACACTCAATTTTAGTGTCGACACCTGCAGAAGAATCTGTGTCGAGACATACAAGGAATTGTGTCGACACCTTGTAGACTTGTGTCGACACTTATACAACATGTGTCGACACTTGGACTATAAGTGTCAACACTTAAAGACAGAAAGTCTCGACACTTATAAACAGTTAGAGATTTTCAAGAAGTGACTGGTTGACATGACAGCTGCCGATCCAGCCGGTCTACAGCAACTGTCAGAGATGTCAGAAGTCAGTTATGAACCGGACCAGCCGGTTACCATGAAGAAGGCCTATAAATAGGCACCCATAGTTTACAGAAACTAAGGGAGAATAATTAAAGTAATTGATCAGATTATTCAAGTAATCTGTAAAGTGGTACACAGAGTATAAACACAAGAAGATCTTGCATTCCAACTGCAGATCTAAGAAGTTGGAGAGAGAGGGCTCCTTCCAAGAAATCAGCCTCTGGAACTAGGCTGAGAAGAAGGATTCAGAATCAATTCTGGATCTTAAGTGGCAGAGGTCAAGGAACAACTGCAGAGGATTCAGCCTTATTCAGTTCTACTCAAGAAGCTTTGAAGAAAGCTAAGTCAGGGTGAATCCAGCTGAGTTCTTCCAAGAACTCATCAAGAATCTCTCAACTCCCCTCCTGTAATTCTGAGTTGTAGAGTTATTATCTGTATTACTTTTGTAACTTGTAGGATCCATTGGATCTGAGTGATTGTAAGCCTATATTTATAAAGGCTGAGGGTAGGGCTTGTTAGCCTGAGTGTAGGAGATATAGATCTCTGAGTGTAGGCCTTGGTTGGCTGAGTGTAGGCCTTGATTGGCTGAGTGTAGGCTTTGGGATAAAGCTGAGTGTAAGGCTTTGGGCCTGAGGTAGGAACCAATTTGGGTTCTGAGACAGTGGAGAAGTTAGGCCGAATCTAGTACACTGCTAGATAGGCGAAGGGGGAAAGTGGATGTACCCATATCTTGGGGAATCACTATAAAACACTGTGTGCTGTGTTGTGTTTGTGCTGTGGATGATCTGTGTTTGTTTGATTATTGTTGATTGCTGTAATAAACTAGTTAGAAATCTGTGATATAACTATTTGGCTGCCAACAAAGTTAGAAAAGGATTAGGTCACCTATTCACCCCCCCTCTAGGTGTTTAGGTACCATATCTTTCAGAATGTGTCGACACTCAGCCAGAGTCTCGACAGAAGAAGAATGTGTCGACACAAGGAGCTGTGTCGACACTCAACAAGTATCAACACTGAAGTCATGTGTCGACACCAAGAAGCAGTGTCGACACTTAACAGATTCAACACATGAAGATGTGTCGACACAAAGGTGTTGTGTCGACACTTAGAAGAATTCAGCAAAATACTGAAGTACAAGTACTTGTGTCGACACTCAATTTCAGTATCGACACATGAAGAAGAAGTAGTGTCGAGATATAAAATCTACAACACAAGGAGTTGTGTCGACACCTTGTAGGCTAGTATCGACACTTAGACAACATGTGTCGACACTTGGTCTATAAGTGTCGACACTTAAAGACAGATAGTCTCGACACTTCTAGACAGTTACAGAATTTTCAAGAACTAACTTGATGACTTGACAGCTGTCATTCCAGCCGGTCTACAGCACCTGTCAGAATTGTCAGAATTCAGTTATGGACCGGACCAGCCGGTTACCATGAAGAAGGCCTATAAATAGGCTTATACAGTCTACAGAAACTATTGTTGAAGAGATTGATTGAACACAAGTCCAAGTTCAGATTAAAAGAAGATCTAGCTATCAAGTGAAGATCTAAGAAGTTGGAGAGAGAGAGAGCTCCATCCAAGAAATCAGTCGCTGGAACCAGGCTGAGAAGAAGGATTCAGATTCACTCTGAATCTTAAGTAGCATAGATCAAGGATCAACTGCAGAAGGAGTCAATCTTATTGAGTTCTGCATTCAAGAAGCTTTGAAGAAAGCTAAGTCAGATTGATTTCAGCTGAGTTCTTCCAAGAACTCATCAAGAAACTCACAACTCCCCTCTCTTGTCTCTGGGTTGCTGAGTTAACAATTTTGTATTCATTTTATCTTGTAGGATCCTTTGGATCTGAGTCTTGTAAGCCTGTAATTATAAAGGCAGAGTGTAGGGCTTGAGAGCCTGAGTGTAGGAGATTGAAATCTCTGAGTGTAGGCCTTGTTGGCTGAGTGTAGGCCTTGGTGGCTGAGTGTAGGCCTTTGTGGCTGAGTGTAGGCTTTGTGAAGAAGCTGAGTTGTAGGGCCTTGGGCCTGAGGTGTAGGAACCAGTTTGGGTTCTGAGATAGTGGAGGAGTTTGGCCGAATCTAGTACACTGCTAGATAGGCGAAGGGGGAAAGTGGATGTACCCAAACCTTGGAGAACCACTATAAAACTGTGTGTCTTCTGTGTGCTGTGGCTTGATGTGAATGTTGTGTGATTGCTGTGAAATAGTAGATATAAATCTGTGTTAAATACTGATTGCTGCCATAAAAAGTTAAAAATAATTTGGTCACCTATTCACCCCCCCTCTAGGTGTTTAGGTACTATATCTTTCAGAGGCCTTTAGGGCTCAGCAAGCTCCGGGCCCACAGCCAAATCCTGGGCCGAACAGGCTGAGCGCCTTCCGGTGTCTTTCTCATCCATCCTACCTCGGGATGGAGTCAGAAGTCTGTACAGAGGAGTGGTTGGACATTATTTACTAGATGCTGGCTAGGATTCGATGTCCTATGGAGGAGGTTGTTGCCTTGGTAGTTTCCTGCTTGGAGTAGCATGCAAAGAGATGGTGGAAGTTACTGTTAGACACCACCTTTGTTGGAGTGAATTGTGCAGACATCTCATGGTAGCATTTCAGAGCAGCTCTATTGGATAATTTTGTACCATAGTTTGCGAGGGATGAATGGGATGACAGGTTCCTATAGTTGAGGCAGGACAGCAGGATGGTGTTGGAGTATTACCTGGAGTTCACACATCTAGCCCTCTTTGCGTACTCATATCAGATGGACAATGCAGGCCGCACGAAGAGGTTCTACAAGGGCCTTCACGATGACACGAGGCAAGCCCTCCTCTTTATTTCTAATGGGAGCTTGGCCAGGATCTTGGAGATGGCAAAGAAGCTGGAAGCTGAACAACTTACAGTTCAGGCCGAAAGTGACCGGCTAATGACTCTCTGATTGGTGGCAGGAGAGACCAGCCAGAGGTCGTGTCATTGGGTAAAGGAGGAATGGTGATCGACTCTGCCAGGAAGATAAGCAGGAGCTGAGGCACCCGATGGTGTTGGCTCCTCAGCCCTTATAGATACGGGAGATGCCAAGGCGAGTGGAGGAGGCATCGATGCGATTTTGGTGCAACCACTTGGGACACTTTCGAAGGACCTGCCCCATGAGGGAAGCTCCACCACCAGCTTTACAGGATGGCCCACCTGCTTAGCAATTTGGAGGTCAAGGATGTGGCCGAGGTCATGGATTTCAGGGTCGAGACCGCCGAGAGGATAGAGGGCAGGTATATGCCTTTGATCTGGATCAGCCCCGGAACCCAGAGAGGGTGATAGCAGGTATGCCAGTGAATTTAAGTTTTCTCTCTTTCCTGGAAGCTATATTACATGGATATAAAATTGTAGAATTAGGAAAGAAGTTTTAACTAGACATCTAAGACACTTAACAAAATTTAGGGCAAGTGTCGGTATGCGGCAAGCCTGACCTTACCCTAATCGACACTGGGACATCGCACAATTTCATCTCAGTGGACTTTATAAAGGACCTGGAGGGCATTAGGTATTACAAGGGAGTCACTCAGAGTTTGCGTCTCCCCAATGGGATGGAGGTCCAGTCGGCGACAAAATGTGATGGAGCCGACTTCCCACGACATGCGGCCAAGGAGCATCCTCCCTCTAACGATGATGGTGACCCGGTATGAAAGTGCAAGCTAGATCTGATATACTCTAGAGGGGGGTGAATAGAGTATATGGTGCTTGAAAACGTTTTACAACAATTATTGTAATCTGAGTGAGCAGGGAAGCAGTTAGTAAATCTAATCACAGAACTAAACTAATCATAAGCTAATCACAGAACAATCACAGCCAGAAAAAAAAATAAATACAAGCAATCCAGATGACACAAGGAAATATAGTGGTTCCCCTAAACTTGGGTACATCCACTCTTCTACCACCCTAGGTAGGAATCCACTGCAGGATGAGTTGATCAGGTGTCCTGGGAACCAATGAGCTTTTGATAAGGTGCTCAAAAACCAAATCAGATTTTTTGATCAGGTGTCTTGCCACCAATGATCTTTTGACAAGGTGCTCAAAAACCAAGCTCAAACTTTTGAAGGGAGTTTGAGAAACCCTTTACAGAGATGGGGGTGAGAGAGTGATGGAAGTCTTCTCTTTCTCAAAGCAGCTGAGAAGACTATGTGGATTTGATGGTGTCAAAGCTCCCCCTGAGTCCTTGAGATGTTCAGGAAAAGAAGCTTTGCTGTAGGGTGATAGACCTTCAAAAGTTGATCTCCAGCAAAAGATGATTTCAGCAACAGCTAAAATGTTAGGTGTCTGGAGTCATGAAAGATGTTGGCCTTGAACACTTGAGACAAGAGAGATCAGAAGATTTCAGAAAGTTTGATCTCCTTGGATGTGTGTTCTTGAGAATTCTTTGAGACAGAGAATATTTTGTTCTTGTTTTTGTTCTCAAGATTACTGATGTCTGTCTGAGAGAGATTCAAAAATTCTTCTCTTTTATTCTCTGGTACTGAATAGAAAAACATCCTCTGTCAAGAATAGCCGTTGGCATGCATTAATTGCATCCTTAATTGGAAAATGTCTTCTGGAGGAAAGTCCAAAGAAACATTCCTTGAAAATCCCTTGAAACTTGGTCCAGAAATAAATGAAAACGGCTAGAAAATATTCTGAATTATTTACAGAATAACTCCTTAACTGATCTGAATTTGAATCTTAAAAATCCTTGAAGATATCAGAAAATGTTGAGCTGAGCTCTACTATCGTTGAACTGAGCTCAGCGATATGAACTTATACTGCAACAAAATATCGTCGATCTGAGCTCAAAGATCGTCGAACTGAGCTCAGAGATAGAGATCCAAAGCTGAGTCAAGATCGTCGGACTGAGCTCACCGATCGTCGAATGGAGTTCGATGATATGTGGAAGTTGAGCTCAGCGATCGTCGAATGGAGTTCGACGATCTGTCGAAGTTGAGCTAGATGATCGTCGATCGGAGTTCGACGAATCGTCGTGCTGAGCTCGACGATATGACTTAGTCTCAAACTGAAAAAGTCTTGGTCTTGAGGGCAGCTTCCAAACTTAGACTTCTAACCCTTAGACTCATTTCTAATTGACCTTTAGGACTATACAGGAGCTCAAACATTGGTTTCCTAGAGACATAGTGATCCTGACCCAAATTAGTAATAGGGTGTTCCAACAATCTCCCCCTATTTGGGTTAGGATTACTATTTACAGAGTTTGGAAAATTTAATAACAACATACAAGCAGCAATACAGAAAAGCAAAAAGCTGGACATTGCAAAACCACAGATATATATATATATCATCCCAGATAATAATCAGAAATCAGAGAGATTGTCACCTTACATAATCATTTCTTTTCCTTGCTCTTAATGAGTTTGATTTCTCTGTTGGGGTTGAGAGCTTCTTTCTTTGATCTTGTATCATCTGCTGCACCTAAAGTGGTTTGCTGTTTGGGCCTGGGAACTACAGCTTCAGGATGCAGTTCCATGTATATGTCAGAATCAAAAAATTTGGTTGACCCATATCTTTCCAACTCTTTCTTTCTCTGTTCAGACATTGTAGTGATGTTGGAAGAGTCTTTGCCTTGCTCTTTAGCTTTCTTGATCTGATCCAGTGCAGCAAGTTCTTTCATCCTTGCAGTCCAAGCAGCTGGATTGTTCTCAGGGTCTTCAAATGGCACTGGTGGCGCATATCTATTAGAAGGGTTATCTTGAGAAGGCCTGGATGGAACTATTTCCTTCAATTTATAGGGAAAAGGACCAGAGGTGGTGTCAGATGAGATTTGTCCTTCCCTGGAGTAGGGATGTTGCCTTGAATATCCTTTAGAGTAAACCTGAAATTCTCTTTGATTGCCTCTATATCCTTCTCTTCTGGATTGAGAACCCCTGAACTACCTTCCCCTATGATAAGATCTGGCATGTGGCTGATAGGGGGTTTGACTTCTAGCAGGGGGTTGAGCAGCTAAACTTCCACCTGCACCTGCATCAGGAGGAGGTGGTGGAGGAGGATGAGAATGTTGGAATTGAGAAGAGCCCTTTTCATATTTCCTTTTCTTCTTCATTGCGTTGAGTTGATTCTTTGAGTACTGCATCCAGTGCTCAGTTATGGGGCAATCATGAAGAATATAGTATGGTATATCATTGTTATCCTTGACCTTGGCAGGAGGTACTCTCTTCATGGCTTTGTGATGAACTGTAAATATGCGTATTTTTATGCACATTAATTTAGTCATTTTCATTTATTTTCGTCGTTTTTACTTATTTTTGTTCAATAAAATGTTCCTATTCTTGTAAATTTTCTCCTAACTTGTTTTATTTGATTTTGCAGAAAAATTCCAAAATCTGCCAAAATTTGGGAAGTACACGCCCGTGACACATGGGTCACGCCCGTGACCGAGCCATGACTGTGCCTTTCCCGTGAAATCGGAAAATTTCTGAAGAAAAGGCTTGACACGCCTGGCGACACGCCCGTGTCACCCGACACGGGGCGTGACCCAAGCCCGTGTCCTCTCCTCTCGACGAATTCCGCTCGACGATCGTCGAGTGTCGACACCAACTGTCACGCCCAGTGTCACGCCCGTGACCTGGGGCGTGACCCAATTTCAGCTCAACGATTTCGACTCGACACTTTCCGCTCGACATTCGTCGAGTGTCGACCCAACTGTCACGCCCATAGTCACGCCCGTGACATGGGGCGTGACCTTTCCAGCTGGCCCGACAAGATGCTGCCGAGGACATTTGACGCAACCCGCGCCCGGCTCTACCTCCCCGACACGCCCATAGTCACGCCCGTGACCTAGGGCGTGACTGCTGCGAACTCAGCCCGAAGTCAACTTTGCTGTCCAATCGCCAGCCGCCTTCATGAATAGTACTGTCACGCCCCCCCTACACGCCCGTGACCGAGGGCGTGTACTTTGAAATTTTTTTCTATAAATAGCCCAGTTCTGTAAGGTCCAAGGGTTCAGATTTTTGGGCCAAGTTAGTGTCTTTTTGTGGGCTGCATCCGTGATTTTCAAGGCTATGTAAGGAGAATTTTTCCCTTTTTATTTCATGTCTTGTTTTGCTTTAGTTTTAGCACTTGTAATAGCTTGTAATAGTTTCATTTTAATTAATAAAATGTTAAATTTTCTCTTCATATATGGCTTTGGAATGAACACTTGTGCCCCACTTTCCTTCTCCTTTTTATTCTTTGTTCTTCACTTGTTCTTCATTTATGAAAAGTGTGTGTGTGTGTATGAGTGTAACATGCTTACTTTACATTTTTTTTACTTGTTTTCATGCTTAGGGATGTTAGGATTCCCTCTTTACATGCCTTTGATTTTTCAAGTTAGGTTTTGTTTGAAATTCGTGAAATGATGAATTAGGTTTTTCTTTTTTTTCTCACCATGTCTTTTTCCTCTAAATAGTTTTCATGCTTAGATTTTGATTTCATCCTTATGATTTTATAAAAGAGATTTTAAAAAGTGATTTTGTTTTTTTTTTACTTAGTTTTCTTTTAGGATTGTAAAACCTTTTTTGTTCTTTTCAACTTCTTTCTCACTTTTTTATCACTTTCATAACATTATAAGAATGAAAATGTTGGTATTTTAATTTTCCAAAAACTTTGATTTTTAATTTACTTTGAAAAACTTTAGTCTTCTAAAAATTGTAATTTTCTCTTTTTATTCATTTTTGGCAAAACCTAAGCATGAAAAAGTTAAAGTTTTAATTTTTGAGCACCTTTGATTTTGACTTTATTTTGTAAAACTTTTTGCTCATTCTCTTTTTGTTTGTTCTCTTATGTGTTTTGGGTAAGTTTTAGGAGTAGAAATCTTGTTATTTTCATTTTTAGGTAACTTTAATTTTTCTTTGTTATTAGTGTGTGTGAGTGTATGAGAATAAACTTCCTTTTTCTTCTTAATCTTCATGAAGTGTGTGTGAGTGTAGGTGTTAAATTTTCATGCTTTGTTTTAATGCTTTCTTTTAATGCTTTATTCAAATTATGTAGAGTGTGTGAGTGTAGGTGTATAATTTTATCGCTTTCTTGAATTTCATATGGAGTGTGTGCGTTCGTGTGCATTTATTTCCGCCTACTCGTTAAGAGTTAAATGGCGCATCGTTTTCATTTTCAGTCCTACTCGTTTGAGTAGGACTTGTAATTTTTCTTTCTTTATTTTTCCGCCTACTCACTTGAGTTTAAATGGCCGGACTTTTTTTCAGTCCTACTCGTTTGAGTAGGACTTGCAATTTTACTTTCTTTATTTTTTCCGCCTACTCACTTGAGTTAAATGGCCGGACTTTTTAGCCCTGTAATCGCATTTATTTTCTCCTACTCATTTGAGTAGGACTCGCTTTCATTTCAGTCCTACTCGTTTGAGTAGGACTTGCAGTTTTCAGCCTTTATTTACCGCCCCCACTCGTTTGAGTGGGACTCGCAAATTTGAATTATGCAAATTTTCTTTCATGTGTAACTTAGTTCCTTTTTTATTTATAATTTGGAGTGTGCGTGAGTTCTCGTTTAGTTAACTTTTTAGCTCTCTAAATATTGTTATTTTTCTTTTGTCCCTTTCTTATAATCGTGTAGCATTTAATTTCGAACTCGCGCCTCACTAAATTATAAGCCGTCCCCATACCGATGTGTGGCTAATCGCTATTAGCCTCGGCATCGAAGAGCATTGGGACATTTAAAATGATTTATAATAATTAAAGCTCTTCATTTTCATTTTAATTTAAGCACTTAGGGTTTACCCCGGGTTTACGACGCGTAGGACCACATAATCGATGTGTGGGCCCTATTTCCGTAGTCCATATGCTAGCTAGCCGAGAGGCCGTGCATATGGACCGATCACCCCTGGGTAAATAGAGTTGCGTGCATACCCTCGAGAGAGGACTAGCGTAATTCTACCGGATTGGGTCCCCCACCCAATAACGGGGTTCTTAGCGTAAAGCGGGCGTTAAGAGGAATCCTTCGTCGGACTAACGTTCGGTCGAATAGTCTTAACGTTTAGGTGAGCGATATCCCTATAGCTAGGTGAGCTCACATTTGTGGAACCTCCACGGCCAAGTTGTCTTATTATTAATTTGAAAACTAAGTCTTTTTATTATTAAAAATTATTTTAGTCTTAATCCGATTCGATGCCGAGCGTTAACCCTTCATCGAATATTTTCTAAACCGTTTTTTCGCTCCTTTGCTTTTTCGCCTTTTATTAAGTAAAAAAATCCACCTTATTTTCAGTAAAATAATAGTCCTCCCGGAGGAGTAAGAATAGTCAACGCGACCCCGAGAACAATACGACCTCGGTATTCCCCCGAATATCGAGTACTACTTGCGATAGGTGCACTTGCCTACCCGAGCAAGCCCGCGGCGATCGACTCACCGAACCAACCACAGTAAGAATCTGTTCGCGGGCCCATCAAGTTTTTGGCGCCGTTGCCGGGGAATCTCTTTTCGAGTTGCTATTTCGAATTCCGGAGTCTATTAATTTTACTTATTTTCTATAAAAAGAAAAAAACTAAAAACTTTATTTTAAAAAAAAAACACAAAAAAAGAGTTTATTTTTGTTTTATTTTTGTTTGGGTGTATGACCCGAGGACAACCCTCAGAGTCTGAAGATTTAGACTTCGACCCTGAGATCGAACGCTCTCTTGCGCGTATCCGATCTCATCGCCGAAATCCTTCTTTAGATCCCGAGGAATCTATCGGAGAACCCACTGTTGTAGTTATGGCCGCCCCTAACCTTCCCACGGCGGCCGAGCGTACTATGTCTTATTACGCCCGGCCTAACCTGGATGATTCTGGGTCGAGTATTGTTCGCCCTGCGGTGGCCAATAATAATTTTGAAATAAAGTCAAGTGTCATTCAAATGGTCCAAAACGCCGTGCAGTTCGATGGACTGCCGGATGAGGACCCGAATGTCCACTTGTCCAATTTCTTGGAGATATGCGACACCTTCAAGATCAATGGCGTAACTGATGACGCCATTCGTTTGCGCTTATTTCCTTTTTCCCTTAAGTCCAAAGCCAAGGCGTGGTTGAATGCCCTCCCGCGAGGATGTATCACCACGTGGGCTGAGTTGACGGAACGGTTCCTAACGAAGTACTTTCCGCCCGCCAAAACTGCAAAGTTGCGGGCGGACATTTCTTCGTTTGTGCAGAACGATCCTGAGTCTCTATACGAGACTTGGGAACGATTTAAGGAATTCCTCCGCCGTTGCCCGCACCACGCGCTGCCAACGTGGTTGCAAGTTCAAATTTTTTATAATGGGCTGAATTTTCAGACGCGTCAAATGATTGACGCGGCTGCCGGGGGAACGCTTAACAACAAAACCCCCGAGGCCGCCCAGGCTTTATTCGAAGAGATGGCTATGAACGCCTATCAATGGAACGTCCCGCGGGGACGGCCAAAGCCGGCGGCTGGTCTTTTTGAAGTGGATGCCACTGCTCTCTTGACCCTTCAAGTTGAAAGGTTAACAAAGCAGGTGGCGGAGATGTCTGCTGCCTCCTCCACTCCGCCTTGTTTTATTCCCCCCAACGTCTGCGTAGCTGAAGAGTTCGTGGACTTCATGGGAAATTCGGGTCGTCCTCCCTTCAACCCCAACAACAACCCTTATAGTAATAACTATAATCCGGGTTGGAGGAATCACCCTCAACTTCTCGTGGAGCAACCCGAATAATGCTCAGCGTCCCCCTATTTCTTATGCGCCCGGATTTCTTCCTCCCCCTCCTCTTCCGAAACCCTCCCCGATGGAGGAAAATTTTTCGAAGTATATTGCGTCCAACGAGTCAAATATCCGGAACATCACCGGATCGCTAAAAACACTCGAACAACAGGTTGGACAGCTAGCGAGGATGATGTCCGAGCGCGCGCTCGGGGCACTGCCGGGAAACACGGAGCCCAATCCGCGGGAAAACGCCAACGCTATAACCCTCCGTAGCGGAAAGGAGGTGGTCGATCCAAAACGGACCGACCCTCAGGTACATATTTCACCTCCGACCCCTCTTCCCCTTTCTTCGCTCACGCCGCCTTTACCTATTATAAAAGAAAAAATTATTTTAAACAAGGCTCTTCCGTATCCGCATAAGTTAGAAAACGAGCGTAAGGACGCGCAATATGAAAAATTTATTTTATTATTAAAACAAATTCACATTAATGTTCCTTTTTG
Organism: Platanthera guangdongensis; assembly: GCA_039583875.1. Taxonomy (NCBI): domain Eukaryota; kingdom Viridiplantae; phylum Streptophyta; class Magnoliopsida; order Asparagales; family Orchidaceae; genus Platanthera; species Platanthera guangdongensis. The sequence goes on from CM077149.1 coordinate 85,192,352, forward strand.
CGAGGCTATCTCGCAAATGCCCAAATATGCGAAATTTTTAAAAGAACTACTTTCTAATAAACGCAAATTAGAGGATATTTCGCATGTATCTCTCAACGCTGTCTGCTCGGCGGCCCTTACTAATAAATTGCCCACAAAACAAAACGACCCGGGACGGTTTTCCATCCCGTGCCTTTTTGGCGATATATTAGTAAAGTACGCCTTAGCTGATTTAGGGGCTAGCATTAATCTGATGCCGTTCTCGCTCTTTTCGCGTTTAGGTTTGGGTACTCCTAGTCCTACGAATATGCGCATCCAATTAGCGGATCGCTCGGTTAAGTTCCCTATCGGGGTAGTGGAGGACGTTCTTGTCCGAGTCGACAAGTTTACCTTCCCGGTGGACTTCGTCATCTTAGATATCGAGGAGGACGCCGAGGTACCAATAATACTCGGTCGCCCTTTTCTCGCCACCTCCCGCGCACTAATAGATGTTAGTAATGGTAGCCTTCTCCTCCGAGTAGGCGATGACCAAGTTACTTTCTCTATTAATCCCTCGATGGACAATTTGTCATCGAGCGACGATTTCTGCTATTCTTTAGATACCTTTTTCGGAGATCGTTCTTCTCCCATTTTCGAGTCCGTATTTTTAAATGATGATATTTATGCGCTCGAAAATTTTAACTGCGATGAGGATACATCTATAGACTTGCCTTTCGAACCAATTGGTAAGAAAGACATAGGCATTAAAACCTCCCTAGAAGAACCGCCCATCCTAGACCTCAAACCCTTACCCGCCTCGCTCAAGTACGCTTTTTTGGGAAAAGATGATACGCTCCCCGTTATCATTTCTTCGGACTTGAGTGATTCGGAGACTTCCGATTTATTGGAAGTTTTATTTAAACATCGCCACGCAATTGCGTGGCAAATCTCTGACCTAAAGGGGATTAGCCCCTCCTTTTGCACCCATAAGATTTTCCTAAACGATAATTGCCGCAAAACGATACAGCCGCAACGTCGTCTTAACCCAAACATGAAAGACGTCGTTAAAGCCGAAATCATTAAGTTGTTAGATGCGGGGATTATCTACCCTATTTCGGACAGTGCATGGGTTAGTCCCATGCATGTCGTGCCCAAGAAGGGCGGTCTTACCGTAGTGGCGAATGAGCATAACGAGCTTGTCCCAACTCGTACTGTTACGGGTTGGCGAGTGTGCATCGACTATAGGAAACTTAACGACGCCACCCGCAAGGACCATTTCCCTCTGCCATTTCTAGACCAGATTTTAGAGCGTTTATCCGGTCATCCGTATTATTGTTTTCTTGATGGTTTATCGGGGTTTTTCCAAATCCCCATTTCCCCCGATGATCAAGAGAAAACAACTTTTACTTGCCCGTTTGGCACCTTCGCCTATCGAAGAATGCCATTTGGACTCTGCAACGCGCCAGCTACATTCCAAAGATGTATGCTAGCGATCTTTGGCGAGCTAGTAGAAGACATTATGGAAGTCTTTATGGATGACTTTTCTGTTTTCGGACGCTCTTTTCCCGATTGCCTTCAAAATTTAGATCGTGTCCTTCAACGGTGCGAGGACACAAGCCTTGTTTTAAATTGGGAAAAATGCAACTTTATGGTTCGAGGAGGTTTGGTCCTCGGCCATATGATTTCGTCTAAGGGGATAGAGGTGGATAAGGCCAAGATAGAAATTATAGAAAAACTTCCGCATCCAACAAACGTCAAATCTATTAGGAGTTTCTTAGGCCATGCGGGCTTTTATCGACGCTTTATTCAAGATTTTTCAAAAATAACAAAGCCGCTAACTCACCTCTTGGAAAAGGAATCACGCTTCATCTTTAGTAGCGAATGCGAGTCCGCCTTTAATTTGATAAAACAAAAACTTATCTCTTCACCAATTTTAGTGGCCCCTAATTGGTCCCTTCCGTTCGAAATAATGTGCGACGCTAGTGATATTGCCTTAGGTGCCGTTCTTGGCCAACGCGTAGAAAAACATTTTCATCCTATTTATTACGCTAGCAAGACGCTCACTTCCGCACAAATAAATTACACGACAACGGAAAAGGAACTCTTAGCCGTCGTTTTCGCTTTCGATAAGTTTCGCTCGTATATAACGCTATCTAAAGTTATCGTTTTTACCGATCACTCCGCGCTTAAATATTTATTAGCTAAAAATGATGCGAAGCCCCGCCTTCTTCGATGGATTCTCCTCCTACAAGAGTTTGATTTGGAGATCCGAGATAAGCGGGGAGCGGAAAATCTAGCGGCGGACCACCTCTCCCGTTTAGAAAATCCAGGTGCGGAAGCGCTCGTCGAATCTGAAATAAATGACAGATTCCCCGAGGAACGCCTTCTTGCCATTAATAAATCTTCGTCATCTTCGCCTTGGTTCGCAGATTTTGCAAATTTTTTAGTAGCGCGGGTTCTTCCAAAAGAATTTTTCAGTCATCAAAAGAAGAAATTCTTTTCTGACTTGAAAAATTTCTTTTGGGAGGACCCATTTCTTTTTCGTATCTGCGCGGACCAAGCGGTCCGAAGATGCGTTGCGGGTGTGGAGTGCTTACAAATTCTTAAGCACTGCCACGAGGGTCCAGCCGGTGGGCATTATCAAGCCAACCGGACCGCTCGGAAGGCGCTAGAGGCGGGCTACTTTTGGCCCACTCTCTTCAAAGACGCGCATAATTTTGTGCGCGCATGCGATAGCTGTCAGCGGTCGGGTAACATCTCTCGTCGCGACGAGATGCCCCAAAACATGTTTTTAGAGTGCGAAGTCTTCGATTTGTGGGGCATAGATTTTGTTGGCCCCCTACCTCCGTCTTTCAAAAATATGTATATTTTAGTGGCGGTCGACTACGTATCGAGGTGGGCGGAAGCGCAAGCCCTCCCCACCAACGATGCGCGAGTCGTCGTTACATTTCTTAAAAAATTATTTTCTCGCTTCGGCACGCCTCGCGCAATTGTTAGTGATAGGGGAACGCATTTCTGTAACGCTCTTATGGCTAAGACGTTAGCTAAATACGGAGTCACGCACAAGCTTGCCACCCCCTACCACCCGCAAACAAGTGGCCAAGTCGAGGTAGTAAATCGAGAGATTAAGCGAATTTTAGAAAAAACCGTTTCGCTAAATAGGAAAGATTGGTCCGTTAAACTCGACGATGCGTTGTGGGCGTATCGGACGGCATACAAAACCGCTATTGGATGTACGCCGTTCCGGTTAGTCTACGGCAAAGCGTGCCATTTACCCGTAGAATTAGAACATCGCGCACTTTGGGCTTTAAAACTCTTAAACCTCGACTCCAACTTAGCCGCTCAGAATAGAAAACTGCAACTAAACGAGCTCGATGAATGGCGTGCGAACGCTTACGAGAGCAATAAATTCTATAAGGAGCGCTCTAAGTTATATCACGATCGAAAAATCAAGTCCCAAAAATTATTTTCTCCGGGCGATCTTGTCCTTCTTTACAATTCACGTCTTAGGCTTTTTCCAGGTAAATTAAAATCTAGATGGTCCGGTCCCTTCTTAGTTGAAGAAGTTTTTCCTTATGGAACCGTACTTGTCTCCCACCCGGACAAAGGCTCTTTTAAAGTAAACGGTCATCGGTTAAAGTCTTACATCGCGGGCGACCCAGTGATCGGTTTTAGCGAAACCATAACTTTCCTCCACATTATAAACCCGCCAAAATAGTCAAGCTACACGACTATAAACAAAGCGCTCCTGGGAGGCACCCCTCGCTTATCTTTTTCGCTCTTTCCTTATTATCTTTGTTATTTTTTTTCTAATAAACGCAGGGTTTCTGATCGGCCTCCCCCTCTGCGTTTCAGGGAAGCTTCTACCCCCTTCCCTTTCTTTTCGTTGTACATATTGTCTTTCATTTCTGTTCCGCATACTTACGATACAACATTGGGGACAATGTTGGACTTAAGTATGGGGGTATTTTCGTGCTTTACTTTCTGCACTTCAATTATTTTCTGCATCTCCAAAAAAAAGAAAAATACAAAAAAATACATATAACAACAAAACAAAAACAAAAAAATTAAAAAACATCTTAAAATGAAAAAAAAAAACAAATTTTTAAATGAAAAAAAACAAAAAAAAAAAAAAAAAAATTTGTTTTGTTCTCTTTCTCTTTTCCAAAAACTCAAAAAAAAAACAAAACAAAAAATTATTTTGTTTAGTTTCACTTTGTATATTTTTTTTTTGTTTTTTCTCTCTCCCCCTTCCTCATTCTTGTACAAACCTTTTTCTTTTTCTCCCTTATTTTTGTACATATTATGAAAATTCTCTTAAAAAAATACAAAAAAAAGATAATAGTTCAAAAAATTTTCAAAAAAATTGAGAAAAACAAAAATACAAAAAAAGATAATAAATGAAAAACAAACAAAAAAAAATGATAACAAAAACTATAAAAAATCAAAAAAACAAAAAAAAAGTTTTGAAATAAATAAATTAAATATTCCATACTTAACTTTTTTGCTATCCAAAAATTCTGTTTTGAGTTTATTTATATGTGAATACTATTAATTCTCTGTTTGCTACCCGTTTATTAATTATTGATTGAAACATTTAAATAGCCGGGGTTAAGTTTTAAAGAATTCTTTATGCTTTGTTAAAACTAGCGGACTCGTTTTAGGCACTACTTCTAATTTTTCATTAATAGGAGCACGTATATTATGTTAGGAAATAACGACTATAGAATTCAATTATACTTACTTTTAGCTTTCTGAAAAAAATTGGAACGTACAAATTATTAAGGTTGCTCTCAAAAATTTTTAGGATTACAATCTAGTTTTCCTTTCTCCCCTCACTTTTCATGACCTACTTGGCATGAAAAATTTTTATCCTTAAAAGATCTTATGTCAATGGGAACAAGATTTCGTTCCGTAAACATAGGCACCCAATAAGTTTAAAAAGATTATATAGGGAGTAAGAGGATAAAATTCATTACTCCTACAAATATACATTGGGTTAATTTTTTTTTTTTATGAAGTTGAAAAACAAAAATCATATTAGGAAAATAAGATTTCGTTTTCCTAATAATCCAAAAGAAAAAAAAATGGAGGTTCGAGAAAAAATTACCTCACCTCAAATATCAAAACCCTCTTCATAAACCACACTACCCCCTTAGCCCATTACACGATTCTAGAATTAATTCAAAAATCTTTTTGAGAGCATAATTAGTAAATTGTATTATTTCCGGTAGCACTCGTATAAGCTAGAATTCTTATAATTCCAAACTATTTTCGTTAACCTAACCATTACAAATGTTGCCTTCTATTTGATTGCATCAAGAAGTCTTTTGGCCAAAACTTTTGCGCTATTTAAATCATCTACATAATTTTAGGACTTAACTCTTACACCTCGTATATTTATTTCGATCTCTCTTATAATTGATTAAGCGATAGCCAAAACTTAGAGTTTTTTTTTATTCCTTATAGATTCACCTCAAACTTTTGCTCTGGAATAGCAAAAGCCTAAGTATGGGGGTATTTGATGAACTGTAAATATGCGTATTTTTATGCACATTAATTTAGTCATTTTCATTTATTTTCGTCGTTTTTACTTATTTTTGTTCAATAAAATGTTCCTATTCTTGTAAATTTTCTCCTAACTTGTTTTATTTGATTTTGCAGAAAAATTCCAAAATCTGCCAAAATTTGGGAAGTACACGCCCGTGACACATGGGTCACGCCCGTGACCGAGCCATGACTGTGCCTTTCCCGTGAAATCGGAAAATTTCTGAAGAAAAGGCTTGACACGCCTGGCGACACGCCCGTGTCACCCGACACGGGGCGTGACCCAAGCCCGTGTCCTCTCCTCTCGACGAATTCCGCTCGACGATCGTCGAGTGTCGACACCAACTGTCACGCCCAGTGTCACGCCCGTGACCTGGGGCGTGACCCAATTTCAGCTCAACGATTTCGACTCGACACTTTCCGCTCGACATTCGTCGAGTGTCGACCCAACTGTCACGCCCATAGTCACGCCCGTGACATGGGGCGTGACCTTTCCAGCTGGCCCGACAAGATGCTGCCGAGGACATTTGACGCAACCCGCGCCCGGCTCTACCTCCCCGACACGCCCATAGTCACGCCCGTGACCTAGGGCGTGACTGCTGCGAACTCAGCCCGAAGTCAACTTTGCTGTCCAATCGCCAGCCGCCTTCATGAATAGTACTGTCACGCCCCCCCTACACGCCCGTGACCGAGGGCGTGTACTTTGAAATTTTTTTCTATAAATAGCCCAGTTCTGTAAGGTCCAAGGGTTCAGATTTTTGGGCCAAGTTAGTGTCTTTTTGTGGGCTACATCCGTGATTTTCAAGGCTATGTAAGGAGAATTTTTCCCTTTTTATTTCATGTCTTGTTTTGCTTTAGTTTTAGCACTTGTAATAGCTTGTAATAGTTTCATTTTAATCAATAAAATGTTAAATTTTCTCTTCATATATGGCTTTGGAATGAACACTTGTGCCCCACTTTCCTTCTCCTTTTTATTCTTTTGTTCTTCACTTGTTCTTCATTTATGAAAAGTGTGTGTGTGTATATGAGTGTAACATGCTTACTTTACATTTTTTTTTTACTTGTTTTCATGCTTAGGGATGTTAGGATTCCCTCTTTACATGCCTTTGATTTTTCAAGTTAGGTTTTGTTTGAAATTCGTGAAATGATGAATTAGGTTTTTCTTTTTTTTCTCACCATGTCTTTTTCCTCTAAATAGTTTTCATGCTTAGATTTTGATTTCATCCTTATGATTTTATAAAAGAGATTTTAAAAAGTGATTTTGTTTTTTTTTACTTAGTTTTCTTTTAGGATTGTAAAACCTTTTTTGTTCTTTTCAACTTCTTTCTCACTTTTTTATCACTTTCATAACATTATAAGAATGAAAATGTTGGTATTTTAATTTTCCAAAAACTTTGATTTTTAATTTACTTTGAAAAACTTTAGTCTTCTAAAAATTGTAATTTTCTCTTTTTATTCATTTTTGGCAAAACCTAAGCATGAAAAAGTTAAAGTTTTAATTTTTGAGCACCTTTGATTTTGACTTTATTTTGTAAAACTTTTTGCTCATTCTCTTTTTGTTTGTTCTCTTATGTGTTTTGGGTAAGTTTTAGGAGTAGAAATCTTGTTATTTTCATTTTTAGGTAACTTTAATTTTTCTTTGTTATTAGTGTGTGTGAGTGTATGAGAATAAACTTCCTTTTTCTTCTTAATCTTCATGAAGTGTGTGTGAGTGTAGGTGTTAAATTTTCATGCTTTGTTTTAATGCTTTCTTTTAATGCTTTATTCAAATTATGTAGAGTGTGTGAGTGTAGGTGTATAATTTTATCGCTTTCTTGAATTTCATATGGAGTGTGTGCGTTCGTGTGCATTTATTTCCGCCTACTCGTTAAGAGTTAAATGGCGCATCGTTTTCATTTTCAGTCCTACTCGTTTGAGTAGGACTTGTAATTTTTCTTTCTTTATTTTTCCGCCTACTCACTTGAGTTTAAATGGCCGGACTTTTTTTCAGTCCTACTCGTTTGAGTAGGACTTGCAATTTTACTTTCTTTATTTTTTCCGCCTACTCACTTGAGTTAAATGGCCGGACTTTTTAGCCCTGTAATCGCATTTATTTTCTCCTACTCATTTGAGTAGGACTCGCTTTCATTTCAGTCCTACTCGTTTGAGTAGGACTTGCAGTTTTCAGCCTTTATTTACCGCCCCCACTCGTTTGAGTGGGACTCGCAAATTTGAATTATGCAAATTTTCTTTCATGTGTAACTTAGTTCCTTTTTTATTTATAATTTGGAGTGTGCGTGAGTTCTCGTTTAGTTAACTTTTTAGCTCTCTAAATATTGTTATTTTTCTTTTGTCCCTTTCTTATAATCGTGTAGCATTTAATTTCGAACTCGCGCCTCACTAAATTATAAGCCGTCCCCATACCGATGTGTGGCTAATCGCTATTAGCCTCGGCATCGAAGAGCATTGGGACATTTAAAATGATTTATAATAATTAAAGCTCTTCATTTTCATTTTAATTTAAGCACTTAGGGTTTACCCCGGGTTTACGACGCGTAGGACCACATAATCGATGTGTGGGCCCTATTTCCGTAGTCCATATGCTAGCTAGCCGAGAGGCCGTGCATATGGACCGATCACCCCTGGGTAAATAGAGTTGCGTGCATACCCTCGAGAGAGGACTAGCGTAATTCTACCGGATTGGGTCCCCCACCCAATAGCGGGGTTCTTAGCGTAAAGCGGGCGTTAAGAGGAATCCTTCGTCGGACTAACGTTCGGTCGAATAGTCTTAACGTTTAGGTGAGCGATATCCCTATAGCTAGGTGAGCTCACATTTGTGGAACCTCCACGGCCAAGTTGTCTTATTATTAATTTGAAAACTAAGTCTTTTTATTATTAAAAATTATTTTAGTCTTAATCCGATTCGATGCCGAGCGTTAACCCTTCATCGAATATTTTCTAAACCGTTTTTTCGCTCCTTTGCTTTTTCGCCTTTTATTAAGTAAAAAAATCCACCTTATTTTCAGTAAAATAATAGTCCTCCCGGAGGAGTAAGAATAGTCAACGCGACCCCGAGAACAATACGACCTCGGTATTCCCCCGAATATCGAGTACTACTTGCGATAGGTGCACTTGCCTACCCGAGCAAGCCCGCGGCGATCGACTCACCGAACCAACCACAGTAAGAGTCTGTTCGCGGGCCCATCACTTTGCTCCTTGCCTTTCTCTTCCTGGCAATGGTAGCAGAAGAATCATCAGAATCTGTTCTGAACTCATCACTTTCAGAACTTTGATCATCATAAAGGGCATCAATCTTCTTCATCAAATCTTTCTTGAGCTAGATTAAAGCAGATGAGGCAGCAGAGGTTGTAGTAGCAGAAGTTGAAGCAGTAGCAGTAGTGACAACAGCAGATACAGAAGTTGTAGCAGCAGTAGTTTCACATACAGAAACAGTAATATCAGCAGCAGAGATATAATCAGAAAATACAGAAGGCTCAAACTCATGTGCCTCTGTCATAAGGATCTCCTTAGAAATTGGCTCATCGGCAGTATCACCAATAGTATCAACAGAATTTTCAGCAGCAGGAGGGGCAGCAACATCAGAAACAACCACACTGCTTTCAGCAGGAGTAGCAGCACCATAGACTGAGTTAACAAATGAAGTGATGATGCTGGGGTCACAACAAGAGAAGAGCACAAGGGCCTTGGACAAATCCTATGGGGGCTGGATAGCAACTGTCTCTGAAAGACAAGCTTTTTCTGGCAGACATCTGAAATATATAGAATCAAATTCTGAGAGGAAAGACCTGAGGTCTATTGCAAAGACTGCAGCAGGAGGGGAAGCTGGATCTTGAGACACAGCAGCAGCAGGAGCTGAAGAAACAGCAAGAGCAGCAGTAGAAGGCAGGCTCACTTCATAGGGCATCTCCCCCTGCCTAGATTCAGACATGGCTGGATCAAGGCACACTGCTGAAGGGACTGCCTGAGGGAATAAAGAGGAGAGCCTGGCAGAAAGGGCTGCCACTGACTGGATTAATGGAGCCAAGGAGGTCTCCAAAAGAAGAGATAGCCTGGGGGCTAGCAAATCATAAAGCCTGTCAGCAAGGGCTGGAATATCTACTTGCTCAGTAGTGAATGGAGAAGAGGTAGAGGATGGAGGTGTAGCTGTTGATGATGGTAGTGGAGAGCTAGTGTAGTGGGGAAGGGATGGTTGAGGTGTGGGTAAAGTGGATATGGAGGACAGTGGGATGGAGATGGAGGGTGTGAAGGTGGGTTGGTCAATGATTTCTTGCAGAAGAGCTTGATAAGATGTTGATGATGATGGAAGCTCAGGAGGAGAGGACGGTGAATCATCCATGAAGGAATCATCAATGAGGTTGAAGGATGGAATGGAGGGTGATGAAGTGGCATCTGGTTGAGGGTAGGAGTATAAAGGATGGAATTGTTCTTCTGTGGTTGGTAGAGTAGGGATTGGAGATGGTGTAGCGGTTGGAGAGGGGCTGGAGATGATGATGGTGGAGGGAGTTTGAATGGTGGATGGAATGGGAAGAGATGGAATTGGAGGAGGAGGAGGAGAGGCAGCAGCAGGCAGGTCATCTGCAGGGGTAGAGACCTGAGGGGAAGTGACTCTGATAGTCCTGGTGCCTGAAGGAGTGCTGGAAGAGGGTCTACTGGGCTTGATGATCTGCCTGTCCCATTTACAAAAAGGGCACAAGACAGTCTCTTGGAAGCATTTATGTGAATCCCAGAGGATACCAGCAATGCAGGGCACCTATGCTGTAGAAAAATTCCTAAACTCCTTCCAAAATTTACAAAACTTTTGTTGATTTTCTTCTTAATGAGGTCAAAGAAGACCTCTCCCCAATTCAGGTTCTTCCTGTCCACTATGGCTCCCATTAAGCAGAGCTGATACCTGGAAATTGTATCATGGGCAGAGTGCTTATCCAATAGGACCTTTCCAACAACATCAGCCAGGAATCTGTATTCCACAAAAAGATTCTTTTTCAACAGCTTGCTAGGGTTAGCCTCAGAATGACCCATTCTGGCAAGCAAGTCAGCATATTCTTCTCCAGACAAATCAATAGAATCTCCACCAGTTCTTAACTCAAAAACCTCTATCAGAATTGCTGGGGTCAAGGGTACCTGAGTGCCAGAGATGGATCCAACAATGGTGTTTTGATCCTGATTGTGGGCAGTGTAGACCCACTCTTTAATTTCATCAGAAGCAAGCTTAATCCTTGTAGTCATGATTGCAGCCATTTTCTGCTCTTTGAATAGCTCTAAGATATACTGAAAAACTTGGTCTGTTGTGCTGAAGGATTCCATGTCTATGTCAAAGCCGACATCAAATTTCATGGCGGCGAGAACAGCAACAGAGACAGCCATAGTTACCTGCAAAGATTCAACAAATAAAATGACCAAGTGCAGAAATGTTTGGAGGGAAAGAAAGTTTTTGCAGAGAAATCGAAAGCGCAAAGGATAACGATGGTGAAAAATGAATTTTATATTAGGGTTCGACGCAGAAATGGAAAGATCGTTGAACTCAGTTCGATGATCGGGGCTTCTAAAGGAATTTGAAGAGTCTTCGATATCGTCGATCTCCGTTCGACGATATTGGAGAGCGTCGAGCTCTGTTCCACGATCGTTCAGAGAACAAAATCGTCGAGCGCCGTTCGACGATTGCTGACCGGAAAAGATTGTTCATACTATCTGAGAAACGCTGAACTCAAGTCGACGATTTCAGAAATCGTCGATCTCCGTTCGACGATCTGGGGGAAAATCGTTGAGCGCAGTTCAGAGATCAGAAAGACTCTAGACACTAAGAAAAATCAAGATGTTTGCCTAGTCTTGGTCAATTTTTAAACTTTTAAAATCTTGGATATTATTTAAGACTTCCTCCATCTAACATTCCTAACTGATTTAGGAAGAAGGTGTGTTTCTTTTCATCCAAGGGCTTGGTGAAAATATCTCCCCTTTGTAAATCAGTTGGGATATATTGTAGTTCAATTTTATTCTTTTCAATATTATCCCTTAAAAAGTGATGCCTAATCTCTATGTGTTTTGTCCTACTATGAAGGACTGGATTTTGAGCTATAGAAATAGCACTGGTGTTATCACAAAAGATTTTAGACTTCTCTAAGTTGTAGCCATAGTCTAGGAGTTGGTTTTGAATCCACAAGATTTGTGAACAACAACTGCCTGCAGCCATATATTCAGCTTCAGCAGTTGAAGTTGACACAGAAGTTTGTTTCTTACAAAACCAAGAGACAAGTCTGTCACCAAGGAACTGACAAGTTCCACTGGTGCTTTTCCTGTCAATTCTGCATCCAGCATAATCAGCATCAGAAAATCCAGTTAAATCAAATGCTGAATCTTTTAGATACCAGAGACCTAGATTTGGACAACTTTTAACATACCTGAGAATCCTCTTTACTAATGTTAGGTGTGACTCTCTAGGTCTTACTTGAAACCTAGCACATATACATGTAGCAAACATTATATCTGGTCTACTAGCTGTAAGGTACAGTAAAGAGCCAATCATTGCTCTATATGTTGTCTGATCAACAGGTTTCCCATGTTCATCAGCATCCAATACAGCATTAGTAGGCATAGGTGTTTTCATACAAGATGCTTCAGACATGCCAAATTTCTTAACCAATTCATTTGCATACTTAGTTTAAGAAATAAAGATGCCTTCAGCATGCTGTTTGACTTGCAATCCTAGGAAGAAGGATAGCTCACCCATGCTACTCATTTCAAATTTAGAATGCATTAGGTTGGAAAACCTTCTGCACAATTTTGAGTCAGTAGAACCAAAAATAATATTATCTACATAAATCTGTACTAGTAGGGTATGGGACTTATGGGTTCTAATGAAAAGAGTTTGGTCTACTCAACCCCTTATAAATCCATTTTCCAAAAGAAAGCATGCTAGGGTCTCATACCATGCTCTAGGAGCTTGCTTGAGACCACATAATGCTTTGTTCAATTTAAAAACATAATCAGGATAAGTTGGAGAGATAAAACCTGGAGGTTGTCTGACATATACTTCTTCTTTGATGTCTCCATTTAGAAATGCACTTTTGACATCCATCTGATATACCTTGAAGCCTTTATGTGCTGCATAAGCTAAAGATATTCTGATGGCTTCCAATCTTGCAACTGGTGCAAAAGTCTGGTCATAGTCTATTCCTTCTTCTTGAGAATATCCCTGAGCAACTAGCCTTGCCTTGTTCCTTATAATTACTCCTTGATCATCCAGTTTGTTTCTGAACACCCACTTTGTTCCAACAATGGAGTGATCCTTAGGATTTGGCACTAGTTCCCACACTTTGTTCCTTTCAAATTGATGCAACTCTTCTTGCATTGCAATGATCCAGTGTGGATCTTGCTCTACATATTGAATGGGCTGAGGTTCAATTTGAGATAGGAAGCAGGTGTGCAACAGGTTTTGGTTGACCTGATTTCTGGTTTGCACACCAGCTGAGATGTCTCCAATTATTTGGGAAATTGGATGGTCTCTTGATGTTCCTAAATCAACAGGGGGTGTTGATTGTTCACCAACCTGTGTTGTTGTTTCCTCTTGTGGTACAACAACTGGCTCTTCGAGTTGTTCTTCAATATGTTGAATACTTTCTTCATCTTCACTGCTTTCATCCTTTTGGGTAACCTGTAACTTGTTCAAGTCTTCAACAAGAGAATGTTCCTGCAAAGGTTCTATGGTAGAAGAGATCTTCTCCTTAAAAGACATGTTAGACTCATCAAATGATATATGAACAGATTCCTCAATTTTTAGAGATGATTTATTATAAACCCTATAAGCCTTGCTGATCATGGAGTATCCCAGAAACACTCCTTCATCAGCTTTAGCTTGAAATTTTGATAAATATTTCTTGTCATTATTATGTATGTAGCAAGTACAACCAAAAACTCTAAAATAATCAACTTTAGGTTTCTTCCCTTTGAGCAATTCATAGGGAGTCTTTCCCTTTAGTTTATGTATCAAACTTCCATTCAGCACATTGTTGGAGGTGTTCACTGCCTCTGCCCAAAAGGATAGAGGAAGGTGAGCATCTGACAACAATGTAGTGGCAGGTTCAATAAGGGTTCTATTTTTCCTTTCAGCTACCCCATTTTGTTGAGGAGTTCTAGGAGCTGAGAAAGTATGCCTGATCCCTTCACTCTGACAGAACTCTTGCATAAGAAGAGAATCAAACTCTGTCCCATGATCACTTGTAATCAGGGCAATGTGAGTATTGAACTCAATCTGTATACATTTGAGAAACTCTGTCAGACACTTAAAGTTATCAGACTTCTTCCTTAGAAAGAACACCCAAGTGAATCTAGAGAAGTCATCTACAAATACTAAAGTGTAAGATTTCCCTCCTAGGCTTTGTACTGTGATGGGTCCAAAAAGATCCATGTGTAACAGATACAATATCCTAGGTGAATCGCTCTTATTATGTGACTTAAAGCTGTTTTTAGTTTGCTTGCCTAATTGATAGGCCCTGCAGAGTCCTTCCTTCTTATAGGGGCCAGAAGGTAGTCCTCTAACAAGGTTGTCCTTGGATAGCCTAGCAATAGTTCTAAGGTTTAGGTGTCCTAGTCTCTTATGGCATAAAATGTTTGGTCTACAAACAGAATTTAACAGGCAAATATCTACATCTGTTGAAAGAAAATCTACTAGATAGATGTTACCTTTCCTTTTACCTGTCAGCACAGTTGTGTTGTCCTCTGACTTGATTTTGCATAATGCTTTGCTGAAGATCACCTGGTAGCCTTCATCACACAGCTGACTGATGCTTATTAAGTTGTGCTTCAGTCCTTCCACATAAGCTACCTTCTTGAATGTTACTGATCCAATCTGGACTGCACCATATCCTTTAGTTTGTCCAAAGTTTGAATCACCAAAGATAACTTTGGGTCCAAGCTTGGCTCTAAAGGATGTGAGGTTGTCCTTGTTCCCTATCATGTGCTTAGAGCACCCACTATCCAAGTACCATTGCTGGTTAGATGTTGGATAGGTCTTCACATGCACATAAAATAATTCATGTGTTTTTGACCCGGTTTACCTTGGGCCTAGGTTGATAACCTTTAAATTCTGAAATAAAAGACATCCCAGGTTGACTCTTATATCCTTCAGGATGATATCTCCTTGGAGGTATAATCCATTCAGTATAAGGGTTAAAGATTTGGGATGAAGAACACTTAGGATTGAATTTTGATTTGCCCTTGAAAGACTTTCCAGAGCTCTGACATCTGTTCGACGATCGTGGAGCTGTGTTCGACGATCTTGGGTCAGATCATCGAGCTCCATTCGACGGTCCACTATGGCAGAGTTCAGGAACTTGAGATCGTCGACCTGAGTTCGACGATTTTGCCTGAGATCGTCGATTTGCATTCGGCGATTGTCGATCTCTGTTCGACGATTTCTGCTGGGACTTGGTTTTCTTGGGCAGATCAGAATTTTTCCTAGCTACCTCTACAACTCCCTTTCCTTTATCAGAAACGAATTTGATTGTAGTTGTTAGAACTATGGGTTGGCTGGATGAAGTACCCAAGCACAGTGTACTATTAAATCTAGAGTTCACTGTGCTTGTGATGTCCATCAGCTTGATACTTCTCCCATTAAGGGATTCGTCAAGCTTCTTGGCCTCAGATAGCTCACTTTTCAGTGAAGCTATCTGCTCCCTACAGCACTCCAACTCCTGAGAGAGTTTGAGGTTTTCTGACTTTAAAGTATTATGTTCAGATAAATGATTTCTGAGAGAGATAATTTCTTTCTCAGATTTTAGCATGTCTAAACATAATGCTTTAAATTCAGATTTAAAGTCCTCTGAATTAAAATCAAATGAACTAATTACCTGATCTTCTTCAAGTTGAGTCTCTGAGTCTGACTCTGACTCCTCTTCTTCTGAATTATGTTGTGAGGCATTGATTGCCATCATGCAGAACTCTTTCTCATCTGCATCATCTTCATCATCACTGGAGCTGGATGAGGCTTCTGACTCCTCTTCAGTCTCACTCCAGGATTCAGCAACAAACCCCTTTCTTGTGTGTTTGGTTTTGCTTGAGGAGGGTCTGCCATTGCCATTCCTCTTGGAGTCTTTCTCCTTTCTTCTTTCTTTCTTGTCCCTTCTGTCCTTGTTTTTGTTTTCTGGACAGTCAGGAACAATGTGCCCTGGTTTCCTGCAACCAAAGCAAATAATTTCTTTATTATTAATTGCCTTATCATACCTTGGCTTATCATGCTCCTTGTATGATCTCCTTCTGAAGTCCTTTCTGGCCATTTTGTAAAATCTTTTGGCCAACAGACTGAGTAGTTCATCATTGTCTGTGACTTTGTCTTCAGGCTGATCTTCAGTTGCCTTGAAGGCTATTGTCTTCTCTTTTCTTGTGGCTGGTGAGGCAGCCTTCTGTTCTTCTTCTCTATTCTTGATGAGTAGCTCATAAGATTTGAGCTTACCCAATAGAGCTTCAGTGGTGATCTCATTCAAACTTTTGGCATCTTTGATTGGCCAGATTCTTGAATCCCAAGTGCTAGGGAAGCACATTAGAATTTTGTCATTGAGTTCAGTTAGTGAGATCTCTTTATCCAATGTCCTGAGTTCACTGACTATTAGACTGAGCCTGTTGTACATATCTCCCACTGACTCAGTTTCTCCTTTCTTGAAATTCTCATATTGAGATATGAGGTGGGATCTCCTGTCTTTTCTCTCATCAGCTGAGCCTGAGACTATTTCAGAGAGTTTATCCCAAATTTCCTTTGCTGAATTACATTCAGCCACTTTTTGAAAGATGTCATCAGACATTGTTTGGGCTAAGATGTTCATAGCCTTGGCATCAGCCACCTTCCATTTCTTGATGTCAGCATCTGTTCCTGATGGAGGTGGAACAACATTTGTACTTGAGTTCTCTGGAGGTCTTGGACACACTGTCAAAACAGAGTTAAAAATATCCTCGTCAATAGAATTCATGTATAATCTGATCCTTGCTTTCCAAAGTGCAAACTTGGATAGATTACACACTGGAGGTCTGGTGCTAGCATAATCTTTGTTTTGGGCCATGATTTGTGAAAACAAAATTTAATACTAAATTCAAAAGAAAATAGATCTAACTAGGAATCTTTGGGTTCAGGTGTTAGCCTGTGCAACCACCAAGGTGTGGTATGTTTAACCAACCTCGCTTGGATACCAATTGAAAGTGCAATCTAGATCTGATATACTCTAGAGGGGGGGGTGAATAGAGTATATGGTGCTTGAAAACTTTTCACAACAATTGTTGTAATCTGAGTGAGCAGGGAAGCAGTTAATAAATCTAATCACAGAACTAAACTAATCATAAGCTAATCACAGAACAATCACAGCCAGAAACAAAAATAAAGACAAGCAATCCAGATGACACAAGGAAATATAGTGGTTCCCCTAAACTTGGGTACATCCATTCTTCTACCACCCTAGGTAGGAATCCACTGCAGGATGAGTTGATCAGGTGTCCTGGGCACCAATGAGCTTTTGATAAGGTGCTCAAAAACCAAATCAGATTTTTTGATCAGGTGTCTTGCCACCAATGAGCTTTTAACAAGGTGCTCAAAAACCAAGCTCAAACTTTTGAAGGGAGTTTGAGAAACCCTTTACAGAGATGGGGGTGAGAGAGTGATGGAAGTCTTCTCTTTCTCAAAGCAGCTGAGAAGACTATGTGGATTTGATGGTGTCAAAGCTCCCCCTGAGTCCTTGAGATGTTCAGGAAAAGAAGCTTTGCTGTAGGGTGATAGGCCTTCAAAAGTTGATCTCCAGCAAAAGATAATTTCAGCAACAGCTGAAATGTTAGGTGTCTGGAGTCTTGAAAGATGTTGGCCTTGAACACTTGAGACAAGAGAGATTAGAAGATTTCAGAAAGTTTGATCTCCTTGGATGTGTGTTCTTGAGAATTCTTTGAGACAGAGAATATTTTGTTCTTGTTTTTGTTCTCAAGATTACTGATGTCTGTCTGAGAGAGATTCAAAAATTCTTCTCTTTTATTCTCTGGTACTGAATAGAAAAACATCCTCTGTCAAGAATAGCCGTTGGCCTGCATTAATTGCATCCTTAATTGCAAAATGTCTTCCGGAGGAAAGTCCAAAGAAACATTCCTTGAAAATCCCTTGAAACTTGGTCCAGAAATAAATGAAAACGGCTAGAAAATCTTCTGAATTAATTGCAGAATAACTCCTTAACTGATCTAAATTTGAATCTTGAAAATCCTTGAAGATATCAGAAAACGTCGAGCTGAGCTCTGCTATCGTTGAACTGAGCTCAGCGATATGAACTTATACTGCAACAAAATATCGTCGATCTGAGCTCAAAGATCGTCGAACTGAGCTCAGAGATAGTGATCAAAAGCTGAGTCAAGATCGTCGGACTGAGCTCACCGTTCGTCGAATGGAGTTCGACGATATGTGGAAGTTGAGCTCAGCGATCATCGAATGGAGTTCGACGATCTGCGAAGTTTAGCTAGACGATCGTCGATCGGAGTTCGACGAATCGTCGTGCTGAGCTCGACGATATGACTTAGTCTCAAACTGAAAAAGTCTTGGTCTTGAGGGCAGCTTCCAAACTTAGACTTCTAACCCTTAGACTCAATTCTAATTGACCTTTAGGACTATACAGGAGGTTAAACATTGGTTTCCTAGAGACATAGTGATCCTGACCCAAATTAGTAATAGGGTGTTCCAACACGGTAGATTTGAATGGAGACGTCGGCCCGCAACACTTTGATGACGGCGACAACATGCTTACGGACGACCCTTGGAAGCATCGCCACAATAGCCATCCGGAGCGCAAGCCCAATTATTGGCATTGCCACAATAGCCGTCTGGAGCGCAAGCCCAATTATTATTTATTAATAATATATATTAATAAATAATAATTTAGTAATAATATATTTTATTAGTTGTTTTATTTCCAAAATTATCATCTTTATTTCAGGTTTAATTTATAACATGGTTATGTTATAAAACCATGGTGTATGGTTGTGTTTTATTTCATTTTCATGTTGGGCTGCATGTAGCCCTTTTCCCTTGATTGTAAAGCCTATATAAAGGCATGTACTCCTTTGTTTTTCCGAAGTGAATGAATGAAAAGAAAACCAATTTCAAGATTGAAATCCTCCTCCTTCTCTAAGGCAATCCCCCCCCCCCCCCCCCCCGCTATTCCTCTTCTTCTTTGGTCTTCGGCCACCCTCCTCCCCTCTCTCTCGGCCTCCCTTATCCTCCCCTTCTCCCTTCATCCCTTCCCTACATCCTTGCTACCCGAGACCTACCTTCATCTTCCTCCCTCACACAACCGGCCACCTCTCTCCCCCAACCAACCCGATCCACCTCCTAGCAATCCTAGCCGAGCCACCTCCACCACCACCAAACCAGGCCCCACCATCTCTTATTTCCCTCCACACCAAATCTCTTTCCAAATCCAAAGTATTCTCTACAATATTCCCCCTTTTTTTACCATATTCAAAATATATCCCCGTCTATAAATTTTCTACCTACCATATTTGAATTATATCATTCCTTAACTATTTCTGATATCCTGCCACCTTTTCTCTCTCCTGCCTTATTGGGAAATATTATTTCCATATTCAGAAGATTTCGCCAGGACTTTCCAAATATAGCATGATACGAGGAAGGCAACGAATTTCTCTCCCTCCGGCGTATCTCTGGCGGAGCCTTTGAAGAACGATTCTAGTAGAGTGAACCGGATTCATCAAATCCGGTTGGGTAACGAACATTTTCACCTTTATGTGTTTCTCTTCTTTAGATAGATCTTGTGGCATTGGCAAATTGCGTGGCTTGCGTAACGCTTGAATTTTTGTGGCCAATTTCTTTTAGTTATTGTCGTGTTTATTTCTTTTGTTTAAGTTCGTGAGGCGTGGCGGCCCTCGTTTTATTTTGTTCCGAGAGAACTACCCTTGTCCGAATCTTTTGTTTTCGGTAGATTCTCTTTTGGTACAACAACGCTCGATCGAACCGTGTGAGTTCTTTTCGCTTGAGAGGACCTCGGCATATCGCCTTGGTATTATCTTAATTGGCCTTGCGAACCCCCCTGTAATCTTTAATTAGTAACAATATTAATTGTGTCGTTGATGCGTTAAATGCTTGAGTGTGACGTGAGAGTTATCGGATAACGTCGTGTTAGTTCCGTCGGCCATCCATAAAACTCGAAAGAGTGAGCCTACATCAATTTGGTATCAGAGGGAGGTTCACGTCAATTTCTTAATTGGCACCCTCCCCTTTTATTTGGCACGTTAACACGCACTTTGTATGCACGTTCAGAGTCAAAATAATAATAATAAAAAATTCTGGTCTGCCATTAGCGGCTTAAATTCCTTATTTTTCAGCAAAAAAACAAAAAAAAATTAATTAATAATCTTCATAGTTTATTCTGCAAGAAAATCTATTTTATATTAATATTACCCGAGTGGTTAAGCGGGAACAATTCCGACAAACCTATTTTAATTGGACCAGAAGCATTTCTCATTGTATGTGCACAAATTCCGGATCGAGTTTTCTCTCCGGTTATCACAATATGGCCTACGACGTCAATGTTTCCCGAGGAAAATCATTAGGTTCCATTAGGGACGTTAGAAAGCCATTACAATGTCCGGTAGTGGATGAGATTAAGGCGTTGACTGGCCAATTAAAGGCTAGCCAAGCAGTATCATTTCTCCCAAGGCAACACTCTAGTTATCCTACGGACGGCGCTAGTTCCATACCAATCTTTAAGAATGACTATAAACCTAACGTCCAGACCAAGCGACAGATAACTGAAGATTTGACTAACCTTAAACAAGGGAACAAGTCGGTCTCGGATTATATAAGTCTTTTTAAGAATATGATGGTTAAAAGTGGTGTGAAGGAGTTGTCAAAGATCACCCTCTCTAGGTTTCGTAGGGGATTAAACCCCTACATCCAGGGTAAATTACTGCGTTATTGGCACACAGATCTAGACTCCACTTTTACCACGACATTAGAAATTGAGAAGCACCAGATTCCTAGGAGTTAAGTTCCCTCATATCAGAAGATTACTATAGGTGAGTCTAGTGGCGAATCTGGTCTTGGCCTATTGCGCGTCCTACCCTGATTACACCCGTAGACCATTTTGAGTCTCCCCCGGAGTTGCCCGATTTAGTTGTAGACTCCCCTGATGAGTCCAAGGTCGTGCTTAGGACTATGCCCGTCACTGAGGACGAGGCTGATTACGTTGGCGATTTGAGTGACGATGAGAAGATTGGTTACCCTAGTGACCTGGACGAGGACTTCTCCTCTGAGGAATCGTCTCCTCTTCATTTCGGCGATGTTTCTGAGGCGTCTCCCATGATAGTTACGGAATTTTCTGATAACCCTGAGTCAGAAGACATTTCGGCTGAGTCACCCGATGTTGAGAGCTTACCTGTTACTGATTTAGGTGATGACCTGCTAGAACACGAGCTATTTCCTTCTAGCTCGGAACATATTGAGGTGCCCATTTATTTAGCTTCCCCATTAGATCAATCCTGTCAGATAAGTGCGAGTGAGGATCACAATATTATAATGGATGACCCAGAATTAATAGATGTTTCAACGGTATTGGAAGAGTCACCTAGGGATGGTCGTTCAATTTGGGATAATCTTAGTGTGATACATCCGGGAGTTAGTTCGTTTACGTTATCAAAGCCGCTAAAAAGTCAAGTTAATTTTAATACTCCCCGGGATTCGATTTGCCCATCCCTCTATTCTGCTTTAGGCAATGTACCCACCTCATGGGAAGAGTTGGTTAACGAAGGATGTGTCGTTTTGGAAAATTTATACTGTGGGGAAAAATTATCTTTGGATGACGGTAGCCCTGAGGACCAGAAAGATATTTCGTTGATGATAGCTCCTTTACGGCCCAAAACTGTTTAGAAATTTTGTCGATACGATTTTGCCTACCTATGATACGATCACTAATTCTGAATTAAATGAAGTATCGAATGAGTTTGAAGACTTGTCAGTTGTGTTTTATGTGAGGACGAATCCACTGTTTAATTATTCCTATGATTTTAACGGCCTACAACCAGAGGCTTGTTCTTGGACGAGTAATCCGTGTTTTGACGTTGAGTGTGACTTAACTTCCCCTACAGAATCACCCATGTCGACTCTCCCTCTGGTTCATTTAACTCGAGTAGATGATTTGTTAGGAAACGAGCTAGTCATTTCTAGCCCTTTATATTTGGAGAAGTTTATTATTACCGCCTCCCCATTAGGCTTACTTCGATGGATGTGGGTACACGTAGTTGGTGATGAACGTTTTCTGCTGGCTATTCATAACGACATTTTTAAATAAAAATTTAATTCCAAATTTAAAACGAAAACGTTAGGTACCACCAAAATAATTTTTGAATTTAAAGCACCCGTGCCACCTGACATAGTTCCGTTATTTTCTACTATTAATTCTAGTCATGTTGCACAGGGGTTCACCCCACATGGTTTTAATTTAATTAGGCGCATTCTTATCCTTTTAATCCATCAAAATGTGTCCCTTAATTTACTTGCGAGTTTGTGTCAGAAAGACTCCCACCGTTATGTGATTGATTTGGTTTTGGCTTGTCTCACCACTGAAGGGATGCTCCCGGGCACCTTAGAAATAATAACAAATCGGCTAGTCTATTCTTTACGAATTTTACGGAAGTTTGGTGACATGACATTTCTTTTAAAAGTTTCCATAGATTGGGGCATAGCTCCTATTTTCATCGTTACATACTTTACGCTTTATGCTTACCTAGGATCTCGGTTGATGTTCAATACCGCCTTCCACCCTTAGAAGGACAGGCAGACTGAGTGCACCAACCAGAAACTGGAAGATCTTCGGCACCTATGCATTTTGGACTGCAGAGAGACATGGGAGAGACTATTGCCACTGATCGAGTTCTCCTACAACAACAGTCATCAGTCTAGCATAGGTATGACCCCTTACGAGGCATTATACAGACGAAGGTGCATGACCCCACTATATTGGATCCAGGATGAGGATCCAAGGTCATTCGGCTCAGAGCTCGCGGAGGACACAGATGCTCAGGTGAGATTGATCCGGGATAGAATGCTGGAGGCCCAAAGTAGACATGTCAAATACTACGATGCGCGACATTGTCAGGTGGAGTTCCAGGTGGGAGACCGGGTTTTCTTGAAGATACGGCTGATGCGTGGGCAGAAGAAGCTCAGTCCGAGATACATGGGGCCTTATAAGATTCTAGAGTCGATCGGCCCCTTGGATTATAGACAGGAGCAACTGCCAGAGTTAGTGGGATTACACGACGTCTTCCACTTCTCTTCACTTCGAAGCGCTCTACTATGACCTGAGAAGCTGATTTCCACTACAGATGGCCCGGTGGGTTTGGATCGATCAGTCAGCATGGAACCGGTCAGGATCGATGATATAGTAGTACGGGTCTTGAGCCGCAAGAAGGTTCCGCTGGTCAATGTCCTGTAGAGGAACCATGGGCAAGAGGAGCACACCTGGGAGCCACGGTACCTGATGCGGTAGAGGTACCCGGATCTCTTCGAGTCAGGTAAAACTTCAATTTTCTAGTGATGTTACATGCTTTTATTCCAGTAGAAACCCCGTAGGCCTAACCTTAATTTCGGGGACAAAATTTTTATTTTTATATATTGGGATTTGTAGCATCCCTCTAACACCTAGAGCCCTAAGAGTGGTTTTGTCATGACTAGGTCATGACAAAAACCTAGGGAGTCTTTGAAGACCAAATGAACTTAGGCATGAAGGTGAAAACCACCTTCGGCTGTAAATAGTAATTTTCAACCCACCCTAGGGCTTGACTTTAGGGCTTCAACTTTACTCCATGACCCCACCATAACACCCCTAACCCTTAAGGGGGGTCAATGGGTCACCAAGGACCCATTGGGGTCAATCTAAAAGGTCATTTTGACCAAAGTCAATTGTAGCCCTAAAATGGTCAATATGCCCTAATTAAGGGTCAAGTGGACTCCAAGATGCCAAACCAACCCTACCCAACCTTTCCAAGACCTTAGGGGAGGCCAATGGGTCAACAAGGACCCATTTAGGGCAACCCAAAAGGTCAATTTGACAAAAGTCAACTCAACCTAGGTTTAGGTCAAATTAGCTCAAGTAGACCTAACCTAGCCCAATCCACTTTGGCTAAGCCAAATTGGAATTGCACATCAGTATTAGAGGCTAATATTTAACTAAAATACCACTCAATTTCTGGAGGTGATGACTAGGAGAGAGAAAGAACCACTTTCCCTTAATGGAGGAGAGAGAAAGTGGCGATTCATGGTGTTTGAATGCCCTTGACCCCTCATCTCTCTCCCAATTGATCGAGATTCATCTCCCCTCATCAATTATTAGAGTTCAAGAGGTTTCCCAGCCACATATGGGCTGAATTCAGTGCATTCTACATTGGCCAAGGACCTCCACTCAAGGCCATTGATGGCATTGAAGCCTAGACCTCTCCTCTCCCTCAATTAATCCATTTAAAAGCTTCATGGGATCCCCAACAGTCGTTTACCCTCCTTACCTACAGAATTCGAGACCTCCTGTAGTGCAGTTGAAGAGCACTTGAAAGCTCCAAATTTGGCAATGGCGACACAGCGATCGGCCCGACTCCAGCCCTCCCAAAAGGTCTTATCCTCCTCTCCTTTATCAGTGGATAGATCTCAATCTATTGGAGTCTTGATGAGAGTCCAAATGGCTCTGAATCTGGCTGACCAAGGGGATTGATTTCGAGCTTTAATTTCCTACCATAAAACCCGATTCCGGCCACCTCCAGCCGGCCAATCGTCGCCTTTCGCCGGCCACCACCTCAATGAAGGTGGAGGTAGCATTGGCCGGCCGGGGAGGCGCTCAGGTGGCCGGGAAATCAACCCCCAAGTCAGCACAGGATGGGCCAATCCCGGCCGTTGGCTCCATGAACAAGCCGATGGGATGCCGTCAAATCTGCTTTAAGATGCGTGCTGGCTGGTTATAATAACACTATATAATATTCATTTATTTTGTCATTGTCACACTAAGTGCATGAGTTGGAAATAATTATTAAAAATACTTAGGTACATGTTTAGGAAAAGTGTTATATAGGAAATTTGTAGGGCCTTAAGTCTAGTTTATTTTAAAAAATATTTAAGCCAATTTGGGTCAGTGTTCTAACCACAACACACCAAATGGTGCAAGCTATACTTAGGGTTAACCAGACTAATTGGGGTGCCCCCACTAAACTACTAATCCAAAAGCTTTGAAATTTGGGTGATAGTTTAATCTTATCTAGTTCTCTGACATATACAAAAATGTGAATTTTTGGAAAAACTATTTCTATAATTTTTGTAAAAATTTAATAAATCATGTATGATTATATTAGATGGTCTAATGACTACATAATTCCCCAAAATTTTGGTGTATGACTCTTAGGGTCATGATATGACTCTAGTGAAAATCTCAGCCCACTTGGGCTGATTTGGGTAGGTATTTTTGTGACCAAAGTTTGGTCCCTTAAGGGTAAATTAGGGCAAAGGTTGTTTGATGGTTAGGGATTCTAATTCTCATCCAAATGTGTTGAAACCTTGTCCGCTGACTCGAAGTCACCTGAAACACCCCCTCAAGAGAAATTGAGTGGTTTGGGGTGGATATGCCCACAAACCATACTACAAACCCTAAGGTTGCCCTTTGAGTATTGAGAAGGACATGGGGTCATATGTTCTTGGATTAACTTGAAAATTTGTAGTCTACCTTATAGGGTGGTAATAAGCCTTGGATAATTTTACTAGAATTTTTAGGAATATTTATCCCCTCTGAATTAATTAAAGATTAATTAGGGCACTTTATTTAAAAATGAAATTTCATGTTTATATAATCTTGGATTTTCATGAAACTTTGGAAGTGACTGAAAGTGAGGGATAGATACAGTTTACTCTAGAGGGGGGGTGAATAGAGTATATAAAAAAATATGTTTAGATTTATTGCGGAATTAAAATATTGATACTTATATGAAAGAGGTAAAAGCAAGAAGCTATCACAGCACAATACACAAAGAAAACACGAGGCAATCCAGACGACACAAGAAATTTTATAGTGGTTCCCCAAATCTGGGTACATTCACTCTTCTACCACCCTGGTAGGAATCCACTTAGGTTTTTGATCAGGTGCCCTATCACCACAAGATCTGCTTCAGGTAGATCTAGAAACCCTTTAGGCTTTTGATCAGGTGCCTAAAAACCAATAGGTTTTTGATCAGGTGCCCTATCACCAAGGAGTTTACTTTTGAAAAGAGTAAGAACCCTATACACGAGAGGTTAAAGAAAAATAGATGACAGTCTTCTCTTTCTCAAACACAATGAGAAGACTATGTGGATTTGATGATGCCAAAGCTCCCCCTGAGATATTGAGTAGTTTCAGGAAGAAGGAAGCTTTGTTCAGGGTGTAGGTCTTCAGATTGATGTTGATTCGAGCTCTCTGTAGATTGTTGAAGCCTGATGAAGGAAGAAGACTAGAGAGATTTGTGTTTTCAGCAAGTTCTTCTTCTTCCTTGTATTTCACAAAAACAGGAGACCTTCAGAGCAAAAAAGATTGATTTTCTGACTCGCTGTGATTCTTATTGTCTCTATCTTTTTAAGGTCTCTGTATATTTTTGGAATGACTAACGGCCTGAATTTGAATTCCCAGACAGTACTTAATTCTCTGCAAGAATTTAGGAGCCCAAACGGGTAGAATAGCTGGCAATCATAAATGCACTTCCATAACTGTCTTGACAAAATATTCTGTGAATACCATAATCAATGCTTCATGAGATACGGCTATCAGCCTTGAGAATGTCAACATTAATTATCAGAATATATTTGCCTTAAAATGGTTTATCATAACCAAAATAAATACTTCTGACCGGACTGAGAGAACTGATAACTGAAGGCAGTAAAAAAATCATAGAGCTTGGCTCAGAGATCGTCGAACTGCGTTAAGAGATCGTCGACCTTTGAGCAACTATCGTAGATCTGAGATAACTGCTGAGAAGCACAAGATCGTCGACCTGAGCTCGTAGATCGTCGAGCTCAGTTCAGAGTAGAATACTCAGAGATCGTCGATGGGAGATCTACGATCGTCGAGCTGAGTTCCTGTGTTCGTCGATCAGATACCTTCTGTTCGTCGAGCTGAGAATTGTTTCTGGACTTAGAATATTTTCTGGAATGACATACTGAAGAAGCCAGAAATCGTTGACCTGAGAATTTGACTTATCCTTCTGAAACAGCTTCGTGAACGGTGTCGACAGATGGTTCTGGGTGCCGACACAAGTCCTTCTGGTGTCGACTGATACTGTCGACTAATAATCTATGAACTGTGTCGACACAAATCCTTCTTGTGTCTACTGAGCTAGTATCGACTAATATTATCTGTGTCGACTGATAGTCTGTGTGTCGACACAAATCTTCTGGGTGTCGACACAGCCTTTCTGTGTGTCGACACAATTCTTCTGGGTGTCGACACAGCCTTTCTGTGTGCCGCCCGATATTGTCTATGTAGACACAACTGCTTGAGTCTCTGACAAGCTGTTGTAGGCTGATCCATGTGATGTTGACTCTTGACCTAGACTAAAGAAATAAACTTATGACCCTGACTATATATTTTGGGTCAGTCTAAGCAAACCTAATAGTGATCCTTACCTAAATCAGAACTAGGGTTCCGACAATCTCCCTCTATTTGGGTGAGGACACTCTTTACATAACACAAAGAAAATACAAAGCAATAAACTGGAGCATTTGCTTCTGTTGTTGCTGTTGCTGATGTTGTTGTTGATGTTGAACCTTGCCCAAACCTGTGTCATTACAATCTGTATCATCATAATCTGCTTCTGCTATTTCTGGAATTGCTGCTGCTGCTGGAACTGCTGCAGCTTCATTGGTCATCTATATCTGCACAAAATTTCTGAAACACTTCTTCTTCCTGTACTACTGGATGAGACTGAGCTTGAAGATCTGCTGAGGCTGAAACTGTTGAATCTTCATTGACACCTCCCCCTGCCTAGTTTTAGTAAAAACTGGAAGCAGGCCCCTAGATGAAGAAGGGACAGAGGAAGCAGAAAGGGAAGCAGAAAGTGAGTATTCATTTGTTGAGGAACAGTAAACCCATTCTTTGATCTCAGCAAAAGATAGTTTGATCCGTTGAGACATGAACTTCTTCAGACCCTGATCATCACATAGCTGTAACATTTGGTGAAATATAAGATCACAGTGACTGATACCAACTGAAAGATAGGATCACAGTGACAGATCAATTCGAAGTCGACGTGGAAACCAGTGTCGAACTTCATCTTTGAAAGAGCCGCCGTAGGAATCGCCATGGAATATCTGTAGACTCAAGAGAGAAGAGATCAAGGGCAAATGGAAAATAGAATATGAAAACGCGGGACAGAGATCGAAGAGAAACCTACATATAGGTTTTTGGAATAGAAAAGACGATCTCTGTTCGAAGATAAAAACAAAAATGTCGATCTTAGGTCAAAGATTAATTTATAAACAAATAATATCTTTGGTCTCTGATCTCAGTCGGAAATTGATAGTCGAGCATTGCTTGACGATCAATTAACTGAAGCAAAGTCATCGATCTCTGATCGATGATTTTTGTCTTCACACAGAGCTGTCATCAAACGTAGTTCGACGATTTAGCTAAAGAGCTGTTCGAAGATCGTCGATCTTCGTTCGACGATTTAGGAACAGATCCAAAAACAGAAGACAAAAATTAAATTAATCATTCCCATTGATCATTCCAAGCTGATTCAGGAAGAACAGGTGCTTCTTTTCATCAAGGGGTTTGGTGAAAATATCTGCTCTTTGAAAATTAGTGGAGATAAAGTCTAGATTAATTTTCTTTTTGTCTATATTATCTCTAATGAAATGATGTATTATATTTATATGCTTTGTTTTAGAATGATGCATTGGATTATGTGCTATAGATATAGCACTAGTATTATCACAGAAGATGGTTGAATTATTTAGATTGAAACCATAATCTAAGAGTTGGTTTTGTATCCACAAAATCTGTGAACAGCAAATGTCAGCAGCCATATATTCAGCTTCAGCAGTAGATGTTGATACAGAGGTTTGCTTCTTGTAAAACCACGACACAAGTCTATCACCCAAGAACAGGCAAGTTCATGAAGTGCTCTTACTGTCCACTCTGCATCCAGCATAGTCAGCATCTGAAAATCCAGTTGTTGATGGACTAAAACGGATAGGGAGTTGGGCACCACCAGCTAACGGTTCGAGCACCGGGGGAAAGAAGGGAAAAGAGGAACTGTCTACTAGTCGGTTACTGGCGGTCGTAGCTAAAGAACAGAAAAAGAGGCCGCTGTAAGCGACAACAACAGAGTTCGCCCGCCGCGGCTTAAATGCCACTCCTGCGACGAGCTTTTCTTTCTTTAAGGTGAGAAACAGTTACACGAAGGGGAAAAAGAGGAAGCCGGCCGGACTGCAAGCCGCAAAACACTTGACTTGAGACCGTAACTCTTAACAGGCGAGCTCCTAGATACAAGTCAGCGTCCTTTGGGGAGTGCACCATCCCCCTATTTATAGGCTCGGGGGCCTGCCCAATCGGGCAGGGCTAAAGTTACTGGTTGTAAGGGGTACAGGAGAACCGGGCAGAGGTGAGGGGAAGCAAACTAGCAGAAAATGAGTAAGGAGGGAAACTGCGCCGCCTGGCGGATTCCTCTTGGCGAGCTAAATGTCTGGATCCTGGGCCTTGTCGTTGAGCAGGGCCGGCGCTGGTGGCGGTTTGACATGTAGACTGCCCGACCTCGGTGTTGACCAGATGGGTTGATCTGAGATGCGACTAGCCGGAGAGGCCGCCCTATGGTGACCGCCCGATTTGGGAGACTTGGCGGTTAGAAAGACCAGACTGCCCGGTCTGGAAAGCTACGCGAATAGGTCGCGGATTCCGGGCTTAACATAATCCCCGCACATTTTTAAGTTTCCAAAAAACTTCGAAAATGTAGAAATAAGCCGGAGACCGCGACTGTCTCATCGTCGTCTATAAAATCCCCTGGCCCATGACATTCTTCAAGATCTCTGCCAAGCAACGGGTCGCTACTCGCCACTTGCGGTCAGAATTTTACAAGACGACACGATCTTTCACAAGATGGATGTCATGTCATCGATGTTAGCCCGCGACAAGAAGTCGACTAAAAAGAAGAAAAGCCGGAGCGAGAAACCGGATGAGTCTGACCGACAGCCTACGAAGAAGGTTGGGAAGCCGGTGACTCCAGCGGCTTCTGGATCTGAAAAGAGGCCGACACAGACCGTCAGCAAATCATCGCAGGCCGCAACAGATCAAAAAGAGGTTTCGAAAATGGCCCCGCCACAAACCGAAGCTGCCAAATCCTTTGATATGACTTTCTCTCCATCAGGCGAACCACATTTAAAAATAGGTGAGACGGAGGAGAAAAGTGTTGAATCCGGCAAACCGGGCGAATTGTCGGCTAAGGTCGACCTAATCGTTGTGGACGACAACGAGCCGGAGAAGGCGCTGGAGACCGGACGGATTTTGGCTGAACAGCGCAAACGGACTGAAAAGGTGTTCGGCTCCTTGAAATGGCAGAAGCAACGGAGCGAGACCCTTGAGGAAAGGATGAAGAGGAAGATGAGGAAGATGTAAGCCGGAAGCCTGAATATTTCCGTAAAGACCGGCGCAGCCCGTCTTCAACATAGGTCGCGCGAGAAGGAGGGACCCGAGAGTCCGTCCACGCCGGATTTCAAGCCGAATGAGCCGGAGAGTGTATCCGCGGCTAGCGAGACGATTAGCGACCTCCTCAAGGGCATGGAGACCCTCCAGCAGCAAGATGCGCTACTGTCGACTTCAACGGCTTCTGAGGAGGTTGACTGCCCAGAAGTCGAGGTCATTGCGGAGAAGCCTGGCGATCCGGCTTCCACGGCTTCTGAAGGAGCCGAGAAACTGAGGCTTCGAGAGAAGATGGAGGAGATGAAGAAGCTGATCGCCGAGAAGCGGGTGGCGACCACACTTCCATTGCTGCAAGGTAAACACCGGGAAGTTAGGCGAATTGTTAAATTCTACAAGTCGCGGTCAAGGAAGAAGGGGGCGAATATAATATTAAATCCGCCGGCCAGCTTTTTACTGACCACGACCCAACTGAAAAGCCAAGCTAAAGAAACCGAGCGGCTATGGAAAGAAAAGCTAAAGAGGATAGATCCCGAATGATTCAGGAGGCCAGTGTTTAAAGACCATACCGCAACATTTGAAGGAGATAAAAATCAAACTGACGGTCTTATCCTATTGATTCCCTTGCTAGAAGGTCGCAATTATCCGGCTGAACCTGACTGCGGTTTATCTTCTGCAGGTGAACCGGAGACCGCGATGAAACCGAGCGACTTGACGTCATTTATGTCTATGCTGTCGCCGCCTCCGCCTCCGCCAAGTGTTCGTGAGAAAGAGATGGCCCACTTCCAGAAGGAGGTCGGCACACTGCAGGAGGCTTTGGACGCGCTCACTGAAACCATGTGGAATAGGGACGAAGAAAAGCGGGTTGCCCTGGAGGCCGCCGAGAAAAGGATCCAAGAGTTGCAAACCATCCTGGAGCAAGAGACCACAAGGCTGCAAACCGCGCTTGAGCAGGAGACCATAAAG
This sequence comes from Platanthera guangdongensis, assembly GCA_039583875.1. Classification (NCBI taxonomy): domain Eukaryota; kingdom Viridiplantae; phylum Streptophyta; class Magnoliopsida; order Asparagales; family Orchidaceae; genus Platanthera; species Platanthera guangdongensis. Next base: position 85,223,482 of record CM077149.1, read on the forward strand.
TTGAAGTCTGAGCTGCAGACCACGATGGAGGCTGCTGAGATGAAGATTGCATAGATGCAGGTCGCCTTGGAGCAGGAGAGGGCAGAGAAGTATTTGCAGATGGCCGGACGGCTAGAAGGAGACAGAGAAGAGATTCCACATGTTGAGGACGGCGAAAATCAAGACCTGCCCGCGGAGACCGGCGGAGAGCAGCGGACTGCACTGCCGACCTCTGGAAAACTGCCAGTTACTGGCCGCCCGGCCTCCAGTGAGACTTCAAATCCATCGGAGGTCGCAGCGCCCAGGCAGGCCGCAGCTTCAAGCGGGCTTGGGATTCAGGCGATCCAAATGATCCCATTTGCGAGAGTAGAATGCGACACTGCGCGGGTTCATCGGTCTCTACACTCGCTTCACAATCTGGTTAGCCAGGTGTACGTCACGATTGTTCAAACCTGTGAACAGGTCGCGCGAATAGGACGAGACAGACATGAAGGTGATAAGCAAGGCTGAGCGATTTGAGCGATCTAAGCCGCGCGGAAAATTGAATATTATGTTGTAAAATATATTTTTCTGCTGGATGTTGGACAATTTAATTATTGTAAATTGTTGTATTTTTATTATGCTACGAACTGTTTGCGGCGTAAGTGGTTTGTATTCATGATCACCATGCCTGTGTTTTGTTCTAGGAATCTAAGTATAGGAAAGTAGTCGTGCGGTCTGGCGATCAGATCGACGGCTTGCAACCTTTATCTCCACATGATTTTCCATGAAATTATTCTAAGTGCTGGGATGTAGCTGTGCGGACTGCCTAATTAAAGAACGGCTTAGTCGTTGCACTGATCTATATTTCCTGCAGGTTTAGGTCGTGCGGCGTGACACCTAGCCGCGATTTGACGTCGAGTACAGTACTTTCACAGGATTTCTATAAATAGAGCCATCCCCGGAGATTTCATCAAAAGACAGAAAAGATGGGGGCTAAGTCCAAGTTGTTGCGGTCTCACAAGGCCTCTGCGGTCAGGACTGACGCAGCCTCCGCATTCCACTCTGCAGACCATAAACAATGTCGGCTTACAAAAGCCGAGCTGGATGACTTTGTAGAGAAACACATGCAGGGAAGCCCGCTGGTCGCGCGGCTTCCGCTGCAGGATGAGTGGATTAATACATCCAACGCAAATCAGATTGCCATCCCCATCGACCACTTTGACTGCGGCTTCCGCTTTCTGGTCATGATGGAGGTCGTGGCAGTCTTCGACCATTACGGAGTTGTGCCACGACAACTGCCACCCAACTCGATAGCCGCCATATACAGCTTCATCTCCTACTTAAGGTCTGAAAGAGTCCGATTTTCCATAAGGCTGTTCCGGGAATGCTTTTCGGTGCGGTCTATCCCGGACTCCGGGACAAGGATCTTCAGGGGGCACCTGTACTTCGGCTGCAGGGGGCTGAAGATCTTCAACCTGGCGAACAAGATCGCCAACTGGTCCGAGCGGTTTCACATCTTCGAGGGAAACCTGGGGTTGCTTCCAGTCAACCCGCAAATCCGCGAAAAGGCCGCCTTCGGCAGCGGCGGCTTGGACGGCGTGGAGAAGGAAATCTACAACTTCTTCAAGGGGGAGCAGCTTGACGTAAACCATTACATCCCGCTACTGTCGTCCTTAGAAGGAATAGAAGCGGAAGATAATAAGCACCAAACCGGCCGAACTGAACTCTTAGCCGCAGGTCCTGGAAACTAACTTTGTCTTTATCTTTGCAGCTGTTGTGGCGGTCCCGCAGAACAAGCCGCAGACGCCTAGCAGTCTGACTCTCACTCAAAGAGAGAAGCGAGCCAGGCGGGCCAAGCCGCCGCGGGCTTTGGTGGAGGAGGAGTCGGCCTCCTCCGGCGAGTTTATGCTGCAGGGAACGGGCAGCAGCCTGAAGGACGTTCATGGCAACCCGGCTGTGCTGTGGAGTCCGGACGGCGAGTCCGTGACGATCTCCACCGCCCTGCCTTACTGGGGGATAGAAGAAGTAACCCTCCACGCAAGCGTGGTTGGCGGCGCGCTGTATGGCAAGCGCAACCTAAAGGCGATGCGCCGAGTGACAGCAGAAGACCTGCCGCGGCTAGCTGCGCAAGTCAGGGCGAGGAGCTTCGTGGCAAGCCACTTCACGGGCCTTGCCTACAAGAAGTTAATGAAAGAGAAGAGCAGCTTGGCGAGGCAGTTAGAGGAACAAGTGGAAGAAAACAAGCGACTGAAAGAAAAGGAGGCGGTAAGTCATTACCGATACTCGTGCGGTTAGCATTATAAAACAGCACGGCCTTACCTTTACTTCCTTTGCAGGCAATGTATGACCCGACCAACCCCACCTTCAAGACAACGTCTTCCCGCAAGTCGTCTAGGGGATTGACGGAGCTCTCAAATGCCTCCGAGACCTTGGCGGCTTGGCGACCGGCTTCACCGACTTCACCTGTGCCGACATCTACCCCACCCTGAAAGAGCAGGTGGCCACCATCTATAGGGAGATCTAGGGAAAAGGTAAGGTCGGCGAGGAAGACGGCGAAGAGGAAGAAGACGACGAGGAAGAGGGCGGCCAGGAAAGCCGGAGTGGAGGTGCATCGCCAGAGTCCGGTGGTCAAGCATCCGAGACTGCGCGGACAGAGTCAGCGAGTTCCAGCGGTTCAGGCGGCTCGGCGGCTAGCAGCAGCGGGTACTCTGAATCCTCCGTTGACATCGATGATGACGGTGATTCACGTTCTCCTGCGGCTAAGAAGCTCAAGCCGACCGATTAGGAACTCTTTAATTTGTTACTTTATTTTGATCTTTTTTGGAAAATCGGCGGCATTTTTTTGTAAACCGCGTGATTAAAGTTTTGTAACATTCAAATTAAATATTAAAAGGAATGAAGGAAAATTTCACCTTTGACGTCTCTCACTTTACATCTCATTTTTCTTACTTGTTCAAGGCCGGGAGGTCTCAGCATAACTTCTGATTTAATAGACAGTTAACATATAAACCGCTATGATGCTATGTTGCGACTTCAATGAAGTTACTCGAAAGAGAGATAGATAACCTTGCGACTTATTTCAGAATACACATCGACTATAAGCCGCGCGGCTAACAGTTTAAACCGCCATTTGCTTTGATGAAGTACTCAAAGTTATCTGCTAGGAAGAGGGAAATGATCGCGGCTTACTTGCACATAAATTACGACCAATAAGCTGCGCGACCACTTGTTTAGTCGCCAAAAAGCCATTACTTGGAGTATAAGATTGCGGTCAGGGCAAACTCTGATACGAATTGCCCTTTTAATAAAAGAAACAAGAATAGAGAAATATTCTGCGGCTTCTGATAATACATGCTGACAATAGGCACATGGAAGCTGAATAATTTTGAGATGACAGGTCGCTGATCGACTAGTATAATTGATACCATATAAGTCAGCGGACCAGCGTCAAGATTTAACTGCCAGAAGCAGGTCGACCGACCTCCTGTCCCTATGAATAATAAACCGGCAACAGGCACATGGAAGCCAAATAATATAAGTCGGAATAAGTAACTGCGCGGCCTGTGTATTGAGTCATATAAACTTGCACAAGCCGCTTAATAAAGCCGCGAGATAGCGAATAGGCTCGTGTTCTCCTGCAAGAATAGATGGAGCTATGCGCTTATGTGTAGATGTGGGCAGGCGCGTGCGGCAGAACTTTCCACACAAATAACACATAGGCGTGATTGAAATTCTTAATATCCGCGACCGATGTAAGGCGGGACAAGTACGCAATGTCTGCGACGAAGGTCAAGCGGGACAAGTACGTAATGTCTGCGACTGAAGTCAAGCGGAATTTCCACTACACATCTGCGACTGATGTCAAGCGGGATGTGGAGGGCTTAAGAGTTCAAAAGGGCCTTTTGCCCTTATATGCATGCATGTTAGCATTATAAGTAAAGCTAAGAAACAAGTTTAAAATGAAAGGTAGTGCTTGTTTGATGTTAAGGATGTGGCAAAATGATATATGTTCGAATCTTGACTATGCCCCATTAATACCAATTGATAAGGGGACTTTATATATTATTCTGATCATAAGTATTTTGATCATATAGAGAAAAAGAAATCCCTGCCTGAACTATCGAGTAATCCATGGAAGAATGCCTTAGAAAATTACTGAATGACATAATCTTGCAACTTTCCATCTATTGCAAGTTGATTAGCTAACTCCCGGAGAGCTATGCAACCTTCTGCTAAATGACCAATATCTTTATGATAGTTGCAAAAAGCTCCTCGTGCCTATATTTGTTTTAGATTTCAAACGCCGAGGCTTTTTGAACTCAGGCATTCCTTGAAGGATTATCAGAAGATCTTCCATAGGAATTTTGAATTTAACATACTTATCTGAACCTTTTTTACGCTTTGGAGTTTTCGGACGCGAAGATGCGACTGGATGTCCTTCACAAACTCGGATAATCCGTTCTGCTAAAGAGACAATATAGTTCTATCCTAAGGAAGAGGAGGAGATTTTCCATATTCAACGTGTGAAACATTTTGAGAAGAAATAAACTGCTGATCACCAGAAGTCCCTTGAGGTTGTCTAGCCATCTGATTCAGAAACAAGATGTAACCTTTATTTGCTTCTTCACCTATTATGAACTTATTAACGATATCAATAAGATCTCCATAAGTTTTGGGGTACTTTGTGGTGAGCTTAAATTTCAAAGGACCTTCTCGAAGTCCGTTTATGAAAGCATGTAAGTAATAGTCTTGATGGAAATTAAAAACATCCAGAACTTCGTTTTGGAACCGGTCAACAAAATCTGGATTAGACTCGTCAATTTCTTGCTTGATTCGGAAGAGAGCTCCAATGTCTCTTCTTCGCTTCCTGTGAATAGTGAACCTTGAAATAAATTGACTTCGAAGATCTTTAAAACTGGTTACCGATCGAGGAGGCAGACTATAGAACCATTCCCTTGCAATATCGCCTAAATATATAACAAAGAGTTTGCATTTTACTCCATTCAAAATGTTTCTTAAGGAAATAGCTGATTCAAAGGCTTGTAAATGAGAAAACGGATCGTCACATCCGGAATACTCTGGGAGACGCGGTACTCTGAAATCATCAGAGACAGTATCCCACCGAATACGATCAATGAATGGAGAAGGGGCCTCTTCTTCTTCCTTATAAGGAGGTTCATTTGTAACAGATTTTGGTGCATGTTCAACACAATTCGCAGAAAATTTATTACCATGGTTATTACCATGGTCAAGGGACTCATTATAAAAATATGAACAATCCTGCACTTCTGAGAGATCCATAGTAGTTGCCATGAAACTAGATTCAATTTATCCCTTTGCAGGATTCATCTTGAAAAGAAGAAGATAACCAAACTTTTGTCAGAGACAGCCGACTAGTCGCGGCTTGAACTGGCGACTAGACGGTGCAATAAGCTGACAAGAAGACCGGCGGAAAATCGAGCGGGTAGAACGGCAGGTCCTACAGTGCTAGAGGTGGGGTGAAAGCCTTAGTCGGCGAAGTCACGGCTTGCTCGACAGGCCGCCGAGCTCTAGAAGCTAGAGAGGTCTGACCAACTAGACCGCTGATTTCATCGACTTATCGAGATCTGAAGGCCGCGTGTTAACTGTTGATGCACTAAAACGGACAGGGAGTCGGGCACCACCAGCTAACGGTTCGAGCACCGGGGGAAAGAAGGGAAAAGAGGAGATTGTCGACTGGTCGGTTACTAGCGGTCATAGCTAAAGAACAGAAAAAGAGGCCGCTGTAAGCGCCAACAGCAGAGTTCGCCCGCCGCGGCTTAAATGCCACTCCTGCGACGGGCTTTTCTTTCTTTAAGGTGAGAAACAGTTACACGAAGGGGAAAAAGAGGAAGCCGGCCGGACTGCAAGCCGCAAAACAGTAGACTTGAGACCGCAACTCTTAACAGGCGAGCTCCTGGATACAATTCAGCGTCCTTTAGGGTGTGCACCCTCCCCCTATTTATAGGCTCGGGGGCCTGCCCAAGCGGGCAGGGCTAAAGTTACCGGCTGCCCGGGGTATAGGAGAACCAGGCAGAGGTGAGGGGAAGCAAACGAGCAGAAAACGAGAAAGGAGGGAAGCCGCGCGGCCTGGCGGATTCCTCCTGGCGAGCTGACTGTCTGGATCCTGGGCCTTGTCGCTGAGCAGGGCCGGCGCTGGCGGCTGTTTGACATGTAGACCGCCCGACTTCGGTGTTGACCAGACGGGTTGATCTGAGATGCAGCTAGACGGAGAGGCCGCCCTATGGTGACCGCCCGATTTGGGAGACTTGGCGGCTAGAAAGACCAGGCCGCCCGGTCTGGAAAGCTACGCGAACAGATCGCCTATTTCGGGCTTAACACCATTCAACTCAAATGCTGACTCTGTTGGATAATAGAGTTCTAGATTAAGACAACCCTTAATATATCTTAAAATCCTTTTTATGAAAATAAGATGAGATTCTTTAGGGTTCACCTGGAACCTAGCACATAAACATGTAGCAAAGATGATATCTGGTCTGCTTGCTGTTAGATATATTATGGATCCAACAATGGCCCTATACCTGGTCTGATCAACGGGTTTTCCATATTCATCAGTGTCTAATACAGCATTGGCAGCCATGGGAGTCTTCATAGAAGATGCATCAGCCATCCCAAACTTCTCAATAAGCTCATTAGCATATTTAGATTGGGAAATGAAGATACCATCAGGAGATTGTTTCACTTGGAGACCAAGGAAATAAGATAACTCTCCCATGCTGCTCATCTCAAATTTAGAATGCATTAGATTAGAAAATCTCTTGCACAATTTGGGATCAGTAGAACCAAATATAATATCATCTACATATATTTGTTCTAATAAGATTTTATCATGATGCAATTTTGTAAAAAGGGTTTTATCTACCATGCCTCTAGAAAAACCATGCCCTAAAAGAAAGTTGGCTAAGGTCTCATACTAAGCTCTTGGATCTTGCTTTAAACCATAGAGAGCCTTATGCAGTTTAAAAACATGAGAGGGGGAAGTTGGAGAAACAAAACCTATAGGTTGTTCTACATAAACCTCTTCTTGTAGTATTACATTTAGGAAAGCACTCTTGACATCCATCTGATAAACTGTGAACTTTTTTGAAAGCAGCATAGGCCAGAAAAATCCTTATAGCTTCTAGCCTGGCAACTGGAGCAAAGGTCTGATCATAGTCAATTCCTTCCTCTTGCCTATATCCTTGAGCAACAAGCCTAGCCTTGTTCCTCACAATCACACCTTGGGCATCAAGCTTATTCTTGAAAACCCACTTAGTTCCAATTACTGGATAGCCTTTAGGCCTTGGAACCAAGTCCCAAACTCTAAATCTTCCAAATTGATTTAGTTCCTCTTGCATTGCAATGATCCAATGGGGATCTTTCTCAACATCAGTTATGGATTGTGGTTCAATTTGAGAGAGAAAATAGGCATGCATCACATCATGGTTGAGTTGATGCCTTTTCTGTATACCAGCTAATCTGTCTCCAATTAATTGGGATCTAGGGTGATCCCTAAGTGTGACAAAATCAGATGGTGGAGTTGGTTCAGCAATAGTAATTGGAGTGAATTCCTCTTGTGGAATTACTTCTGCTGTTGGAGGAAGTTCAGTTTCTTCCATAGAGTCTTCTTCACTGTCTTCATTTGCTTGTGGTGAGGGATGAGATATCACCTTCTAGGTGAGGTTTAAGTCATCCAGCTTTTTAGATAGACTTGGTACCTGCAGATGATCACTGGTAGAAACCTTCTTCTCCTTGTAAAACATATTATCTTCATCAAATGTAACATGTATTGACTCTTCAATTTTCAAGGATGATTTATTGAGAACCCTATATGCCTTGCTAACTTGGGAATATCCTAGAAAAATTCCCATTGTAGCTTTGGCTTCAAACTTTCTAAGATAATCTTTGTTGTTATTATGTATATAACTGATACAACCAAAAATTCTAAAGTAGTCTATTTTAGGTTTCTTCCCTTTGAGTAATTCATATGGAGTCTTGCCTTTAAGTTTGTGTATCAAACTTTTATTCAGGACATAATTTGCTGTGCTTACAGCTTCTGCCCAGTAGGATAGAGGCATGTGAGCATCAGCAAGCAATGTGCCTGCAGTTTCAATGAGTGTTATATTTTTCCTTTCAAATATCCCATTTTGTTGAGGAGTTCTAGGAGCAGAGAAGTAGTGCCTGATACCTTCCTTCTCACAGAATTCTTATATAGGAAGAGATTCAAACTCAGTGCCATGATCACTTCTGATCAATGCAACTGGAGTAGAGTACTCAATCTTTATGCATTTTAGAAAGTCTGTAAGAACTTTGAAATTATCAGACTTGTTTCTCAAGAAGAAAACCCAAGAGAACCTAGATAAGTCATCTACAATAACTAAAGTATAGGACTTCCCTCCCAGGCTTTGTACAGCAATTGGTCCAAAAAGGTCCAAATGAAGCAGATACAAAATCCTAGGTGAATCACTCTTATTAACTGATTTAAAACTATTTTTAGTTTGCTTGCCTTCTTGACAAGCCTTGCAAAGGCTTTCCTTCTTGTAGGGGCAAGAGGGCAATCCTCTAACAAGGTTGTCCCTAGATAACCTAGCAATGTTTCTTAGATTTACATGTCCAAGCCTTTTATGCCACAAAGTATTATTATTGCTAACCTGATTAAATAAACATATTTCTAAACAAGCAGAATTAAAATCAACTAAATAGATATTGCCTAACCTAATACCTGTTAACACAGTAATGCTATTTAGAGAAATATTGCATTTAGATTCAGTAAAACATACCTCATTGTTGATGCACGAAAACACAAAGGGGGTCGAGCACCACCAGCTAACGGTTCGAGCACCGTGGAAAGGAGACTGCGAGTAGCAATCTACTAAGCGGACGAGAGCAGGAAGAACAGCAGAGCCGTAAGCAACGGCAACAACAGACTTCGCCCGTCGCGGACTGAATGCCTCTCTAGCGACGGGCTTTTCCTTGATTGAAGAAAGGTTTGGTTACAAGTGAAAGAAAAAGAAAGACGAGTTGAGCAAGGTGGAATCCGCAAAGCACGAGATTCGAGTCCGCAGCCTTCAACAAGTAGGCTCCTGGGCCCGAGTCAGCGTGCCCTGGGTGCACCACCTCCCCCCTATTTATAGGATGGGGGCCTGCCCAAACGGGCAGGGCTAAAATAACCGACTTCTCGGGGTACAGGAGAACCGGGCAGTGCTGACGGGAAGCAAAAAGAAAGAACACGCCAGTCCGCGCAGAAGGGGCGGATTGGGCTCGGGGACTGGAGCTTCCATCTGCTATTGCTAGGCGCGATCCTGCTGGAGGATGGCGGCCTGGGCGGATAAGACACTGCGTCCGCCATTGTAGAGAATCCAGACCCAAAGGTGTGGCGGGCTGGGCGAACAAAGTGTTGAATCCGCCACTGGGGCATCATCCATGGTGGCCGATTACCGCTGTGTTGCCGGACTGGGCGGACTGCCTAACTCAGTCCGTGATTTCTAAAAGGGGGTCTTGGCATCTTGTAGGATGTTTCGGACTGAGGGGTTAACATAATCCCCGCACATTTTTAAGTTTCCAGAAAACTTCGAAAATGTTTTCTTAACCGCCGAGTCCGCAAGCCTCATTAATGCCGCCAGCGCTATAAATATCGCTGGAGGGCCTGGAACTATTAGAAATTCCGATCGACACGGGGCGCTATTCACCACTTACGGTCTCCACTTTGCAGTCCGGAATGGCAAGGCTTGGAGCTTTCTTCTCTAGTCTCACTGCAAAAGGCGAGATGGCTCTAACGCCTACGAAGACTAAAAAGATAATAAAGAGGACGATGAGAGGGGATCATGTCCACTCTACTGGAGAAAGTTCCCACAGCCAGAAGCTTGCTACGAAGGTAGTCTGCCACGCTGATGTATCTGTGCGCGAGGATGCCGCAGTTCTTGACGCTGAACCACTGAGAAGTGAAAAGTTACTAACTCTGTCGAACACCGCCCCTTCCCAGAAAACTGCGAATTCGGCGGACACAGTTGGCGAACACAATGAGGACGAAATATCTTCCCCCAACGCCAAGGTGCCCATCCTGAACCTTAATGAAGAAGATAGGCGGACTTCGGGAGAAGAGGTTGGCAAGGATGCGCCTTCAAAGGCATTGATCGCCGCGAACCCTGAGATGGTCCGCGAGAGCCAGCCCGACTTAGGAGAGGCTGCCGCAGACTCTGCCGAGAAGAGAGCTTCTAGAAATAAGAGGAAGAGGGACGGGTTGACCTTGGCCGAGCGGGTTGAGAAGAAATTGCGCGCGATGAAAGAGAAGAACATCTCCAAGCAGACTGGAGATGCGGACTTGCAGCACAGACCACGCAAGAAAGAAGTTCCCGACAGCGACTTGATTACACCGGAGGCCCAAATCAAGGGGGAAAATTCCCTCTCCATGGTCAGTTTGTCCACGGATGAGATACTAGACTCTATTGATGTCGATCGACTTGATCTAATCAAAGAATCCTTGTTGGTTGTACTGCAACAGTCTGAGGTGGAAGTCATTGGGGATAAGGGTAGCAAACTCCCTTCTCTGTCCGCTGCTAAGGAAGAAGAGAGGGAAAGACTGAAGCAGAAGATAGAGGAGCAGAAGAAACAAATCGCTGCTCATGTAGCTGTGGTGGAGGCGGCCTCGAAGCAGGCCGCGACGGACAAGAACGTTGAGGATCTGCAGACTGCCGCAGAGCTGTTGCAGATAGGTAATCTTCAACCGGTGCCTAAATATTTTAAGCGCCAGTGGCTTTACAGGTCGCCGTCGCGGAAGTCGAGACCAATCAAGATCATCATCGAACTGACGACATCGTGGTTTTAAAAAGTTCTGCTGCTGAGAAAAGGGCTAAAGTTCATCGCGAATTGTAGAGGCGGCTAAACGCCTTTGACCCAAAGCGGGAAAGGCAGCCTATTTTCGATAGCCGGCAACTCGCTGTTGCTTTTTCTAAAAGTGACCCTTTATCCTCTCTTTGAGTCCGCTGCGGACTGTATTTGAATGATGAAATTGACCTTCTTTATTACAGGTAGAAAGTCGTCGCCGGGCTCCGTCGAGAGTGGCGAGATCGTGGTTACACCGAATACTGGTGTTGACGCGGTCTCGCATGAGGAATCCGCAGGGGATGAGCTGCCCAACCTAAACATCATCAAAGAGTTAGAAAAGAAATTTCAAGCTGAAATTCAGAATATCAAAGCAGAGTTAAAGAAGGAGGAAGAGCGAGAAAAAGCATCCGCGGAGCGGGAGAAGGCCCTAAAGGACCAGATCGACAACATCTCCAGGGCGCTGGAGAGGTCCGATGGGGAGAAGAAGAGGCTCGCGGACGATGTCCGCTTCTACAAGGGGAAACACTTGGCGTCTGTGCGAGAAGAAAAGGGGTAGCGGGCTGCCGAGGTTGCTGAGCACAGACCGCGATTGTCGGATCGTGTTGCTCCGGAGGCCGCCGCACTGGCAGATAATGGGCAACAGGTCGCGGATGAGGAGTTGAGGCCGGCAATGGAGCCGATGGTGCCCCTTAGTCGGGTGGACCGGGAGGCTGCCCATATGCACCAGACCATCAACACTATCCATCACCACATCTGTCGGTTGTATAGTGAAGTCCTTCAAATAAGTGACCAAGCTGCTCACTTGTGTAGAGACAGAACCGAAAGGCCAGCGCGGACTGATACAAAAGACCGCTGAGTCCGCGAGAACTCGAACTATTTTAATTTGGCTATGTATAATTATGTGCTTTAAACAATATTCTGTACTGTGGATTTTAATTTTGTTCTGTGATTTATGCGGACAGAATATGATATCCGCAAATTATGTTGCTGTTTTTTTTTCATGTGATCTGTGGCAAACTGTGCGGACTAATGTTGTTTCCGCTTCACCTAATTTAACTTCTGCAGGTGGGAAATGTCGCGAACTAAGCGGACTGACATTGTGTCCGCCTCTCATACTTTAACTTGTCTATAGGGAAGTATCGCGAACTGGGCGGACTGAAATTGTGTCCACCTTGATTTGTGCTTTGAACTTTGCTTGGCATGTGAACATAAGTTTGTGTCCGCGTTATTTTTAATTTCTGCTGAATAATTGAATTTGTGTGAATTATGCGGATTAAAAATGCGAGCTGTGCGGCTTGGCCAAAAAGTTGTCAGACCTTATAACTATAAATATGGCCCTGCCGCTTCTTCTATGCAGGAAAACTGTTGGAGCTGAAGACCCTGCAGCCTGCCAAAATGGTATCCGCCAGGACTGATGCTGCAGTGGCTTTCCACGACGCCGACCACCGAAAGGGCACCTTAACTGAGGCCGATCTTAAGGCTTTTGTTGAGAACAAAATGGCGAATTCAAACTTGCTTGTCCGCCTTCCAGCTCACGAAGAAATGCTAAATTTTTCAACCGCGACTCAGATCGCTATTCCAATTGATCATTTTGACAGCGGATTCAAGTTTCCGCTATTATGGGAGTTCGCCGAAATCTTTGAGCATTACGGAATGGTGCTGGGCCAGCCCGCGCCCAACACTCTTGCTGCGATTTGCAGCTTCATCTCTTACTTGCGGTCTGAAAAGATTGCTTTCTCCATGAACGTCTTCCGCAAGATGTTCTCAGTCCGCTCGATAACTGCATCTGGAGGCCGCCCCTACAATGGGGTAATATACTTTTACTGCAGAGGGATGAAGGTTGTGGGACTTCCAAACAAGATCCACAACTGGACCTCCAGGTTCTTAATTTTTGAAGGCGACCTAGGGTTCGCACACACATATCCTCAAGTGCGCGTGAACTCTGCCTTCAAGAGTGTGCCGCTGGACGCGGTGGAGTCCGCCATCGTCGAATTCCTCGTTGATGTCAGGCTTGACATTGAGCATTATATTCCGCTGCTGGCGAGCTTGGCGGACGTTTCGCCCGAAGAAAGTAAGCTTTTTGCGAACTCGAGCTTTGTATCTGCAGCGACCTTAGTGTTAACTCTTCTGTTTTTGCAGCGACCTTTGAGGTACCCGACAATTTGCCGCAGACGCCTAGCGGCTTTGGTCCTACACAAAGAGAGAAGAAACAAGAAGTTGCAAGGAAGATAAAAGAAGAAGGGGATCCCGCGTCGGATTACTCTTCTTCTGAAAGTTTTACAATGAGCGGCTTCGGAAACCGTCAGAAGGATCTTAGGGGAAACCCAATGATCCACTGGCATAACAAGAACAAGCATGTCCGCTTGTCCACCGCGCTCCCCTCGTGGAAGAGTCCGAGAATAACTCACCATGCCCATGTTGCGATTTCCGCCCTTTATGGAAAACGCAACTTGAGCGATCTGAAGAAGGTGGCCGCTGTCGATCTCCCTTTGCTAGCCTCCCAGGCCAGTGCGAACAGTGTGGTGACGAACCACTTTGTCGCTTCCTTGACAAGAGACCTGCTTAAACATAACGAGTAGCTTCAAGAAGATAACAAAGTGCTCAAGGAGAGAAATGCGCGATTAGGGAAGAAAGTTGCTCAGCAAAAGGAAGAGCTTGGGGTGAGTTAAATCCGCATCGGCCTTTATTTGCAGTCCGCCGCGAACTGATGTTTGCTCTCGCTTTGCGCAGGTCGCCTACGACTTGTAGAACAACAACTTCCAGGCCGCCATGCTCCCCTTTGTGAAGGAAACCATCGAGGTCGCCATAGAGCGATTTGTCCTCGGCGGCTTTGCAAAGGAAGGGGTGGATGGCGTTCCCTTCCTGAAGCTCTTCCCAGAGTTGGCACCGCAGGTCGCAGCAATGGAGCGGGCTGCAAAGGGTAAAGGTATCATTGAGGAGGAAGAGGAAGGCGAAGAAGAAGAAGAAGAAGAAGAAGAAGAAGAAAAAGAAGGAGGCGGAGAGCAAGGCAAAGGACAAGGCGTCATGGTAACAGCGGATGACACTGGCTCAAGCCAGCGAGGCGGAGAACAATCCGCCGAACCCAGCACCTCTGCATCCTCCTCTGCTGACAGGAGCTCGCATAGAGAGTCCGCCTCAAGCACTTGATCAGATAGTAGTGGAAGCGGCTCAGAGGGCTATTCTCCGGAAGTCGATGTCGAAGGCCTAAGTCCACCTCCTGCTGAAAAGAAGCAAAAGACTGCTGAAGATTAATGTATTTTTGCTTTTTTCTTTTGTAAATGGAGCGGACAAAATATTGCAGTCCGCCGAATAGACAAAAGGATGTAAAATTTTTTTTGATCAAATAGAAAGGATATTCTGGTATCTGTGTGCTTCCTGCAATGTTCTTCATTTTCTGCGTTTAATGCAATTAAGTTCGATCTGATTTAGCAGTCCGCGTGATACGCAGATAGATCATACTGTATGAGCTTTTTGACTTGCTGATTAGACGACCATTGTCCGCCGTAAGAATGAGATGAAAGTATCAGGAGGACTCCGTTAAGTTCCAATTGCAGTCCGCAATTTTCTTTATTAATCTTTCAAACCACGATAATATATTAGAAGCCATACGACGGACTGGGTTGATATAATTTCACAGTTCGCGCATATGCTAATAGAAATGACCTATAGCTTGCGACCAGGTGGGCAGGTGTGGTAGGCATTGCTTTCCTTACCAGCCACAAGCTATATGATCAACCCAAAGAAAACTGGCGGACTTCGCGGATAATGAAAACCAGTCCACACTAAGCAGAAGAAATGACTTATAGCTTGCGACTAGGTGGGCAGGTGCGCGTGGCATTGCTTTCCTCACCAGGCCACAAGCTATAAAATCAACCCAAGGAAACCGGCGGACTGAGCGGATAAAGAAAACCAGTCCGCACTAAACAGAAGAAATGACTTATAGCTTGCAACCAGGTGGGCAGGGGCGTGTGGCATTGCTTTCCTCACCGGGCCTCAAGCTATATGATCAACCCAAACAGGCAAACTGTGCGGATAAAGAAAACCAGTCCGTGCTAGGAAGATTTCCTGCGAAGAGCAAGATGCAGACTTGACGGAACGGTCCCCTGCTCTCTTGCCTGGAGTACAGTGTAAGATGTGGGTCTCCTGCAGGCACTCCTTGAGGGTACCATGGAGTGTTCGAGGGTTACAAGCTAAGATGATCGTTGGGCAGGTGCGGTAGGCATTGCTTTCCACACACGATCATCAAAGTTGTAACGATATCCCTAATGCGGCATGGTAGAGCTTAACACCCCCCTGTCCCTCCATAATGTAGAGGTGGGGTCAGGTACTAGCCGGGATCCGAAGTACAGAATCCTACCGCACTAGTGCCTGCAAGCTCCCACTATACAGTACGAAATCTCCTCGCAACACGTGGTCTTCGTTGTGTTACGCTAATTACAACAGCTCTAGGGGAGGTTTTGCTGAACTCGGCGATGTCTCCTGGTATCAGGGAACCGTTATTGATCTTTGGGAGAAAAAGAGAGAGAGCACTGTTGGAACCAGCTATCCGGTCCCTCCTAGAGTTCGAAACAGGATGCAGCCCACACGTACTCTCCCTGCGCTACCCTCCTGACGAGAGTCAGTGACCTGAAAACAGACCGAGGGGACTCAGCTTGGATGTCCCTCCTCTTACCCGGAAGAACTGAGAGTCTTCCCCTCCCTAGCCAGTGCTGAGCTAGGTGCCTGTGAGGAAAATAGTGGAAAGGTTCAACAACTTTCTCAGGCACCCAGTCGGTCTATTTATAGGACTCTGAATCTGATCTGCAAATATCAATTCTAAATCCACTTGAAAAGACCAAAACACCCTGGGCTGGGTCTGCCAATAGCCAAACTCCGCTGTTCTGGAGAGCTATATGCAGGCCTCCAGGGGTAAAGATGTAAAACTATCTGGGGCACAAAGGTAAAATCCCCCTTGTGGGTAAAAAGGTAAAGACCATCTTTTTTCATGTGGCGAGTGGGGAGGGACCCGTCAAGCTTAGGAGGATCTCGCATGTGGGCTCATCTCGCCCGCGCCCGGAGGTCTCGCCTAGCGAGATCTCGCCAAGCGAGGTCTCGCCTTAACGCATGGGCTGCCCCTTCCTTTCGAGGGGGTTGGCCTCCCCCGTCTCGCCAGCCTTCCTTGCTTGTCGGGCTACTCGCGAGCCCAAGGTTGTACACAATCCCCGCTCTTTTCGAGGTTGCCCTAACCTCGGAAAGACAGTCCAACCGTGGCTCGCGATGCTAAGATTCCTTTATGAGAATCTTGGGTGGGCCCCTCATATTGCCTATTAATATGAGGAGAAAGCCTTCATTTGGAACTCTTTTGCCTTCATCCTCTCTTCTTTCGGAATGTCTCATAGTCAAAGTTTCCGCGAGCGCCTTGCGATTGTGCGAAGGCGAAACAAAGCCAGCACGGATGCCCTTTTTCCAGATCTGGGGCGTACTCCCCCCGCAGCCTCTCCGCCCTCTCGCACAAAGAAAGCGAAAGCTGTCTGTGCTCCTCTCTCGGCGAGCGCAACTTCTTCCGCCGCTCCGATAGACAACCCATTCTCTTCTTCAGGGGGGAAGCAGGTGATCACATTATCTTTCCTCTCTCTGGTTTCGCCTGTCTGACTATGCTTTTTCAGGGAAGTTTCGCTGATTCGCCGGTGTCTGCCAATCCCCCCGATAATGTAAGTCAAGTTCCTCAGCGCACCGACTCGCCCAAGGTGTCCTCTCCACCTCCCTCGCGGAGAGAAAACCTCTCGCGAGTTGTGGGGAACCCTCGAATCCCAAGTAAGATCTCTTCCCTTCTCGCCTCTCGGTTGATTCGCCCTCTTTTATTCGGCTTGCGCGGGCTCACTCTTGCTTGTGGTCTTTCGCTACTTTCGCAGGCATCCACTTTGATTCCGATACTGAGGAAGCTCCCGCGTCTCCCCCCCTCTCGCCACTTCCTCATCCGGGCGAGATCGAGGACTACCTGGGTGATCCCATGGACCCTCTGGAATTGAAACGGAGGACTGCCCGGATGTTCCGCAAATATACACACATAATCCGCGAGATGGAGCTCGAGAAGCAAGCCTCCGACCGGCGCATGGAGTGGATTGAAGCAGATCACCACCGCCTTTCCGCAATGGTGGAAGCGGACGGGGTGCTAGACGGGACCGACCCCCAGGACATACTGAACGAGACGGATGAACATCTCTGTCTCGCGCGCCGCGGCGTGATCGCCGCTCGCGCCTTTCATCTTCCTGGCCGCCCGCCATGCGCGGGAGGTAAAGATGGCCGCTGGCAGTGGGTGCGGAACTAAACTGCCCCAGTCCCGTCTCGCCTTCTCTGGATCTCGTTTTTATTAATGTCGCTGTTTTATTACTGATATGTTGTATAAACTTATTCGGGCGAGACGTCCCCTTCTGCGGGACGATTTATTTTTTGACTTTTGGTCACACAAGGGTCGTATCATGCCGTCTTTTCATTATTGCCATGATTAGATATTACTTTATTTTATTAATCCTGTAATGATGGCTTGCCTCGAAAGGATTTCTGCGGCGCCTCCGCCTCTTGAGTTCTAGAGAGAGAGTGAGAGAGGGAGAGTGGGATAAGAGAGAGAGAGAGGGGGGAAAGAACGAGGCGTCGGGACGTCCTCTCATTTCCCGCCGCCTTATTTTCCCGCCTTTTTCCCTACCCCTTATAAATACCTTCAACCACTACCACTGCCCCTCACTATTCCAAGCCGTTCTTTTGATCCCGGTTCCCGTTTCTCCTTCGCCATCTCGCGTCTCTCTCTGGGCCATCCACTCTTTCTTTTGCCGTTTCTCGCCAATCATGGGAAAGAAGAAGACTGAAGAGGGCGAGGGACGCAGCCGCTGCGGGAAGCGTTTCGTGGACCATGACTTCCCTCTCGGCAGGCTGCCAGACGAAGACCACGCTCGCTTCGCCCGCGAGTACCTCTCTGATAGCTACCCGTCTCGCCCGCCCAAGGTGGGCGAGTGCATCAACACCTTCTATCCCAACGAGCTGGCTTTCCCGGTCTCGCACTTCGAGGCGGGGCTGAGGCTTCCCCTCTGGCCGGAGGTCAAATTGGTGCTGAAGTACTTTGGGGTCGTCCCGGCCCAGTTCAACCCCAACGCCATCTCCATGTTGATCGCCTTCTCCTGCTACCTGCGGCGAGAGCGTATCGAGTTTAGTCTAACAGCCTTCCGCAAGCTGTTCGTCTACCACGCCAAGGACGACGGCATTTCTTACTTCACAGGCTAAGGCCTTAAAGTATGTGAGACGCCGAACAAGAACCACCATTGGTTGACGCGGTTTGTCTTCATACGCGGGGATCTGGGAGGCATCCCTCTCGCCCTGGTATCCCCCGCCGAGTGCTATTATGATACCCCTAAGGTGGGGGGTGCCAAAAAAGAGCTCTGTGATTTCTTCGTGGGGAAGAATTTTGAAGTCCAATACCTGCGGCGAGACCTTGATTCGCTCCCCGCCGTTTTCCCCGGCGAAGGTACACCTCTATTTCCTTCTGTCCCTGTAAATTCTTACCTTCCGCTGACTGTCACTTTATCTAGGAGAAAGGACCGTCCCCGTCCATCCCCCCTACCAGAGCAATCGAACTCTCGCTTTGGCGAATATGGCGGCGGAGGATGCGAAAGATACGCTGACCCTTGTCACCAAGAAGAGGCCCGCGGGCGAGGGTGCTTCTTGCCTCAGCCCCAAGAAGAAGAAAAAATCTGTGTCCTTCGAGAAGGAAAAGCCGGCCAAGAGAAGAGAAGAGCTAGCGGGGTCTCTATCCCCTATCACCCTATCGTCTCCCTCGCCTCCGCGACGGCCCGTCTCGCCAGCCCGCGAGACGGTGTCTACAGAACCAGCTGCCCACGGCCATGTTCAGCCCTCTCAGCTTCCTCCTGGCGAGACTGGCTCGTCCAGCCGCCCGGCTCCCGCCTCACACCCTAACTATAATATGGGGCCCGCGACGGAGGATGACGCCGGCGAGCCGGTTCTGATATGGGAGCAAGACCTCAACCGCGTGTCGGTGTCCACCCTTCTCCCTTCCTGGAAGGAACAGGACCACCCCACCAGCCATGCCTTCTCCTTAGGTTTTGGGCTGTATGGCGGTCTTGGCTCCGAACCTGCTGACAATGAGGCATCGCGGGACCTTATTCTAAAAAGCGCCCACTCGCAGTTTCGCTCCCTGGAGCTCGCGCACCGCGTCTCGCGCCATCTTGTCTTTAACAACAGGAAGTGGAAAGAGGCGGAGGCCGGTCTCGCCGCGGAGCGCGAGAAGTCCATTGACCTGGAGAAGCGGTTGCATGTTGCTGACAACCTCCTTGCGCAGAGCCAGGGCGGCGTGGTAAGTTTCCTTATCTTTGCCTTGCTATCCTTACTCTTGCTCCTTATAGTCCCTTACTTTCCCCCCTCCCGCAGGATGCCGAGACGACCAACAGGATGCGCTCGCGTATTGAGGAGCTGGAGGGGGAAAACAAGAAGCTGAAAGCCGAGAATCTTCGCCTCCGGAGCGGTGCGACACCCCCACCGATCAGTTTCCCGTCCCTTCTCGATATTCTGTGGATGAGGTGGAGGCCATCTGCCGGGACTCAAATATCAAGACGGCAGAGGTTGTCCTCAAGATGATGAAGGAGCTGGGAGTGGTGCGCGCTGATGCGGAGACGGTGACCGTCCGCGACCTGGTCCCGCGCTTATTCGACGAGTCGGACGACAGCGCCTCCTCTGACACCGAGTAGTGTACTATCCCCTGCAATGTCTTCCTCTCGCCATATTCTTTTTGCCTAATACTTATGATTCTGGTTCGGTTCCTTAAAAGGAGAGCGAGGTGTCCCCGCCTTATTGATATTTTTGTTTAAAACTTTTTATATACTAATTGTCGCTTCCCTCTTTGGGGCGCTTTGTGTAATAGTTAATCAGGCGGCAACTTTTTAGATGTTATTTCTATTGCCACCTTGATCCTCCACCCTCTCGCTTAGCTACTAGTCAAAGGTGTAAGACTATTTTTTTTGGACGCTGTTTAATTACTACTTTTCTTGTCTGCCATCTCGCTTAAAAGCCAGCGCGAGGCACCCTTTATCGCTTTTTGCCCCTACCTTAATTACCATCGTTAGCGCTCGCCGCGCCACGAGATTATCTCGCGCCGGGATCCCTGGGTCCGGTTGTCTCGCCCGGTCGGTTTCGGCCACTTCAGCTCACTTGAGCCTGGGATGAGGAAAACCCTCCCGCCAGTTGCGAGACCACCTATGGCGAGTGCCGGCCAGGGACCTTCTTCCCTGGCCCAATTCTTGGCCCCTCTCTGTTCCAGGGACTATCACCCTTTTGATGAACATGGATCTTTCCCTATGCGAATTCTTACCCTTAGACTTGTCCCCTCAAGTGAGTCTACCGCCCTGCCCGCTAGATGGGAGTCTGCTCAGTAGGTCTGCTCGGGGTCTCCTCTCCAAAACACCACCAACCACCGAGTGAGCCTACAGCCCTACCAGCTAGGTGGGAGCCTGGTCAACGGGTCTGCTCGGGGTCTCCTCTCCAAAACACCACCAACCACCGAGTGAGCCTACAGCCCTGCCAGCTTGATGGGAGCCTGGTCAGCGGGTCTGCTCGGGGTCTCCTCTCCAAAACACCACCAACCACCGAGTGAGCCTACAGCCCTGCCAGCTAGGTGGGAGCCTGGTCAGCGAGTCTGCTCGGGGTCTCCTCTCCAAAACACCACCAACCACCGAGTGAGCCTACAGCCCTGCCAGCTTGATGGGAGCCTGGTCAGCGGGTCTGCTCGGGGTCTCCTCTCCAAAACACCATCAACCACCGAGTGAGCCTACAGCCCTGCCAGCTTGATGGGAGCCTAGTCAGCGGGTCTTCTCGGGGTCTCCTCTCCAAAACACCACCAACCACCGAGTGAGCCTACAGCCCTGCCAGCTAGGTGGGAGCCAGGTCAGCGGGTCTGCTCGGGGTCTCCTCTCCAAAACACCACCAACCACCGAGTGAGCCTACAGCCCTGCCAGCTTTATGGGAGCCTGGTCAGCGGGTCTGCTCGGGGTTGTTTCTACAAAACACCACCAACCACCGAGTGAGCCTACAGCCCTGCCAGCTTGATGGGAGCCTGGTCAGCGGGTCTGCTCGGGGTATCCTCTCCAAAACACCACCAACCACCGAGTGAGCCTACAACCCTGCCAGCTAGGTGGGAGCCTGGTCAGCGGGTCTGCTCGGGGTCTCCTCTCCAAAACATCATCAACCACCGAGTGAGCCTACAGCCCTGCCAGCTTGATGGGAGCCTGGTCAGCGGGTCTGCTCGGGGTCTCCTCTCCAAAACACCACCAACCACCGAGTGAGCCTACAGCCCTGCCAGCTAGGTGGGAGCCTGGTCAGCGGGTCAGCTCGGGGTCTCCTCTCCAAAACGCCACCAACCACCGAGTGAGACTACAGCCCTGTCAGCTTGATGGGAGCCGGGTCAGCGGGTCTGCTCGGGGTCTCCTCTCCAAAACACCACCAACCACCGAGTGAGCCTACAGCCCTGCCAGCTTGATGGGAGCCTGGTCAGCGGGTCTGCTCGGGGTCTCCTCTCCAAAACACCACCAACCACCGAGTGAGTCTATAGCCCTGCCAGCTAGGTGGGAGCCTAGTCAGCGGGTCAGCTCGGGGTCTCCTCTCCAAAATTCCACCAACCACCGAGTGAGCCTACAGCCCTGCCAGCTTGATGGGAGCCTGGTCAGCGGGTCTGCTCGGGGTCTCCTCTCCAAAACACCATCAACCACCGAGTGAGCCTACAGCCCTGCCAGCTTGATGGGAGCCTGGTCAGCGGGTCTGCTCGGGGTCTCCTCTCCAAAACACCACCAACCACCGAGTGAGCCTACAACCCTGCCAGCTAGGTGGGAGCCTGGTCAGCGGGTCAGCTCGGGGTCTCCTCTCCAAAACGCCACCAACCACCGAGTGAGCCTACAGCCCTGCCAGCTTGATGGGAGCCTGGTCTGCGGGTCTGCTCGGGGTTGTTTCTACAAATCACCTCGCCCCTGGCGCCTCACAAAGGTCACCCATACTTTCGTCGCATCAAAAGAGTACGTCGGGATGATACGCGTTACATAATAATAAAAAAGGTGCTACGGAATAGAGTGCTATGGATAAAATCTCTTCAAATCATCACCACTCCGGGCGCGCTCGAGGGATACCCCGTCCACATCCTGGAGGTGGTACCCTCCTGACTTTAAGACTTCTTTTATTACAAAAGGACCCTCCCAATTGGGGTTAAGCTTCCCTACAGAGGCTCCTCTACCCGCCGCATCTACCTTTTTCAGGACCAAATCTCCTTTTACAAACTGTTTGACCCTTACATGCTTGTCGAAGTACCTCGCCATTCGGCGCTTGACCTCCTCCTGCCGGACCATGGCTAAATCCCGGAGCTCCTCCACGAGATCCAATGAAAGTCTCTGTTCTTCTTCGTTCTCTGCTCTCCATCCTTCGGCTCCTTCCCTTGCTGCCGCTACTCTTGGTGATGTGACCTCAAATTCGACAGGTATGACGGCCTCTGAGCCATGAGAGAGCTTGAACGGGGTTTCCCCCGTGGCTGTGTTTGGTGTGGTCCTCAAGGCCCACAGTACTGAAGGTAGTTGCTCGACCCAGCTTCCTCTCAAATTTTCCACCTTTTTCTTCAATAGATTGATAATGACCTTATTAGCCGCTTTGACCTGTCCGTTACTCCGTGGATGATGAACGGAGGCAAAGCGGAGATCTATCCCCAAACGAATGCAGAAATCCACGAACTCCCTGCTTGCAAACTGTGGTCTGTTATCTGTCACAATGGCTAGGGGCAACCCATGCCGGCAGATGATCTCCCCCCATACGAAGTTCTTGACCACCTGCGAGGTTACCTTAGCCAATGCTTTCACCTCCAGCCACTTCGAAAAGTAGTCCACCATGACTATCAGGAATTTCCTTTGGCCACTTGCTTGGGGGAAGGGGCCCACCAGATCT
The DNA here is from genome assembly GCA_039583875.1 of Platanthera guangdongensis. Lineage (NCBI taxonomy): Eukaryota > Viridiplantae > Streptophyta > Magnoliopsida > Asparagales > Orchidaceae > Platanthera > Platanthera guangdongensis. The sequence continues at coordinate 85,246,243 of CM077149.1, forward strand.
AGTCCCCATATAGCGAATGGCCAGGGAGCTGTGATGGTCCGCAACCTCTGGGCCGGAAGGAGCTGAAGGGGGGCGAATTCCTGACACTTCTGACACTTTTTCGCGTATTCCTCCGCATCTCTCCGGAGGGTGGGCCAAAAGTACCCCTGCCTCAGCACCCTCCCTTCTAAAGTTCGGCTCCCCGAATGACTCCCACATTCTCCCGAGTGAATCTCTTGCAGAACCTTGGGAGCCTCCTCCTCTGACACACATCTGGCCAGCAGACCCGACAAGGTTTTGCGATATAAAACTCCATCCTTCAGCAGGTAGTACGCCGATTTGTATCTGGTATGCTTCTTGTCGAGTTCCATTGCGGGTAACTGCCCTAATGCCAAAAAGGTGATAAAGGGGTCCATCCACGACCTCTGCTGGCATACTTCCATAAGCTCCCCTTCCTCTATAGATGGTCTGAAGAGTTCCGTCACCGTTCCCCCGGCTCGAGGGCCATGCTTGGCGAGTTGGTCAACCTGAGTGCTCTCCTCCCTCGGGACGTGCTGAATGGAGAAGCTTCGGAACTGCCCTATGATGTCTTTGACCTTTCCTAGATACAACTGGAGGGTGGGCTCCCTTGCCTCGAACTCCCCTTTGACCTGGCCTGCCACCACCATGGAGTCTGTCGAGGCCTCAATGTCTTGTATGCCCAGCTCCCGGGCTAACCTGAGTCCCGCAATGACTGCCTCATATTCCGCTTGGTTGTTGGTGATTGCGAAATGGATCTTCAAGGCCTGCTCAATCTGGGTCCCCTCCGGGCTGATCAAGACCACTCCTCCTCCAAAGGAATTCCTCCCCGACGCTCCATCTGCTATCATCTTCCAGGTTTCCCGAGGGGACGCCTCCGTCTCCTGGACCTCCACTACATAGTCCACCAGGAAATCGGCCACTGCTTGTGCCTTTATGGCTAGCCGAGGGACGAAAGCGAGATCGAATTCACTGAGTTCTATTGACCATTTTGCCAATATCCCAGAATGCTCTACCCCCTCCAGGATGCGACGGATGGGGTGATCCGTTACCACTTGTATGGAGTGAGCCTGAAAATACGGCCGGAGCTTTCGGGCCGAGATGATGAGGGCAAATGCTAACTTCTCAAGGATGGGGTACCCGAGCTCCACTTTCTTCAGGACCCTGCTCACGTAATAGATCGGAAATTGTTTCTTCCCTTCTTCTCGCACAAGAACCGAGCTTACCGCCACAGTTCCTACCCCCAAATATAGAAATAAGACTTCTGCTTCCCTTGGTCCCTGGAGTAAGGGCGCCTGGGTAAGCTGTTGTTTTATGGCCTGAAAAGCCATCTCACATTCCGAGGTCCACTCGAATCTCTTGCCTCCCCGCAACGTTTGGAAAAAGGGCGAGCATCTCTCCCCGGCTCGAGAGAGGAACCTGCTTAGCCCGGCCAACTTGCCGGTGAGACGCTGGACTTCCTTAACATTCCTAGGGGATTCCAATTCTAGGATTGCTCTTACTTTTTCGGGGTTGGGCTCCACTCCGGATGGAGTGAGTAGGTGCCCTAGGAACTTTCCCCTGCTAGCACCAAAAACGCATTTCAGGGGGTTGAGTCTCATTCTATACTCCCTTAGGGTTTCAAAGGTCTCTTCCAGATCTAGGATATGAGCCCCGAGGTCCTTGCTTTTGATCATCAAGTCGTCTACATAAACCTCGAGATTCCTTCCTCTCTGTTCTCGGAAAATCCGATCCATCATCCTTTGATAGGTCGCGCCCGCATTTTTCAAACCGAAAGGCATCATATTAAAGCAGAAGCACCCATCCTCCGTGACGAAGGTGACGTCCTTAACGTCCGGAGGATGCATGCGTATTTGATGGTACCCAAAAAATGCATCCAAGAAACTCATAAAGGGGAAACCGACGGCTGAGTCAACCAGCGCGTCGATTCGGGGCAGCGGGTAACAATCCTTGGGGAATGCTTTATTTAAAAGAGAAAAATCCACGCACATTCTCCACTTACCCTCCCATTTTTTGACCATTACAACATTACTCACCCACCCCGGGTACTTACAGGCGGACACAAACCCCGCCTTAAGTAATTTTTCCACTTCCTCTCTAATAGGTCCGGCCATCTTGGAGGCGATGACCCTCTTCTTCTGTTGTATGGGGAGAGTGTTGGGGTCTAGATTGAGGCGGTGACAGGAGACGTCTGCATCGACCCCTGGCATGTCTGCGGCGCTCCATGCGAAGACGTCAATATTTTTCTGCACGCAGGTCCTGATCTTCTCCCGGTCCTCCGGGCTGAGCTCGCCACTGATTTTTATCTTTTCTTCTTGACCTTCCTTGGTACGTATCTCTACCTCGAGGACCTCCACGGCCGCTTTCAGCCTTGATGGCTCTTCCTCTCCTTCATGCTCTGCCTGCGCATCCTGCTCCTTGGTTTTGCCTTCTACGTTGGCCATCATCCTCTCTTCCTCCGGCGGCTCCGTCTCCCACTTGCTTGCATCCTCTTCCTCCTGTCGTGAGGCCCTTCTCTTTCCTGGCCGGGCCCCCTCCCCGGGCGGCCCTCCCTCTTCTTCCCTATGCCTTCTCTCTCTCCTTCCTACCTCTCCTTTTGGCTCCTCTCCCCCTGATGCCTCCGCCTCTTCACCCTCCTTTCCAGCCGCTTCGAGCCTCCCCCCAGGCCCGAGCTCCTTACCTCTTCTTCCTTCCCATTAGCACTTTCCTCCCCTTTTCCTACTACCATCATCTCCCCGAACTCCTCTCCCGCCATTTCTGGTTCCCCCGCAATACCTCCCACCATTACTACTACTTCTCCTCCAGCATCTCCCTCCTCTTTTTGCTCTTCCTCGCCTCCCTGTTCTTGTTGCAATTGCTCCATCCGCTTTTCCAACTCCTCCGCGTCTCCCCGCCAGGAGATGGTGTTTACTGCCGTCACGTAGCACTCCCTAGCAGCTTTTGGATCCCCCCGTACCCTGATTTGGGTACCTCCTGAATTCAGCTTCAGGCACTGGTGAAACGAGGATGGGACACATCTGAAAGCGCTGATTAAGGGGCGCCCAAAGATAGCGTTGTAGCTACTGGGGGCATCCACTATGACAAAGCGGCAATTCCGGGACAGCCCTCCCAGGGTCACCTGAAGCCCTACTCCCCCATCGACTTCTTTCCTTTCCCCTGAGAACCCAAACAGCGGTCCATCCGCCGCCAGCACCCTCCGGGCCTCCACCCTCATTGCATTGAATGCCTTCTTGAAAATCACGTTCACTGAGCTCCCATTGTCTACTAGGATCCGCGACACCGTGAAGTTTTCGATGGCGGTCTGTATCACCAGCGCGTCACAGAAGGGGTCCTCATGGTCAGGCATGTCTTTCCTTGAAAAGGTAATCTTTTCATCTGGAGGGGGGGATTGAGAAGTTGAGGGGATGCTTCGGCGGTACATAGTGTGAAGGCTCGCCTTTCGAGCCGCCTCTATCCCCACCCCCCATTGATCACTCCAATTCCCCCGCAGTCCCCTTCATCTGCTCGATCTACGCAGCGATCCTCTTCTCCAGTAACTGTTACTTCCTCTATCCGCACCGGCCTGGGCTGCTCTCCTGCCCCTCGAGTTCTCCTTATCTCTAAGAAATCCGGGCAGGTAGCCGTTGCGTGGCCTTCCTCCTCGTGGATGTCACAATATTGCAACGCCACCTCCCCTCCCTGTCTTCCTTCCCGAGGGTTCCTCCTTCTTCCTGCTCCTACTCCTCTTCCTCTCTCCCGACCCCTTCCTCTGCCTCGGCCGATGGCCATTGCCTGTTGCGGAGGGGGTAGGGGTGGTCTTTGACCATACCCCCACCCCTGCTAGTGAAACCTTCCCAGTCCTCCCTGTTGGTTCCTCCCCCCTTGGGGAAATCCCCTACCTAGTCCTGGGGCTGGGCCTCCCTGCTGTCTCCATTCCAGCTCTGGATATGCCTGCGCCCTTGGCTCTTCTCTTCTCCTTGCCTCCGGTTGCCTCCCACCAGACTCCTTCGACTCTACCATACTAAGCCTTGCTAGCTTCTTTGCAAAAGCTGGGTTCGCCGCCTCCATCGCTATTTCCTTTGCCGCCTTCTCCATCAAGCCCTCAAAAGACAGCGGCGCCTTTCGGGTGAGGCTCATCTTGAAGAATCCTTCCCGCAGTCCCACCGTGAAGGCCATTTGGAGGGCAAACCCTAGCACCTCCTGTATATCCAAAATCTCTTCTTGAAACCTGTCCACGTACTGCGCCAGCGATTCCTCCGCCTTCTGCTTAATTAAGAAGATCGACTCCGGGTTCTTTTTCCTTTTCTTAGATGTGGAGAACCGGAGCTGGAAGCTCCTACTTAAGTCCTCTAAGCCGTAAATCGAGCCTGTCGGGAGTTGATGGAACCAGTCCCTAGCTTTGTCCTTGAGGGTGATTGCAAAAAGGCGGCACTTAAACGCGTCCGTCATGGGTCTGATCGAGACAGCGTCTTCGAACCACTGCAAGTGATGGAGAGGATCATCCTTCCCTACGTAATAGTTCATCTCGGGCTCTCGGAAACCCTCTGGGACGGGAGCGGACAGGATCAGCTCGCAAAAAGGGGACCCTCTCGCCGCAGGTCTCGCTGCCCCTACTCGCGCGACGACCTCTCCTGGCGGGATGGTACTCGCCGGGCTTGGGAACAGCTCCCTTCCCGGCATGTCTCTCCCGCTCCCTTCCATCATCACCTCCTTTCCCGGCCTTCTCCCCGGGGCATCCTCTCCTACTCGTGCCGAGCTGAGTTCCTCCTGAGTCGCGAGAGCTGGCACTGGAGGCAGTGGAGTTGAACAGTCTCCCTGCCGCGAGATCCCTTGCAGTAGATCCATGATCCCCTTGATTGAGGCCATAAACTTCGCTCTCCCTACAAATCCCCCCGGGTTATCCGAATCCCCTCCTTCTCCTTCTCCGTGATCTCCGACCATGTGGTTGCTCAAGGTTCTTCTCTGAGGGCTGCGGTCCATGATCACCGCACCAAAAATGTTGGAACCAGCTATCCGGTCCCTCCTAGAGTTCGAAACAGGATGCAGCCCACACGTACTCTCCATGCGCTACCCTCCTGACGAGAGTTAGTGACCTGAAAACAGACCGAGGGGACTCAGCTTGGAGGTCCCTCCTCTTACCCGGAAGAACTGAGACTCTTCCCCTCCCTAGCCAGTGCTGAGCTAGGTGCCTGTGAGGAAAATAGTGGAAAGGTTCAACCCCTTTCTCAGGCACCCTGTCGGTCTATTTATAGGCCTCTGAATCTGATCTGCAAATATCAATTCAAAATCCACTTGAAAAGACCAAAACACCCTGGGCTGGGTCTGCCAATAGCCAAACTCCGCTGTTCTGGAGAGCTATATGCAGGCCTCCAGGGGTAAAGATGTAAAACTATTCGGGGGCACAAAGGTAAAATCACCCTTGTGGGTAAAAAGGTAAAGACCATCTTTTTTCATGTGGCGAGTGGGGAGGGACCCGTCAAGCTTAGGAGGATCTCGCCTGTGGGCTCATCTCGCCCGCGCCCGGAGGTCTCGCCTAGCGAGATCTCGCCAAGCGAGGTCTCGCCTTAACGCATGGGCTGCCCCTTCCTTTCGAGGGGGTTGGCCTCCCCCGTCTCGCCAGCCTTCCTTGCTTGTCGGGCTACTCGCGAGCCCAAGGTTGTACAAGCACTAGGGAAAATGTCAGTATGAATACTTTAATTAATAAAATGCATTTGCAAAGCAAGCATAAGAAAGAAAAGAGAGTTCAAGGGCGGAACCGTTTTTGGAATCTTTCTTAGCATGTCATTTGTTATGCTTAAATAGACAAAACACTTGAAGAAGCGTTAGCAAGCAGTTTCTATTCATAATTATTCTTGAAGAGGACACATAAAACAGAAAAGAGGAGGTTCAGGAACAGAACCGTTTGAGATCATCCCCGCTCCATGTATGTGGCATATCCTCTCCTTCATACGTTTGCAAGCGGTAAGCGCCGCTCTTTAACGCTTCTTTGACAATGAAGGGGCCGACCCAATTTGGATTAAGTTTTCCAACTGTGCCAGCTCTTGCAGCAGCATCAACTTTCTTTAGAACTAGATCTCCCACTTGAAAGTGTTTGATATTTCGTTCTAAGCAAAATAACGAGCCATCCTTATTTTGACCTCCTCCTGCCTTATAGCTGCTTCGTCTCTAATTGCCTCGATGTGTTCCAGGCTGAATCTCATCTCTTCATTATTCAGCTCGAGCCAGTCCTCAATGCCTTGTCTTGCAAGCAGAACTCTGGGTGATGGGACTTCAAACTCAACTGGAATGAGTGCCTCTGTGCCATGAGAAAGTTTGAACGGAGTCTCGCCAGTTGCGAATGAAGGTGTTGTCCTAAGGGACCAGAGGACTAATGGAAGCTGTTCAGTACAGCTGCCCTTGAGATTCTGCACTTTCTTCTTGAGCAAATTAAGGATCTGCTTGTTGGCTGCTTCAACTTGGCCATTGCCCCTGGGATGATGAACTGATGCAAACCGCAGCTCTGATCCGATCTGCTTGCAAAAATCTATCATCTCTGAGTTGTTGAATTGTGGCCCATTGTCAGTGATTATAGCCATAGGTATTCCATGTCGGCAGACAATCTCCCCCCAAATGAAGTTTTTGATGACTTGAGTTGTTGTCTTTGCCAATGTCTTGGGTTCAATCCACTTGCTGAAGTAGTCGATCATTACGATGATGAAACGCCGTTGTCCGCATGCCATGGGAAAAGGACCAATGGGATCCATTCCCGAAACTGCGAAGGGCCAAGGAGTTGCAATCGATCTGAGTGACTGAGCTGCCTGGAGTTGAAGTGGAGCAAACTTCTGGCATTGAACACACTTTCTAGCATAGACCTCAAATTCTCTCTTCATAGTGGGCCAGAAATATCCCTGCCGGAGGATCCGTCTTTCCAAAGTTCTTGCTCCCGAGTGACTTCCACACTATCCTGAATGAACTTCTTGTAAAACAATGGGAGCTTCTTCTTCTGAAACACACTGGGCCATGGTAGAGAGGAATGTTCTTCTGTAAAGGATTACCGCCACCAAGTAGTAGTGAGCTACTTTTATTCTGAACATCTTCTTATCTTTGATTGAATGGTGAAAATCTCCTGTTGACAGATAGAGAATGAATGGGTCCATCCAGGAGGGACGTTGATCCACTTGCATCAAATCTCCTTCCTTCACTGCCGGGCGGAAGAGCTCGGAAGTTGTTCCTCCTGATGGCAGCCCATACTTGGAAAGAACATCTGCCTCCTCATTTTATGTTCTGGGGATGTGCTCAATGGTAAAGCTCTTGAATTTGCGGACTTCTATTTTCACAAGAGCAAGATATTTCTTCAAGATCGGCTCTCTTGTTTCAAAGTTACCAAGAACTTATGACTCCATTACCAGAGAATCAGTCTTAACATGAACATGATCAATTCGGAGTTCTCTTGCAAGTCTCAAGCCTGCTAGCAAAGCTTCATACTCGGCCTGGTTATTGGTTACTGGAAAGTAAAACTTGATGGCCTGTTCCAGTTTGACGCCGTTTGGGTTAATGAGAACTACCCCTGCTCCAGAAGATCTTTTGCCTGAGGCACCATCAACATAGATGGTTCAAGCCAGAGGTGACCTTTCTGCCTGATCAGAACTGGACTCTGGCATGTCGATCAGGAAGTCTGCTAGAACTTAAGCTTTGATGGCCGTCTTGGGCACATAAGAGATTTCAAACTCACTTAACTCTATTGCCCATTTATCTAATCTGCCAGAATGCTCCGGTTTCTACAACATACTTTTCAAAAGTTGATCGATAACGACTTGAATCGAGTGCGCTTGGAAATATGGACGAAGTCTGCGAGCTGACATGACTAGTGCCAAGGCTAACTTCTCCAGAATCAGGTACCGTGTCTCGGCACTCTTCAGAATATGACTAACATAATAAATCAGGAACTATTTTCTGCTTTCCTCTCAAAGAAGAACAGAGCTGACTGCTTCTGGGCCAACTCCTAGGTACAAGAAAAGCATCTCCCCTGGCCGAGGACTCTGGAGCAGAGGTGCTGAGGTCAGTTGTTCCTTCAACTGCTCAAAGGCTTGGGAAAATTCTTCTGTCAACTCAAATTTGGATGCTCCTCGAAGAATTTTAAAGAAAGGAGCACTCCTATCTCCAACTCGAGAGAGGAACCTTGCAAGACCCGCTAGCCTCCCCCCTAACTGCTGAACTTCCTTAGGTGAACAAGGGGTAGGCATATCAAGAATGGCTTTCACTTTATCCGGATTGGGGGCAAGTCCTTCTGGAGTAAGGAGATGACCAAGGAACTTCCCCTTACTCGCCCCAAAGGCGCATTTCAACGGGTTGAGTTTCATTTTGTATCTATGCAGAGTAGCAAACGTCTCTGCTAGATCTTGCAAGTGCAGCGAAAATGACTTGCTCTTAATCAAGAGGTCGTCTACATACACTTCTAGTTTTCTTCCCTTCTGATGCTTGAATACACGGTCCATCATACGTTGGTAAGTTGCACCAGCATTTTTAAGCCAAAGGGCATCACAAGATAGCAGTAGCAACCATCATTGGTAATAAATGACATATGAGGAATGTCAGGTTTATGCATTCTTATCTGGTGATAACCAGAAAACGCATCTAAAAAACTCATGCAAGAGTACCCTACCGCAGAATCAACTAAAGAATCTATCCGAGGCAAGGGGTAATGAAAGGGGAAACTAGATCTGATATACTCTAGAGGGGGGTGAATAGAGTATATGGTGCTTTTAAAACACAAAGAAAAACTTTTGCAAAGCTTTACAACAATTGTTGTAATGAGTGTGAGCAGGGAAGCAGAAATAAAACTAATCACAAAACTAAGCTATGCAGAGACTAAGCACAAGAAAATCTAGGCCAGAAACAAAAAGAAAACATGCAGAACCAGATGACACAAGGAATTATAGTGGTTCCCCAAACTTGGGTACATCCACTCTTCTACCACCCTAGGTAGGAATCCACTGCAGGATGAGTTGATCAGGTGTCCTAGGCACCAATGAGCTTTTGATAAGGTGCTCAAAAACCAAATCAGATTTTTTGATCAGGTGTCTTGCCACCAATGAGCTTTTGACAAGGTGCTCAAAAACCAGATTCAAACTTTTGAAGGGAGTTTGAAAAACCCTTTACAGAGTGGGGGTGAGAGAGTGATGGCAGTCTTCTCTTTCTCAATCAACTGAGAAGACTAAGTGGATTGATGTCAAAGCTCCCCCTGAGTCCTTGATCTTCAGGAAGATGAGCTTTGCTGAGGGTGATAGGCCTTCAAAGATAGATCTCCAGCAAAAGATGATTTCAGCAAGCTGAAATGTTGAGAGTCTGGAGTCTTGAGATGATGTTGGCCTTGAACACTTTGAGAGCTGAAGAGATCTGAAGATTTTTTGAAAGCTTGATCTCTCTGATGAGTGTTCTTCAGAATTCTTGTTGACAGAAATTTTGAAAAGAGTCTCTGTATTCTGAGTTGTGTGTCCTCTTCTTGTCAATCTCTGTATTCCTTCTCTGTCTTGATTCAAAAAACATTCTGTCTTTTATTCTCTGTGCCAGAATAGAATATCACTCTGTCAAAGATAGTCGTTGGTCTGCATTGATTACAGCCTTAATTGCATAATTTCTTCTGAAGGAAAGTCCACTGAATTGTTCCTTGAAAAATCCCTTGAAACTTGCTCCAGAAGTAAATGAAAAACGGCTGGCAGATCTTCTGAATTAAATGCAGAATAACTTCTATCTGATTTGAATTTGAATTCTGAAGGATAACTGAAATCGTCGAACTGAGCTCTGCTATCGTCGAGCTGAGCTCAGCGAACTGGAAGATTCAAGCAGCAAAATAATCGTCGATCTGAGCTCAAAGATCGTCGAACTGAGCTCAGAGATAAGGATCCAATGCAGAGTTAAAATCGTCATCCTGAGCTCACCGATCGTCGAATGGAGTTCGACGACATTGTGAAGTTGAGCTCAGCGATCGTCGAGTGGAGCTCGACGATCTGTCGAAGTTGAGCTAGACGATCGTCGACCGGAGTTCGACGAATCATCGTGCTAGGCTCGATGATTAGACTTGGTCTCCAGAAAAACTTGGTCTTCAGGGCAGCTTCCAATCCTAGACTTCTAACCCTTAGACTCAATTCTAATTGACCTATTAAGCTATATAGAAGGTCAAACACAGATTCCTAGAGACATAGTGATCCTGACCCAAATTAGTAATAGGGTGTTCCAACAATCTCCCCCTATTTGGGTTAGGATTACTATTTACAGACTTTGGAAAAATCAAATAACATCATACAATCAGAAAAACATGAAAACAATAGCAGCTAGACACAATGCAGAAACATCACAGAAAAATGTATAACATGATATCCAGACAGCAGTCAGAAAAACCAAGGAATGTCACCTTACAGAGTTACTTTTTCTCTTTGCCTTTTACCATTTTGATTTCTCTGTTAGGATTTAAAGCTTCTTGTTTGGATCTGGTGTCATCAGCTGCACCCAAATAAATTTGCTTAGTAGCCCTGGGAACCACAGCAGCAGGATGCAACTCCATGTATCTTTCTGCATCAAAAAATTTGCTGGAAGCATATCTCTCTAATTCCTTCTGTCTTTGTTCTGACATAGTAGAAATATTGGAGGTGTCTAGGCCTTGTTCTTTGGCTTTCTTTATCTGGTCTAATGCAGCCAACTCCTTCATCCTAGCAGTCCAAGCAACAGGATTCTTCTCAGGGTCCTCAAATGGTACAGGTGGCTCATACCTGTTGGAAGAAGTATCTTGAGGAGTCCTGGCAGTCACAGTTTCTTTGAGCTTATAGGGGAATGGACCAGAAGATGTATCAGAAGAAACATGTCCTCCCCTGGAATAAGGGTGCTGCCTGGAATGCCCTTTAGAATAAACTTGAGTCTCTCTTTGATTTCCCCTATATCCTCCTCTCCTAGAGTAAGAACCCCTAGGCTGGCTTTCCCTTTGATAGGTTCTAGCATGGGGTTGATAGGGAGCCTGGCTTCTAGATGGGGCTTGGCTTGCAGAGCTGCCACCTGCACCTGCATCAGGTGGAGGTGGTGGAGGAGGATGAGGGTGCTTGAACTGGGAGGAGCCCTTCTCATACTTTCTTTTCTTTTTCATTGCTTTTAGCTGATTTTTGGAATACTGCATCCAATGTTCAGTAATTGGGCAGTTGTGCAGAATATAATAAGGAACATCATTATCATCTTTTACTTTGGCAGGTGGAACCCTTTTCATTGCCTTACTTCTTGCCTTCCTTTTCCTTGCAATGGTGGCAGAAGAATCATCAGAGGCAGTGTTGTAGTCATCAGATTCAGAGCTCTGAGCATCATATAAAGCATCAATCCTCTTCATCAAATCTTCTTTCAATTGAACAGCAGCAGATGGGGCAGAAGCAGAGGGAGCAACAGAAACAGATACAGATACAGCAGCAGATGTAACAATAGATACAGGAGCAACAGCAGAAACAACACTGGTTACTTCAGGAATGATGGCAGCAGCAGCTTCAGAAACAACAACAAAATCTTCAGCAGGCTCAAAAACAGTAGCCTCTGGCATCAAAAAATCCTGGGATGTGGGCTCATCAGAAACAATTTGAATTTCAGCAACAGTTGGAACATTTTCTTCAGCAGTAGCAAAGACAGTTTCAGAAGCAGATACAGCCTTTTCTTCATCAGCAGCAGCAGCAGTCATCACTGAGAGTACAAAAGAGGAAAGAGTGTTGGGGTCACAGCCAGAGAGAGGCACCAGAGCCTTGGACAGATCTTCTGGGGGCTGGACAGCATGTGGCTCTGGGAGGTAGCTGTAATATACAGTATCAAATGCAGAGAGCAAAGACCTTAGGTCTATTGCTAAGACTGGAGTAGGAGCCTGGACTGGAGCAGCAGCAACAGGAGCAGCAGACACAAACACAGCAGCAGCAGCAGCAACAGCAGTAACAAGAGCAGGAGCAGAAGCAGCAGCAACAGCAGCATGAAGGCTGGCTTCATAGGGCATCTCCCCCTGCCTGAATGCAGATACCTCTGTATCAAGGCACACTGCTAGAGGTGCTGCTTGAGGAAGGAGAGAGGAAAGCCTGGCAGAGAGGGCTGCCACTGACAAGTGTAGAGGAGCCAAAGAGGTCTCCAAGAGAAGGGAGAGCCTTGGGGCAATGAGCTCATACAACTTGTCAACAAGGGCTGAGAGATCTACTTGCTCAAGAAGAGGAGCAGAGGTAGATGGTATTGGGATGGCTGAGGAAGCTGGAAGTGGAGGGCTGGATGGTGGAGGGATGGATGGCTGAGGTGTGGGGATTGTGGAGATGGAGGACAAGGGTATGGATATGGATGGAGTGAATGATGGTTGGTCAAGGATGTGGTGGAGGAGATCTTGGAAAGATGTTGAGGAGGAGGGTAATTCTTGAGGAGAAGAGGGGAATCATCCATGTAGGATTCATCCAGAAGGGTGAATGATGGTATGGATGGAGATGAGGTGACATCTGGTGGTGGATATGAGAAAAATGGGTGGAATTGGTCTACTGGAGGTGATGAAATTGTTGCTGGAGATGGAATAGATGTTGGAGATGGGCTGGAGATTGTAATGGTGGATGGAGCTGGAGTGGTGGATGGAATAGGTAGGGTTGGACTTGGAGGAGGAGGAGAAGCAGCACTAGCAGCAGGCAGGTCTTCTGCAGGAGCAGAGACCTGGGGGGAGTGACTCTTTGAGTCCTAGTGCCTGAAGGAGCAGTTGAAGAGGGCCTGCTGGGTTTGCTAATTTGCCTGTCCCACTTCCCAAATAGGGCACAGGTGAGTCTCTTGGAGGCATTGATGTGCACTCCAGAGGAGACCAGCAGAGCAGGGCACCTTGCCTGAAGGAAAACTCCAAGAATTCTTCCAAAATTTACAAAGGTTTTATTAATCTTCTTCTTTATCAGGTCAAAGAAGACCTCTCCCCAGTTTAAGCTTTTCCTATCTACCAGAGCTCCCATGAGGCAGAGCTGATGTCTGGAGATGGTATCATGTGCAGAATGCTTTGCCAACAGCACCTTGCCTACAACATCAGCTAGAAACCTGTATTCAACTGACAAGTTCCTCTTAAACAACTTGCTAGGGTTTCCCTCTGGATGACCCATCCTGGCAAGTATATCAGAAAATTCCTCTCCAGATAGTTCAGCAGTGTCTTCACCATTTCTCAGGCCAAAAACCTCTGTTAAAACTGTTGGGGTCAGAGGTACCTGGGTTCCAGCAATGGATCCAACTATGGTGTTATTGTCTAGATTGTGAGCAGTATAGACCCATTCTTTTATTTCATCTGAGGCAAGTTTGATTCTTGTGGTCATGAGGGCAGACAAATGCTGATCCTTGAATAAACTCAGGATGTCCTGGAAGATTTGATCAGTGGTGTTGAAGGAGTCCAGATCAATGTCAAATCCTGCATCAAACTTTATTGCGGCGAGGACAGCAACTGAGACGGCCATGGTACCTGCAAAAGCTTAACAAACAAACCGAACAAGCGTAGAACTGTTTGGAGGGAAGAAAATTCTTGCAGAGAAATTGAAAGCGCAAGAGAGAACGACGGCGAAAAATGAGTTTTATATTAGGGTTCGACGCAGAATTGGAAAGATCGTTGAACTCAGTTCGACGATCGAGGCTTCTAAAGGAATCTGAAGAGACTCCAACATCGTCGATCTCCGTTCGACGATCTTGGAAAGCGTCGAGCTCCGTTCGACGATCGTTCAGGGAACAAAATCGTCGAGCGCCGTTCGACGATCGTTGACCGAAGAGATAGTTCATACTATCTGAGGGGCGCTGAACTCAGTTCGACGATTCTGGAAATCGTCGAACTCCGTTCGACGATCTTTGGGGAAATCGTCGAGCGCAGTTCAGAGATCAGAAAATCTTAGACACTAAGAAAAATCGTCAATTTTTAGCTTTCAAAATATTGGGTATTAATTAAGACTTCCTCCATCTAACATTCCTAACTGATTTAGGAAGAAAGTGTGTTTCTTTTCATCCAAAGGCTTGGTGAAAATATCTCCCCTTTGTAAATCAGTTGGGATATATTGCAGTTCAATTTTATTCTTTTCAACATTGTCCCTTAAGAAGTGATGCCTAATCTCTATGTGTTTTGTCCTACTATGGAGGACTGGATTTTGAGCTATGGAAATAGCACTTGTATTGTCACAAAAGATTTTAGACTTCTCTAAGTTGTAACCATAGTCTAGGAGTTGATTTTGAATCCACAATATTTGTGAACAACAACTGCCTGCAGCCATATATTCAGCTTCAGCAGTTGAAGTTGACACAGATGTTTGTTTCTTGCAAAACCAAGAGACAAGTCTATCACCAAGGAACTGACAAGTTCCACTGGTGCTTTTCCTGTCAATTCTGCATCCAGCATAATCAGCATCAGAGAATCCAGTTAACTCAAATGCTGAATCTTTTGGATACCAGAGACCTAGATTTGGACAACTTTTAACATACCTGAGAATCCTCTTTACTAATGTTAAGTGTGACTCTCTAGGGCTAACTTGGAACCTAGCACATATACATGTAGCAAACATTATATCTGGTCTACTAGCTGTAAGATACAGTAAAGAGCCAATCATTGCTCTATATGTTGTCTGATCAACAGGTTTCCCATGTTCATCAGCATCCAATACAGCATTGGTAAGCATGGGTGTTTTCATACAAGATGCCTCAGACATGCCAAATTTCTTAACCAGCTCATTAGCATATTTGGTTTGAGAAATAAAGATGCCTTCAGCATGTTGCTTGACTTGCAGTCCTAGGAAGAAGGATAGCTCACCCATACTACTCATCTCAAATTTAGAATGCATTAGGTTAGAAAACCTTCAGCACAATTTTGAGTCAGTAGAGCCAAAAATGATATCGTCTACATAAATTTGTACTAGTAGGGTATGGGACTTATGGGTTCTAATAAAAAGAGTTTGGTCTACTCTACCCCTTATAAAACCATTTTCCAAGACAAAGCATGTTAGGGTCTCATACCATGCTCTAGGAGCTTGCTTGAGACCATATAATGCTTTGTTCAGTCTAAAAACATAATCAGGATAAGTTTGAGAGATAAAACCTGGAGGTTGTCTGACATAGACTTCCTCTTTGATGTCTCCATTTAAGAAGGCACTCTTGACATCCATCTGATAAACCTTGAAGCCTTTGTGAGCTGCATAGGCTAGAAATATTCTGATGGCTTCCAATCTTGCAACAGGTGCAAAGGTCTGGTCGTAGTCAATTCCTTCTTCTTGAGAATATCCCTGGGCAACTAGCCTTGCCTTGTTCCTTATTATTACTCCTTGATCATCCAGTTTATTTCTGAATACCCATTTTGTTCCAACAATGGAATGATCCTTTGGCTTTGGCACTAGTTCCCATACTTTGTTCCTCTCAAATTGATGCAACTCCTCTTGCATTGCAATGATCCAGTGTGGATCTTGCTCTGCATCTTGAATGGACTGAGGTTCAATTTGAGAAAGGAAGCAGGTGTGCAACAGGTTTTGGTTGACCTGATTTCTGGTTTGCACACCAGCTGAGATTTCTCCAATTATTTGGGTAATTGGATGGTCTCTTGATGTTACTAAATCAACAGGGGGTGTTGATTGTTCACCAACCTGTGTTGTTGTTTCCTCTTGTGGTACAACAACTGGCTCTTCAAGTGGTGGTTCAATATGTTGAGCATTGATTTCATCTTCACTGCTTTCATCCTCTTGAGCAACCTGTAACTTGTTCATATCTTCAACTAGAGAGTGTTCCTGCAGAGGTTCTATGGTAGAAGAAATCTTCTCCTTGAAAGACATGTTAGTTTCATCAAAAGAAACATGAACAGATTCCTCAATTTTCAATGATGATTTATTATAGACCCTATAGGCCTTGCTGATCATGGAGTATCCCAGAAACACTCCTTCATCAGCTTTGGCTTGAAATTTTTCTAAGTATTTCTTGTCATTATTGTGAATATAGCAAATGCAGCCAAAAATTCTGAAATAGTCAACTTTAGGTTTCTTCCCTTTGAGTAATTCATAGGGAGTCTTTCCCTTTAGTTTATGTATCAGACTTCTGTTCAGCACATAGTTGGAGGTGTTCACTGCCTCTGCCCAAAAGGATAGAGGTAGATGAGCATCTGACAACAATGTAGTGGCAGATTCAATAAGGGTTCTATTTTTCCTTTCAGCTACCCCATTTTGTTGAGGAGTTCTAGGAGCTGAGAAAGTATGCCTGATCCCTTCACTCTGACAGAACTCTTGCATAAGAAGAGAATCAAACTCTGTCCCATGATCACTTCTGATCAGGGCAATGTGAGTATTGAACTCAATCTGTATACATTTGAGAAATTCTGTCAGACACTTAAAGTTATCAGACTTCTTCCTTAGAAAGAACACCCAAGTGAATCTAGAGAAGTCATCTACAATTACTAAGTGTAGGATTTCCCTCCTAGGCTTTGTACTGTGATGGGTCCAAATAGGTCCATGTGTAACAGATACAATATCCTAGGTGAATCACTCTTATTAAGTGACTTAAAACTGTTTTTAGTTTGCTTGCCTAATTGATAAGCCTTGCATAGTCCTTCCTTCTTGTAGGGGCCAGAAGGTAGTCCTCTAACAAGGTTGTCCTTGGAGAGCCTAGCAATAGTTCTAAGGTTTAGGTGTCCTAATCTCTTATGCCATAAAACATTTGGTCTACATACTGAATTAGATAAACAGATATCTATAGAAGTTGAAAGAAAATCTACTAGGTAGATGTTACCTTTCCTTTTACCTGTCAACACAGTTGTGTTGTCCTCTGACTTGATTTTGCATAAGGTTTTGCTGAAGGTCACCTGGTAGCCTTCATCGCATAGCTGACTGATGCTGATTAGGTTGTGCTTCAGTCCTTCCACATATGCTACCTTCTTGAAGGTTACAGAACCAATCTGGACTGCACCATATCCTTTAGTTTGTCCAAAGTTGGAATCACCAAAGATAACTTTGGGTCCAAGCTTGGCTCTAAAGGAATTGAGGTTGTCCTTGTTCCCTGTCATGTGCTTAGAGCACCCACTATCCAAATACCATTGCTGGTTAGATGTTGGATAGGTCTTCACCTGCACATGAAACAATTTACTTGTTTTTGACCCAGTTTACCTTGGGCCTAGGTTGATAACCTCTAAATTCAGAAATGAAAGACATCCCTGGCTGACTCTTATATCCTTCAGGATGATATCTCCTTGGAGGTAAAATCCATTCAGTATAAGGGTTGAAGGTTTGGGATGAAGAACCCTCAGGATTCAATTTTGATTTGCCTTTGAGAAATTTTCCAGAGCTCTGACCTCTGTTCGACGATCTTGGAGCTGAGTTCGACGATCTTGGGTCAGATCGTCGAGCTCCGTTCGACGGTCGACTATGGCTGAGGTCAGGTATATGGGATCGTCGACCAGCGTTCGACGATCTTGGCTGAAATCGTCGATCAGCGTTCGACGATTTGTCCTGAGATCGTCGAGCTGCGTTCGGCGATCGTCGATCTTCATTCGGCGATCGTCGATCTCCGTTCGACGATTTGTGCTGGACTTTAGTTTTCTGAGGCAGATCAGAATTTTTCCTGGCAACCTCTACAACTCCCTTTCCCTTGTCAGAAATGAACTTGATAGGAGTTGTTAGAACAATAGGTTGGCTGGATGAGGCACCCAAGCCCAGTGTACTGTTGAATCTTGAGTTCACTGTGCTTGTGATGTCCATCAGCTTGAGGCTTCTCCCATTGAGAGATTCTTCAAGCTTCTTGGCCTCAGAGAGCTCACTTTTCAGTGTAGCTATCTGTTCCCTATAGTTCTCCAACTCCTGAGAGAGTTTGAGGTTTTCTGATTTTAAAACATTTTGTTCAGATAATTGATTTCTGAGAGAGATGATCTCTTTCTCAGACTTTAGCAGGTCTAAACATAGTGCTTTAAATTCAGATTTAAAATCTTCTGAAGTAAAATCAAAAGAGCTGATTACCTGATCTTCTTCAGGTTGAGTCTCTGAGTCTGACTCTGACTCCTCTTCCTCTGAGTTGTGTTGTGAGGCATTGATTGCCATCATGCAGAACTCCTTTTCCTCTGCATCATCCTCATCATCACTGGAGCTGGAAGAGGCTTCTGACTCCTCTTCAGTCTCACTCCAGGATTCAGCAACAAATCCTTTCCTTGTATGCTTATTTTTGCTGGAAGAGGGTTTGCTATTGCCACTCCTTTTGGAGTCTTTCTCCTTTCTTCTTTCTTTTCTGTCCCTTCTGTCCTTGTTCTTGTTTTCTGGACAGTCAGGAACTATATGCCCTGGTTTCCTGCAACCAAAGCAAATAATGTCTTTGTTATTGCCAATGGACTTGTCATACCTTGGCTTATCCTGCTCCTTGTATGATCTTCTTCTAAAGTCCTTTCTGGCCATCTTATAGAATCTTTTGGCCAACAAGCTGAGAAGTTCATCATTGCCTGTTCCTTTTTCTTCAGGCAGATCCTCAGTTGCCTTGAATGCTATGGTCTTCTCCTTTCTTGTGGCTGGTGAAGCAGCCTTCTGTTCTTCCTCTCTGTTCTTGATGAGTAGCTCATAAGATTTGAGCTTACCCAACAAGGCTTCAGTGGTGATCTCATTCAGACTTCTGGCATCTTTAATTGGCCAGATTCTTGAATCCCAAGTGCTGGGAAAGCACATTAGGATCTTGTCATTAAGTTCTGTCAGTGAGATCTCTTTGTCTAATGTCCTCAGTTCACTGACAATTAGACTCAGTCTGTTGTACATGTCTCCCACTGACTCAGTCTCTCCCTTCTTGAAGTTCTCATATTGGGAGATGAGATGGGATCTTCTGTCCTTTCTCTCATCAGCTGAGCCAGAGACAATTTCTGAGAGCCTGTCCCAAATTTCCTTGGCTGAATTGCATTCAGCTACCTTTTGAAAAATGTCATCTGACATTGTCTGGGCTAGAATGTGCATAGCCTTGGCATCAGCTACTTTCCACTTTTTGATGTCAGCATCTGTTCCTGATGGAGGTGGAACAGCATTTGTGCTTGTGCTCTCTGGGGGTCTTGGACACACTGTCAAAACAGAATTAAAAATATCTTCGTCAATAGAATTCATGTAGAGTCTAATCCTTGCTTTCCAAAGTGCAAACTTTGACAGATTGCACACTGGAGGTCTGGTGCTAGCATAATCTTTGTTTTGGGCCATGATTTGTGCAAACAAAATCTAATAATAAAATATAACAAAGGATCTAGTTTGGGATCTTGGGGTTCAGGTGTTAGCCTGTACAACCAAACAGATATGGTATGTTTAACCAACCTGGCTCTGATACCAATTGAAAGGGGAAACTAGATCTGATATACTCTAGAGGGGGGTGAATAGAGTATATGGTGCTTTTAAAACACAAAGAAAAACTTTTGCAAAGCTTTACAACAATTGTTGTAATGAGTGTGAGCAGGGAAGCAGAAATAAAACTAATCACAAAACTAAGCTATGCAGAGACTAAGCACAAGAAAATCTAGGCCAGAAACAAAAAGAAAACATGCAGAACCAGATGACACAAGGAATTATAGTGGTTCCCCAAACTTGGGTACATCCACTCTTCTACCACCCTAGGTAGGAATCCACTGCAGGATGAGTTGATCAGGTGTCCTGGGCACCAATGAGCTTTTGATAAGGTGCTCAAAAACCAAATCAGATTTTTTGATCAGGTGTCTTGCCACCAATGAGCTTTTGACAAGGTGCTCAAAAACCAGATTCAAACTTTTGAAGGGAGTTTGAAAAACCCTTTACAGAGTGGGGGTGAGAGAGTGATGGCAGTCTTCTCTTTCTCAATCAACTGAGAAGACTAAGTGGATTGATGTCAAAGCTCCCCCTGAGTCCTTGATCTTCAGGAAGATGAGCTTTGCTGAGGGTGATAGGCCTTCAAAGATAGATCTCCAGCAAAAGATGATTTCAGCAAGCTGAAATGTTGAGAGTCTGGAGTCTTGAGATGATGTTGGCCTTGAACACTTTGAGAGCTGAAGAGATCTGAAGATTTTTTGAAAGCTTGATCTCTCTGATGAGTGTTCTTCAGAATTCTTGTTGACAGAAATTTTGAAAAGAGTCTCTGTATTCTGAGTTGTGTGTCCTCTTCTTGTCAATCTCTGTATTCCTTCTCTGTCTTGATTCAAAAAACATTCTGTCTTTTATTCTCTGTGCCAGAATAGAATATCACTCTGTCAAAGATAGTCGTTGGTCTGCATTGATTACAGCCTTAATTGCATAATTTCTTCTGAAGGAAAGTCCACTGAATTGTTCCTTGAAAAATCCCTTGAAACTTGCTCCAGAAGTAAATGAAAAACGGTTGGCAGATCTTCTGAATTAAATGCAGAATAACTTCTATCTGATTTGAATTTGAATTCTGAAGGATAACTGAAATCGTCGAACTGAGCTCTGCTATCGTCGAGCTGAGCTCAGCAAACTGGAAGATTCAAGTAGCAAAATAATCGTCGATCTGAGCTCAAAGATCGTCGAACTGAGCTCAGAGATAAGGATCCAATGCAGAGTTAAAATCGTCGTCATGAGCTCACCGATCGTCGAATGGAGTTCGACGATATTGCGAAGTTGAGCTCAGCGATCGTCGAGTGGAGCTCGACGATCAGTCGAAGTTGAGCTAGACGATCGTCGACCGGAGTTCGACGAATCGTCGTGCTGAGCTCGACGATTAGACTTAGTCTCCAGAAAAACTTGGTCTTCAGGGCAGCTTCCAATCCTAGACTTCTAACCCTTAGACTCAATTCTAATTGACCTATTAAGCTATACAGAAGGTCAAACACAGATTCCTAGAGACATAGTGATCCTGACCCAAATTAGTAATAGGGTGTTCCAACAGGTAACAATCTTTGGGGCATGCTTTATTGAGTTTGGTAAAATCTACACACATGCGCCATTTCCCACCTGGTTTTTTAACCATTACAACATTTGATATCCAGGTTGGGTATTGAATTTCTTTAATAAAATTCGCCTTGAGGAGCTTTGCGACCTCCTCTCTTATTGGCTCAACAAGCTTTGTTGTTATATCCCTCTTCTTTTGTTGCATAGGCTTGCAATTGGGATCAACATTAAGGTGGTGGCATGCAACGTCCGGATCCACTCCAGGCATGTCTTCTGCTGACCAGGCAAAGACATCCAGGTTTCTCAATAGGAAGGAGATCAGCTCGGCCTTTTGATCCTCAGGCAACTTCGAGTTGATGGAGAGCTTCCTCTCCTCCCCCTCAGCAATGGGGACTCCTTGCGTCACCTAGGTAGGTTCCAGGTGAGCTCCTCTATCAGCAGCAGTTTCTGAATTTGGAGAGGCTTCTGGAGCTGCTGCTGGTGCAAGGGAAGGACTAGCATCAACCATGTTGACAGTGCGAATGTAGCACTCCCTTGTTCTCCTTGGGTCACTCCTGACTTGGCACATCCATCCATCAGCTAAGAACTTGATTGCAAGGTGGTAATTTGAAACCACCGCTTGATACTTGTTCAACAGAGGACTGCCGAAGATGGCATGATAGCTATTGGGAGCGTCAACCACTATGAATTGCACTTGCTTAATTGCCCCTCCAAGCTTCATGGGCAGGATGACGCTACTTTCAACTTCTTTTCTTTCTCCTAAGAAGCCATAGAGTGGCCCTTCGGTGGAAAGCAGAGGCTTTCCAGTCTTTAGGGCCTCAAAAGTTGATTTGAACAGGAGGTTGACTGAGCTTCTGGTGTCAACTAGAATCCTATCCACTGTGAAATCCCCAATCACTGGCTTGATCACTACTGCATCATCGAATGGATTGGCTGTTTGGGGTAGATCAGCTAGGCTAAAGGTGATCTCACTTGGTGGAGCAACGGAAGAGGAAGAGGCCACCTCTGCTCGAGTGACCCTAGAGATTGGAGATTTCCGAGTAGACTCGGTACCTTCTCCACCATGGATCAAGAAGAGGCGTCCCAGAACCCCTTCATCATCGGCGTCGAAGCACTCTACCGGGACGTTGATCGGCCCCAGACAACCTTCGTCCTCGACCTCCACACATTCCTGATATGTTTCAGCTACCTCTTTGCCTTTGGAGGTGGGTGGTTTCGAAGAAGAATCCTTCTTGCTCAAGTCAATCTTGCCCTCGGCAAGCAGCTTCTCTACCAGCATACGAAGGGCCTTGCAATCCTTGGTCAAGTGGCCTTTCTCTTTGTGAAACTGGCAGTAGTGCGCATTGTTCCTTGGCCTCCACACTCTCTGAGGCTCTTGCTTCTTTTCTTCCGATCTCTTTTGCAAGATCTGGATGACTTCGTCAAGGTCCAGATCTGCAATTTCCTCCATGGGGTTTGTGTCACATCGGCTTGGAGCAGGCAAGGCTGCTTGCTGGAGGACAGGAAGTGCTTCCAATGGAATGGCGGGAGTGGCGACTAACGACAGTCTCTGCTCCCGAAACTGTTGACGGCCAAGGAAAGGTTTCTTATGGCGGAAATTCCAGCCTCTTTGATAAGGAGGCTAGAAGTCTGGGTGAGGGGGCTTGCTGTAGGAAGAAGAACCGGAGGCATCCCTTCCTTCAGCCCTGGCTGTCAGGGATGAAACATAAGTGGGATTGGCATTTTCTCATTCAATGAAGCGGTTGAACATGGCGATCAGCTCTTGGTATGTCTCAAGTGCTTTTGTTGTTTCTTTAAACTTCAGAGGGCCTTCCCGGAGGCCATGGATCAAGGAAAACTTGTAGTAATCGGGGTTCACATTCCTTACCCCTTGGATCTATCTTTGAAAGCGATCAACGAATCGCACCACTGATTCGTTATCCCATTGTTTGATTTCAAAGAGAGCAGCTGGCCCATCCTTTCTCTTCCTTGAGGTAGCAAACCTCAGCAACAACTCGTTGTGAAGCTCAGCGAAAGAAGAGATTGTGCCTGAAGGCAGCTCATAGAACCACTCTCTCGCCTGTCCTTCGAGAGTGGTTACCAGGAGTTTACACTCTATGGCGTCAGAGAGGCATCTCAAAGCAACTGCCCCTTCAAACGCTTGGAGCTGGGAGACTGGGTCAGTCCCTCCTGAATAGAATGGAAGGCGAGGCTCCCTGAAGTTGTTCGGAGCGAACTCCCATCAGATTTGATTAATGAAGGGAGACGGAGTCTCAAATTTAGCAGGGTAGAAGTGGCGGACTGAAGCTGGGGAGTCCGCCGGCTCAGCGATCTGGCGGTCAGCAAAATGGAGCTGGCGAGCAGGAGTGCCCCTGGCAGCTTCTCTGCAGAAATTCCTGAAAGAAAACTGCTCCTCCTGAGGGCGCAGAGGGGCGGCGGACTAGGCAGGATTCCGAGGAGTGGTTGGCGATTGCCGAAGCAGAGTTCGGCGAGCTGGAGTCTGGCGGACTGGCGAGTCCGCTGGTTCTTCTGCGGCCTGAGGAGCAAGCCGCTGGGTTAGCACAAGCAGGGCTTGGCTGATCGCATCGAGACGCTGGTCAGTCTGCCTGCGGGACTGCTCGGCCTCAAAGCGAGCTTGATCGATTGCATCCCAAAGAGAATCCTCCGAAGAACTGGAGCGGTCTGAAGAGAGGGCTCCACGGTCTGACATGTATGTACGCTGTATTCAAAATACTACTTGAATCTGAAGGCTGCATGTTAACTGTTGATGCACGAAAACACAAAGGGGGTCGAGCACCACTAGCTAACGGTTCGAGCACCGGGGAAAGGAGACTGCGAGTAGCAATCTACTAAGCGGACGAGAGCAGGAAGAAAAGTAGAGTCGTAAGCCACGGCAACAACAGACTTCGCCCGTCGCGGCCTGAATGCCTCTCTTGCGACGGGCCTTTCCTTGATTGAAGAAAGGTTTGGTTACAAGTGAAATAAAAATAAAGTCAAGCTGAGCAAGGTGGAATCCGCAAAGCACGAGATTCGAGTCCGCAGCCTTCAATAAGTAGGCTCCTGGGCCCGAGTCAGCGTGCCCTAGGTGCACCACCTCCCCCCTATTTATAGGATGGGGGCCTGCCCAAACGGGCAGGGATAAAATAACTGACTGCCTGGGGTACAGGAGAACCGGGAAGTGGTGACGGGAAGCAAAAATAAAGAACACGCCAGTCCGCGCAGAAGGGGCAGACTGGGCTCGCGGACTGGAGATTCCATCTGCTGCTACTAGGCGCAATCCTGCTGGAGGATGGCGGCCTGGGCAGACGAGACACTGCGTCCGCTGTTGTAGAGAATCCAGACCCAATAGTATGGCGGGCTGGGCTAACAATGTGTTGAATCCGCCGCTGGGGGATTATCCTTGGTGGCCGATTACCGCTGCTTTGCCGGACTAGGGGGACTGCCTAACTGAGTCCGCGATTACTGAAAGGGGGTCTTGGCATCTTGTAGGATGTTTCGGATTGAGGGGGTTAACACTCATAACCTGCATCACATAGCTATCATATGGATATCAAGTTATGTTTCAGCCCACTTACATATGCCACTTTACTGAAAGTGACAGCTCCAAGTGTAAATTCTCCATAGCCTTCTGTCTGACCAAAGCTTGAGTCTCCAAATATATCTTTGGACCTAGCTTTGTCTTATAGTTACCTAGATTGGCCTTGTTTCATGTCATGTGCTTGGAACACCCACTATCCAAATACCACTTATCCTGTATGGTAGGATAGGTCTTTATCTGCAAAGAAAACTTATATATTTTGGACCCAGGTAACCTTGGGTCCTGACTTCTTTTCATACTTAAAACTTGAAATATAAGAGTATACAGGTTGACTTTTATAACCTAAGGGATGAAATCTCCTAGGTGGGATTATCCAGAGAGTTAAGGGATTGAAAGGTTTAGGGTTAGAATTCTTATTGAAATTTCTGTTGAAATTATTGTTTTGATAGAACTGTTTTGGTTCGATGATTTTAGTTCAGATCGTCGATCTGCGTTCGACGACCAGCATTGATATCATCGATCTTGGTTCTCAGAATAATAGTGGCTATTATCTGGGTTCCACGATCGTCGATCCCTGTTCGACGATACATAATGATATCGTCGATCCCCGTTTGCAGAGTGTTTAGGCTCAAGCTCTGGGTTCTGAGATCGTCGATCGTCGTTCGACGCATAATGCTGAGATCGTCGATCATGGTTTGACGATTTTTGTTCAGACTTAGCTTTTTGTTTTTCTTTATTTATCTCAGATTGTTTTAAAACTTTGTTAACTGTTTTAATTTGTTCGATATTCTTCTTACCTTTATCGGAAATAAACTTTATAGGTTGTGAAAGGTGGTTTTTCTTAATAATTGGTGGTTCACTAGATGATGCACCTAATCCTAACTTGCTTCTATTAAGTCTAGCATTAAGTGTGCTGGTAATTTCTACTAGCTGTTTGCTTCTTCCATTCAGTGATTCTTCTAGCTGTTTTGCTTTACTTAATTCAACTTTCAGAAAAGTGATTTGTTCACTATACATGTCTATTTCATTTTTCAATTTAATGTTCTCTGATACTAAGTTATCATAATTAAATTGTTTATCTCTGAGAAGTTTGATTTCCTTCTCAGATCTAATCAGATCACTACACATAGATTTAAAGTCATTTTTAAAATCTTCAGAGGTAAAGTCGAATTCTTCCAATACCTGATCTCAATCTGAACATTCTTCAGATTCTTCTTCTTCTGAGACATGCCCTGAAGCATTGATGGCCATTAAGCAGATTTCTTTGGCCTTTGCTTCCTCTTCATCTTCACTAGAGCTGGTGGAAGATGATTCTTCAGTGTCACTCCATGTTTCTGCAACAAACCCTCTCTCCTTCTTCTTGTGCTTGTAGGAGGATGGTTTGCTGGAGTGCTTCTTGGAGTCTTTATCTTTTCTCCTTTCCTTATGCTTGTTTTCTAGACATTCTGGAAGAATATGTCCAGGTTTTCTGCAACCAAAACAGATAATCTCTTTAGAAGGGATTTTTTCATACCTTGCTTTATCATCACTCCTTGATGATTTCCATCTGAATTCTTTTCTCCCCATCTTAAAGAATCTCTTTGCAAAGAGACTCATCAACTCTTCATTTGATGGAGAAGTTTTTGATTCTTCTAAAGCTTTGAAAGCTATATTCTGCTCCTACCTAGTTGGTGTAACAGTCTTTTGTTGCTCAGCTTCTCTTGTCTTCAGCAGCTGTTCATAGGATTTTAGCTTTCGTAAGACTGATTTTGTAGTCATCTTTTGTGTGTTTCTGGTCTCTCTAATAGGCCAGATTCTAGAGTCCCATGAGCTGGGGAAGCACATGAGAATCTTGTCATTTATTTCTGTGACTGAGATGTCTTTGTCAAGAGTTTTTAGCTCATTAACAATGCGAATAAGTCTATTGTACATCTCAGAAACTTACTCAGTTTCTTCCTTTTTAAAATTCTCATACTAGGAGATGAGATGAGCTTTCCTATCCTTCATTTCATCTGCTGATCCTGCAACCATCTGGTTTAAGGAATCCCAGATGGTCTTCGCTAATTCACATTCAGCTACTTTCTGAAATATGTCATCAGACATTGTTTATGCCAGTATGTTCATGGCTCTTGCATCAGCAATCTTTGCTCTCTTGTATACATCATTGTAGTCTGGAGGAGGTACTGCAGTCATTTTTGGGGAAGTACTTGCAGGGGCAGCTGGTGGTGGAGGTACTCCTGTTAAGATAGAAGCAAAAATGTCTTCATCAATAGAATTCATATAAAGCCTGATTCTTGCCTTCCAGATTCCAAACTTTTGCAAGTTGCAAACTGGAGGTCTGGTGCTTACAAATTCCTTGTACTATGCCATGGTATAACAAAGAATAGAGTAAACAGATATCTATCAAAGATCATAGGTTCAGGTGTTAGCCTGTACAACCTTAAAAACACACCCTTTGATACCAATTGAAAGTGAGGGATAGATACAGTTTACTCTAGAGGGGGAGGGGGTGAATAGTGTATATAAAAAAATGTTTAGATTTATTGAGGAATTAAAATATTGATACTTATATGAAAGAGGTAAAAGCAAGAAACTATCATAGCACAATACACAAAGAAAACACAAGACAATCCAGACGACACAAGAAATTTTATAGTGGTTCCCCAAATCTGGGTACATCCACTCTTCTACCACACTGGTAGGAATCCACTTAGGTTTTTGATGAGGTGCCCTATCACCACAAGATCTGCTTCAGGTAGATCTAGAAACCCTTCATGCTTTTGATCAGGTGCCTAAAAACTAATAGGTTTTTGATCAGGTGCCCTATCACCACGGAGTTTACTTTTGAAGGGAGTAAGAACCCTGTACACGAGAGGTTAAAGAAAAATAGATGACAGTCTTCTCTTTCTCAAACATAATGAGAAGACTATGTGGATTTAATGATGCCAAAGCTCCCCAGGAGATATTGAGTAGTTTCAGGAAGAATGAAGCTTTTTCCAGGGTGTAGGTCTTCAGATTGATGTTGATTCGAGCTCTCTGTAGATTGTTGAAGCCTGATGAAGGAAGAAGAATATAGAGATTTGTGTTTTCAGCAAGTTCTTCTTCTTCCTTGTATTTCAAAAAACAGGAGACCTTCAGAGCAAAAAAGATTGATTTTCTGACTCGCTGTGATTCTTGTTGTCTCTATCTTTTTTAGTTCTCTGTATATTTTTAGAATGACTAACGGCCTGAATTTGAATTCCCAGATAGTACTTAATTCTCTGCAATAATTTAGGATCCTAAATGGGTAGAATAGCTGGCAATCATAAATGCACTTCCATAACTGTCTTGACAAAATATTCCATGAATACTATAATCAATGCTTCTTGAGATACGACTATCAGCCTTGAGAATGTCAGCATTAATTATCAGAATATATTTGCCTTAAAATGATTTATCATAACCAAAATAAATACTTCTGACCGGACTAAGAGAACTGATAACTGAAGGCAGTAAAAAAATCGTAGAGCTTGGCTCAGAGATCGTCGAACTGGGTTAAGAGATCGTCGACCTGTGAGCAACTATCGTAGATCTGAGATAACTGCTGAAAAGCACAAGATCGTCAACCTGAGCTCGTAGATCGTCGAGCTCAGTTCAGAGTAGAAGACTCTGAGATCGTCGATGGGAGATCGACGATCGTCGAGATGAGTTCCTGTGTTCGTCGATCAGATACCTTTTGTTCATACAGCTGAGAATTGTTTCTGGACTTAGAATATTTTCTGGAATGACATACTGAAGAAGCCATAAATCATAGACCTGAGAACTTGGTTCGTCGACCTGAGAATTTGACTTATCCTTCTGAAACAGCTTCTGTGAACTGTGTCGACAGATGGTTCTGGGTCTCGACACAAGTCCTTCTGGTGTCGACTGATAATGTCAACTAATAATCTGTGAACTGTGTCGACACAAATCCTTCTTGTGTCGACTGAGCTAGTGTCGACTAATATTATCTATGTCGACTGATAGTCTGTGTGTCGACACAAATCTTCTGGGTATCGACACAGCCTTTCTGTGTGTCGACACAATTATTCTGGGTGTCGACACAACCTTTCTGTGTTGCCTGATATTTTCTGTGTCGACACAACTGCTTGAGTCTCTGACAAGCTATTGTAGGCTGATCCATGTGATGTTGACTCTTGGCCTAGACTAAAGAAATAAACTTATGACCCTGACTATACATTTTGGGTCAGTCTAAGCAAACCTAATTGTGATCCTTACCCAAATTAGAACTAGGGTTCCAACAGTGAGCTTTATTGATGTTATTGTTCTGCGATAATTGTGTTATGAATTTTGGATTGATATATTTAGTACTTTATTCACAACCTCAAAGTTTGCCCTGATTGAAAGAAAATTAATTATGGGTTTGTTACTCACTGAAAAATTATGAAACTTGGTCAGAGGACATTTTAGGGCATTCTAATGTTTTGACATGTTTTATGTAATTTTTGAAAGAATCTTCATGTAGGATCATTCACATAGTACCGTGGATTGAATATCTTTAAATAAATTATTTGTGGGACCAAATGGTGTTAAAAAATTAATATTCTTGGTCAATAGACATTCTGGTCATATATATCATCTATTAATTTACTCATAATTTTTAAATGGTTGTTTTAATTTTTTTCCTATTTATCATAACATTATAGTTATTTAGTCAATAATTATTTAGAGGTCACAAACTTTTTAGAAAATTGTGAATTTTAGTATTTACTATTATTTTGAAGAAATACACATGTCATAATTTTGTTAAGACCATTTCATGTCAGAAAGTTGTACTTGTTGTTCAAAAGCATAGTTGGCTTGGTTTTGCAGAAATGTAAATAAATGCCAAATAAATTATGAAAAATAACATCTTCTGTATTTAATAGTAAAATATCATGATTGACCTCCAGTAATAATCTTACGTCATTTGGATGAATATTTAGAGGGGTCACCATTCACGCACACCATATGGCTTATTAGGTCTGCACATAATATAACGGTAGAAATAATGTAACATGAAGATCCTTGTATGGGAAGCTGTGGTAGTTGGTGCACCTAATCTATATGAGTATGAGCGAGGTCACCAATAGGAGTCAAGGTTGTGAGAGCCTGGTTGGCCAGGATGCAAGGTGGTGATCGGGATCGACGATGGATTGTCGTTCCCTTGGGAAGTCTAAAATACATTTGGGGTTAGTTCAAGTGTAATGTTAAGGGCTTGGGACATGGGTAGATACCTATAATAGTAAGTGTCTTGTAAAAGAGAACGATGGGCTTCAACTAACATCATAGTTCCTAGTGCCCCCGAGAGCCCTTCACCGGGCATACCCTGGGCAGTTCATGGTTAACCCTAAACTATAAGACAAAAATGGTAAAAGAGCAATTAGCAACTACTAGTACATCACTTTCAGTCACCCCGATGGCTCAGTATTTTAGATTGGTTGGGTTATCCAAGCGGTGGGCTCAGTGGTTGTGGAAAAGAGCAGGTTAGCCCGGCAAGCCGATGGCTCGAAAGGTAGTTGTAACAGACAGGATAGTGCAGGGAGCCGATGGCTTGGGAATTCATGGCTGTTTGTGCATTAGGTTGTGGGTCTTCGGTATTTGGCGGTCGTTGCCTCCGATGTCGATACGATGACTTGGCGGGTGTGGTTCACACTTAGCCAAGGAAATGATTGGCGGGTTTAATCAGCATTAGTACGTGGTGACTCTGGTGTGTCCTTCAGAGGCGTACGTAATGGCTAGGCCTTGTAGTGTGGATACCCTCCTGGGAGTGGGGTGGCCCAACCCACTGTCTCTGTTGGACACTACCGAAGCTCCTGGGAGTGAAGCTAGCTTCCAAAACGAGGGAATTAAAGGTATGTGCGCATAGTGTCATGTGTGTGTGTTGCATTTGTATGAACATATCATTAAACACACATAACATAGCATACCATGACATCATCAATCAACCCTTACCCTTAATGTAAACATTGCTATGAGACTTTTTTATACATTTGACTGTGCAAAATGACCCCCTATTTTATAAGCTTGTGTGGGCATGCTTATAAGCTATGGTTACTTTCCTTGTGGTTATTTATTACTTTTCTTTGTGGTGCACTTTACTTTCTACTCTTACTAGTCTATTATTATAGAACTGTTAGCTTGCATTTCCTTTTATAGCACTATAATATTACAATATACCTGCTAGATAGCTCCACATTCACTTGCCTTATTCTTATTATCCACCATCATGGCTTTCCTATCATTCCTCCTACATGGTGCCTAGGAGCCACTAGAGGAGGGTTGGGGGAAATCAGGCTTAGTCTTTTTACTAATGGTTGGTGGACCAAACTTTTCAGGGGCTCCGGATTGGAGACAGGGAGCAGCAGCAGGAGATGCAGCACTAGCGGAGTATGGAGCACATAGAGGTGGGCCAGTCTAGTATAGGAGCAACAGTCTCTGGCTTCGTGAGTGTTACCTTTACTTATCTTTCGCAAGAGTGTTGTAGTGAGGATTTGTTGTACCGGGTATAGCCCGTTTATATTTCTACAATACTGATCTCTTTCAGTACTTTTATTATCATGTGGACTTTGTTGTGTTTCATGCTCATATATATATATATATGTTAACCCCTCAGTCCGCAACATCCTGCAAGATGCCAATACCCCCTTTCGATAGGCGCAGACTCCATTAGGCAGTCCGCCCAGTCCGGCAAAGCAGCGGTATTCAGCCACCAAGGATGGTTCCCAGCGGCGGATTCAAGGATCTGTTCGCTCAGTCTGCCATGCCTTGGGATCTTTGGGTTCTCTACATCAGCAGACGCAGTGTCTCGTCCTCCCAGGCCGCCGTCCTCCAGCAGGGTCGCGCCTAGCAGAAGCAGATGGAAGCTTCAGCCCGCAAGCCCAGTCCACCCCTTCTACGCGGACCGGCGTGTTCTTTCTTTTTGCTTCGCGTCACCGCTGCCCTGTTCTCTTGTACCCCGGGCAGTCGGTTATTTTAGCCCTGCCCGTTTGGGCAGGCCCCCCCATCCTATAAATAGGGGGGAGGTGGTGCACCCAGGGCATGCTGACTCGGACCCAGGAGCCAACTTGTTAAAGGCTGCGGACTCGAATCTTGTGCCTTGCGGACTCCTCCTTGCTCTGCTCTTGTCAACCTTTTTCCTTCACTTGCAACCAAATCTTTCTTCCATGAAGGGAAAGCCCGTCGCAAGAGAGGCATTCAGGCCACGACGGGCGAAGTCTGTTGTTGTCGTGGCTCACGGCCCTGTTGTTCTTCCTGCTCTCATCCTCTTAGTAGATTACTACTCGCAGTCTCTCTATTCCCCGGAGCTCGAACCGTTAGCTGGTGGTGCTCGACCCCCCCCCCCCCCCCCTTGTGTTTTCGTGCATCAACATTTAACACGCGGCCTTCAAATCCGAGTAGTGTTTTGAATTCAGCGGACAGAAATGTCAGACTGTAGAGCCCGCTCTTCAGACAGCTCCATTTCTTCAGAGGACTCTCTTTGGGGTACAATTAAGCAAGCTCGCCTTGAGGCCGAGCAGTCCCGTCGGAAGACTGGCAGCGTCTCAACGCAATCAGCCAAGCCCGTCTCGCGCTAGCCCAGCGGCTTGCTCCTCAGGCCGCAGCAGAACCAGCGGACTCGCCAGTCCGCCAGACTCCAGCTCGCCGAACTCCGCTTCGATAGTCGCCAGCCACTCCTCGGAATCCTGCTCAGTCCGCCGCCCCTCTGCGCCCTCAGGAGGAGCAGTTTGCTTTTAGGAATTTCTTCAGAGAAGCTGCCAGGGGCACTCCTGCCCGCCAGCTTCATTTTGTTGACCGCCAGTCCGCCGAGCCCGCGGACTCCCCGGCTTCAGTCCGCCCCTTCTACCCTGCTGAGTTCGAAACCCCGTCTCCCTTCGTTGATCGAATCCGATGGGAATCGGCTCCGAACAACTTCAGGGAGCCTCGCATCCTATTCTATTCAGGGGGGACTGATCCAGTCTATTGATGCACGAAAACACAGAGGGGTCGAGCACCACCAGCTAACGGTTCGAACACCGGGGAATAGAGAGACTGCGAGTAGCGATCTACTAAGCGGATGAGGGTAGGAAGAACAGCAGGTCTGTGAGCCACGGCAACAACAGACTTCGCCCGTCGCGGCCTGAATGCCTCTCTTGCGACGGACTTTCCCTTGATTGAAGAAAGATTTGGTTACAAGTGAAAGGAAAAGGTTGACAAGAGCAGAGCGAGGAGGAGTCTGCAAGGCACAAGGTTCGAGTCCGCAGCCTTTAACAAGTAGGCTCCTGGGTCCGAGTCAGCGTGCCTTGGGTGCACCACCTCCCCCCTATTTATAGGATAGGGGGCCTGCCCAAACGGGCAGGGCTAAAAATAACTGGCTGCCCGGGGTACAGGAGAACCGGGCAGCGGTGATGGGAAGCCAAAAGAAAGAACACGCCAGTCCGCACTAAAGGGGCGGACTGGGCTCGCGGGCTGGAGCTCCCGTCTGCTGCTAGGCACGATACCGCTGGAGGACGGCGGCCTGGGCGAACGAGACATTACGTCCACCGTTGTAGAGAATCCAGAGATCCCAAGTCGTGGCGGACTGAGCGAACGGATCTTTGAGTCCGCTGCTGGGGGACAATCCTTGGTGGCCGATTGGTACCTCTGCCGGACTGGGCGGACTACCCAATCGAGTCCGCGAGTGTTAAAAGGGGGGTTCTGGCATCTTATAGGATTTTGCGGACTGAGGGGTTAACATAATCCCCGCACATTTTTAAGTTTCCAGAAAACTTCGAAAATGTTTTCTTAACCGCCGAGTCCGCAAGCCTCGTAAATGCCACCAACGCTATAAATAACACTGGATGGCCTGGAACTGCTGAAAATCCCGATCGACACGGGGCGCTACTCACCACTTGCGGTCTCCACTTTCCAGTCCGGCATGGCAAGGCTCGGAGCTTTCTTCTCTAGTCTCACTACAAAAGGCGACTCAGCACTGACAACGCCTATGAAGACCAAGAAGATAATAAAGAGGTCGACAAGAAAGGATCCTGTCCGCCCTACAGGAGAGAGTTCCCACAGCCAAAAGCCTGCGGAGAAAGCAGTCCGCCGCGCCGATACATCTGCTCGCGAGGACGCCACAGTACTTGATGCTGAACCACTGAGAAGTGAAAAGATGGTGACTCTGTCGGACTTTGTACCTTCCCAGAAAACTGCAACCTCAGCGGACACCGTTGGTGAACATATTGAGGCCGACATATCTTCTCCCAATGCCCAGGTGCCCATTGTTAACTTGGATGAAGAAGATAGGCGGACTGAGGGAGAAGACGCTGGCAAGAATGCGCCTTCACTGGCATTGATAGCTGTGGATCCTGTGACTGTCCGCGAGAGTCAACCCGACTTAGGAGGGGCCACCGCGGACTCCGCCGAGAAGTGTGCTAAAAGAAAGAAGAGGAAGAGGGACGGGTTGACCGTTGCCGAGCGGGTTGAGAAGAAACTGCGCGCGATGAAAGAGAAGAATATCTCCAAGCGGACTGGAGAAGCGGACTTGCAGCACAGACCGCGTGACAAAGAAGTTCCGGACAGCGATTTGATCACACCGGAAGCACAAGTTCAGGGAGATAATTCCCTCTCCACGGTCAGTCTAACCACTGATGAGATATTAGATTCGATAGACGTCAATGAAGTAGATCTAATCAACGAATCCCTGCTGATTGTACTGCAGCAATCTTAGGCGGAGGCCACTAGGAATAAAGGTGACGAACTCCCTTCTTTGTCCGCTGCGGAGGAAGAAGAGAGGGAGAGGCTGAAGTAGAAGATAGAGGAGCAGAAGAAGCAGATTGCTGCTCAAGTAGCTGCTGTGGGGGCGGCCTCGAAGCAGGTCGCGGCGGATAAAACCGCTGAGGATCTGCGGACTGCTGCGGAGCTACTGCGGTCAGGTAAACTTCAACCGGCGCCTAAATACTTTAAGCGTCAGTGGCTTTACAGGTCGCCGTCGCGGAAGTCGAGACCAGTCAAGATTATCACTGAAACTGAAGACATCATGGTTTCGACAAGCTCTGCTGCTGAGAGAAGAGCTAGGGTCCATCGGGAATGGAAGAAGCGGTTAAGGCTTTTTGACCCGGAGCAGGCAAGGCGGCCTGTCTTTCTCGATAGTCGGCAAATCGCTGCAGCTATATCCAAATGTGATCTTTCATCCTTTCTTTGAGTCCGCCGCGAACTGCCTTTAAATGTGGAGTTGACTTTGTTTGTTGCAGGTAGAAAGTCGCCGCCGGGCTCCATCGAGAGTGGCGAGATCATGGTTACACCGAATACTGGTGCCGACGCGGTCTCGCATGTGGAATCCGCGGGGGATGAGCCGCCCAGCCTGAACATTATTAAAGAGTTAGAGAAGAAATTCCAAGCTGAAATGCAATGTGTTAAAGCAGAGTTAGTGAAGTCAGAGGAGCGCGAGAGGGCATCCGCGGCGCGTGAGAAAGCATCCGCAGAGCGCGAGAAAGCCCTAAAAGACCAGATCGCCAGCATCTCGAGGGCGCTGGAGAGGTCTGAAAGGGAGAAGAAGATGCTTGTGGATGATGTCCGATTCTACAAGGGCAAGCACTTGGCGTCAGTGCGCGAAGAAAAGGGGAAGCGGGCTGCTGAGGTTGCTGAGCAGAGGCCGCGATTGTCAGATCGCGCTGCTCCAGAGATCGCCGCACCGGCAGGCGGTGTCCAACAGGCTGCAGATGAGGAGCCGAGGCCAGCGGCGGAGCCAATGGTGCCCCTCAGTCAGGTAGATCGGGAAGCTGCCCATATGCACCGGACCATAAACGTTATTCATCATCACCTCTGCCGCGTGTATAGCGAGATTCTTCAGATAAGCGACCAAGCAGCTCACTTATGCAGAGATAGGGTGGAAAGGCCAGCGCGGACCGAGACAAGGGACCGCTGAGTCCCCGACTCCACGAGCTTTTATTTGGTTTAATTGTATAATTGTTTGTATAATTGTGCTTCAAACAACGCTTATGTTGTCGATTGAACTCTGTTGCGATCTGTGCGGACTCAGATTATATATCCGCAAATTATGTAGCTTAATCCTTGGCGTGATCTGTGGCGAATTGTGCGGACTAATGCTCTGTATGCTTCTCGTTATTTAACCTGCAGGTGGGAAATACTGCGAACTAAGCGGATTGAAATTGTATCCGCTCCTTGTGACTGCCGGGAGGAAAAAGCGCGATCTGGGCGGACAAAAAATTGTGTCGGCCACAACTTTTTGCTTTGAATTTTCCTTGGCATGTGAATCTGTGCTTGTATCCGCGTTATTGTTTGGTTGTGCTTTAATTTTTTGCGGACTGTGCGGATTGAAGCTGCGAGCTGTGCGGCCTGGTCAAAAAGCTGTCAGACCCTTTAGCTATAAATAGGGCCTTCTGCTTTCTTTTATGCAGGAAACAACTGAAGTAAAAGGAACCCTGCGGCCTGCAAAATGGTGTCCGCGCGTACTGATGCTGCTGTCGCCTTCCACTCCGCCGACCACCGGAAGTGCACATTGACAGAGGCCGACCTGGGGGCCTTTGTCGAGAAGAAGATGACGAATTCGAATATCCTTGTCCGCCTTCCCGCCCATCAAGAAAGGCAAAACTTCTCAACTGCAACCCAGATCGCCATCCCAGTGGACCACTTTGATAGCGGATTCAAGTTTCCGCTTCTATGGGAACTCGCCGAGATCTTTGAGCACTATGGAATGGTGCCTGGCCAGCTTGCGCCGAACACACTCGATGTGATATGCAGCTTCATCTCCTATTTGCGATATGAAAAGATCGCTTTTTCGATGAATGTCTTCCGTAAGATATTCTCTGTCCGCTCCATAACCGCTTCTGGAGGCCGCCCCTACAAGGGGGTGATATATTTCTACTGCAGGGGGATGAAGGTTGTGGGCCTTCCCAACAAGATCCACAACTGGACCTCTAGGTTACTGATCTTTGAGGGCGACCTAGGGTTCGCTCACACCTATCCGCAGGTGCGCGCGGACTCTGCCTTCAAAAGCGTGCAACTGGATGACTTGGAATCCGCCATTGTCGAGTTCTTTGCCAACGCCAGGCTTGACATCGAGCATTACATTCCGCTACTGGCGAGCTTAGCGGACGTTATGCCCGAAGAGAGTAAGTAGCTTCCGAACTCAGCTTTTGTATCCGCCGCGATCTTGGTGTTTAACCCATCTGTTTTTTGCAGCGACCTTGGCGGTACCTGCCAACTTGCCGCAGACGCCTAGAGGCTTCGTTCCTACACAAAAGTAGAAGAAGGAAGCAGTCGCAAGGAAGAGGAAGGAGGAAGGCGATCCCGCGGCGGATTACTCTTCTTCTGAAAGCTTCACCATGAGTGGCTTTGGCATCAGCCAGAAGGATCTTAGGGGGAACCCTATGGTCCACTGGCGTAGCAAGAACAAACACGTCTGCCTATCCACCGCGCTTCCTTCGTGGAAGAGTCCGCGGATAACTCGCCACGCCCATATTGCGATCTCCGCGCTCTACGGAAAGCGCAACTTGAGCGACCCTAAGAAGGTGCCCGCCGCCGACCTCCATCTGCTAGCCTCTCAGGCCGCTGCGAACAGCGTGGTGACGATTCACTATGTAGCCACCCTGGCCAGAGACCTGTTAAGGCAGAATGAACAGCTTCAAAAAGATAATAAGCCGCTAAAGGAGAGGAATGCGTGGTTGGGAAAAAGGGTTGCTCAGCAAAGAGAAGAGCTCGGGGTGAGTTGAATTCGCAGCGGCCTTAATTTTGTATCCGCCGCGATTTGTCTGACGTTTGCTTTTGTTTTGCGCAGGTCGTCTATGACTTAGAAAACAACAGCTTCCAGGCTTCCATGCTCCCTTTCGTGAAGGAGACCGTCGAGGTCGCCATTGAGCGACTTATCCGCGACGGCTTTACAAAGGAGGGAGTGGATGACGTCCCTTTCTTGGAGCTCTTCCCTGAGTTGGCACCGCAGGTCGCGGTGATGGAGCAGGCTAAAAAGGGCAAGGACATCATTGAGGAAGAAGGCGAGGAAGTAGAGGAAGAAGAAGAAGAAGAAGAAGAAGTAGAAGAAGGCGAAGGGCAAGGTGCCGTGGAGATGGCGGATGGAATCGGCTCAAGCTGGCGAGTTGGAGATCAGTCCGCCGAGTCAAGCACCTCTGCATCCTCCTCTGAAGCCAGGATCTCGCGTAGCGAGTCCGCCTCAAGCGCAGGATAAGATAGTAGCGGAAGCGGCTCGGGGCGATACTCTATAGAAGTCGACATTGTTGGCGAAAGTCCTGGACCTCCAGAAAAGAAGCAAAAGACTGCAGATTAATGTATTTTAATCTTTTTGATTTTGTAAAAGGGGCGGACTCGAGACTGTAGTCCGCCGAATAGATAGGGATGTATATAAATTATTGATGAAATAGAAAGGATATTTTTGCATGTGTGCTTCCTGCAATGCTTTCTTTTTCCACGCTCACCGGACCGACACTTAGCAGTCCGCACGACACGCTGATAAGTCACACTGAGCTTTTTAACTTGCTGATTAGAGACAATTATTGTCCGTTGTTGGAATGAGAAGAAATTGTCAGGCGGACTCGGTTTAGTTCCAATTGTAGTCCGCGCGATACTAAGATCTATAACAAGTCTTGCTGATTAGAGAACTCAACTTATCAATCCATTCAATGTCCGCCTTAAAAAATGAGGACGAAAATAGTCAGCTGATAATAATCAGGTGTACTTCATTGAGTTCTAGTAGCAGTCCGCAATTCTCTTTATTAACTTATCAAATGACAATATATGAAAACCATTCAGCGGACTTAGCTGATAAAATTTCGCAGTTCGTATATATGCCAACAGAAATAACCTGTAGCTTGCGGTCTCAAGGAAACCGTCAGACTGAGCGGATACAGAAAACCAGTCCGCCCAAGATAGAAATGACCTATAGCTTACGACCAGGAGGGCAGTGCACATGGCATTGCTTTCCTCGCCAGGCCACAGGCTATACCATCAACCCAAAGAAGCTGGCGGACTGCGCGGATAGATAAAACCAGTCCGCACTAAACAGAAGAAATGACCTATAGCTTGCGACCAGGTAGGCATGTGAGCCAGAGCGGCATACTTTCCTCACCAGGCCACAGGCTATACGATCAACCCAAAGAAGCTGGTGGACTGTGCGGATAGATGAAAACCAGTCCGCACTAAATAGAAGAAATGACCTATAGCTTGCAACCAGGTGGGCAGGTGAGCCGGAGCGGCATACTTTCCTCACCGGGCTACAAGCTATAAAATCAACCCAAACAGGCTGGCGGACTGAGCGGATAAGGAAAACCAGTCCGCACATAATTCCCTGCGAAGAGCAAGATGCTCACTTGGCGGAACGGTTCCCTACCCTCTTGCCTGGAGTACAGTCTAAGCTGTGGGTCTCCTACAGGCACTGCTCGAGGGTACCATGGAGTGTTCGAGGGTTACAAGCTGACCCGCGGGCAGGTGAGCCGGAACGGCATACTTTCCTCACGCGGTCATCGAAGTTGTAACGATATCCCTAATGCGGCATGGTAGAGCTTTACACCCACCCTGCCCTCCATAATGCAGAGGTGGCGTCAGGTACTAGCCAGGATCCGAAGTTCAAAATCCTACCGCACTAGAGCCTGCAAGCTCCCACTACACGGTGCGAAATATCCTCGCAACACGTGGTCTTCGTGGTGTTATGCTAATGACAACAGCTCTAGGGGAGGTCTTGCTGAACTCGACGATGTCTCCTGGTATCAGGGAACCGTTATAGGTCTTTGGGAGTGAGAGAAAACACTAGAAAAAAGTATCAGTATGGATCCTTTGATTAATAAAATGTATTTGCAAAGCAAACATAAGAAAGAAAAGAGAGTTCAAGCGCAGAACCGTTTTTTAAATCTTTCTTAGCGTTTCATCTGTTATGATTACATAGACAAAACACTTGAAGAAGCGTTAGCAAGCAGTTTCTATTCATAATAACTCTTGAAGAGGATACACAAAGTAGAAAAAAGGAGGTTCAAGAATAGAACCGTTTAAGATCATCCCCGCTCCACGTGTGTGGCATATCCTCTCCTTCGTATATCTGCAAGCGGTAAGCGCCGCTCTTTAATGCTTCTTTGATAACAAAAGGGCCGGCCCAATTTGGATTAAGCTTTCCAACTGAACCAGCTCTTGCAGCAGCGTCAATCTTCTTTAGAACTAGATCTTCCACTTGGAAGTGTTTGATCCTTACGTTCTGATCAAAGTAGCGGGCCATCCTCCTTTTGACCTCCTCCTGCCTTATGGCTGCTTGATCTCTGATTGCCTCGATGTGTTCCAAGCTGAACCTCATCTCTTCATTATTCAACTCAAGCCAGTCCTCAACGCCTTCTCTTGCAAGCAGAACTCTGTGGGACGGGACTTCAAACTCAACTAGAATGAGTGCCTCTGAGCCATGAGAAAGTTTCAATGGAGTCTCCCCAGTTGCGGATGATGGCATTGTCCTAAGGGACCAGAAGACTGATGGAAGCTGATCAGCCCAGCTGCCCTTGAGATTCTGCACTTTCTTTTTGAGCAAATTGAGGATCTGCTTGTTGGCTGCTTCAACTTGGCCATTGCTTCTCGGATGATGAACTAATGCAACCCGCAGCTCTATTCCGATCTGCCTGCAAAAATCTATCATCTCTGAGTTGTTGAATTGTGGCCCATTATTAGTGATTATTGCCATAGGTATCCCATGCCGACAGACAATCTCTCCCCAAATGAAGTTTTTGACGACCTGAGTAGTTGTCTTTGCCAATGCCTTGGCTTCGATCCACTTGCTGAAGTAGTCGATCACTACGATGATGAAACGCCGTTGCCCGCTTGCCAAGGGAAAAGGACCAATGAGATCCATCCCCCAAACCGCAAAGGGCCAAGGAGTTGCAATCGAGCTGAGGCACTGAGCTGCTTGGAGTTGAAGTGGAGCGAACTTCTGGCATTGAACGCACTTTCTTGCATAGACCTCAGAGTCTCTCTTCATAGTGGGCCAGAAATAACCCTGCCGCAGGATACGTCTTTCCAGGGTTCTTGCCCCCGAGTGGCTACCACACTCTCCTGAATGAACTTCTTGCAAAACAAGGGGAGCTTCTTCTTCTGAAACACACCGTGCCATGGTAGAGAGGAAGATTTTTCTGTAGAGGACTCCTGCCACTAAGAAGTAGTGAGCTGCCTATATTCTGAACTTTTTCTTATCTTTGACTGAATGATGATAATCTCTCGTTGACAGATAGAGGATGAATGGGTCCATCCAAGAGGAACGTTGGTCCACTTGCATAAAATCTCCCTCCACCACTGCCGGGCGGAAGAGCTCGGAAGTTGTTGCTCCTGAAGGCATCCCATACTTGGAAAGAAAATCTGCCTCCTCATTTTCTGCTCTGGGGATGTGCTCGATGGTAAAACTCTTGAACCTGCAGACTTCTATCTTCACAAGAGCTAGATATTTCTTCAAGATCGTCTCTCTTGTTTCGAAGTTACCGAGGACTTGTGACGCCATTACCAGAGAATCGGTTTTGATATGAACATGATCGATTCCTAGTTCTCTTGCAAGCCTCAAGCCTGCTAGCAAAGATTCATACTCGGCCTGGTTATTGGTTACTGGAAAGTAAAATTTGATGGCCTGCTCCAGTTTGACGCCGTTTGGATTAATGAGAACCACTCCTGCTGTAAAAGAACTTCTGCCTGAGGCACCATCAACATAGATGGTCCAAGACAAAGGTGACCTTTCTGCTCGATCATAACTGGACTCTGGCATGTCGATTAAGTAATCTGCTAGGACTTGAGATTTAATGGCTGTCTTGGGCACATAAGAGATTTCAAATTCACTAAACTCTATTGCCCACTTAGCTAGCTTGCCAGAATGCTCTGTTTTCTCCAACACACCCCTCAAAGGCTGATCAATGATGACTTGAATTGAATGTGCTTGAAAGTACGGACGGAGCCTGCAAGCGGACATGACTAGCGCCAAGGCTAACTTCTCCAAAATCGGATACCGTGTCTCAGCACTCTTCAGGATATGGCTAACATAGTAAATTTTGAATTGCATCCTGCTCTCTTCCCAAAGAAGAACGGAGGTGACGGCCTCAGGGCCAACCCCTAGGTATAAGAAAAGAATCTCTCTTGGTCGGGGACTCTGAAGCAGGGGTGCTGAGGTCAGTTGCATCTTCAACTGCTCAAAATCTTGGGAGCATTCTTCTGTCCACTCAAACTTGGATGCTCGTCGGAGGGTTTTAAAAAAGGGAGCACTCCTATCTCCAACCCGAGAGAGAAATCTTGCAAGACCTGCCAGCCTTCCCCCTAACTACTGAACTTCCTTTGGTGAACGAGGGGTGGGCATTTCATGAATGGCTTTCACCTTATCAGGATTGGGGGCAAGCCCTTCTGGAGTAAGGAGATGACCAAGGAACTTCCCCTTACTCGCCCCGAAGGTGCACTTCAATGGATTGAGCTTCATTTTGTACCTACGCAGAGTAGCGAACGTCTCTGCTAGATCTAGCAAGTGCAACGAAAACGACTTACTCTTAATCAAGAGATCGTCTACATACACTTCTAGGTTCCTCCCCTTCTGATGGTTAAACACACGGTCCATCATCCGTTGGTAGGTTGCACCGGCATTTTTAAGCCCAAAGGGCATCACAAGGTAGCAATAGCAACCATCATTAGTAATGAACGACGTGTGAGGAACGTCAGGCTTATGCATTCTTATCTGGTGATAACCAAAAAACGCATCTAAAAAACTCATATAAGAGTACCCTACCGCGTAATCAACTAAAGAATCTATCTGAGGCAAGGGGTAGCAATCTTTAGGGCATGCTTTATTAAGTTTGGTAAAATCTACACACATTCGCCATTTTCCCCCTGACTTTTTAACCATTACAACGTTTGATATCCAGGTGGGATATTGAACT
The DNA here is from genome assembly GCA_039583875.1 of Platanthera guangdongensis. Classification (NCBI taxonomy): domain Eukaryota; kingdom Viridiplantae; phylum Streptophyta; class Magnoliopsida; order Asparagales; family Orchidaceae; genus Platanthera; species Platanthera guangdongensis. The sequence continues at coordinate 85,288,425 of CM077149.1, forward strand.
TATTTAACAAAATTAGCCTTGAGGAGCTTTGCAACCTCCTCCCTTATTGGCTCCGCAAGCTTCGTAGCTATGTTCCTCTTCTTTTGTTGTATAGGCTTGCAGTCGGGATCAACATTCAAGTGGTGGCATGCAACATCAGGATCCACTCCTGGCATGTCTTCTGCTGACCAGGCGAAGACATCCAGGTTATTCAGCAAGCAGGAATTCAGCTCGGCCTTTTGATCTTCAGGTAACTTCGAGTTGATGGAGAGCTTCCACTCCTCCCCCTCAGCAATGGGGACTCCTTGCATCACCTGGGCAGGTTCTAGGTGAGCACCTTCATCAGCAGCAGCTTCTGAACTGGGAGAGGCTTCTGCAGCTGCTGTCGGAGCAAGGGAAGGTCTAGCTTCAACCATGTTGATAGTGCGGATGTAGCACTCCCTTGCTCTCCTTGGGTCACTCCTGACCCGACACATCCTTCCATCTGCAAAGAACTTGATGGCGAGGTGGTAAGTAGAAACCACCGCTTGATACTTGTTTAACAGGGGCCTGCCGAAGATGGCATGGTAGCTGCTGGGGGCGTCAACCACTATGAATTGTACTTGCTTAGTTGCCCCTCCAAGCTTCACGGGCAGGATGACGCTTCCTTCCACCTCTTTTCTCTCTCCTGAGAAACCATAGAGTGGCCCCTCAGTGGAAAGCAGATGCTTTCCAGTCCTCAGGCCCTCAAAAGTAGACTTGAACAGGAGGTTGACCGAGCTGCCTGTGTCAACAAGAATTCTATCAACTGTAAAGTCCCCAATCACAGCCTGAATTACAACAGCATCATCAAACGGATTGGCTGTTTGGGGTAGATCTGCTGGACCAAAGGTGACAACCTCACTTGGAGGAGCAACGAAAGAAGAACAGGCCACCTCTGCCCGGGTGACCCTTGAAAGTGACGATTTTCGAGTAGACTCGGTCCCTTCTCCACCATGGATGAAGAAGAGGCGTCCCAGAACCCCTTCATCATTTGCGTCGAAGCACTCTACCGGGACGTTGATCGGCCCCAGACGGCCTTCGTCCTCGACCTCCACACATTCCTGGTATATCTCAGCTACTTCTTTGCCCTTCGAGGTGGATGGCTTCGAAGAAGAAGGGGAATCCTTCTTGTCTAAATCAATCTTGCCCTCGGCAAGCAGCTTCTCTATCACCACGCGAAGGGCCTTGCAGTCCTCGGTCAAGTCGCCCTTTTCTTTGTGGAACTGGCAATATTGTGCATTATTCCTTGGCTTCCACATTTTTTGAGGCTCTTGCCTCTTTTCTTCTGATCTCCTTTGCAAGATCTGGATGACTTCATCAAGATCCAGATCTGCAATGTCCTCCATGGGGCTTGCATCAGATTGGCTCGCAGCAGGAAAGGCTGCTTGTTGGAGGATGGGAAGAGCTTGCAATAGAACAGCGGGAGTGGCGGCCAACGGCAGTCTCTGCTCATGAAACTGTTGATGGCCAAGGAAAGGTTTCTTGTTGCGGAAGTTCCTGCCTCTTTGAGACGGAGGCTGGAAGTCTGGGCGAGGGGGCTTGCCACGAGGGGAAGAAGCGGAGACATACCTTCCTTCAGCCTCAGCTGTCAGGGATGAGACATAGGTTGGATTGGCATTTTCTCCTTCAATAAAACGGTTGACCATGGCTATCAACTCTTGATAAGTCTCAGGTGTCTTGGTTGTTGCTTTAAACTTCAGGGGGCCTTCCCGGAGGCCATGGATCAAGGAGACCTTGTAATAGTCGGGGTTCACATTCCTTACCCCTTTGATCTCTCTCTAAAAGTGATCAACGAATCGCACCACTGATTCATTATCCCTTTGCTTGATTTCAAATAGGGCAGCTGGCACATTCTGCCTCTTCCTTGAGGTGGCAAACCTCAACAACAACTGGCTGCGAAGCTCTGCCAAAGAAGAGATTGTGCCCGAAGGCAGCTCATAGAACCACTCTCTCGCCTGTCCTTCGAGAGTGGTAACCAGGAGTTTACACTTGATTGCGTCTGAGAGGCATCTCAAAACAACTGCCCCCTCAAATGCTTGGAGGTGAGAGACTGGATCAGTTCCTCCTGAGTAGAATGGGATGCGAGGCTCCCTGAAGTTGATCTGAGCCGATTCCCATCGGATTCGGTCAACGAAGGGAGACGGGGTCTCGAACTCTGCGGGGTAGAAGGGGCGGACTGAAGCCGGGGAGTCCGCGGGCTCGGTGGACTGGCGGTCAGCAAAATGAAGCTGGTGGGCAGGAGTGCCCGTGGCAGCTTCTCTGAAGAAATTTCTGAAAGCAAACTGCTCCTCCTGAGGGCGCAGAGGGGCGGCGGACTGAGCAGGGTTCCGAGGAGTGGCTGGCGACTTCCGAAGCGGAGTTCGGCGAGCTGGAGTCTGGCGGACTGGTGAGTCCGCTAGTTCCGCTGCGGCCTGAGGAGCAAGCCGCTGGGCTAGCGTGAGCAGGGTTTGGCTGATTGCGTCGAGACGCTGGTCAGTCTGCTGGCGAGACTGCTCGGCCTCAAGGCGAGCTTGCTTAATTGCATCCCAAAGAGAGTCCTCTGAAGAACTGGAGCGGTCTGAAGAGCGGGCTCTGCCGTCTGACATTTCTGTCCGCTGAATTCAAAACACTACTCGGATCTGAAGGTCGCGTGTTAACTGTTGATGCACGAAAACACAGTGGGGTCGAACACCACCAGCTAACGGTTCGAACACCGGGGAATAGAGAGACTGCGAGTAGCGATCTACTAAGCGGATGAGGGCGGGAAGAACAGCAGGGCCGTGAGCCACGGCAACAACAGACTTCGCCCGTCGCGGCCTGAATGCCTCTCTTGCGACGGGCTTTCCCTTGATTGAAGAAAGATTTGGTTACAAGTGAAAGGAAAAGGTTGACAAGAGCAGAGCGAGGAGGAGTCCGCAAGGCACAAGGTTCGAGTCTGCATCCTTTAACAAGTAGGCTCCTGGTTCCGAGTCAGCGTGCCTTGGGTGCACCACCTCCCCCCTATTTATAGGATAGGGGGCCTGCCCAAACGGGCAGGGCTAAAAATAACCGGCTGCCCTGGGTACAGGAGAACCGAGCAGCGGTGACGGGAAGACAAAAGAAAGAACACGCCAGTCTGCGCTAAAGGGGCGGACTGGGCTCGCGGGCTGGAGCTCCCGTCTACTGCTAGGCGCGATCCCGCTGGAGGACGGCGGCCTGGGCGGACGAGACATTGCGTCCGCCGTTGTAGAGAATCCAGAGATCCCAAGTCGTGGCGGACTGAGCGAACAGATCCTTGAGTCCACTGCTGCGGGACCATCCTTGGTGGCCGATTGGTACCTCTGCCGGACTGGGCGGACTGCCCAATCGAGTCCGCGAGTGTTGAAAGGGGAGTTTTGGCATCTTGTAGGATGTTGCGGACTGAGGGTTAACACAGTCACCCACCTCCAAGCGTTTGAAGGGGCAGTTGCTTTGAGATGCCTCTCAGACTCCACCAAGTGTAAACTCCTGGTTACCACTCTTGAAGGACAGGCGAGAGAGTGGTTCTATGAGCTGCCTTCGGGCACAATCTCTTCTTTCGCAGAGCTTCGCAGCCAGTTGTTGCTGAGGTTTGCTACCTCAAGAAAGAGAAAGAATGGGCCAGCTGCCCTCTTTGAAATCAAACAATGGGACAATGAATCAGTGGCGCGATTCATTGATCGCTTTCAAAGAGAGATCCAAGGGGTAAGGAAAGTGAACCCTGATTATTACAAGGTTTCCTTGATCCATGGCCTCCGGGAGGGCCCCCTGAAGTTTAAAGAAACAACCAAGGCACCTGAGACTTATCAAGAGTTGATCACCCTTGTCAACCGTTTCATTGAAGGAGAAAACGCCAATACAACCTATGTCTCATCCCTGACAGCTAAGGCTGAAGGAAGGGATGCCTCCGCTTCTTCCTCTCATAGCAAGCCCCCTCGCCCAGACTTCCAGCCTCCATCTCAAAGAGGCAGGAACTTCCGCCACAAGAAACCTTTCCTTGTCCATCAACAGTTTCACGAGCAGAGACTGTCGTTGGCCGCCACTCCCGCCGTTCCATTGCAAGCTCTTTCAATCCTCCAGTAGGCAGCCTTGCCTTCTCCAAGCCGATCTGATGCAAGCCCCATGGAGGATATAGCGGATCTGGACCTTGACGAAGTCATCCAGATCTTGCAAAAGAGGTCGGAAGAAAAGAAGCAAGAGCCTCAAAGAGTGTGGAGGCCAAGGAACAATACGCAGTATTGCCAGTTCCACAAAGATAAGGGCCACTCGACCGAGGATTGCAAGGCCCTTCGCATGCTGATAGATAAGCTGCTTACCGAGGGCAAGATTGACTTGGCCAAGAAGGATTCTTCTTCTTCGAAGCCATCCACCTCAAAGGGCAAAGAAGTAGGTGAAGCCTACCCGGAATGTGTGGATGTAGAGGACGAAGGCCATCTGGGGCCGATCAACATCCCGGTGGAGTGCTTCGACGCAAATGATGAAGGGGTTCTGTGGCGCCTCTCCTTCATCCATGGTGGAGTAGGGACCGAGTCTACTTGGAAATCTTCAATTTCAAGGGTCACCAGAGCAGAGGTGGCCGCTTCTTCTTCCGTTGCTCCTCCAAGTGAGGTTGTCACCTTTGGTCCAGCAGATCTACTCCAAACAGCCAATCCGTTTGATGATGCAGTTCTAATTCTGGCTGTGATTGGGGACTTTACAGTTGATAGAATTCTTGTTGACACCGGAAGCTCGGTCAACCCCCTGTTCAAGTCTACTTTTGAGGCCCTGAGGACTGGAAAACCTCTGCTTTCCACCGAAGGGCCACTCTATGGTTTCTCAGGAGAGAGAAAAGAAGTGGAAGGTAGCGTCATCCTGCCCGTGAAGCTTGGAGGGGTAACTAAGCAAGTGCAATTCATAGTGGTTGACGCTCCCAGCAGCTACCATGCCATCTTCGGCAGGCCCCTGTTAAACAAGTATCAAGCGGTGGTTTCCACTTACCACCTTGCCATCAAGTTCTTCACAGATGGAAGGATGTGTCGGGTCAGGAGTGACCCAAGGAGAGCAAGGGAGTGCTACGTCCGCACTGTCAACATGGTTAATGCCAGCTCTCCCTTTGCTCCTGCAGCAGCTGTAGAAGCCTCGCCAAATTCAGAAGCTGCTGCTGATAGTGGCGCTCACCTGGAACCTTCCCAGGTGACGCAAGGAGTCCCCATTGCTGAGGGGGAGGAGAGGAAGCTCTGCATCAACTCGGAGCTGCCTGAAGATCAAAAAGCCGAGCTGATCTCCTGCCTGCTGAGGAACCTGGATGTCTTCGCCTGGTCAGCAGAAGACATGCCAGGAGTGGATCCTGATGTTGCATGCCACCACTTGAATGTTGATCCCGGCTGCAAGCCTATACAACAAAAGAAGAGGGACATAGCTACAAAGCTTGCAGAGCCAATAAGGGAGGAGGTCGCAAAGCTCCTCAAGGCCAATTTTGTTAAAGAAATTCAATATCGCACTTGGATATCAAACATTGTAATTGTTAAAAAGCCGGGGGGGAAATGGCGAATGTGTGTAGATTTTACCAAACTTAATAAAGCATGCCCCAAAGATTGTTACCCCTTGCCTCGGATAGATTATTTAGTTGATTCCGCGGTGGGTACTCTTACATGAGTTTTTTTGATGCGTTTTCTGGTTATCACCAGATAAGAATGCATAAGCCTGACGTTCCTCATACGTCGTTCATTACTAATGATGGTTGCTATTGCTACCTTGTGATGCCCGTTGGGCTTAAAAATGCCGGTGCAACCTATCAACGGATGATGGACCATGTGTTTAACCATCAGAAGGGGAGAAACCTAGAAGTGTATGTAGACGATCTCTTGATCAAGAGTAAGTCATTTTCGCTGCACTTGCAAGATCTAGCAGAGACGTTCGCTACTCTGCGTAGATACAAAATGAAACTCAACCCTTTGAAATGCACTTTTGGGGCGAGTAAGGGGAAGTTTCTTGGTCATCTCCTTACTCCGGAAGGACTTGCCCCCAATCCTGATAAAGTGAAAGCCATTCTTGATATGCCTACCCCTCGTTCACCTAAGGAGGTTCAGCAGCTAGGGGGGAGGTTAGCATGTCTTGCGAGATTTCTTTCTCGAGTTAGAGATAGGAGTGCTCCTTTCTTTAAGACTCTCCGTGGAGCATCCAAGTTTGAGTGGACAGAAGAATTCTCCCAAGCCTTTGAGCAGTTGATAAGAAACTGACCTCAACCCCTCTGCTTCAAAGTCCCCGGCTAGGAGAGATTCTTTTCTTGTACTTAGGGGTTGGCCCTGAGGCGGTCAGCTCCGTTCTTCTTCGGGAAGAGAGCACGAAGCAGTTCCTAATTTACTATGTCGGCCATATCCTGAAGAGTGCTGAGACATGATACCCAATTCTTGAGAAGTTAGCCTTGGCACTAGTCATGTCAGCTCGCAGACTCCGTCCGTATTTCCAAGCACACTCAATTCAAGTCGTTACCGATCAACCTTTGAAAAGTGTGCTAGAAAAACCGGACACTCAGGCCGGCTAGCTAAGTGGGCAATAGAGTTGAGTAAATTTGAGATCTCTTATGTGCCCAAGACAGCCATCAAGGCTCAAGTCCTAGCAGACTTTCTAATTGACATGCCAGAGTCCAGTTCTGATCGAGCAGAAAGGTCACCTTTGGCTTGGACCATCTATGTTGATGGAGCCTCAGGCAGAAGTTCTTCTGGAGCAGGGGTGGTCCTCATTAATCCAAACGGTGTCAAACTGGAGCAGGCCATCAAGTTTTACTTCCCAGTAACCAATAACCAGGCCAAATATGAAGCTTTGCTAGCAGGCTTGAGACTTGCAAGGGAACTAGGAATCGATCATGTTCATATCAAAACCGATTCTCTGGTAATGGCGTCACAAGTCCTTGGTAACTTCGAAACAAGAGAGCCGATCTTGAAGAAATATCTTGCTCTTGTGAAAATAGAAGTCGGCAGATTCAAGAGCTTTACCATTGAGCACATCCCCAGGACAGAAAATGAGGAGGCAGATTTTCTTTCCAAGTATGGGATGCCTTCAGGAGGAACAACTTCCGAGCTCTTCCGCCCGGCAGTGGTGGAAGGAGTTTTGATGCAGGTGGATCAACGTACCTCCTGGATGGACCCATTCATTCTCTATCTGTCAATAGGAGATTATCACCACTCAGTCAAAGATAAGAAAAAGTTTAGAATAAAAGCAGCTCACTACTTCTTAGTGGCAGGAATCCTCTACAGAAGAACATTCCTCTCTACCATGGCCCGGTGTGTTTCGGAAGAAGAAGCTCCCCTTATTTTGCAAGAAGTTCATTCAGGAGAGTGTGGAAGCCACTCGGGAGCAAGAACCCTGGAAAGACGGATCCTGTGGCAGGGATATTTCTGGCCCACTATGAAGAGAGACTCTAAGGCCTATGCAAGAAAGTGTGTTCAATGCCAGAAGTTTGCTCCACTTCAACTCCAAGCAGCTCAGTCACTCAGATCGATTGCAACTCCTTGGCCCTTTGCGATTTGGGGGATGGATCTCATTGGTCCTTTTCCCATGGCAAGCGGGCAACAACGTTTCATCATCGTAATGATCGACTACTTCAGCAAGTAGATTGAAGCCAAGGCATTGGCAAAGACAACTAATCAAGTCGTCAAAAACTTCATTTGGGGGAGATTGTCTGTCAGCATGGGATACCTATGGCTGTAATCACTGATAATGGGCCACAATTCAACAACTCAGAGATGATAGATTTTTGCAAGCAGATCAGAACAGAGCTGCGGTTTGCATCAGTTCATCATCCCAGAAGCAATGGCCAAGTTGAAGCAGCCAACAAGCAGATCCTCAATTTACTCAAAAAGAAAGTGCAGAATCTCAAGGGCAGCTTGGCTGATCAGCTTCCATCAGTCCTCTGGTCCCTTAGGACAACTCCATCATCCGCAACTGGGGAGACTCCATTCAAACTTTCTCATGGCTCAGAGGCACTCATTCCAGTTGAGTTTGAAGTCCCGTCACCTAGAGTTCTGCTTGCAAGAGAAGGCATTGAGGACTGGCTTGAGTTGAATAATGAAGAGATGAGGTTCAGCCTGGAACACATCGAGGCAATCAGAGATCAAGCAGCCATAAGATAGGAGGAGGTCAAAAGAAGGATGGCCCGCTACTTTGATCAGAACGTAAGGATCAAACATTTCCAAGTGGGAGATCTAGTTCTAAAGAAGATTGATGCTGCTGCAAGAGCTGGTTCAGTTGGAAAGCTTAATCCAAATTTGGCCGGCCCTTTTGTTATCAAAGAAGCGTTAAAGAGCGGTGCTTACCGCTTGCAGACATACGAAGGAGAGGATATGCCACATACATGGAGCAGGGATGATCTCAAACGGTTCTATTCTTGAACCTCCTCTTTTCTACTTTGTGTATCCTCTTCAAGAGTCATTATTAATAGAAACTGCTTGCTAACCCTTCTTCAAGTGTTTTGTCTATGTAATCATAACAGATGACATGCTAAGAGAGATTTCAAAAACGGTTCTGCCCTTGAACTCTCCTTTATTTCTTATGCTTGCTTTGCAAATACATTTTATTAATCAAAGGATTCATACTGACATTTTTTCTAGTGTTCTCTCTTTCTCTCCCAACGATCTATAATGGTGCCCTGATACCAGGAGACATCGCCGAGTTCAGCTAGACCTCCCCTAGATCTGTTATCATTAGTGTAACACCATGAAGACCACGTGTTGCGAGGAGATTTTGCACCGTGTAGTGGGAGCCTGCAGGCTCTAGTGCGGTACGATTCTGGACTTCGTATCCCGGCTAATACCTGACCCCACCTCTGCATTATGGAGGGCAGGGTGGGTGTAAAGCTCTACCATGCCGCATTTGGGATATCGTTACAACTTTGATGATCTGGTGAGGAAAGCAATGTCATGCGCACCTGCCCACCGATCATCTTAGCTTGTAACCCTCGAACACTCCATGGTACCCTCGAGTAGTGCCTGCAGGAGACCCACAGCTGAGACTGTACTCCAGGCGAGAGGCCAGGGAACCATTCCGCCAAGTCGACATCTTGCTCTTCGCAGGGAATCTACTTAGTGCGAACGGGTTTTCTTTATCCGCACAGTCCTCCTGTTTTCTCTGGGTTGACTGTATAGCTTGTGGCCTGGTGAGGAAAGCAATGTCATGCACACATGCCCACCTGGTCGCAAGCTATAGGTCATTTCTTCTTCTTAGCGCGGACTGGTTTTCTTTATCCGCGTAGTCCGAAAGTTTCCTTGGGTTGATCTTATGGCTTGTGACCTGGTGAGGAAAGCAATGTCATGTGCACCTGCCCATCTGGTCGCAAGCTGTAGATCATTTCTTGTTCCGTAGTTCGAAAGTTTCCTTGGGTTGATTTTATAGCTTGTGACCTGGTGAGGAAAGCAATGCCATGTGCACCTGCCCACCTAGTCGTAAGCTATAGATCATTTCTATTGGCATATACGCGAACTGCGAAATTATATCAGCTAAGTCCGACGAATGGTTTTCATATATTATCGTTTGATAAGTTAATAAAGAGAATTGCGGACTGCTACTAGAACTCAATGAAGTCCACCTGATATTGTTATCAGCCGACTATTTTCGTTTTCATTTTTTAAGGCGGACAATGAATGGATTGATAAGTAGAATTCTCTAATCAGCAAGACTCATTATAGATGATCTTTGTATCTCGCGGACTACAATTGGAACTCAATGGAGTACGCCTGACAATTTCTTCTCATTCCAAAGGCGGACAAGTGATCGTCTCTAATCAGCAAGTTAAAGAGCTCAGTATTCAGCGTATCGTGCGGACTGCTAAGTGTCAGGTCGAACATAATTGCATTAAACGCAGAAAAAGGAAGAACATTGCACGAAGCACACAGATGCAAGAATATCCTTTCTATTTCATCAAAAATTTATACATCTTTCTATCTATTCGGCGGACTGCAGTCTTGAGTCCGCCCCATTTACAAAATCAAAAAAGATAAAAAATACATTAATCATCTGCAGGCTTTTGTTTCTTTTCTGGAGGTGCAGGGCTTTCGCCAACAATGTCGACTTCCAGAGAGTAGCCCCCCGAGCCGCTTCCGCTACTATCTGATCCTGTGCTTGAGGCGGACTCGCTATGCAAGCTCCTGGCCACAGAGGAGGATGCAGAGGTGCTTGACTCGGCGGACTGATCTCCCCTCGCTGGCTTGAGCCAGTACCGTCCGCCGTCTCCACGGCGCCTTGCCCTTCGGCTTGTTCTCCTTCTCCTTCTTCTTCTTCTTCTTCGTCTCCTTCTTCTTCTTCTTCTACTTCCTCGCATTCCTCTTCCTCGATGATGTACTTGCCCTTTTTAGCCCACTCCATCACCGCGACCTGCGGTGCCAACTCTGGGAAGAGCTCCAAGAAAGGGACGCCATCCACTCCCTTTTTATAAAGCCGCCGCGGATAAGTCGCTCAATGGCGACCTCGACGGTTTCCTTCACGAAAGGGAGCATGTCGGCCTGGAAGCTGTTGTTCTCTAAGTCATAGGCGACCTGCGCAAAACAAAAGCAAACATCAGACAGATCGCGGCGGATAGCAAATTAAAGCCGCTGCGAATTCAACTCACCCCGAGCTATTCTCTTTGTTGAACAACCTTCTTCCCTAGTCGCGCATTCCTCTCCCTTAGCGCCTTATTATCTTTTTGAAGCTGTTCATTCTGCTTTAGCAGGTCTCTGGCCATGGTGGCTACATAGTGGGTTGTCACCACACTATTCGCACCCGCCTGGGAGGCTAGCAGGGGGAGCTCGGCAGCGGGCACCTTTTTCAAGTCGCTCAGATTGCGCTTTCCATAAAGAGCGGAAATTGCAACATGGGAATGGCGCGTTAATCGCGGACTCTTCCACGAGGGGAGCGCGGTGGACAAGCGGACGTGCTTGTGCTTGCCGTGCCAGTGGATCATGGGGTTTCCCCTAAGGTCCTTCTGGCGGTTTCCTAAGCCGCTCATCGTAAAGCTTTCGGAAGAAGAGTAATCCGTCGCTGGATACCCTTCTTCCTTTCTCTTCCTTGCGATTTCTTGCTTCTTCTCTCTCTGTATAGGGACAAAGCCGCTAGGCGTCTGCGGAAGGTTGGCGGGTACCGCCAAGATCGCTGCAAACACAGATGAGTTAACACCAAGGTCGCTGCAGATGCAAAATGCTAGTTCGCAAAAAGCTTACTCTCTTCAGGCAAAACATCCACCAAGCTCGCCAGTAGCGGAATGTAATGCTTAATGTCAAGTCTGGCATTGGCCAAGAACTCGACAATGGCAGACTCCACCGCGTCTAGCGGCATGCTCTTGAAGACGGAGTCTGCGCGCACCTGCGGATAGGTGTGCGCGAACCCTAGGTCGCCTTCAAAGATCAAGAACCTCGAGGTCCAGTTGTGGATCTTGTTGGGAAGGCCACAACCTTCATTCCCCTGCAGTAAAAATATATCACCCCCTTGTAGGGGCGGCCTCCAGAAGCGGTTATCGAGCAGACAGAGAACATCTTGCGGAAGATATTCATCAAGAAAGCAATCTTTTCAGATCGCAAGTACGAGATGAAGCTGCAGATCGCAGCGAGTGTGTTTGGCGCGAGCTGGCCCGACACCATTACATAGTGCTCGAAGATTTCGGCAAGTTCCCATAGCAACGGAAACTTGAATCCGCTATCAAAATGGTCCACAGGAATTGCGATCTGAGTCGCAGTTGAAAAGTTCAGCCTTTCTTGGTGGGCTGGAAGGCGGACAAGGATATTTGAATTCGCCATCTGTCTCTCAACAAAAGCCTCCAAATCAGCCTCTGTCAAGGTGCACTTCCGGTGGTCGGCAGAGTGGAAGGCGACAGCAGCATCAGTTCTGGCGGACACCATTTTGCAGGCCGCAGGGTTCTTTTACTTCAACTGTTTCCTGCATAGAAGAAAGCGGCAGGGCGTATTTATAGTTATAAGGTCTGACAGCTTTTTGACCAGGCCGTAGAGCTCGCATTTTCAATCCGCATAGTCCGCAAAAATCAAATCACTCACGCTGCAAAGGTTAACGATAAAGCGGACACAAACATAGATTCACATGCCAAGCAAAATTCAAAACACAGATTAAGGCGTTCACAGTTTCAGTTCGCCCAGTTCGCAGTGCTTCCTTCCTGCATGCGTCAAACATGAGAAGCGGACACAGTTTCAGTCTGCTTAGTTCGCAACATTTCCCACCTGCAGTTAGGTAATGTGAAGCGGACATACCATAAGTCCGCACTGTTCGCCAGAGATCACAGCAAAAATAAGCAACATAATTTGGGGATATATGATTAAGTATGCACAGTTCGCAACACAGTTCAATCTACAACAGCATTGTTTAAAAGCACAAACAATTATACAAATCAAACAAATTAAGTTCATGGTAGTGCAGACTCAGCGGTCCCTAGTTTCGGTCCGCGCTTGCCCTTCAGGTCTGTCTCTACACAAGTGAGCGGCTTGATCGCTCATTTGAAGAATCTCGCTGTACAGGCAGCAGATATGATGATGGATGATGTTTATAGTCCGGTGCATGTGGGCAGCCTCGCAGTCTACCCGGTTAAGGGGTACCATTGGCTCCGCTGTCGGCCTCGGCTCCTCGTCCGCAACCTGTTGACCGCCCGCTGGTGCTGCGACCTCAGGAGCAGCGCGATCTTGCAATCGCGACCTCTGCTCGGCGACCTCAGCAGCCCGCTTCCCTTTCTCTTCCCTCGCTGACGCCAAGTGTTTCCCCTTGTAGAAGCGGACGTCGTCCGCGAGCCTCTTCTTCTCCCTATTGGACCTCTCCAGCGCCCTGGAGATGCTGGCGATCTGGTCTTTTAGGGCTTTCTCATGCTCCGCGGATGCTTTCTCGCGCTCTTCCGCCTTGTTTTCTAACTCTGCTTTGATATTCTGAACTTCAGCTTGAAATTTCTTTTCTAACTCTTTGATGATGTTCAGGCTGGGCAGCTCATCCCCTGCGGATTCCTCATGCGAGACCACGTCAACACCAGTATTCGGTGTAACCACGATCTCGCCACTTTCAACGGAGCCCGGCGGCGACTTTCTACCTGCAAGAAAGAAGGTCAACTTCATCATTCAAAAACAGTCCGCGTCGGACTCAAAGAAAGGATGAAAGATCACATTTGGATATAGCCGCAGCGGTTTGCCGACTATCGAAAGAGACAGGCCGCCTTGCCCGCTCTGGGTCAAAAATGCTTAACCGCTTCTTCCATTCGAGATGGACCTTAGCTCTTTTCTCAGCCGCAGAGCTTTTTTGAAACCATAATGTCCTCAGTTTCAGTAATGATCTTGATTGGTATCAACTTCCGCGGCGGCGACCTGTAAAGCCACTGACGCTTAAAATACTTAGGCGCCGGTTGAAGTTTACCTGACTATAGTAGCTCCGCAGCAGTCCGCAGATCCTCAGTGCTCTTGTCCGTCGTGACCTGCTTCGAGGCCGCCTCCACCACAGCTACATGAGCAGCGATTTGTTTCTTCTGCTCCTCTATATTCTGCTTTAGTCTCTCCCTCTCTTCTTCCTCCGCAGCGGACAAAGATGGGAGTTCGCTATCTTTTTTCCCAGTGGCTTCCGCCTAAGATTGTTGCAGTACAATCAGCAGGGATTCGTTGATTAGATCTACTTCATTGACGTCTATAGAGTCAAGCATCTCGTCCGTAGTTAAACTGACCGTGGAGAAGGAATTGTCTCCCTGTATTTGGGCCTCCGTTGTAACCAGATCACTGTCGGGAACTTCTTTGTCGCGCGGTCTGTGTTGTATGTCCGCATCTCCAGTCCGCTTGGAGATATTCTTCTCCTTCATCGCGCGCAGTTTATTCTCAACCCGTTCGGCAACGGTCGACCCGTCCCTCTTCCTCTTCTTTCTTTTAGCTCTCTTCTTTGCAGAATCCGCGGTGGCCTCTCCTAAGTTGGGCTGACTCTCGCGGACAGTCACAGGGTCCACAGCAATCAATGCCTGTGAAGGCGCATTCTTGCTAGCCTCTTCTCCTGAACACCGCCTATCTTCTTCATACAGGTTAACGATGGGCACCTGGGCATTGGGGGAAGATATTTCAGACTCATTATGTTCATCAACGGTGTCGCTGAGTTTGTAGTCTTCTGGGAAGGAGCATTGTCCGACAGAGTCACCATCTTTTCGCTTCTCAGTGGTTCAGCGTCGAGAACTGCAGCATCCTCGCGCACAGATACATCCGCGCGGCGAACTGCTTTCGCAGCAGGCCCCTGGCTATGGGAACTCTCTCCAGTGGAGCGGGCAGGATCCTTTCTCGATGACCTCTTTATTATCTTCTTAGTCTTCATTGGCGTTGTTAGCGCCATCTCGCCTTTCGCAGTGAGACTAGAGAAGAAAGCTCCAAGCCTTGCCATGCCGGACTACAAAGTGGAGACCGCAAGTGGTGAATACCGCCCCGTTTCGATCGGAATTTCCAACAGTTCGAGGCCCCCCAGCGATATTTATAGCACTGGCGACATTTACGAGGCTTGCGGACTCAGCGTTTAAGAAAACATTTTCGAAGTTTTCGGGAAACTTAAAAATTTGCGGGGATTATGTTAACCCCTCAGTCCGCAACATCCTGCAAGATGCCAAGACCCACTTTCGATAGGCGCGGACTCCATTAGGCAGTCCGCCCAGTCCGGCAAAGCAGCGGTATTCAGCCACCAAGGATGGTTCCCAGTGGCGGATTCAAGGATCTGTTCGCTCAGTCCGCCATGCCTTGGGATCTTTGGGTTCTCTACATCGGCGGACGCAGTGTCTCGTCCGCCCAGGCCGCCGTCCTCCAACAGGGTCGCGCCTAGCAGCAGCAGATGGAAGCTTCAGCCCGCAAGCCCGGTCCGCCCCTTCTACGCGGACTGGTGTGTTCTTTCCTTTTGCTTCCCGTCACTGCTGCCCGGTTCTCCTGTACCCCGGGCAGTCGGTTATTTTAGCCCTGCCCGTTTGGGCAGGCCCCCCATCCTATAAATAGGGGGGAGGTGGTGCACCCAGGGCACGCTGACTCGGACCCAGGGGCCTACTTGTTAAAGGCTGCAGACTCGAATCTTGTGCCTTGCGGACTCCTCCTTGCTCTTCTCTTGTCAACCTTTTTCCTTCACTTGCAACCAAATCTTTCTTCAATCAACGGAAAGCCCGTCGCAAGAGAGGCATTCAGGCCGCGACGGGCGAAGTCTGTTGTTGCCGTGGCTCACGGCCCTGCCGTTCTTCCTGCTCTCATCCGCTTAGTAGATTACTACTCGCAGGCTCTCTATTCCCCGGTGCTCGAACCGTTAGCTGGTGGTGCTCGACCCCCCCCCCCCCCTTTGTGTTTTCGTGCATCAACAATATATATATTGTGATTTTGTGGACTATACTTAATTGTCTCCTTTCATGTACTTCTATTTCTTTAGTGATCGTTAAGGCCGTCAAGATTGGCATTTTGTTGTGGCGACCTTCCACAATGTTGGTGGCACTGCAAAACAGTGATTCTGGGCATAAGTCCGTGTGGTTTAAAAAAATGGGGTTTTACATTGTCCGTCTTAGCACCGACTATTGAAACTCAGTGGGTACGGAAGGGGAGGGGTTGCCCCCTACCAGCTCTACAATAGACGGGATCTACACAAAAGGTACAAACCTAAGGTCAGTTTGGCTAATCATCGTTTCATGACTGGACATACTTAGTGTGAATTACATATGGACACACCACTGCTTTCGCTAAGTATATTTGCCCGCAAACTGACCAATCAAGCGGGGGGCACCATTGCTCCTCGACTTCTTTAGTTAAAGATCATTGCAAGCTGATACCATTTATAAGATCCCCCCTCCCAGAATACAAGACATGGTCGAGGTGAGTCTTATGCCCAGAACAACTGCCTTGCGATAGCACCAACACACTGGTCGACATGTTCCACAAGACGCCTATCCTGCCGGCTAAACCAAATATCATCAATGCCAACCCAACATAAGAATATAATCAGAAGTCAAAATCCACATAAGTATATAGTTGTAAATAAATACATCGAAAAAAAAGAAGCAACCAAGGCTTCTATAATATCAGAGTACATCACGCCAAGAAGGCTACAAAATGAGTCTCTCAAAAACTCACATAAGCCACTGACAACAGCGATGTTATTGTCACATCAGGCCCTATCACCTTGTCCTGGCTGCTCTCCGACACTACCTGCTACTGTGGGGTTTCCTCCTAAAAAGGAAGACGTAGCAACCCTTTGTCATAAAGACTAAGTGACTATCACACCCGCTCCTCGGGTGACTCTTAGGCGCCGGGAGGAGAAAGGAAAAAGGGTACAATATATATATATATAAGCAGTAGCACAAAATAAGTGGTAAAGTGCTAAACTATATCAGAGTAATCATCAATATTTCAGAAGTAACTACAGCAATTTGTACTAGGAGTTATACCATTAACAACAGTGTAAAAGTATGAATAAACAACATGAAGTAACTCAACTTATATTAATGCCCATACAGACATATAAGTTAAGGATCGGCTTAACAGTAAAGTAACTCATCATATAAGAGTGCCCATACAAACTTATATGATAAGGATCTTGTGTCTGTACTACAATGAAATGTCATGAATGACCTATGATGACTCACCCATGCTCACACACATGCAATTGCTATGTCGACACAAACTTGTAGTTCCCACTTTTCGAGTAGGTAGCTAACCTCTAAGGCGACATCCGTCATGGCCAGACGGTGACAATGGAATGGGCTTTCCACTACTAGGTTGGCATCCACAGTACCAAGCCTAGTCCTCTATATGCCTTAATGCTAAGAATACAATAGTTGAGCTCACATGCGTACTACAGCTCAGAGTGGTCTTGGTTAGATGTGCACCAAGAACACATCCCAAACTGGACTATCGGAGTAGCACGGAAAGGGCCTCAGGAATGAGCACCGAGGATACAACCAATCCGTCTATGTGGCACGGAAGGAGACCGGAGAATGAGCACTAAGGACCAAGCCAAACCGTCCAAAGTCTATCTGTCAACTCCCGTCAGTGTGACGACTGGCGAGCCCATAGACCTGCCACACTATCATTAACCCAAGATTATGACACCACATGTCAACTCACACCTCATGCAATTCTACATCTAATGGATTCACAGTGAGTCCCTTTTAATTATTCACATCCCATGCTCAACAGCACGCAAAGACTCGACACTGAGTCCCTTATCAACACATTATTCTATTGTGACAAACACACAAGGACTTCCAACCCTTCCACATTTCCATACCATACAAGGGTTCATGATTTACACAGGTGGCAAGACACCTTATTCAACATACCAATCCCACACTGCTACACATAGGGAGACACAACTCTAGGCAGTGCACTATATGCATATTCCATTAATCATCCTATCACATGGTCATGCATTAACCTCATCCAATTCCTTCTTAAAGTCAAGCATTCGAAATCAAATATGCTTCCAGAAGAATATCATTTATACAATCAAACATATCAATTTATTTTTTCACTAGCTCACACAAATCATTTGTTTGTCAACCTCCTTCAAACCGTCGGCACAATCATATTGCATCAATCCATTTGTTTATCAAGATTATGTATAACCTAAGTTTACCAAAACCTCGACCTTATTTACTTTATTAAGGATCTACCCCATCAGTATTTTGTTTATAACTAACATCCATAAATTAAGTTCAGCAAATCTCAATGTCATTTTACTATGACTTCTCTACCAAATTCAAACCCAGATCTACACTAACCCAAGAACAACATGTACTTAAGACTTCATTGTACAACAAATTCGACTGGACATTCTCGAGTCTACAGGACTCGTATGTAAACGTATAAACATCCGTTGGAAAGGTCTTTCTAAGGGCTACGACTTTCGTGTTTTGTCGAAAGCCCAAATCTAGATAACATACCCAAAAACGGCCTTGAAGTTCGTTGCGCATAGAAAATAGAATTTTGCACGCATCTTAAAGCAAGATGAACGACATCAGTTCATCTTCTTCCTTTAGAAATTTAAATCAAAACTATATGCAGAACTTACTCCTCCCTTATTCACCTTCAATAGATCATTTCTCTTCACGAAACCAAGTCCACCATCTTTACAAAGAAGAGAGGAGAGGTTGAAGACATCAAATATCTAGGGAACAAGCCCTAACATGGTCTCTAACTATGAGATCTTCATCTTACAAATCAAACTCGTTGAGTCGAAATATGTCCTAAAAAATAACTACAGATCTAGCACCAAGAGAGAGGGTAGGAAGCACACCTCGTTTCCGGCAGTTTCGGCCATGGATCGCGTCACACTCCTTGGCGGCATATTCCTCCTTGTTGATGTTGTTCTTTACGGGGAAATAGAAAGGAAAGACTTTCCTAGGAAATCCGATTTCGGTGATCTCCTTCTCTGTCGATTTCAGCAAGGATAACTGCTTGTCAAGAATGGCGAAATGACGACTTGGGTTTTTCCGAAAATCTCCTTTTATAATGAGAAGTTTGGGTTAGCTGCTTTGTCACATGTCGGCCTGATAGTGGAACACCCATTATTATTAAAATTAAGTCTTTTTGAAAGGACCGGTCCAAATAAGTCAATAGGCGCCAATCCCAAAACTGGTTCAATCTATAAATACAAGATAGTGATTCCCGCCTAGATCAAAAATATGTGAAGTCAAATTTGTCGTGTATAGAATACCCACTCGAGAAATCATCGAGATTCGTGGTGATCACTTGATGCCTATATAAGTACAACACTTCTAAGTTAAAATCGTTGAGTGTGCAAACCTTCACTTGACGAATCGTTGAGTGGCATCGAGTGCACTCAATGCACTCGACGCCTACTGGTCTTAGAATAACTCTAAGTAAAAATCATTGAGTGGCATTGAGACCACTCAATGCACATTGACTTCACTCAATGCCAACAATATTCCATAGTTTGTAAGTCAAAAGCATTGAGTGGCGTTGAGACCACTAAATGTCGCGTTGACACCACTCAACGCCAATAACATCCAGGATAATTCTAAGTTAAAAGCATTGAGTGGCGTTGAGACCACTCAACGCCGCATTGACCTCACTCAACGGCATCATCGGCCAGAATAAGTCTAAGTTAAAAGCATTGAGTGGCGTTGAGACCACTCAACGCCGCGTTGACTTCACTCAATGCCAACATCAGTCAGAATAGATCTAAGTTAAAAGAGTTTAGTGGCATTGAGAACACTCAACGCCGCGTTGACTTCACTCAATGCCTCAACTTCCAGAAACTATTCTATGTAAAATACATTGAGTGGTGTTGAGTCCACTCAATGCCTCAACATAATTCGAAAAATATCATCGAGTGCACTCAACGCACTCGACGCCATGAGTCCAGAAAATATTCTAAGTCCAATTCGTCTTATATACACGACGAATTCGTCGGATATTCGTGACGATATTTGACTAATAGTTGAAAGTATCTAGCATCTACCTAAATCACCTAGAGGGTGGTGAATAAGTGATGTTTGCGTCTTTTTGCGGAAAAAAAATATTGAAAAGTTAAGCTCACAAACACAGAGATTTTTATAGAGGTTCCCCGAATTGGGTACGTCCACTGACCTGCCTCGCCAATCTACTACAAAGGGTAAGATTCAGCTACTTCACCTTCTCAGATTATACAAATCTTACAACTCGGAGCAACGCTACTACAACTCGATCCACAACAGATCTACACACTCGATCCACAAGCTGGATCTACACCTCGATCCATAAACTGGATCTACAAACTCGATCCACTAACAGATCTACAACCTCGGAGATAAAACACATACAAACTCGGAGACAAGGCTCCTACAAATGTAAAAATAAATTACAACGGTAAAGAAAATGTTTTACACTTCAAATCTAAAATCTTCTTGAATCTTCCTTCTTGAAACTAGAACAACTTGATGAAGAAGGTTGAGAAAGAATCCTGAGAAGACTGATCTGAAAGCTAGGAATCGACCTGATGGAATAGACGTTGATGAACATGAAGATGTAGGATCGGTCGAATCTTGTCTTGCTTTGAATCGCTGGATCTGGAGAGAGCGATAGAAGGGATTGACGATGAAGATGACTAGCTTTTCTCCCAAAAACGGAAAGTGTTTCAGCGATCTGATTTCATGAAAAATTATCCTTATGATTAAATGAATCTTCTTATTATTTTTCGGCGAATCCTTTAAATGTTTCTTTATATGTCATCGACCAACGATCAATAGTCATTAAGACAGGATTCACGAAATTAAGGAAAGATCAAACCTACTAAACTTTGATTAATTAGAATTGCTGTCAGAAAACTTGAAACGAAAAAAATCTGTAAGACCATTTCTCGAGAAGAAGTATATTTCTCGAGAAATGACTAGCTTTCTTGAGAAAAAGACTTGGCTTCTTGAGAAGGAACTTGAAGAAACTTTTTTGTGAAGAAAACCACTGATTTCTCGAGAAAGACAATATTTCTCGAGAAAACAATTTGATTTCTCGAGAAACAATACGGCCTCTCGAGAAATTGACTTAGTGCAAAATTCTTGAAGGGAAGAACTTGTTTATCGAGTAGAATAAGCTTTCTCAAGAATAGAATTTCTTTCCCGAGAAATCATAAGGCTTAGCTCTCTCGAAAACATTTGCTTTTCTCGAGAACAACTTGCCTTCTCGAGAAATGTATTAGGCTTTTCTCGAGAAAAATACTTAGCATATATTTCAGCAAATTTCACGAGAATTCTAGTAGTTTCTCGAGAACAACAAGGATTTCTCGAGAAATAAACTTCGACTTCTCGAGAAATACATGTCATTTCTCGAGAAAAAGACTTATAGAATTTTAGTGAACTTTTTCATTTCTTCTAAGTGAAATCAGCATCCCTTCCTTTGACCTGCAAGCACTCAACTAAAAGATGTCATCAAATACAATCTTAATACATTTTAGTTCAAGGGTGACTTCATACACATCAGAGTTATTGTGGATACAATACCCAACAATCTCCCCATATTTGTAGAAGCTAAAAGCCTCTACTCTAAGGTGAATTACATCAAGATGAATAAAGAAATAACAAGTAAAGCAGGGTATGTTTGTAAAAACAGATAATAAATAACAAGTTCAACATAATTCAAAATTATATATATATAAATATATATAAGATTTGTCCACATAAATGTATTATCCCACAAAATTCAATAGGGCTGATGAACATAGACTCATTTGAAATTATGTTGTTACTGCCTCTCTTTCTTCTCTTGTTGTCTATTTTGATAAATGTAAGGCTTGGGGTTGTACTTTGCAGGTTTAGGAGGGGCTTTGGGATTGTTCCTGCCATGCTCTCTATCATATATCCTTCTCTTAGTCAAAGATTTTTCATACAAATCCCACTCCCGGGAACTATAATGAGCATTTCTATCTTCATTGTAATCCACAACCAACTTTAGAGTCTCAAGAATAAGTGACTTGGAGGTTGGGCTACACAATTCAGCAAATTCTTGTGCTTTTCTTTTCTCTGCTTCATGAGTTGGAAAGGATCGGCTCACAGAGGCACCCTCATCATACTTCCTTCTTTTTGGTACTTGCATGTCAGGAGGAATCTCTTGAAGATCAGAAGTTCGTATATGAGAGTAGTCTTCAGGAGGAGCTTCATAAACTTCTGGTCTTGTAGAGAATGTAGGCTTGCTGCCAGATGGATTAAGTTGAGGAGTTGGAGCCTCATATGGATTGACTGGAAAGTCTGGAAGTATCTGATTATGCATCCACACAGCAATGTCATAAGTATGGAACTTTACATCATGAATCTATTTCTATACATATGTACTTATCTCTTTCAGCTTGGCTTCCCATTGGGTATTAATGTCTTCAGAGGCTTTTGATAGATATTCTTTGACTTTGTCCTCCCCATTTTTGACTTCTATATTAAGGGTTTTTATGGCACCTTCTTTAAATTTCCAAACTTCCTCACATGTTTTGAAATTTAGTTCTTGAGTTTTCTTCTCCAGTTGAATCTGATTTTTGGCCAATGTGACTGATTGATCCATAACATGACCATACTAGTGATAGTATGGTTTATGGCCTTTCCACAAATTTGCTGCAGTCTCTTAAACTCATATGTATTATGTTGTATTTCAGCAAAACCTCTGCTCATCTCTTTCTCAAGATCAGGGACTTTTTCAGTAACTTTCTTGAGAGACTTATCAAAGTACTCTTGTTATTGAGCCAACATTGATTCAATATTACCCAAGAGGGAATCATCAGGAATAATATCAGTAGGAGGAGGTGGAGGAGGAGGAGTTGGAGTGGTCCAGATTGGTACTTATTCAATGATAACTTAGCTCTTAGCTCTGAAGAAAGGTAGAATTTCATCCTCCTCATGTTCAAGAATGGAAGGGATAGAGAAATCTAAATTCCTTATGGGAGGCTCTGCAGACGATGAAATAATTTCTTCTTCATCAGTTCACAAAACTGCAGTCTCCCCCTCAATATGTGTATGGGGTTGTGAGTCTGCTGGTATCTCTTCTGGAGGATTATCATCAGGGTCTTTTCAAGGATAGCTTCAGGGGACTTTGCACTATTCTTCTCAGGAGAGATGAAAAGGGGATCATCTGAGTTGAGTTCTTCTATCATCTTATTTATGTCCTCTGAAGAAGCTAGAAGAGTGGATTGGTCAGGGGAGTAGTGAACACTCATACCTGAGCCATTGACATGAGCAGGGGTGCTCTGCTCATCACCGTACTGAACTAAGTTTTCCTCTTCCTCTGCAACGTCAACATCAAACACTTTCTCTTGGACCTGGGTTGCAGGAATATCTGATTGAATCTTTGACTCTGGAATCTCAGCTTGTTGAAAATCTATAAGAATTGTAGGAGCAGGCTCCCCCTCAATAGCTGTAGTAGATGTGCCAGCTGTATTAGTGTGAGTAGGAGATGGGATCCTGTAATAATCATCAAAGATTATTCTATGTGCTGGAGGGGCTTGTCTTGCCCTTGGGATTCTGATCTCCCATCTCTGGATGGAGGAAATAGAGACCTTCTTGAGGTGGTGAATTGCCACACCTTTGGTTATGTCGAAGATCTCTGGGGGAGCCCGATTCAATTATAGAGAAATAATTCTACCAAAATTTGGCACCTTCAGACTCTCGTTGATCTTTTCAAACAACATTGTATCCCCATTGGAACTTCTTTCTGCATACAACTGCAGTTATCATATAATAGAACTCTACGGAGATATATCCAGTAGGCCCAGTTTTACATAGAAGAACCTTGCCAAGAATGTCAGCCAGAAGTTTACTTTCAGTAGTCATGATCTTCCTCTTAACTGAAATGGCGGAATTTGGAAGAAAACAGAAGGAGTGGGCTCTTGAATAATCAACTTCTTTAAGATTTTTTGTCTTCATCTATGTATGGCAATCGTAGAATCTCGGTGATGGAAGATGGCTTGATTTTGAGTTTCATGCCCCTGATGAAAATTTTCAACAACTTCCCGCTTCTCTTGATGTGGGCATGATCGAATAACTCTTCAACATCAGGTAGTAAGACTTTGCAAGGATGTTCCATGATGAATGAGAGGCCGGCAGAATGAAGAAGTAACAGAACATTTTTGAAATCGTGGGAAATTTCTTCTATGCTGGCGCGAACAAATTCACTTCCCATGCCAATCTTGGAGGAAGGAGCCATCAAATGTAGAGACAAAGAAATTTATAGTTTGGGGAAGAAGAAGCAGTGGGTTTTGCGAGAGGAATTGCAGTGGCCTTCGCGGAACGGAGCTGACTTTCTCGAGAAGATATTTCGAACTTGGGGGTTCAGGAATTTCTATGGACTTATCTTTTATTTATATAAAATTTAAAAGTTTGAAGAGTTAAAAGAAATGCATACCTAAATCACCAAGCGGCGGTTCGAATTCTTCATCAAAAAGAGAAAATAATCTGGCAGAAGAGAGCATTTCTTGAGAGAAGTAGGTTTCTCGAGTAATCCATAGGTATTTCTCAAGAAAAGCATACTCCATTTCTCGAGAAACAGAATTCATTCCAAGAAGTCCATACATCTGTTGATGCACGAAAATGGACAGGGAGTCGGGCACCACCAGCTAACGGTTCGAACACCGGGGAATAGAGAGGAAAGGAGGAGACTGTTGATCAATCGGTTACTAGCGGTCGCAGCTAAAGGGTAGGAAAAGAGGCCGCTGGCAGCGGCAACAGCAGAGTTCGCCTGCCGCGGCTTAAATGCCACTCTTGCGGCGGGCTTTCCTTTACTAAAAATGAGAAACAGTTACACGAAGGAGAAAAAGCGGAAGCCGGCCGGACTACAAGCCGCAAAACACTAGACTTGAGACCGCAGCTCTTAACAGGCGAGCTCCTGGATACAAGTCAGCGTATCTTGGGGAGTGCACCCTCCCCCTATTTATAGGCTCGGGGGCCTGACCAAGCGGGCAGGACTAAAGTTACCGCCTGCCCAGGGTACAGGAGAACCGGGCAGAGGTGAGGGGAAGCAAAAGAGAAAGAAACAAGAAAGGAGGGAAGCCGCGGGGCCTGGCGGATTCCTCCTGGCGAGCTGATGGCTGGGTCCTTGGGCCTTGTCGCTGAGCAGGGTCGGCGTTGGCAGCGGCCTAACATGGAGACCGCCCGGCTTGGGAGGCTTGGCGGCTTGAATAATCAGGCCGCCCGGTCTGGAAAGCTGCGCGGACAGGTCCCGGATTCCGGGCTTATCATAATCCCCGCACATTTTTAAGTTTCCAAAAAACTTCGAAAATGTAGAACTAAGCCGGAGACCGCGACTGCCTCATCGTCGTCTATAAAATCCCCTGGCCCTTGTCATTCTTCAAGATTCCTGCCAAGCCACGGGTCGCTACTCGCCACTTGCGGTCAGCATTTTGCAAGCCGACACGATTTTTCACAAGATGGATGTTATGTCATCAATGCTAGCCCGCAACAAGAAACTGCCAGAAAAGAAGCAAAGCCGGAGCGAGAACTCGGATGATTATGCCCGACAACCTGCCAAGAAGATGGGGAAGCCGGTGACCTCAGCGGCTTCTGAATCTGAAAAGAGGCCGCCCGAGACCGTCGGCGAATCATCGCAGGCCGTAGTAGATCCCAAAGCGGTTTCGAAGACTGCTCCACCGCAAGCCAGAACTGCCAAATACTTCGACCTGACTTTCTCTCCATTAGGCGAACCATACTTGAAAATAGGTGGGACAGAGGAGAAAACTGTTGAATCTGGGAAACCGTCCGAATTGCAGGACAAGGTCGACGTAATCGTTGTGGATGACAACGAGCCGGAGAAGGCGCAGGAGACCGAACGGATTTTGGCTGAACAGCACAAGCGGACTGAAAAGGTGTTCGGCTCCTTGAAACGGCGGAAGGAAAGGAGTGAGACCCTTGAAGAAAGGATGAAGAGGAAGATGAGGAAGTTGCATGCCAGAAACCGGAATATTTCCACAAAGACCGGCGCGGACAGTCTTCAACACAGGCCGCACGAGAAGGAGGAACTGGAGAGTACACCCGCGGTTAGCGAGTCGCTTAGCGAGCTCCTCAAGGGCATGGAGACCCTCCAGCAGCAGGATGCGCTTCTGTCGACTCCAGCGAGCTCTGAGGAGGTTGACCGCCCCAAAGTCCAGGTTATTGGGGAGAAGCATGGCGATCCGGCTTCGGCGGCTTCTGAAGGAGCCGAGAAACTGAAGCTTCGAGAGAAGATGGAGGAGATGAAGAAGCTGATCGCCGAGAAGCCGGTGGCGACCACACTTCCATTGCTGCAAGGTAAACACCGGGACGTTAGGCGAATTATTAAATTCTACAAGTCGCGGTCAAGGAAGAAGGGGGCGAATATAATATTAAATCCGCCGGCCAGCTTTTTCCTGACCACGGCTCAACTGAAAAGTCGAGCTAAGGAAGCCGAGCGGCTATGGAAAGAAAAGCTAAAGAGGATAGATCCTGAACGGCTCAGGCGGCCAGTGATTAAAATCCATACTGCGGCCTCTAGAGGAGATAAACATCAAACTGGCGGTCTTATCCTACCGATTTCCTTACTAAAACGTCGCAACAATCCGGCTGAACCTGACTGCGGTTTCTCTTCTGTAGGTGTACCGGAGACCGCGATGAAACCGGGCGACTTGACGTCATTTATTTCTATGCTGCCACCGCCTCCGCCTCCAAGTGTTCGCGAGAAGGAGATGGCCGACTTCCAAAAGGAGGTCGGCACGCTGCAGGCGGCTTTGAACGGGGCCTCCGAAATCATGCGGATTAAGGACGAAGAGAAGCGGGTTGCCCAGGAGGCCGCGGAAAAATGGATCCAAGAGTTGCAAACCACCCTAGAGCAAGAGACCACAAGTGAAAGAGCAACTAGATCTGATATACTCTAGAGGGGGGTGAATAGAGTATATGGTGCTTTAAAACTTTTGCAAACTTTTACAACAATTGTTGTAATATGTGTAAGCAGGGAAGCAGAAATAAATCTAATCACAGTACAGAGCTATGCAAATACTAAGCACAGAAAAATCAAGGCCAGAAACAAAAAGAAAACAAGCCAAAACCAGATGACACAAGGGAATATAGTGGTTCCCCAAACTTGGGTACATCCACTCTTCTACCACCCTAGGTAGGAATCCACTGCAGGATGAGTTGATCAGGTGTCCTGGGCACCAATGAGCTTTTGATAAGGTGCTCAAAAACCAAAGCAGATTTTTTGATCAGGTGTCTTCCCACCAATGAGCTTTTGACAAGGTGCTCAAAAACCAGATTCAAACTTTTGAAGGGAGTTTGAAAAACCCTTTACAGAGTGGGGGTGAGAGAGTGATGGCAGTCTTCTCTTTCTCAACCAACTGAGAAGACAATGTGGATTGATGTCAAAGCTCCCCCTGAATCCTTGAGATCTTCAGGAAGAAGAGCTTTGCTGAGGGTGATAGGCCTTCAAGGATAGAACTCCAGCAATAGATGATTTCAGCAAGTTGAAATGTTGAGTGCCTGGAGTCTTGAAAATGATGTTGGCCTTGAACACTTTGAAAGATGAAGAGATCTGAAAAACTAGATCTCCTTGGATGAGTGTTCTTCAGAATTCTTTTTGACAGAAGATTTTTGAGTATTTTTCTGTAATCTGTATTGTGTGTGCTCTGTCTTGTTCTACTTGATGATTCAAAAACCATTCTGTCTTTTATTCTCTGTTCCAGAATAGAATATCATTCTCTGTCAAGGATAGTCGTTGGTCTGCATTGATTGCATCCTTAATTGCAAAAACTCTTCAAGAGGAAAGTCCACAGAATTATTCCTTAAAAAATCCCTTGAAACTTGGTCCAGAAGTAAATGAAAACGGCTAGCAAATCTCTGAATTAATTGCAGAATAACTCTTAACTGATTTGAATTTGAATTCTGGAAGTTATCTGAAATCGTCGAACTGAGCTCTGCTATCGTCGAGCTGAGCTCAGCGATCAGGAAATCTTAAGCAGCAAAAATATCGTCGATCTGAGCTCAAAGATCGTCGAACTGAGCTCAGAGAAAAAGATCCAAAGCAGAGTCAAAATCGTCGAACTGAGCTCACCGATCGTCGAATGGAGTTCGACGATATTATGAAGTTGAGCTCAGCGATCGTCGAATGGAGTTCGACGATCTGTCGAAGTTGAGCTAGACGATCGTCGATCGGAGTTCGACGAATCGTCGTGCTGAGCTCGACGATCAGACTTAGTCTCCAGACAGAAAAACTTGGTCTTCAGGGCAGCTTCCAAACCTAGACTTCTAACCCTTAGACTCAATTCTAATTGACCTTTTAAGCTATACAGGAGGTCAAATAAAGGTTCCTAGAGACATAGTGATCCTGACCCAAATTAGTAATAGGGTGTTCCAACAATCTCCCCCTATTTGGGTTAGGATTACCATTTACAGACTTTGGAGAATTCAAATAACAACATACAATCAGAAAAGCATAAAAACAACAGCTAGACATTGCAGAAACATCACAGAGATATATATATATATGTCATCCAGATAGCAGTCAGAATTCACAGAAATTGTCACCTTACACTATCACTTCTTCTCTTTGCCTTTGACAAGTTTGATTTCTCTGTTTGGATTAGGGCTTCCTTGTTGGACCTGGTGTCATCTGCTGCACCCAAATAAGTTTGCTTTGAAGATCTGGGGACCACAGCAGCAGGATGCAACTCCATATAACTCTCAGCATCAAAGAATTTGCTGGAAGCATATTTGTCTAGTTCCTTTTGTCTTTGCTCTGACATTGTAGAAATATTTGAAGTGTCTAAACCTTGCTCTCTGGCCTTCTTGATCTGATCTAGTGCAGCCAGTTCCTTCATCCTAGCAGTCCAAGGAGATGGATTATTCTCAGGGTCCTCAAAAGGTACAGGTGGTTCATACCTGTTGGAAGGATTATCTTGAGGAGGCCTGGCAGACACAGTTTCTTTGAGCTTGTAGGGGAAAGGACCTGATGATGTATCAGAAGAACCATGTCCTCCCATGGAGTATGGGTGCTGCCTGGAATACCCTTTGGAATAAACTTGAAAATCTCTTTGATTACCCCTGTATCCTCCTCTCCTAGAATAAGAACCCCTAGACTGGCTTTCCCTTTGGTAGGATCTGGCATGGGGTTGATAGGGAGCCTGGCTTCTAGCTGGGGCTTGACTTGCAGAGCTGCCACCTGCACCTGCATCAGGAGGAGGTGGTGGAGGAGGATGAGGGTGCTGGAACTGGGAGGAGCCCTTTTCATACTTTCTCTTCTTATTCATGGCCTTGAGCTGATTTTTAGAATATTGCATACAATGTTCTGTGATGGGGCAGTTATGCAGAATGTAATAAGGAATATCATTATCATCCTTGACTTTTGCAGGAGGGACCCTTTTCATAGCCTTGCTCCTAGCTTTCCTTTTCCTTGCAATAGTGGCAGAAGAGTCATCAGAGTCTGTCTTGAACTCATCAGATTCGGAACTCTTGGCATCATATAGAGCATCAATTCTCTTCATCAAATCTTTCTTCAGTTGAATAGCAGCAGATGAGGCAGAAGCAGAAGTAGCAGCAGCAGGGACAGCAGCAGATGGAGCAACAGATGCAGAGGGTGCAACAGGAGCAAATACAGCAGATGCAACAGATACTGGAGTAGTGACAGCAGAAGTAACAGCAGTAACATCATCAGAATCTGCAGCAGGCTCAAAAACAGTGGCCTCTGTCATCAGAAGATCCTTGGAAATTGGCTCATCAGAAGCAATTAGGATTTCAGCAGCAGTGTGAGCAATCTCAGCAGTATCAACAATTTCAGAAGCAAAGTCAGTGTTTTCTTTAACAGCAGCAGCAGCAGCAGCTTCAGTAGCAGCAAGCACTGAATGTACAAATGCAGAGATAGTGCTAGGGTCACAGCAAGAGAAAGGCACCAGTGCCTTGGACAAATCTTCTGGGGGATGGACAGCATTAACCTCTGGGAGATAGCTGAAGAAGGCAGGATCAAAGGCAGAAAGCAAAGACCATAGGTCTATTGCAAGAACTGCAGTAGGAGCCTGACATTCTGGAGGCACAGCAACAGAAGCAGAAGGGGCAGCAGGCACAGAAACATCAGCAGCAGCAGCAGCATGAAGGCTTGCTTCATATGGCATCTCCCCCTGCCTAGATGCAGATACATCTGTATCAAGGCAAACTGCTGGTGGTGCTGCCTGAGGAAGGAGGGAGGAAAGCCTGGCAGAGAGGGCTGCCACTGACAAGTGTAGAGGAGCCAATGAGGTCTCCAAGAGTAGGGAGAGCCTGGGGGCAATTAGCTCATACAACTTGTCAGCTAGGGCTGAGAGGTCTACTTGCTCAAGAATAGGAGCAGAGGTAGATGGAATGGGGATAGCTGAGGATGCTGGAAGTGGAGGGCTGGAGAGTGGAATGGATGGCTCAGGTGTTGGGATAGTGGAAATGGAGGACAAGGGGATGGATATGGATGGGGTGAAAGTGGTTTGGTCAATGATATGGTGGAGGAGATATTGGAATGAAGTTGAGGAGGAGGGTAATTCTGGAGGAGAGGATGGGGAATCATCCATATAGGAGTCATCCAGGAGGGTGAAGGATGGAATGGATGGAGAAGAGGTGACATCTGGTGGAGGGTATGAGAACAGAGGGTGGAAGTGGTCTACTGGTGGAGGCAGAATGGGTTCTGGAGATGGAATTGTTGTTGGAGATGGGCTAGAGATGGTAATGGTGGATGGAGCTGGAATGGTGGATGGTAGAGGAAGGGTTGGAAGTGGAGGAGGAGAGGAGGCAGCAACAGCAACAGCCAGGTCAGCTGCAGGAGCAGAGACATGTGGGGGAGTGACTCTATGAGTCCTGGTGCCTGAAGGAGCACTTGAGGAGGGCCTGCCAGGCTTGCTGATTTGCCTGTCCCACTTGCCAAAGAGGGCACAGGTGAGTCTCTTGGAGGCATTTATGTGCACTCCAGAGGAGACCAGCAAGGCAGGGCACCTGTTTTGCAGGAAGACTCCAAGAATCCTTCCAAAGTTAACAAAGCTTTTGTTTATTTTCTTCTTGATTAGGTCAAAGAAGACCTCTCCCCAGTTCAAACTTCTCTTATCCACCAGAGCTCCCATGAGGCAGAGCTGGTATCTGGATATGGTATCATGTGCAGAGTGCTTTGCCAGCAGCACTTTCCCTACCACATCTGCTAGGAACCTGTATTCAATAGACAGGTTCCTCTTGAATAACTTGCTAGGGTTTCCCTCTGGATGACCCATCCTGGCAAGCATGTCAGAAAACTCCTCTCCAGATAACTCAGCAGTATCATCTCCATTTATTAGTCCAAAAACCTCTGTTAAAATGGTGGGGGTCAGAGGTACCTGAGTTCCAGCAATGGACCCAACTATTGTGGAGTTGTCTTGATTATGAGCAGTATAGACCCACTCCTTTATCTCATCTGAAGCAAGCTTGATTCTAGTGGTCATGAGGGCAGACAGATTCTGATCCTTGAATAAATCCAGTATATCTTGGAAGATTTGATCAGTGGTGTTGAAAGATTCCATATCAATGTCGAATCCAGCATCGAACTTCATTGCGGCTAGAAATGCAACGGACACAGCCATTGTACCTGCAAAAATTCAACAAACAAAACGACCAAGCGTAGAACTGTTTGGAGGGAAAGAAAATCCTTGCAGAGAAATCGAAAGCGCAAGAGAGAACGACGGCGAAAAATGAGTTTTATATTAGGGTTCGACGCAGAATTGGAAAGATCGTTGAACTCAGTTCGACGATCGAGGCTTCTAAAGGAATCTGAAAATTTTTCAACATCGTTGATCTCCGTTCGACGATATTGGAGAGCGTCGAGCTCCGTTCGACGATCGTGCAGAGAACAAGATCGTCGAGCGCCGTTCGACGATCGTTGACCGGAAGAGATAGTTCATACTATCTGAGAGGCGCTGAACTCAGTTCGACGATTTTTGGAAATCGTCGATCTCCGTTCGACGATCTTAGGGGAAATCGTCGAGCGCAGTTCAGAGATCAGAAAGATTCTAGACACCAAGGAAAATCAGAATGTTTTCCTAGTCTTGGTCAATTTTTAAGCTTTCAAAATCTTGGATATTATTTAAGGCTTCCTCCATCTAACATTCCTAACTGATTTAGGAAGAAGGTGTGTTTCTTTTCATCCAAAGGCTTGGTGAAAATATCTCCCCTTTGTAAATCAGTTGGGATATATTGTAATTTAATTTTGTGTTTTTCAACATTATCCCTTAAGAAATGATGCCTAATCTCTATGTGTTTTGTCCTACTATGGAGGACTGGATTTTGAGCTATGGAAATAGCACTTGTGTTATCACAAAAGATTTTAGACTTCTCTAAGTTGTATCCATAGTCTAGGAGTTGGTTTTGGATCCACAAAATTTGTGAACAACAACTGCCTGCAGCCATATATTCAGCTTCAGCAGTTGAGGTTGACACAGATGTTTGTTTCTTACAAAACCAAGAGACAAGTCTATCACCAAGGAACTGACAAGTTCCACTGGTGCTTTTCCTGTCAATTCTGCATCCAGCATAATCAGCATCAGAGAATCCAGTTAACTCAAATGCTGAATCTTTTGGATACCAGAGGCCTAGATTTGGACAACTTTTAACATACCTGAGAATCCTCTTTACTAATGTTAGGTGTGACTCTCTAGGGCTTACTTGGAACCTAGCACATATACATGTAGCAAACATTATATCTGGTCTACTAGCTGTAAGATACAGTAAAGAGCCAATCATTGCTCTATATGTTGTCTGATCAACAGGTTTCCCATGTTCATCAGCATCCAATACAGCATTGGTAGGCATGGGTGTTTTCATACAAGATGCCTCAGACATACCAAATTTCTTAACCAGTTCATTAGCATATTTGGTTTGAGAAATAAAGATGCCTTCAGCATGTTGTTTGACTTGCAATCCTAGGAAGAAGGACAGCTCACCCATGCTACTCATCTCAAATTTAGAATGCATCAGGTTAGAAAACCTTCTGCATAATTTTGAGTCAGTAGAACCAAAAATGATATCGTCTACATAAATTTGTACTAGTAGGGTATGGGACTTATGGGTTCTAATAAAAAGAGTTTGGTCTACTCTACCCCTTATAAAACCATTTTCCAAGAGAAAGCATGCTAGGGTCTCATACCATGCTCTAGGAGCTTGCTTGAGACCATATAATGCTTTGTTCAGTCTAAAAACATAATCAGGAAGAGTTGGAGAGATAAAACTTGGAGGTTGTCTGACATAGACTTCCTCTTTGATGTCTCCATTTAAGAAAGCACTTTTGACATCCATCTGATAAACCTTGAAGCCTTTATGAGCTGCATAAGCTAGAAATATCCTGATGGCTTCCAATCTTGCAACAAGTGCAAAAGTCTGGTCGTAGTCAATTCCTTCTTCTTGAGAATATCCCTGAGCAACTAGCCTTGCCTTGTTTCTTATAATTACTCCTTGATCATCCAGTTTGTTTCTGAATACCCATTTTGTTCCAACAATGGAATGATCCTTAGGCTTTGGCACTAGTTCTCATACTTTGTTCCTCTCAAATTGATGCAATTCCTCTTGCATTGCAATGATCCAATGTGGATCTTGCTCTGCATCTTGAATGGACTGAGGTTCAATTTGAGATAGGAAGCAGGTGTGCAACAGGTTTTGGTTGACCTGATTTCTGGTTTGCACACCAGCTGAGATTTCTCCAATTATTTGGGAAATTGGATGGTCTCTTGATGTTACTAAATCAACAGGGGGTGTTGATTGTTCACCAACCTGTGTTGTTGTTTCCTCTTGTGGTACAACAATTGGCTCTTCAGATTGTGCTTCAATATGTGAGGCATTCCCTTCATCTTCACTGCTTTCTTCTTCTTGAGCAACCTGTAACTTATTCATATATTCAACTAGAGAGAGTTCCTGCAAAGGTTCTATGGTAGAAGAAATCTTCTCCTTGAAAGACATGTTAGTTTCATCAAAAGAAATATGAACAGATTCCTCAATTTTCAAGGATGATTTATTATAGACCCTATAGGCCTTGTTGATCATTGAGTATCCCAGAAACACTCCTTCACCAGCTTTGGCTTGAAATTTTGCTAGATATTTCTTGTCATTATTGTGAATGTAGCAAATACAACCAAAAATTCTGAAATAGTCAACTTTAGGTTTCTTCCCTTTGAGTAATTCATAGGGAGTCTTTCCCTTTAGTTTATGTATCAGACTTCTGTTCAGCACATAGTTGGAGGTGTTCACTGCCTCTGCCCAAAAGGATAGAGGTAGATGAGCATCTGACAACAATGTAGTGGCAGATTCAATAAGGGTTCTATTTTTCCTTTCAGCTACCCCATTTTGTTGAGGAGTTCTAGGAGCTGAGAAAGTATGCCTGATCCCTTCACTCTGACAGAACTCTTGCATAAGAAGAGAATCAAACTCTGTCCCATGATCACTTCTGATCAGGGCAATGTGAGTATTGAACTCAATCTGTATACATTTGAGAAACTCTGTCAGACACTTAAAGTTATCAGACTTCTTCCTTAGAAAGAACACCCAAGTGAATCTAGAGAAGTCATCTACAACTACTAAAGTGTAGGATTTCCCTCCTAGGCCTTGTACTGTGATGGGTCCAAATAGATCCATGTGTAACAGATACAATATCCTAGGTGAATCACTCTTATTAAGTGACTTAAAACTGTTTTTAGTTTGCTTGCCTAATTGACAAGCCCTGCAGAGTCCTTCCTTCTTGAAGGGGCCAGAAGGTAGTCCTCTAACAAGGTTGTCCTTGGAGAGCCTAGCAATAGTTCTAAGGTTTAGGTGTCCTAGTCTCTTATGCCATAAAACATTTGGTCTACAGACAGAGTTAAACAGGCAAATATCTATATTAGTTGAAAGAAAATCTACTAGATAGATGTTACCTTTCCTTTTACCTGTCAACACAGTTGTGTTGTCCTCTGACTTGATTCTGCATAAGGTTTTGCTGAAGGTCACCTGGTAGCCTTCATCACATAGCTGACTGATGTTGATTAGGTTGTGCTTCAGTCCTTCCACATAGGCTACCTTCTTGAAGGTTACTGAACCAATCTGGACTGCACCATATCCTTTAGTTTGTCCAAAGTTGGAATCACCAAAGATAACTTTGGGTCCAAGCTTGGCTCTAAAGGAAGTGAGGTTGTCCTTGTTCCCTGTCATGTGCTTAGAGCACCCACTATCCAAGTACCATTGCTGGTTAGATGTTGGATAGGTCTTCACCTGCACATAAAACAATTCATTTGTTTTTGACCCAGTTTACCTTGGGCCTAGGTTGATAACCTCTAAATTCTGAAATGAAAGACA
Source organism: Platanthera guangdongensis (assembly GCA_039583875.1). Lineage (NCBI taxonomy): Eukaryota > Viridiplantae > Streptophyta > Magnoliopsida > Asparagales > Orchidaceae > Platanthera > Platanthera guangdongensis. The sequence goes on from CM077149.1 coordinate 85,323,094, forward strand.
TCCCAGGTTGACTCTTATATCCTTCAGGATGATATCTCCTTGGAGGTATAATCCATTCAGTATAAGGGTTAAAGGTTTGGGATGAAGAACCCTTAGGATTCAATTTTGATTTGCCCTTAAACAAGTTTCCAGAGCTCTGACCTCTGTTCGACGATCTTGGAGCTGCGTTCGTCAATCTTGGGTCAGAGCGTCGAGCTCCGTTCGACGGTCGACTATGGATGAGGTCAGGTATATGAGATCGTCGAGCTGCGTTCGACGACTTTGGCTGAGATCGTCGAACAGCGTTCGATGATTTTTCCTGAGATCGTCGAGCTGCGTTCGGCGATCGTCGATCTTCATTAGGCGATCGTCGATCTCCGTTCGACGATTTTTGCTGGGACTTAGTTTTCTGAGGCAGATCAGAATTTTTCCTGGCAACCTCTACAACTCCCTTTCCCTTGTTAGAAATAAACTTGATGGGAGTTGTTAGGACTATAGGTTGGCTGGATGAAGCACCCAAGCCCAGTGTACTGTTGAATCTAGAGTTCACTGTGCTTGTGATGTCCATCATCTTGATGCTTCTCCCATTAAGGGATTCTTCAAGCTTCTTGGCCTCAGAGAGCTCACTTTTCAGTGAAGCTATTTGTTCCCTACAGTTCTCCAACTCCTGAGAGAGTTTGAGGTTTTCTGACTTTAAAACATTGTGTTCAGATAATTGATTTCTGAGAGAGATAATCTCTTTCTCAGACTTTAGTAGGTCTAAACACAGTGCTTTAAATTCAGATTTAAAATCTTCTGAAGTAAAATCAAAAGAACCAATTACCTGATCTTCTTCAGGTTGAGTCTCTGAGTCTGACTCTGACTCCTCTTCCTCTGAATTGTTCTGTGAGGCATTGATTGCCATCATGCAGAACTCCTTTTCTTCTGCATCATCCTCATCATCACTTGAGCTAGAAGAGGCTTCTGACTCCTCTTCTGTCTCACTCCAGGATTCAGCAACAAACCCTTTTCTTGTATGCTTATTTGTGCTTGAAGAAGGTTTGCCACTTCCATTCCTTTTGGAGTCTTTCTCCTTTCTTCTTTCTTTTTTGTCTCTTCTGTCCTTGATCTTGTTCTCTGGACAGTCAGGAACTATGTGCCCTGGTCTCCTGCAACCAAAGCAGATAATATCTTTATTGTTGCTAATGGACTTGTCATACCTTGGCTTGTCCTGCTCCTTGTATGATCTTCTTCTGAAGTCCTTTCTGGCCATCTTGTAGAATCTTTTGGCCAACAAGCTGAGTAGTTCATCATTGTCTGTGCTCTTATCTTCAGGCAGATCCTCAGTTGCCTTAAAGGCTATGGTCTTCTCTTTCCTTGTGGCTGGTGAAGCAGCCTTCTATTCTTCCTCTCTATTCTTGATAAGTAGCTCATAAGATTTGAGCTTACCCAACAAGGCTTCAGTGGTGATCTCATTCAGACTTCTGGCATCTTTAATTGGCCAGATTCTTGAATCCCAAGTGCTGGGGAAGCACATTAGGATCTTGTCATTAAGTTCTGTTAGAGAGATCTCTTTCTCTAATGTCCTCAGTTCACTGACAATTAGACTCAGTCTCTCCCTTCTTGAAGTTCTCATATTGAGTGATGAGATGGGATCTTCTGTCCTTTCTCTCATCAGTTGAGCCTGAGACTATTTCTGAGAGTCTATCCCAAATTTCCTTGGCTGAATTACATTCAGCTACCTTTTGAAAAATGTCATCTGACATTGTCTGAGCTAGAATGTTCATATCCTTGGCATCAGCTACTTTCCATTTTTTGATGTCAGCATCTGTTCCTGATGGAGGTGGAACAACATTTGTACTTGTGCTCTCTGGGGGTCTTGGACACACTGTCAAAACAGAATTAAATATATCTTCATCAATAGAATTCATGTAGAGTCTAATCCTTGCTTTCCAAAGTGCAAACTTTGACAGATTGCACACTGGAGGTCTGGTGCTAGCATAATCTTTGTTTTGGGCCATGATTTGTGCAAACAGAATCTAATAATAAAAAATACAAAAAAAGATCTAGTTTGGGATCTTGAGGTTCAGGTGTTAGCCTGTACAACCAATCAGATATGGTATGTTCAACCAACCTCGCTTTGATACCAATTGAAAGAGCAACTAGATCTGATATACTCTAGAGGGGGGTGAATAGAGTATATGGTGCTTTAAAACTTTTGCAAACTTTTACAACAATTGTTGTAATATGTGTAAGCAGGGAAGCAGAAATAAATCTAATCACAGTACAGAGCTATGCAAATACTAATCACAGAAAAATCAAGGTCAGAAATAAAAAGAAAACAAGCCAAAACCAGATGACACAAGGGAATATAGTGGTTCCCCAAACTTGGGTACATCCACTCTTCTACCACCCTAGGTAGGAATCCACTGCAGGATGAGTTGATCAGGTGTCCTGGGCACCAATGAGCTTTTGATAAGGTGCTCAAAAACCAAAGCAGATTTTTTGATCAGGTGTCTTGCCACCAATGAGCTTTTGACAAGGTGATCAAAAACCAGATTCAAACTTTTGAAGGGAGTTTGAAAAACCCTTTACAGAGTGGGGGTAAGAGAGTGATGGCAGTCTTCTCTTTCTCAACCAACTGAGAAGACAATGTGGATTGATGTCAAAGCTCCCCCTGAATCCTTGAGATCTTCAGGAAGAAGAGCTTTGCTGAGGGTGATAGGCCTTCAAGGATAGAACTCCAGCAATAGATGATTTCAGCAAGCTGAAATGTTGAGTGTCTGGAGTCTTGAAAATGATGTTGGCCTTGAACACTTTGAAAGATGAAGAGATCTGAAAAACTAGATCTCCTTGGATGAGTGTTCTTCAGAATTCTTTTTGACAGAAGATTTTTGAGTATTTTTCTGTAATCTGTATTGTGTGTGCTCTGTCTTGTTCTACTTGATGATTCAAAAACCATTCTGTCTTTTATTCTCTGTTCCAGAATAGAATATCATTCTCTGTCAAGGATAGCCGTTGGTCTGCATTGATTGCATCCTTAATTGCAAAAACTCTTCAAGAGGAAAGTCCACAGAATTATTCCTTGAAAAATCCCTTGAAACTTGGTCCAGAAGTAAATGAAAACGGCTAGCAAATCTCTGAATTAATTGCAGAATAACTCTTAACTGATTTGAATTTGAATTCTGGAAGTTATCTGAAATCGTCGAACTGAGCTCTGCTATCGTCGAGCTGAGCTCAGCGATCAGGAAATCTTAAGCAGCAAAAATATCGTCGATCTGAGCTCAAAGATCGTCGAACTGAGCTCAGAGAAAAAGATCCAAAGCAGAGTCAAAATCGTCGAACTGAGCTCACCGATCGTCGAATGGAGTTCGACGATATTATGAAGTTGAGCTCAGCGATCGTCGAATGGAGTTCGACGATCTGTCGAAGTTGAGCTAGACGATCGTCGATCGGAGTTCGACGAATCGTCGTGCTGAGCTCGACGATCAGACTTAGTCTCCAGACAGAAAAACTTGGTCTTCAGGGCAGCTTCCAAACCTAGACTTCTAACCCTTAGACTCAATTCTAATTGACCTTTTAAGCTATACAGGATGTCAAATAAAGGTTCCTAGAGACATAGTGATCCTGACCCAAATTAGTAATAGGGTGTTCCAACAACAAGGTTGCAAACTGCGCTTGAGCAGGAGACCATGAGGTTGAAGTCCGCGATGGAGCAAGAGACTGCCAGGCTCCAGATCGCGATGGAAGAAGAGACCGTCAAGCTACAGACCGAGATGGAAACCGCTAAGGCGAAGATTGCTGAGATGCAGGTCGCCTTGGAGCAGGAAAAGGCGGAGAAGTATTTGCTGATGGCCGCGCGGCGAAAAGGAGACAGAGAAGAGATTCGACATCCTGAGGACGGCGAAGACCAAGGTCTGCCAGCGGAGACTGGCGGAAAACAGCGTCCTGCACTACCAACTTCTAGAGAGTTGCCGGATACTGGCCGCCCGGCCTCTGGCGAGACTTCGAATCCACCGGAGGCCGCGGCGCCTAAACAGGTCGCAGTTCCAAGTGGACTCGGGGGTCAGGCGATCCCAATGATCCCATTTGCGAGAGTAGAACGCGATACTACGCGGGTTCATCGGTCTCTGCATGCGCTTCATAATCAGGTTAGCCAGGTGTACGTTGCGATTGTGCAGACCGGTGAACAGGTCGCGCACATAGGACGAGACTGGCCTGAAGGTGATAAGTAAGGCTGAGCGGTTTGAGCGATCTAAGCCGCGCGGACAATTGAATATTATGTTGTAATATATATTTTTTCTGCTGGATGTTGGACAATTTGATTGTTGTAAACTGTTGTATTTTTATTATGCTGCGAACTGTATGCGGCTTACGCAGTTTGTATTTATAATCCACATGTCTGTTCCTTTGTTCTGGAAAATCTAAAGTATAGGATAGTAACCGCGCGGTCTGCCGAACAGAGCACCGGCTTGAATAATTGATATCCACATGATGTGCCACGGAATTTTTCTAAGTGCAGGGGTATAGCCGTGCGGACTGACGGACTAAACTGCGGTTTGGTTGCCAAGCTGATATGTATTTCCTGCAGGATTAGGTCGCGTGGCGTGATGACTAGCCGTGATTTGACGTTGGACACTGTACCTTCAAAGATTTTCTATAAATAGAGCTGACCCCGGAGATTTCATCACAAATCAAAAAGGATGAGGGCTAAGTCCAAGTCGTTGCGGTCTGACAAGGCCACTGCGGTTAGGACTGACACGGCCTCCGCTTTCCATTCTGCTGATCATAAAGAATGCCGGCTTACAAAAGCCGAGCTGGAGGATTTCGTTGAGAAGCACATGCAGGGAAGCCCGCTGGTCGCGCGGCTTCCACTACAGGACGAGCGGATTAATTCTTCCCACGCAAATCATATCGCTGTCCCCATCGACCACTTTGACTGCGGCTTCAGCTTCCCGGTCATGATGGAGGCCGTAGCGGTCTTCGACCATTACAGAGTTGTGCCGGGACAACTACCCCCAAATTCGATAGCCGCCATATATAGCTTCATCTCCTACCTGAGGTCGGAAAGAGTCCGCTTCTCTATGAGGCTCTTCCGGGAATGCTTTTCGGTGCGGTCTATCCCGGACTCCTGGACAAAGATCTTCCGGGGGCACCTCTACTTCGGTTGCAGAGGGCTAAAGATAGTAAACTTGGCGAACAAGATCGCCAACTGGTCCGAGCGGTTTCTCATCTTCGAGGGAAACCTGGGGTTGCTGCTAATCAACCCGCAAGTCTGCGAAGAGGCCGCCTTCAGCAGCTGCGGCTTGGACGGCGTGGAGAAGGAGATCTACAACTTCTTCAAAGGCAAGCGGCTTGATGTAAACCACTACATCCCGCTGTTGCCGTCGTTAGAAGGAATAGAGGCGGAAGACAGTAAGCTCCAAGCCGGCCGAACTGAATTCTTAGCCGCACGGCCAGAAATCTAACATTGCCTTTATCTTTGCGGCTGCTGTGGCGGTTCCGCTGAACAAGCCGCAGACTCCTGGCGGCCTGACCCTCACTCAAAGAGAAAAGAGAGCGAGGCGGGCCAAGCCGGCGCGAGTTGTGGAGGAGGAGGAGGAGGCCTCCTCTGGAGAGTTTATGCTGCAAGGAACGGGCAGCAGCCTTAAGGACGTCCACGGCGATCCGGCCTTGCGGTGGAGTCCGGACGGCAAGTCAGTGACGATCTCCACCACCCTCCCTTACTGGGGGGGAGAAGAAGTAAGCCGCCACGCGAGCGTGGTTGGCGGCCCGCTGTATGGCAAGCGCAACTTGAAGGCGATGCGACGAGTTCCACCAGACGACCTGCTGCGACTAGCCGCGCAAGTCGGGGCAAGGAGCTTCGTTGCATGTCACTTCATGGGCCTTGCCTACAAGCAGCTGATGAAGGAGAATAGCAGCCTGAAGAGGCAGTTAAAGGAACAACAGGAAGAAAACAAACGGCTAAAGGAAAGGGAGGTGGTAAGCCGTCACCGATACTCGTGCGGTTACCACTATGTAACCGCGCGGCCTTACCTCTACTTTTGTTTTGCAGGAAATATACAACCCGGCCAACCCCATCTTCCAAGACAAAGTCTTCCCGCAACTCGTCCAGGGGATCGATGGAGCGCTTAACCGCCTCCGAGACTGTGGCGGCTTTGCGACCGGCTTCACTGACTTCACTTGTGCCGACATCTACCCCACCCTGAAAGAGCAGGTGGCCGACGTCTACAGGTCGATCAAGGGCAAGAGCAGGGTCGGGGAAGAAGTCGGCGAGGAGGAGGAAGACGTCGAGGAAGAGGGCGGCCAGAGAAGCCGGAGTGCACGCACATCGTCTGAGTCCGGCGGTCAAGAATCTGAGACCGCGCGGCCAGACTCGACAACTTCTGGCGGTTCTGGGAGCTCAGCGACTAGCAGCGGGTACACTGAATCCCCCGTCGATATCGGTGATGGCGGTGATTTAGATTCTCCTGCGGCTAAGAAGCTTAAACCGGGCGATTAGAAACTCTTTAACTTGTTTTTTGTATTTTCAACTTGTTTTGGAAATCGGCGGTATTATTTTTGTAAACCGCGCGATTAATGCTTTGTAACACTTACTGAAAAAGAAATGAAGGCAACTTTACCTTTCTCTTTACTACATCTCACTTTTCTTACTTGATTAAGTCCGCGTGGTCTCAGTATAACTTCCGATTTAATAAAATGTTAGCATATAAACCGGTCTGAGTTCATACTGCGACTTCAACGAAGTTATCCGCAAGAGAGATATATTTCCCTGCGGTTTATTCCAGAATGCACGTCGATAATAAGCCGAGCGGCTAACAAATTAAACCGCAATTTGCCTTAATGAATTACTCAATGTTATCTGCTGGAAGAGCTGAATGATTGCGGCTTGCTTATACATAAACCGTGACCGCTAAGCCGCATGGCTACCTGTCGCAGTCGCCAAACATCCATAACATTGAAGTATAAGATTGTGGCTAGGGCGAACTCTGAAACGAATTGCCCATTTGATAAAAAGAACAAGAATAGAGAAATACTCTTCGGCTTCCGATAATACTGGCCGATATAGGCATATGGAAGCCGGAAAATTTTATGATGACAGGTCGCTGATCGACTAGTAAAATTAATATCATAGAAGTCGGGGGATCAAGGCCAGGAATTAGCTGCCAGAAACAGGTCGGCCGGCTTCCTGTCCATATGAATAATAAACCGGCAATTTGCATATGGAAACCAAATAAGATAAACCAGGCCCAGACTTGACTAACAGACGTAAGTCGGTCGAGTCCTCAAATATATGAATAATAATCTGGCAGGTAAGCACATGGAAGCCAAAATACTTAAGCCGGAAACTGTAACCGCGCGGCATGTGTAATGAATTATACAATCGACGCAGGCCGTTTAGTAAAACCGCAAGGTAGCGGATAGGCTCGTGTTGTCCTGCAAAAATAGATGGAGATATGCACTTATGTGTCAATGTGGGTAGGTGCGTGCGGCAGTACTTTCCACACAAAGAACACATAAGCGGGATTGAAATTCTTAATATCCACGACCGATGTCAAGCGGGACAAGTACGCAACGTCTGCGACTGAATTCAAGCAGGACAAGTACGCAATGTCTGCGACGAAGGTCAAGCGGGACAAGTACGTAATGTCTGTGACTGAAGTCAAGAGGGACGGGTACGCAATGTCTGCGACTGAAGGCCAAGCGGAATTTCCACTACACCTCTGCGACTGATGTAAAGCGGGATGTGGAGGGCTTAAGAATTCAAAAGGGGCTCTTGCCCCTACATGCATGCATATTGGCATTACAAGTAAAGCTAAGGAATAAGCTTCAAATGAAAAGATAACGTTTGTTCAATGTTAAGGATGTGGCAAAAGGATATATGTCTGAAGTTTTAGCATGCCCCATTAATACCAATTGCGAAGGGGACTTTATACACTATTCTGATCATAAGCATTTTTTATCATATAAAGAAAGAGGAAACCCTTCTTGGACCACTGAATAAGAAATGGAAGATTGCCTTAGAGAGTTACTGAATGACATATTCTTGCAACTTTCCAGCTCTTGCAAGTTGATTAGCTAATTCTCTGAGAGCTATGCAATCTTCTGCTAGATGGCCAATATCTTTATGATACTTGCAAAAAAGCTTCTCGTGCCGATACTTGATTTTCGATTTCAAACGCCGAGGCTTCTTGAACTCAGGCATTCCTTGAATGATTATCAAAAGATCTTCCATAGGAATTTTGAACTTAACATACTTACCTGAACCTTTTTCACACTTTGGAGTTTTATCCCGGAGAAAAGGAGGAGACTTGCAATATTCAACTTGCGAAACATCTTGGGAGGAAACAAATCGCTGGTGACCAGAAGTCCCTTGAGATTGTTTAGCCATTCGATTCAGAAACGAAACATAACCTTTATTTGCCTCTTCGCCTATTATGAACGTATTAACTATATCAATAAGATCTCCGTAGCTTTTGGGATACTTTGTGGTGAGCTTGAATTTCAATGGGCCTTCTTGAAGTGCATTTATGAAAGCATGCAAGTAATAGTCTTGATGGACGCTACAAACATCCAGAACCTCCTTTTGAAACCGATCAACAAAATCTGGATTAGACTCGTCAATTTCTTGCTTGATTCGAAAGAGAGCTCCAACGTCCCTTTTTCGCTTCCTGTAAATAGTGAATCTTGAAATAAATTGACTTTGAAGATCTTTAAAGCTGGTTACCGATCGAGGTGGGAGACTATAAAACCATTCCCTTGCAATATTGCCAAAAGATATAACAAAGAGCTTGCATTTTACTCCATTTGACACGTTTCTCAGTGAAATAGCTTATTCAAAAGCTTGCAAGTGAGAAAATGGATCATCACATCCAGAATACTACGGGAGACGCGGTACTCTGAAGTTATCGGAGACAGTATCCCACTGAATACGATTAATGAATGGAGAAGGGGCCTCTTCTTCTTCCTTATAAAGAGGTTCATTTGCAACAGATTCTAGTCCACGCTCAACACTGTTTGCAAAAATTTCTCTATGAGGGTCAACAGACTCATTATTAAAATACGAACAATCCTGCACTTCTGAGAGATCAGTAGCAACTGACATGTGGATCGATTTATTCTGACCCTTTGCAGGATTCATCTTGAAAAGAGGAAAATAGCCAAACTTTTTCAAGAGACCGCAGAATAGCGGCGGCTTGTCGGGCGGCTAAACGGTGCAACAAGCTGACAAGAAGACCGGAGGAAAAGCGAGCGGATAGAATTGTAGGTTCTACAGTGCTGGAGGCGGGCTGAAAACCCCTAGCCGGTGAAGTCGCGGCTTGCTCGACAGGCCGCCGAACTCTAGAGGATAGAGCGGTCTGACTACCTAGACCGCTGATTTCATCGATTAGTCGAGATCTGAAGGCCGCGTGTTAACTGTTGATGCACGAAAACGGACAGGGAGTCGGGCACCACCAGCTAACGGTTCGAACACCAGGGAATAGAGAAGAAAGGAGGAGACTGTCGACCAATCGGTTACTAGCGGTCGCAGCTAAAGGGCAGGAAAAGAGGCCGCTGGCAGCGACAACAGCAGAGTTCGCCCGCCGCGGCTTAAATGCCACTCTTGCGGCAGGCTTTCCTTTACTAAAAATGAGAAACAGTTACATGAAGGAGAAAAAGCGGAAGCCGGCCGGACTACAAGCCGCAAAACACTAGACTTGAGACCGCAACTCTTAACAGGCGAGCTCCTGGATACAAGTCAGCGTATCTTGGGGAGTGCAGCCTCCCCCTATTTATAAGCTCGTGGGCCTGCCCAAGTGGGCAGGGCTAAAGTTACCGGCTGCCCGGGGTACAGGAGAACCGGGCAGAGGTGAGGGGAAGCAAAAGAGAAAGAAACAAGAAAGGAGGGAAGCCGCGCGGCTTGGCGGATTCCTCCTGGCGAGCTGATGGCTGGGTCCTTGGGCCTTGTCGCTGAGCAGGGTCGGCGTTGGTAGCGGCCTGACATGGAGACCGCCCGGCTTGGGAGGCTTGGCAGCTTGAATAATCAGGCCGCCCGGTCTGGAAAGCTGCGCGGACAGGTCGCGGATTCCGAGCTTATCAACATCATTTCTCGAGAAATGAAGAATCTTTCGAAAAATCCAAGTCTGTTTCGAGAAATCCACATAATTTTCCGAGAAACACTAGATCTTGATAGAATTTGTCCTTGACTTCAGAAAATATGACTTTCAGGATTCCATGTTGGGCATGCTAAGTTCTATCTTGAAAAACGAGAACTTGGCATCGTCCAGCGGCTTTGTGAAAATATCTGCCACCTGCTTGTCCATCGGGACATAGTTGAGGGCTAAGTCCTTATTCTCCACATAATCCCTGATGAAATGGTAGCGTACTTTGATGTGCTTGGTCCGGCTATGAGAAACTGGATTGTTGGCGTAGCTATTGCATTGGAAGAGTCGCAATACATTGGAATTTCTCTGAACTTCAAATTATAGTCTTCAAGTTAGTTTCTGATCCATAGAACCTGTGCGCAACAACTGCCCTCATAGATATACCCTTACTCGGCACTAGATGCTGGCACACAATTTTGCATCTTACTTCTCCAAGAGATAAACCATCTTCTGAGGAATTGGCACGTCCCAAAAGTGCTTTTCCTATCATTCATGCTTCCTGCAAAATCAGCATCTGAAAAGCCAATTTGCATGACATCATTATTTCTTGGGTTTCATAAGCCAAGATTGGGTGCACCCTTAAGGTATCTTAAAATCTGGTTTTCAGTGACATAATGAGATTCCTTAGTGTTCACCTGATATCTAGCACAGACAAATGTTGAGAACATTATATCTGGTCTACTGGCAGTTAAGTAGAGCAAAGATCCAATTATGCTTCTGTACTTGGTTTCATCAAAAGGTTTCCCTTTTTCATCCTTGTCCAGAGATACTATTGAACCCATTGGAGTACTCATAGAGGTTACATTCTCCATTCCAAATTTCCTAAGAAGCTCCTTGGTGAACTTCGTCTGAGAAATGAAAATTTCATCCTCAGATTGCTTCACCTGAAGTCCTAAGAAATACATCAGCTCTCCCATACTGCTCATTTTAAACTTCCCTTGCATAAGTTTAGAAAACTTTTTTCAAAGGCTGTCTTCCGTAGAGCCAAATATGATGTCGTCGACATATATTTGCACTAGTAAAATCTTGCCTTTAACTTCCCTAAGAAATAATGTCTTGTCTATCTTTCCTCTTGTGAACTTGTTCTCAAGAAGAAAGCTAGACAATGTCTCGTACCAAGCTCGGGGAGCTTGCTGTATCTTTTCTTCGTACGATCACCGTCACGATGTGATCTCCTGGAATCTGAAGAGAAAAACTTATTCTTTATTTATCTCCTCTTGCTCAGCAGCTTCTTGAACTGTTTGGAGATTAGGGAGAACTCTCCATCCGATAGCTCAGTGTCTGATGTGATGCTCTCAGAGTATTCAGGAGTGTGAGGTGCTTGTGTCCTTATGGGTGACACAGCTTTGGATTTCCTTAAACCTTCAACCTTTAGTTCTGTAGACTTCTCTTTACTTGAAGATCGGTTGACTTGCTCCTACTTCTTTCTGGTGTTCATTTATAGTTCGTACGAGAGCAATTTGCCAAAGAGATTCTGAGGGTCGATCTCTAGCAATTTCCCGAATTCTCTGATGGCAACAACTTTTTTATACTAGCACTTTGTCAAGGATCTGAGGAATTTGTCGTTCAGTTCACCATGAGTGAATTCACGGCCATAGTTCCTGAAGTCGTTTACTATCTTGAAGAACTTCTCAAAACTATCGGCTATGGAGTCATTGGCACCTTGTTTGAAGGATTCATACTCCTGATTCAACAACAATCTGTGATCATCTCTGACTTCTTCAGTACCTTCCATAAGTACAACCAGGCAATCCCACATCTCCTTGGAAGATTTGTAATGGAATAAGTTCTAGTGATTGAGTCATCCACCACACTAGCTATTATATTCTTCGCCTTCTTGTCTAGCGAGACTAGGGCAATCTCATCCTTAGTGAGATCCATCATCATCTTGGGAATCTGAATTGCTAGATTTATAGTTGAAGCCTTGGTGGGGATGTGAGGTCTTTCTTCCACGATCTGAAAAATTCTCGGATCTACAGCTTTCATGTAAAACCATACTCTTTCTTTCCACATGGGAAAGTTCTCTTTGGTGCCCACTGGTAGCTTCATGGAATACATATCTTTGCTTCAATCCATGGTGACTGAGCGGAATCTCTTAAAGCTATTTTAGGGATCTTGATCAAGGTGTTGGCCTTATCGACCAAACCTTCGCTCTGATACCAATTGAAAGTATCTAGCATCTACCTAAATCACCTAGAGGGGCTTAATAGGTGATGTTTGCACCCTTTTGTAGAGTAAAAATATTGAAAAGACAAGCACACAAACACAGAGATTTTTATAATGGTTCCTCGGATTGGGTATGTCCACTGACCCGCCTCGCCTATCTACCACAAATGGTAAGATTCGGCTACCTCACCTTTCTCAAATTATACCAATCTTACACCTCGAAGCAACGCCTCGACACCTCGATCCACAACGGATCTACACACTCGATCCACAAGATGGATCTACACCTCGATCCACAAACCGGATCTACAAACTCAATCCACTAACGGATCTGCAACCTCGGAGATAAAACTCCTACAAACTCGGAGACAAGGCACCAACAAATGTAAAAAAAAATTACAATGGTAAAGAAAATGTTTTACATTTCAGATCTGGAATCTTCTTGAACCTTCCTTCTTGAAACTAGAACAGCTTGATGAAGAGGGTTGAGGAAGAATCTCGAGAAGACTGATCTGAAAACTAAGAATCGACCGGATAGAATAGACATTGAAGAAGCTAAAGATCTAGGATCCGTAGAATCTTGTCTTGCTTTGAATCGCTGAATCTGAAGAGAGCGATAGAAGGGATTGACGATGAATATGATCTGCGTTTCTCCTAAAAATGGAAAGTGCTTCAGCGATTCTAATTTCGTGAAAAATTATCCATCTGATTTAATGAATCTTGTTCTTATTTTTCTGCGAATCCTTGAAATGTTTCTTTTTTTGTCATCGACCAACAGTCAATCGTCATTAAGACAGGATCCATGAAATTAAAGAAAGATCAAACCTACTAAACTTATATTAATTTGAATTCCTGTCAGAAAACTTGAAACGAAAAAATCTGCAAGTCCATTTCTCGAGAAGAAGTATATTTCTCAAGAAATGACTAGCTTTCTCGAGAAAAAGAATAGGCTTCTCGAGAAGGAACTTGGAAAAACTTTTCTGTGAAAAAAACCACAGATTTCTCGAGAAGGACAATATTTCCCGAGAAAACAATTGGATTTCTCAAGAAACAATACGACCTCTCTAGAAATAGACTTGCGCAAAATTATTGAAGTGAAGAACTTTTTTCTCAAGTAGAACAAGCATTCTCGAGAAATCATTGGGCTTCTTGAGAAATGTACTTAGCGAAAATTTCTGGAACCGAAGACCGATTTCTCTAAAGAATGCTTAGCTTTCTCGAGAACTTTTGCTTTTCTCGAGAACAACTTGCCTTCTCGAAAAATGTATTAGGCTTTTCTCGAGAAAAAGACTTAGCATATATTTAAGGAAATTTCCCGAGAATTCTTGTAGTTTCTCGAGAATATCAAGGCTTTCCTGAGAAATAAACTTCAACTTCTCGAGAAATACATGTCATTTCTCGAGAAAAAGACTTAGAGAATTCCAGTGAACTTTTCTTTTCTTCTAAGTGAAATCAGCTTCCCTTTCTTTCTTCCATTTCCTTAGTACTTGAAAATGAAGTGCATCCCAATAGAGAGGTTACACATGAGTCAACACCATGGATCACACAATGAGGGATTACATTGCATGGTCCACTGTGTGGTGACTCATTGTAAATTGACATTGGTCTACACTTAGCAATATTGACCTGCAAGCACTCAACTAAAAGATGGCATCAAATACAACCTTAATTCATCTTAGTTTAAGGGTGTCTTCATACACATCTGGGGTATTGTGGATACAATACCCAACTATAGTATTAGTATCAACTCAAAAGTCATACTCGATGAATTCGTCAGATATCTGTCATGATATTCAACGAATTTTACTTGTCGAGTCTGGCGCACCCCGAGCCCGAGTCAACTCCCTTGACTCAAAATACATATGAGGGGTCTAGTGTAAAACGGGACGTTACACACTACACGTATAAGCATGCAAGAAGTATATGAGAAATATTATGTAGTATGAAATACATAATATATGTTTGTATATGGATTCTCCTAGGCATAACAACATATGACTATTAAGTTGAAATGGGCGACTTAACAATTATCACATGAATGCTTATTAGATTTTACTTTCCATTACATGCTATATTATGTAGTATGAGATGCATAATATTTCATTTCTATGTCACTCATGACATGCATTAAGTCTTTTACTAGAATGCATAACACTACATGCATAACATAACATAGCATTAGCACCCATGCTAAGTTAACACCTATATTAGGATACTTGTACACACATAGTTTAAAACTAAGATTTATTCATTCATGTATTCATACTAATATGCACATGAGTCAATAGGATAATGGTATATCATCCTAAGTTAAAGCATGTCATCATTTATGAAAATCCCAGAGCAATGTAGCAACAAGAGCAAGTATCTTTGTATTTTTGGCCCGAACTAAGTTAAGTAGTTCTAGTATTAAGCTAGGTTTTGATGAGTTCTTCGTTCGTACTATTATTATAAATGCCGCCAAAGAATGTTGCAATGAGGTCAACTCCCTAGTCAGAGGGTGAGTCTTCGGGTGCACAAAGTGAGGCCGTGATTGAAGGGCTGCGTTAGAGCAATGAAGCTCTGTCAAGGCAGATGGTTGCGATGGAATCGCAGATTCAGGAATTATTGAATACCGTCTTATGGCAGCAGCCTGGGGTGCAGGACCCTGTAGTGGGTCAAGTTCTAAATTTTCCTCCTACTCCTCTAGTGCCTCCAGTGCTTTTTCCGCCAGAGATGAAATTTATTTCACATTTCCTACAATTAGGACCCCCAACCTATGGCGGGAATGCTGATTTCATGGCCGTGGATGATTGGATAGTTGTTATCGAGGAGATGATTTCTTACTCGAGTATTTTTGCTGACGAAAATTTTATGGTCTCTGCATACCAATAGAAGGGCCATGCTAAAGACTGATGGATTAAGGAGAAAGAGGGCCTCATAGATGGATGTTCGTGGGAGTCATTTAAAGGGATGTTGAAAGACTTGTTTTCAAGGTCAGCTAACACTTAGAGAGGGAGGGGGTGAATAGATTTTAGGTAACTATTAAAATTATCTAAACCTATTCCTAATTTTGCTGTGCTTAGGGATTAGTTAGTTTAGCTTTCATGAACATCAACCATAAGACACAATAACTTTACAGTGGTTCCCCAGTTTATGGGTACCTCCAATGTCCCTCTCTGCTTTCTAACATTGTGTTAGACAAGGCACTTCCCCCAAAACTCGGCTCCTTAAGAGCTTACAACTCGATCATGTAGGACCACTCAGTCTCCTCCAAGACCTACTGCTCAGGAACAAGGCCCTACAACACAGTGATTAAACAACCAAACACCTCAGGCTCAAAATCCCTATAACCAGGCTGGGAGGACAGCCCTAGACTCAGATCCAACATGTATCCTACACTCAGCCTTTATTACACAGGCTTACAACTCAGATTCTACACTCCGATCCAAGACTGGATCGAACAAAAAATAGAAATGGTGTTAAACAGTTAGACACCAGAGAGTTTTCTCTGTGTTTGTCTTTCTGGGCTGGGCAAATTTCAGCCCTGTCTTCTTCACATCAACAAGTTGAAAAGATCTTCAGTACTGGGCCGCTTGTGCTTGAAGTAACTCAGAATCAAGATTCTGATCAGTTGTTGAAGACAATGGATCTGAAGGTTTTGTATCTTCTTCAAACAACTATATGTACTTGTAGACTCTGAAGGCTCCACTTCTCTTCTCAATCAGAAATCGATTCTGAACTTTTTGTCACTGATAGGAACAACAACAACTATCTATTTTTGCTCTCCGATCCACTGAATCAGAACATGCGCTTTAGGCTCGATCTTAATGGCGAAGAAGAAGACGAAGTTCCACCGCTATGCGTATTCAGAAAAACCCTAATTGCTACTTTTGACACAGTCAATCTTTCCCTTTTATTGATCGTCAATCAACACCTCTTTGCACTATGGACCCATGCCTTAATTGAAGATTTACCACCTTCCATTTACAGAATACGACAGCAGCTGGCCACCGGCGCCATTAAAAATATACTGCATCTTTCCCGCAACGAATTTGAACTGTGTTGACTTTATTGACTTTTGCAAACTCATGCTGACGTCAGCCATGTGCGGACTTAGCAATAATCAAGCAACTTTATTATATGCGTCGAGTGAGTAAGCTACACTTAACCCCAAAACACTTAGACAAATTTTTTATCACTAGGCGTTGAGTGAGCAACCATCACTCAATGCCAAAATACTTGGAAAACTTTCTCTGCCATTAGGCATTGAGTGAGCAACCTTCACTCAACGCCAAAATACTTAGAAAAGTTTTCTATCATTCGGCGTTGAGTGAGCAACCTTCACTCAACGCTAAAACACTTAAAACAACTTTTTGTCATTAGGCGTTGAGTAAGCAGCATTCACTCAACTCTAAAACACTTAGAAAAACTTTTTGTCATTAGGCGTTTAGTGAGCAACCTTCACTCAATGCTAAAACACTTAGAAAATTTTTATGTCTCTACGCGTTGAGTGATTGAGCTTCACTCAACACCAAACTTCTAAACTAAAGTTTTGTCACTTGGCGTTGAGTGAGTAGGCTGCACTCAATGCCATAACACTTATAATTGATTTAAGTCACTTGTCATTGAGTGAGTATGCTTCAATCAACGCCATAACACTTAGAATTGATTTAATTCACTTGGAGTTGACTGAGTAAGCTTCACTCAATGCATTTGGACTTAGCCAAATTTCTGTGAAATCACAGTCTCTGACTGACTAAGGTTCAGTCAACGCTTTTTATCACATGACGTTGAGTGAGTAAGCTTCACTCAACGCCTGTGGACTTATTCAAATATTAACACTGATTTTTTGTGGCCTTGACTGTCTGAGCAATACTAAATGATTATGGAGTATGGCTTTGAGTGAGTAGACTTCACTCAACGCCTGTGGACTGAGCCACTTTTTTGTTGTTTCTTTTTAGGCTTTGATTTTCTTAGGCTTCATTTGGTTCGGCGCTGGAGGATCGATCCGGCGGGTGGAAACGGAGTGTTCGAATCAGAGGTGGGTGGTGGCTTCTCCAAACGGAGCTTTTTGGGGTGTTTCTTAAGGCGGGTGGCTGGAAACGGAGCAAATACAGCCGGAGGTTCATTTGTTTACCCGCCTTCCGGCGGAATTTGCCCCAAACGGAGCGGCAAAATGCCGAATCAAATGAAGCCTTAGTCTGTCTCATAGCTTTTTGCTCTATGACATTGAGTGAGTAGACTTCACTCAATGCCTATGGACTTAGCCATATTTTCAGCTTGCCAATTGTTAGGCTGACTATACTTAATGATTTTACTTACCTAGCGTTGTGTGAATAGACTTCACTCAACGCCTGTGGACTTGGTAATATTTTACTGTCCAACTTTATTTCTTAAGATAGCTGACATTGAGTGATCTTGCTCCACTCAACGCCTCTGGACTCAGTGTAATTTTTGCCTGACCACCAGCTTGCTTGGTGTCCACCTATCCAATTAGAGTAATAGGGACTGACCTGCATGCATAAATTTAAACACACATCAAATACAACTACTGTGTGTGTCATTGACTTGTTTGACTTCTTACAAATCTGGCCCATTTGGATCAATGGACTCAATAATCTCCCCGTATTTGAAGAAGCCAAAACCCTTATTTAGATTGTTCACATTTCATAGTCAATGACCCACAAAACATATGCAATAATATAATGTGCTACTATAATAGAACAAAACAAGGAAGGTTAACACATTTCCTACCTATTTGGTGAGCATCACCTACTCCCCCCTATTTTCCTGTAATGTGTGTGATACCACTTGAATGTTGCATGGGAGCATTTCTTTCTCCCCCTAAACTAGAGCATTTCTTTCTCCCCCTGAAATTGATACCACTTGATCAACCTCTGATGCCACACTTGAGTAATCTTTGAAGCCACTTGATCAATTTCGTCTTTATCTCCCCCCTTTTGACTTCTGAAGAATAGTCAGGGAAGAGCTAGCATGTCTTGATTTACTTCTCCCCCCATCTGATTGCAGTAGATGCCCTTGTTGCAGCTGCTAGCTACCTCTTTATATGAGGTTGGTTCTGCCCCTACAGCTGCTGGACTTGCTCCCCCTCAATAGTTGCCACTTTTGCGATCATTTACTGATAGACACTTTGGTCATATTAACACTTAATGTCTTCATCACCTGGAAGAAGAATACATCCTGCACCAAAACTAAAACCATTGGAGTAACTGAAGTTAGACAAGGTTCAACATACCCCACTCAAACTTGAAGGTGTTGAACTATGCTTCATCTAGTGGCTTAGTAAAGATGTCAGCCACTTGCTTGTCTATGGGGACAAACTCAAGATTGATATCGTCCTTTTCCACATGCTCCCTAATAAAATGATATCTAATTTCTATGTACTTAGTCCTGCTGTGTAAGACAGGATTCCTAGCAATAGAAATAGTACTAGTACAATCATAATATAGAGGGGTTCTACTTACCTTGAGGTCATATTCCTGAAGCTGATTCTGAATCCACAGCAACTAATCACAGCATCTACCTGCTGAAATGTACTCTGACTCTGCAGTTGATATAGCAACACTTGTTTGATTCTTGCGACTCTAAGACACTAGTCTTCTGCCTAAGAACTGATAGGTGCGAGAGGTGCTTTTCCTGTTCTCTTTGCATCCTGCAAAATCTACATCTGAATAGCTAGTTAGTTCAAAATCCCTATTTCTAGAGTACCATAGGCCAAGATCTAGAATGCCCTTAAGATATCTTGAGATTCCCTTTACAGTAGAGGAGTGAGATTCTTTATGGCAGGCCTGATACCTAGCACAGACACATGTAACATATATTATATCAGGCCTACTGGCAGTGAGATATAGAAGGGAGCAAATTATCCCTCTATACAAAGTCTCATCAACAGGTTTCTCTGCTTCATCTTTGTTTAAAGGCATACTTGACCCCATGGGAGTTTTCATGGTGCAGGAATTCTCCATTCCATATTTCTTAATCAACTGTAATGCCCTTGATTTTTCGGTGTTTATTTTAATTCTCGTAGTTGCGTATTTTTGGCGTCAGGGAATTACGTTGACGTGTAGTTAACATGTGTTGTTTGTTGGAGCATGGGTTTGCTCAGTCGGTGATCTTGTGCGGTTGGTTTTTGCTTAGTTGTGCACCTTACCTCGCGAGCCAGGTCTATTTTGGTGACTCGGTGGAGCTTTTTATAGGGATGTGGAGGCATTTTATCTTCAGGTGGTGCTTTACCGAGTTTGGTTTGTTGGATTTCTATTTCATATTCGTCGTTAGATTCATAGCGTTGGTATTTAGCTACGGTGCGATTTTTGTAAGATTCCGAGTTGGTTTGTATTCAGAGTCATTTTGACGTTATATAAATAATAATAATAATAATTATTGTTATTATATATATATATATCTTTATTATATAAAGTAATATGCATATTTGGATCACAACATGAAACTCATCTGGACCGTCCGATCATCATGAAATCTCATCTGGTCGTTAGATTCAAAAACCTAGGCCTGCCAATAACCAAATCACCAAGAAAAGCACTGTTCATTTCCCCAGAAATCCCGATACCGCCTTGTCACAACCCGCATTTTAACCGCAAATAAAGCTAATTAGAGTAAGGGAAAATGTGTGTCATGATGTCAGTCAGCAGGGGATAACTGCGGACACTCAGGTAGACAGCAAACTAACCATGAAAAAAGTTTCTTTTTTTAATTTATTTTAAGGAAAATCAATTAAGTGCAGAAGTTAGCCGTATCCCTCGGCTTAGTGGCTCATCTACTCCACGAATCAAAATATATTATACGCTGCGGAAAAATACTGGATTAGATTAACTCAAACATCCTACATGAGTAAAAACGTGCCTAAAGGACAAATCATGCCATGCAAGACTCTAAATTTATTATAGTAGGAAAGATAGCTTTTACGGTCGCTAGAAATAACATGTTAGAGTTTCAAAATTATGCGATGCATGAAGTAATAGTAGTAGATTTTATAGTTGAAAATATCTAACATGCATTCCTAACATAAATCCTCCAAGAGAACTAGTAATCCACATTTACATTAAAAGAAATGAGCAAGCTAGCAAGTATCAACAACTAACAATCCAATGGGCGTCAACAAGCTGACACGAACCCACGAACAAAAGTATGTCTGAACTAGTAAAACTAAGCAAACAACAAACTACCTCGCTGAGACGAGGCAACAATCACGACCAACACTGCCGCTCAGAAAACTCCAAAACAAGCACTGCTAGCTACTACTGCTCTGAACCTTAGGCATTCCAAGAAATAGAACACATCAGCAAGAAAGTACAAATGGTGGCGGGAAATGTAATAAGCCAAAATAAGCGAAGGTCAACAGGGGTACCATCCCAAGACCAAAAAAACACTGAAGTAAAGTACAAAAGTAAACAGAGCATCAACAGGAAAAGGGCTCCTACGTGATTTATCACGTTTAACAAGAGTACACCAGATGCATGAGGCTAAAGGGTGACTACAAGAATATTTCACCAGAAAGGACAATACAAAACCTTTTTTAGGCACCTGTGGTCGGCTCTACCCAAACAAAACACTGGCGAAGTGGTCACTCTTGGACACACCACCCAAAAATAACGGGTGAGGTGGTCACTCTTGGACTCACCACCCAAAAACAACAACGGCGAGGTGGTCACTCTTGGACTCACCACCCAAAAACAAACGGACATATAATCCGTCTAACTGCGAGGGAGTCTCACACTCTCCACCACACACCGCAGACATCCAAAAAAAACCAGGTAGACTTCCACAGGGCACTAGTGAAGGTAACTAACACTACGGAGGTGGAATCGTCACCAACTCCCGCATTCATGAAACCAAAAGAAACCATAAGACAAATACCTCGAGATTTGGCTCGAAAGATTCTACTTGACATTACCGAACACAAGACGCGGTTGATCAACCTCTAGGAGCAATTTACAGTCCTAGGTAAATTCTAACGCGCTAAATGACGAAAGCTGAAACATGCATAGCCATCAATAAAACATACCAGGAATAATTAACCAAAACCAGACAAAAATCGGGCTTTCCAAGAGAACACCTTACAACAACAAAGGATCGTTGAAATGATTAAGCATAATAGTGATTTTGAAGAATAAGTGAAGAGAATTTAAAGAATTTGAAAGTATAGTCGTTACCATCAGATCGGACAAAGAGAAATGGGGGGGGGGACCACCACATGCCTTGGTTTTACCGGAAAGTCCTTTGAATCGCTCCACGTCGAAGATCGGGGCAAAAGACTGCGGGAGGAGTTGAAATCTAGACAAAAAGGTCGAAAAGGGGATTAGGGCTGAAAAACCCTAACGAGAAAATCTCAAGGAACAGGGAAGAAATTACCACGAGGGCGTAGCTCTCGACGAGAGCTCTCCAGATCTACGATCGGTTTGAAATTCCGAGCGCCGGAGCACCGTCAACGGCCATCGGAAGGATTAAGGACGAACAACCTCTATCTCGCTCACGCCGCTCTGGTTCGGGAGGAAACCAATCGGAGAGGATGAAGAAGATGAAGAAGGTTTTTATACCAAAGGTGATAACAGAGAAAACAACAAAATAAATCGGGTTCAGCTGAACCGGTTTTCCCGAAGCAGGGGGATGGAATACTCGAGTATCAGACGAAACCTACCCGAGTAGATCAATACCACCACTCGAGTTACAGAAGACCTACTCGAGTAGTTCAATACAACTACTCGAGTAACAGAAGGCCTACTCGAGTAGCTCATCACCACTACTCCAGTAACATAGACCTACTCAAGTGGTCCATTACAACTACTCGAGTAACGAGGAAGGAGTACTTGAGCACTAAGGGAATCGCACGAGTATGGCACTGGGATTACTCGAGTATAAGGGAATTACACAAGTATAAGGCAAGAGGATTACTCGAGTATACGGCTGTTACTCGAGTACTGCACGGGGAAAACAACTCGAGTACAAGGGACTTACTCGAGTGCAAGGTAGTATCCACTCGACGAAATCTTCTCGAAAATCATCGAACGCAGAAAGCCGGGCCCGATCATCAAACTCGGTTCGAACATCGTCGAACCCAACACGGAGATCCGCTAGACCTACAGCAAGCTCCGCTCGATGAATTCGTCGAGCTCAGCACGACAATCATTGAGCTCCACTTGACGATCGTCGAGCTCCAGACAGCGCCAAGGAGAAAGAATGACAATCGTCGAGCTCCGCTCGACGTTCGTCGAACTCGACTCAACGCCCATAAAAAAATGACAATCATTGAGCTCCTCTCGACGATCGCCGACCTCTGCACGACGCCTAGAAAAAAAATGACAATCGTCGAGCGGAGCTCGACGATCGTCGAACCCGAAACATCTCCCAGCAAAATGACAATCTTCAAGCTCCGCTGGACGATCGTCGAACCCGACACAGCGCACAGGAAAAAGGAACACAATCATCAAGCTCCGCTCGACAATCGTCGAACCCGACACAGTGCCAAGAAAAACCGATGAAATACTCGGTTCGACGAAAACAAACACCTAATAAGGGCTTCCCGAGAATCACACAAGTCCAAAACATTAATATAGAAATTAACGTGTTGAGATAGTTGAACAGGGAACTATGAGATCAAAACAAAGGCTCAAACGCGCCGAATTAAACGAAACTCACACCGTAGTCGAAAACTACAGCTACGGACACAACGACGAAGTCAAAACCAAAATCCTACGAGCCATTCTCGAGATATTAACCACCAAAACATGCGGAGAACAAAAACAAAACCCAAAACTTCGATCACACGCCGAGATTCCAAAAACGCTCGGGTTGCGACGAAACTGGACCTGCACGTCCAAAACTACTAAAATCCAACACTCGACATTAAAAGTAACGCCACGACATCATAAATCTGACGTTGCCCAAACAAATAAAATCATCGAAAAAATCGGGGGCGTTACATTCACTCCCCCTAAAAGAAAGTTTCGTCCCAAAACTTATCACAACTCCAAAACCAAACCAAAATAGATAAAACCCAACATAACTGAAAACATAACGACATACCCGAAACTAAGAGAAGAGGAGCGGATGAGATTTCCTCATCGCCGATTCCAATTCCCACGTCGCGCTCTCGACGTCTTGGTTCCTCCAAAGAATCTTGACCATAGGGATGGTCTTTCTCCTCAACACACGCTCTTGAGAATCTAGGATACGCACAGGTTCTTCCACATATGTAAGGTTGGGCTGAATCTGGTGTATTGAGTCAAGGACTTGACGATCGCTACGAACACACTTCCGCAACTAGCTCACATGGAACACATCATGGATACCAGGGAAGGTCGTAGGCAATTACAGCCTATAAGCTGACACTCCGAAACTTTCAGAAAAACCAAGTCTCCAACAACAAACTCTAGATCGACCCTTCATAGATTAGCATACTTCTCATAGCGCTCTTGAGCCACACGAAACTTTTCCCGAATATGAGTCACAGCACAATTCATCTCTTCAAGGGCTTCCGAACCTAACAACGGTCTCTCACAAACTTCAGACCAAAACAAAGGAGTCCTACAATGCCTCCCATACAAGGCCTCAAACGGAGCCATCTGCATACTCTCTTGATAAATATTGTTGTAAGCAAACTCCATGAGTCTGAGACGCTCATCCCAAGCACCACCATGAATCAAAACATAACACCTGATCATATCCTCTACAATCTGATTTACCCTTTCCGTCTGATCATTAGTCTGCGGATGATAGGCGGTGGAATACCTAAAATCGGTACCCAACCCCTCCTGTAAAATCTTCCAAAAACGAGACGTAAATCTAGAGTCCCGATCTGATACGATGCTAACAGGCACACCATGCAACCTGATGACCTCTTCAAGATATAACTCAGCTATCTTATTCATCGAGTACCCAATCTTAAATGGAACAAAGTGAGCACACTTTGTCAGTCTGTCGACTATCACCCAAACAGAGTCGTGCCCACGTGGAGATTTTGGCAGACCGGTGATGAAATCCATTGAAACACTCTCCCATTTCCAACTTGGAATATCCAGCGGTGTCAATTTACCACCAAACCTTCTGTGATCAGCTTTAACACGCTGGCAAGTATAACATTCCGATATAAACTTTGCGATGTCATTCTTCATCCCTGACCACCAAACAATTTGCTTTAGATCTTTATACATCTTAGTGGAAACAGGGTGGTAGACTATACTGGAACCATGAGCTTCAGCACAGATCTTAGCTCGAATATCGCCAAAGGCGGGGACGCAAAATCTACCACGATACTTCAAGGTGTCCAACTCGTCCAGAGAGAAATCAGGTAGCTCTCCCTTCACAGTTCTATTCCGGAGGTGCAACAAATCAGGATCATCCTTCTGATGTGCTCGAGTAAGGGAAATCCAAGAGAGTTCTTCTGCTTCTAGACTTAGCAGGCACAGTACTACTCTCAACCTCAACATCCATCAACAAAAATTCTTCTACCAAGGACTGCACCGACAAATTAAAAATCTTGGCGGTCTTTCTACTCAAGGCATCGGCTACTACATTAGCCTTTCCTGGATGATAAAGAATATCCACTTAATAATCCGCCACAAATTCTAACCACCGACGCTGGCGCAGATTTAGTTCTTTCTGAGTGAAGACGTACTTCAAACTCTTATGGTCAGTATAGATCTTGCACAACGCGTCATATAATAAGTGTCTCCAAAGCTTCAGCGCATAGATTACGGCAGCAAACTCCAAATCATGCGTAGGATAGTTTCTCTCATGGGTCTTTAGTTGTATCGATCCATACGCGATCACTTTATCATCTTGCATTAACACACAACCAAGTCCGATATGTGACGCATCAACATAAACAACATACTCAACTCCTTCGGTAGGTAAGGTTAAAATCGGAGCAGTACATAACCTCTTCTTCAGCTCTTGAAAAGCCTCTTCGCACTTATCACTCCAAATGAAAGCAGTATTCTTCTGAGTAAGTCTAGTTAGAGGAGCAAAAAACACCGAAAATCCTTCCACGAATCTTCTATAATAGCTGGCTAGGCCTAAGAAACTCCTAATCTCCTTAGGTGAAGAAGGTCTCTCCCATTCCATCACCGCGGAAATCATGGTCGGGTCCACAGAAATACCGTCCTTGCTTACCACATGACCCAGAAAGGACACCTGAGGTAACCCGAACTCACACTTGCTCAACTTCGCATATAACTTATGCTCCCTCAAGGTCGACAAAACCAGACGCAAATGCTGAGTATGATCCTCAATGTTGCGAGAATACACCAAGATATCATCTATGAACACAATAACAACTCGGTCCAAGAAATCCTTAAACACCCGATTCATCAAGTCCATGAATGCAGAGGGTGCATTGGTTAAACCAAAAGACATCACCAGGAACTCATAATGTCCATGCCGTGAACGGAAAGCGGTTCGAGGAATATCTGCCTCACGAATCCTCAACTGGTGGTAGCCCGAACGAAGATCGATCTTTGAAAACACCGAGCTACCACGCAATTGGTCAAACAAATCATCAACCCTTGGCAAGGGATATCTATTCTTAATGGTTACTTTGTTCAATTTCCTATAATCGATGCAAAGTCTCATCGATCCATCTTTCTTCTTGACGAACAAAAAAGGAGCGCCCCATGGAGAAGTACTGGGTCTAATAAAACCACACTTCAGCAACTCATCGAGCTGAGTATGAACTCGTCCAACTCACGCGGAGCCATACGGTACAGTGCTTTAGCAATAGGACGAGTACCTAGTTCGAGGTCTATTACAAACTCTATCTCCCTTTCCGGAGGAAGTCCTGGAAGACAATCAGGAAAGACATATGGAAACTCTCGCACCACTGAGACATCCTCAAGACGTGGCGTAACAAAAGCTGTCTTTTGAGCAGAAATAGAAACCAAAAACGCCTCGCAACCAGACTCTATAACACGATAAGCACATACCGCAGAAATGATAGGAGAGACTCTATCCTGAAATCCATAGACGCTCATAGGTTGTGTGTCGTCCATTCCGAAATCCAATCGCTTAGCCTTACACTGGATGACCGCATCATACTTGGACAACCAGTCCATGCCCAGAATCACGTCAAAATTAGACAGATCCAAAATCATCAGATCCGCAAAAGCCAGAAAATTGCCAAGATAAATAGGGCATCTCAGAACTCCTTGGTTAGATATCACGGAATCATCGAAAGGGAGCTTGACATTGAAGGAGCCTCCTAATTGGTCCACATCCAGGCGATGTTTATCGACAAATCTCCGGGCCACAAAGGAATGGGTGGCACCCAAATCGAAAAGAACGCGAGCCCACCTATTCTGCACCTTAAACTCCCCTCAAACCGTAACATACATAACTAAACGAACGATAACTAGGGAAACAACGAAAACTAACAAGGATAAATTAAACTGAGGCTAACCTGAAATCACTTGCGTAGAGGTTTGGGCTTCCTCGCTGGTCATCACGTTCAGCTTTCCCTTTCCTTTATCCAAGTTTGGTGGCAGTGGCAGAACTCGAAGTGGGGCAGGCTGCAGTGGGGACTGAGCCTGGGGGCACGAAGACTTCTAGTGTCCCTTATGCCCACACTGGAAGCAAATCCTTTCTTTCATCCAGCAATGAGTCACATCATGACCCTTCCTTGCACAGAACGAGCACACAAGCCCTCCCTTGGGTGCACCTTGGATGGCATGCACCTGCTGCTGCTTCAGGGTGGCAGTCCTCTTGAAGCACCTTTCATAGGGGTGGCCGGGATGACCACAGAAGCTACACACTTCCTTAATTTTCTTCTTCGAAGAAGGGCCAGATGCCCTGGATCTACCATCATCAACGCCTTTTATTTTCTCCTTCCTTGCCGCAGCACCGCGGTTCTTGGCGTTTTCAATCGCCTCCACCTTTAAAGCGGCTTCCACTGCTTCAGCATAACTTTCAGCTTGGTAAGCGCATGCCAACTGCTAGACATCACTTCTTAATCCTCCCAAGAAACGCTTCACTCTACCCTCCTCAGTAGCTACCAAGTCAGGAGCAAACCTGCTCAGTTTGCTGAACTCAATCTCGTACTCTCTCACGGTGAGCTGTCTCTGCTTTAGATGCAGAAAGGTATTCATCAGGCAGTCTTGCTCGACCGAGGGTAGAAATTTCTTCAGCAGCATCTTCTTAAAAGATTCCCAAGTACAGCCTTCCTTTAGGCTCTCTCTTTCCCGAATCCACCAACTCTTTGCCAGACCTTTTAACTGATAGGCTGAAATCATCACCTTCTGGGCTTCTAGAATTCCAGAATACGAAAACATCTCCTCGATGGAGATGATCAAATCATCTATAATCACAAAGTCAGCACTCCCATCGAAGGTAGGAGGCCCCAACCGCTGGAAGTGCGATATGAAATTCATTTCTGGTGGTATCGCCATCGGGGGCACTAGAGGAGCAGGGGTATCGGGCACGGATTGGACCGAGGCGAGCTCTTGCGCTAAAGGTTGCTGTGGGGGAGCGGCAGACAATAAAGACTCAATTTGCGATTGCATCGCAACCAATTGTCTCGATAGAGCCTCATTGCTCTGACGCAGACTCTTGATAATCGCGTCACTTTGCGCACCTGATGACTCACCCTCCGACTGGGGAGTCGACCTCGTCGCAGGACGCTTTGGTGGCTTTTCTAAAAGGCAAACGAACAACTCATCAAAATCCTAGCTTACAACAAAGCCACATGACTAGTTCAGACCATAGTTAAAAAAAACACTTGCTTATGCTGCAACTTGCTCTGGGATTTTATAATGATGTTATGTCCTACTTAGAATGATATCCTCTCATCCTATTGACTCTTGTGCCTATGACATGAATGCATGTATTTATATTCGTTTTCTGATTTAAAACCATGTGTGTTCATATGTCATCCCGCAAATCTTTTGCTTGGCACGTTATGCTTATGCAATGTTATGCTATGCATGATTGTGCTATGCATTCTAAAGAGGCCCTAATGCATGTCATGAGCGGCGTACGTATGAAAATGTTATGCATCCCATACTACATAACATTCTCATGCAACGAAAAAGAAACGTGCTAGTCGCATTCATGTGGTGAGGTTATGCATCCCATACTACATAACCCTCACATGTTGCCCCTATGGTGGATCCATATACAAACACATATTATGCATCCCATACTACATAATATGCCCCGTATACTTCATGTTATGCTATGAGTGTTGTGTTCGTACTTCAGCCAAGACGTGCTGATGACATATCAGTATCTGTATGATATGATGCTAAACACCTAATACCAACAAGGAAAGATTGCCCGACAAATTGTCAAGCAACCTCCCTCTGATACCAACTGTCACAACCCGCATTTTCACCGCAAATAAAGCTTATCAGAGTAAGGGAAAATGCGCGTCACGATGCCACGTCAGCAGGGGAAAACTGCAGACGCTCAGGCAGACACCAAACTAACCATGAAGAAAGTTTCTTTTTTTAAAGTTATTTTAAGGAAAATCAATTAAATGCAGAAGTTAGCTGTATCCCTCGACTTAGTGGCTCATCTAGTCCACGAATCAAAATATATTATACGTTGCGGAAAAATACTGGATTAGATTAACTCAAACATCCTACATGAGTAAAAACGTCCCTAAAGGACAACTCATGTCATGCAAGACTCTAAATTTATTATAGTAGGAAAGATAGTTTTTACGGTCGCTAGAAATAACATGTTAGAGTTTCAAAATTATGCGATGCATGAAGTAAGAGTAGTGGATTTTATAGTTGAAAATATTTAACATGCATTCCTAACATAAATCCTCCCAGAGAACAAGTAATCCAAATTCACATTTAAAGAAATGAGAAGCTAGCAAGTATCAACAAGTAACAATCCAGTGGGCGCCAACAAGCTGACACGAACCCACGAACAAAAGTATGTCTGAACTAGTAAAACTAAACAAACAACAAACTATCTCGCTGAGACGAGGCAACAACCACGGCCAACACTGCCGCTTAGAAAACTCCAAAACCAGCACTGCTAGCTGCTACTGCTCTGAACCTGAGGCATTCCAAAAAACAGAACACATCAGCAAGAAAGTACAAATGGTGGCAGGAAAAGTAATAAGCCAAAATAAGCGGAGGTCAATAGGGGTACCAACCCAAGACCAAAAAAAACACTGAAGTAAAGTACAAAAGTAAACAGGGCATCAACAGGAAAAGAGCTCCTACGTGATTTATGACGTTCAGCAAGAGTACACCAGATGCACGAGGCTAAAGGGTGACTATAAGAATATTTCACCAGAAAGGACAATACAAAACCTTTTTTAGGCACCTGTGGTCGGCTCTACCCAAAACAATACAGGCGAAGTTGTCAATCTTGGACACACCACCCAAAAACAACAATGGGTGAGGTGGTCACTCTTGGACTCAAAACCCAAAAACAACAACGGTGAGGTGGTCACTCTTGGACTCACCACCCAAAAACAAACGGATATATAATCCGTCTAACTGCGAGGGAGTCTCATACTCTCCACCATACACCGCAGACATCCAAAAAAACCAGGTAGACTTCCATAGGGCACTAGTGAAGGTAACCAACACTGCGGAGGTGGAATCGTCCACCAACTCCCGCATTCATGAAACCCAAAGAAACCACAACACAAATACCTCGAGATTTGGCTCGACAGATTCTACTTGACATTACCGAACCCTAGACGCGGTTGATCAACCTTTAGGAGCAATTTACAGTCCTATTTAAATTCTAATGCGCTAAATGACGAAAGCTGAAACATGCATAGCCATCAATAAAACATACCAGGAACAATTAACCAAAACCAGACAAAAATCGGACTTTCCAAGACAACACCTTACAACAACAAAGGATCGTTGAAATGATTAAGTATAATAGTGATTTGGAAGAATAAGTGCAGAGAATTTAAAGAATATGAAAGTATAGTCGTTACCATCAGATCAGACAAAGAGAAATGTGGTGGGGGGGAACCACCACTTGCCTTGGTTTTACCGAAAAAGTCCTCTATATCGCTCCACGTCGAAGATTGGGGCAAACGACTGCGGGAGGAGTTCAAATCTAGACAAAAGGGCGAAAAGGGGATTAGGGCTGAAAAACCATAACGAGAAAATCTCAAGGAACGGGGAAGAAATTACCACGAGGGCACAGCTCTCGACGAGAAATCTCCAGATCTACGATCGGTTTGAAATTCCGAGCACTAGAGCACCGTCAACGGCCACCGGAAGGATTAAGGACGAACAACCTCTATCTCGCTCACGCCGCTCTGGTTAGGGAGGAAAAGTATCGGAGAGGATGAAGAAGATGAAGAAGGTTTTTATACCAAAGGTGAAAACAGAGAAAACAGCAAAATAAACCGGGTTCAGCTGAACCGATTTTCCCGAAGCAGGGGGGATGGAATACTCGAGTATCAGACGAAACCTACCCAAGTAGATCAATACCACCACTCGAGTCACAGAAGACCTACTCGAGTAGTTCAATACAACTACTCGAGTAACAGAAGGCCTACTCGAGTAGCTCATCACCACTACTCGAGTAATAGAGACCTACTCGAGTGGTCCATTACAACTACTCGAGTAACGGGGAAGGAGTACTTGAGAACTAAGGGAATCGCACGAGTATGGCACTGGGATTACTTGAGTATAAGGGAATTACACGAGTATAAGGCAAGAGGATTACTCGAGTATACGGATGTTACTCGAGTTCTACACGGGGAAAACAACTCGAGTACAAGGGACTTACTCGAGTGCAGGGGAGGATCCACTTGACGAAATCTGCTCGAAAATCGTCGAACGCAGAAAGGATGGCCAGATCATCGAACTCAGTTTGAAAATCGTCAAACTCAACATGGAGATCCGCTAGACCTACAGCAAGCTCCGCTCGACGAATTCGTCGAGCTCAGCACGACAATCGTCGAGCTCCACTCGACGATCGTCGACCTCCAGACAGCGCCAAGGAGAAAGAATGACAATCGTCGAGCTCCGCTCGATGATCGTCAAACTCGACTCAACGTCCAGAAAAAAATGACAATTGTTGAGCTCCGCTCGACGATCGTCGACCTCCGCTCGACGATCGTCGACCTCTACACAGCGCCCAGAAAAAAATGACAATCGTCTAGCGGAGCTCGACGATCGTCGAACCCGGAACAGCGCCCAGCAAAATGACAATCGTCGAGCTTTGCTCGACGATCGT
The DNA here is from genome assembly GCA_039583875.1 of Platanthera guangdongensis. Classification (NCBI taxonomy): domain Eukaryota; kingdom Viridiplantae; phylum Streptophyta; class Magnoliopsida; order Asparagales; family Orchidaceae; genus Platanthera; species Platanthera guangdongensis. The sequence continues at coordinate 85,354,542 of CM077149.1, forward strand.
CGAACCCGACACAGCCCACAGGAAAAAGGAACACAATCGTCGAGGTCCGCTCGATGATCATCGAACCCGACACACCACCAAGAAAAACCGAAGAAAAACTCGGTTCGACGAAAACCACAACCTAAGAAGGGCTTCCCGAGAATCACACAAGTCCAAAACATTAATATAGAAATTAACGTGTTCAGATAGTTGAACAGGGAACTATGATATCAAAACAAAGGCTCAAATGCGCCGAATTAAACGAAACTCACGCCGTAGGCGAAAACTGCAGCTACGGACAAAACGGCGAAGTCAAGACAAAATCCTACGATTCATTCTCGAGATATTAACCGCCAAAACATGCGGCGAACAAAAACAAAACCCAAAACTTCGATCGCGCGCCGAGACTCCAAAAATGCTCGGGTTGCGACGAAACTGGACGAGCACGTCCAAAACTACTCAAATCCAACACTCGACGTTAAAAGTAATGCCACGACGTCATAAATCTAACGTTGCCCAAACAAATAAAACCATCGAAAAAATCGGGGGCGTTAAACGCCTGCTCACTTCAGCGGCCTTCTCTGCAGTTGGCGGCGGAGCCGCCGGCGGCCTGCCCGGCGCCCACAGGCGGGTCCCCCGGCCTCCGACTTACCTGCCAGGAGCTGTCCGGCAGCGAGCGGGCAGGGCCACCGCCGGCGGTGGCCCTGCCTGCTCGCCGCCGGACAACCACGGCCGGGTTCACCGGAGGCTGGCGGACCCGCCGGGGGGCGCCGGGCAGGCCGCCGGCGGCAGAGAAGGTCGCGAAATGCGTGAGCAGGCCGAAGCGGGGCAGGGGGAGATTTTTGTTTTTTTTATTTTTTATTTAAAAAATTATAAGTAATTATATAATTATTTATTAAATTATAATAAAGATATAATTTGTTTATATAAGTTTTATTTTTGTTTATTATTTTTTGTTTAAAAAAAATAAAATGTTTGTAAATTATAACATTTTAAATAATTGCTTTAAATACTTTTAAATTTTGCTGGGGGCGGGCGAAGCCCGTCGGGGGGCGTGCGAAGCCCGTCGGGGGGCGGGCGAAGCCCGTCGGGGGCGGGCGAAGCCCGTCAGGGGGCAGGCGAAGACCGCTTGAATGCCAAGCGAGCGTTGAATGCCAAGCGGGCTTCACCCGCTTAAATGCCAAGCGGGCGAATACTTTTAAATTTTGCCGGGGGTGGGCGAAGCCCACTTGAATGCCAAGCGGGCGTTGAATGACAAGCGCGCGAAGCCCGCTTGATTGCGGGTGAAACCCGCAGGGACGCATCGAGAATGGACGAAGCCCGTTCGAAGTTGCTAGTATATACATACATATATATATATATATATATATATATATATATATATATATATATATATATATATATATATATATATTTCACGAAGGAGCGGATGGCGGGTGTCGCGTGCATTTCAGCAGGCAATAAGGAGAGATCTAGTGGTCGGTTTCGATGGTGGAGTTGAGATTTGGAAAGCTCTCATTGAGATCTACGCGATTGTGGTATGCTTTTCTTCATTCCTCATTTTTAGGCATTAGGGTTAGTGATTTTGACCTCCTTTTTCCCTCAAAAGTTTTAGGAATCGTTGCTAAGGTGATTTGGCAGCCGATCCTTGTCACGGTGCGAGCGGACGGCGTTTTTCCGGAGTTTCCAGGCAAGTGGATTTTCCCCCCTTGCATGTCCAATTCTAGCTCATTTTCTTCATTTCTCTCTTCCCCCATTAGAGAGTAGGATTGTGTAAGTTAACGATGAAAGAACTCTGAGGATAGTGTTGGTTTTGGCCAAGCCATGGGAATAGATGTAAGCATTACAAGTATGTTTCGACGTGTATCGGTAGAAAAATTCGTCGAATATGGTAGGTTGGCCCAGTGAGAATTTGACATATATCGTTAAGTGAAATTCGGCGGGTTTGAGTATGTTGATGCACGAAAACACAAAGGGGGTCGAGCACTACCAGCTAACAGTTCGAGCATCAGGGAAAGGAGAGACTACGAGTAACAATCTACTAAGCGGACGAGAGCAGGAAGAACAGCAGAGCCGTGAGCCACGGCAACAGCAGACTTCGCCCGTCGCGGTCTGAATGCCTCTCTTGCGACGGGCTTTTCCTTGATTTAAGAAAGGTTTGGTTACAAGTGAAAGAAAAAGGAAGACAAGAGCTGAGCAAGGTGGAATCCGCAAAGCACGAGATTCGAGTCTGCAGCCTTCAACAAGTAGGCTCCTGGGCCCGAGTCAGTGTAGCTTGGGTGCACCACCTCCCCCCTATTTATAGGATTGGGGGCCTGCCCAAACGGGCAGGGCTAAAATAACCGACTGCCCGGGGTACAAGAGAACCTGGCAGCGGTGACGAGAAGCAAAAAAGAACACGCCAGTCCGTGCAGAAGTGGCGGACTAGGCTCGCGGGCTGGAGCTTCCATCTGCTGCTGCTAGGCACAATCCTACTGGAGGACGGCGGCCTGGGCGGACGGGGCACTGGGTCCGCCGATGTAGAGAATCCAGATGCAAAGGCATGTTGGACCGAGCAAACAGAGCATTGAGTCAACCACTGTGATATCATCCTTGGTGGCCGATTGTTGCTGCTTTGACGGACAGGGCAGACTGCCTAATAGAGTCTGCGGATAATGAAAGGGGGTCTTGGTAAACTTGAAGGTGTTGCGGACTGAGGGGTTAACATAATCCCCGCACAGTTTTAAGTTTCCAGAAAACTTCGAAAATGTTTACTTAACTGCCGATTCCGCAAGCCTCATTAATGCCGTCAACGCTATAAATACTGCTGGAGGGTCTGGAACTGTTAGAAATTCCGATCGACACGGGGCGCTATTCACCACTTACGGTCTCCACTTTGCAGTCCGGCATGGCAAGGCTTGGAGCTTTATTCTCTAGTCTCACTACAAAAGGCGATAAGGCACTAACGCTTATGAAGACCAAGAAAATAATAAAGAGAACGCCGAGAGGGGAACTTGTCCGCTCTACTGGGGAAAGTTCCCACAGGCAGAAGCCTGCTGAGAAAGCAGTCCGCCGCGCTGATGTGTGCGAGAAGGAGGATGCCGCAGTTCCTGACGCTGAACAGCCGCTGATAAGTGAGAAGTTATTATCTCTGTCGGACACCGCCCCTTCCCAGAAGACGACGAATTCGGCGGACACTGTTGGCGAGAACAATGAGGCCGAAACATCTTCCCCCAACATCCAAGATCCTATCATTAACCTTGATGAAGACAGGCGGTCTGCGGGAGAGGAAGTTGGGAAAGACGTGGCTTCACAGGCATTGGCCGCTTCGAAACCTGAGACGATCCGTGAGAGCCAGCCCGATTTAGGAAAGGCTGTCACGAACTCTGCCGAGAAAAGAGCTTCTAGAAAGAAGAGGAAGAGGGACGGGTCGACCGTGCCGAGCGGGTTGAGAAGAAATTGCGTGCGATGAAAGAGAAGAATATCTCCAAGCGGACTAGAGATGCGGATTTACAGCACAGACCGCGTGAGAAAGAAGTTCCCGACAGCGATTTGATTACACCAGAGGCTCAAATGCGGGGGGACAATTCCCTCTCCACGGTCAGTTTGTCCACGGATGAGATACTAGATTCTATTGATGTCGATCGACTTGATCTAATCAACGAATCCTTGTTGGTTGTACTGCAGCAATCTGAGGTGGAAATCCTTGGGGATAAGTGTAGCGAATTCCCTTCTTTGTCCGCTGCCGAGGAAGAAGAGAGGGAAAGACTGAAGCAGAAGATAGAGGAGCAGAAGAAACAAATCGCTGCTCATGTAGCTGTGGTGGAGACGGCCTCGAAACAGGCCGCGACGGACAAGAACGCTGAGGATCTGCGGACTGCCGCAGAGCTGTTGCGGACAGGTAATCTCCAACCGGCGCCTAGATATTTTAAGCGTCAGTGGCTTTACAGGTCACCGCCGTGGAAGTCTAGACCGATTAAAATTATCACCGAGACCGATGATATTGTTGTTTCAACAAGTTCTGTTGCTGAAAAAAGGACCCAAGTTCATCGCGAATGGAGGAAGCGGCTAAGCGCCTTTGACCCAGAGCGGGCAAGGCGACCTATTTTCGATAGCCGGCAACTCGCTATTGCTTTTTCTAAAAGTGATCCTTTATCCCGATTCTTTGAATCCGCCGCGGACTGTATTTGAATGATGAAATTGACCTTCTTTGTTATAGGTAGAAAATCGTCGCCGGGCTCCGTCGAGAGTGGCGAGATCGTAGTTATACCGAATACTGGTGTTCACGCGGTCTCGCATGAGGAATCCGCAGCGGATGAGCTACCCAGCCTGAACATCATCAAAGAGTTAGAAAAGAAATTTCAAGCTGAAATTCAGAATATCAAAGCAGAGTTAAAGAAGGCAGAAGAGCGCGAGAAAGCGTCCGCGGAGCGGGAGAAAGCCCTAAAGGACCAGATCGCCAGCATCTCCAGGGCGCTGGAGAGGTCCGATAGGGAGAAGAAGAAGCTCGCGGACGATGTCCGCTTCTACAAGGGGAAGCACTTGGCGTCTGTGCGAGAAGAAAAGGGGAAGCGGGCTGCCGAGGTTGCTGAGCACAGACCGCGATTGCCAGATCGCGTTGCTCCGGAGGCCGCAGCACCGGCAGATGGTGGCCAACAGGTAGCGGATGAGGAGTTGAGGCCGGCAATGGAGTCGATGGTGCCCCTTAGTCGGGTAGACCGGGAGGCTGCCCATATGCACCGGACCATCAACTCTATCCACCACCACATCTGTCGGTTGTATAGTGAAGTCCTTCAAATAAGTGACCAAGCTTCTCACTTGTGTAGAGATAGAACCGAAAGGCCAGTGCGGACTGATACAAAAGACCGCTGAGTCCGCGAGAACTCGAACTATTTCAATTTGGCTGATGTATAATTGTGTGTTTTAAACAATTTTTTGTACTGTGGATTTTAATGTTCTGTGATTTATGCGGACAGAATATGATATCTACAAATTATGTTGCTGATTTTTGCTGTGATCTGCGGCGAACTGTGCGAACTAATGTTGTGTCTGCTTCTCATAATTTAACTTGTCTGCAGGTGGGAAACGTGGTGAGCTGGGCAGACTAAAACTGTGTCCGCCTTAATTTGCGCTTTGAACTTTGCTTGGCACGTGAATTTAAGTTTGTGTCCGTGTTATTTTTTATTTTTGTTGAATAATTGAAATTTTGCGGACTATGCGGATTGACAATGCGAGCTGCGCGGCCTGGCCTAAAAGTTGTCAGGCCCCACTACTATAAATATAGCCTTGTTGCTTCTTCTATGTAGGAAAACTGTTGTAGCAGAGGACCATGCGGCCTGCAAAGATGGTGTCCGCCAGGACTGATGCTGCTGTTGCTTTCCACGCCGCCGACCGCCGAAAGTGCACCTTAACTGAGGCCGATCTTGAGGCTTTTGTTGAGAACAAGATGGAAAATTCAAACTTGCTTGTCCGCCTTCCAGCTCACGAAGAAAGGCTAAATTTTTCAACCGCGACTCAGATCGCTATTCCGATTTAAAATTTTGATAGCAGTCTCAAGTTTCCGCTATTACGGGAGCTCGCTGATATTTTTGAAAATTATAGAATGGTGTCGGGCCAGCTCGCGCCCAACACTCTTGCTGCAATTTGCAGCTTCATATCTTACTTGCGGTCTGAAAAGATTGATTTATCCATAAACATCTTCCGCAAGATGTTCTCCGTCCGCTCAATAACTGCATCCGGAGGCCGCCCCTACAAGGGGGTGATATACTTCTACTACAGAGCGAGGAAGGTTGCGGGCCTTGCAAACAAGATCCACAACTAGACCTCCAGGTTCTTAATTTTTGAAGGCGACCTAGGGTTCGCGCACACCTATCCGCAAGTGCGCGCGGACTCCGCCTTCAAGAGTGTGCTGCTGGACGCGGTGGAGTCCGCCATCGTCGAATTCCTTGCTGATGCCAGGCTCGACATTGAGCATTATATTCCGCTGCTGGCGAGCGTGGCGGACGTTTCTCCCGACGAAAGTAAGCTCTTTGCGAACTCAAGTTTTGTATCCACAACGACCTTAGTGCTAACTCTTCTGTTTTTGCAGCGACCTTTGCGGTGCCCGCCAATTTGCCACAGACACCCTGCGGGTTTATTCCTACACAAAGAGAGAAGAAACAAGAAGTTGCAAGGAAGCGGAAAGAAGAAGGGGATCCTGCGGCGGATTACTCTTCCTCTGAAAGTTTTACAATGAGCGGCTTCAGAAACAGCCAGAAGGATCTTAGGGGAAACCCAATGATCCACTGACATAACAAGAACAAGCATGTCCGCTTGTCTACTGCGCTCCCCTCGTGGAAGAGTCTGAGAATAACTCGTCATGCCCATGTTGCGATCTATGCACTCTACGGAAAATGCAACTTGAGCGATCTGAAGAAGTTGGCAACTGCCGATCTCCCTTTGCTAGCCTCCCAGGCTAGTGCGAACATTGTGGTGACGACCCACTTTGTCTCCTCCTTGGCCAGAGACCTGCTCAGGAAAAATGAGCAACTTCAACAAGATAATAAGGTGCTCAAGGAGAGAAATGCGCGATTAGGGAAGAAAGTCGCTCAGCAAAAGGAAGAGCTTGGGGTGAGTTGAAGTCGTAGCGGCCTTAATTTGTAATCCGCCGCGAACTGATGTTTACTCCTTTATTTTGCGTAGGTCGCCTACCACTTGGACAATAACAGATTCTAGGCCGCCATGCTCCCCTTTGTTAAGGAAACCGTCGAGGTCGTCATCGAGCGATTTGTCCGCGGAGGCTTTGTAAAGGAAGGAGTGGATGGCGTTCCCTTCTTGGAGCTCTTCCCAGAGTTGGCACCGCAGGTCGCAGCAATGGAGCGGGCTGCAAAGGGTAAAGATATCATCGAGGAGGAAGAGGAAGGCGAAAAAGAAGAAGAAGAAGAAGACGAAGAGCAAGGCGAAGGACAAGGCGAAGAGCAAGGCGTCATGGTAACAGCAGACGACATTGGCTCAAGCCAGCGGGGCGGAGAACAGTCCGCCGAGTCCAGCACCTCTGCATCCTCCACTGCTGACAGGAGCTCACATAGCGAGTCCGCCTCAAGCACTGGATCAGATAGCAATAGTGGAAGCAGCTCGGAGGGTTATTCTCCAAAAGTCGATGTCCAAGGCCTAAGTCCACCACCTCCTGCCGAAAAGAAACAGAAGACTACTGAAGATTAATGTACTTTTATTTTTTTGCTTTTTGTAAACGGAGCGGACTCAAGATTGCAGTCCGCCGAAATAGATAAAAAGGTGTAAACAAATTTTGATCAAATAGAAAGGATATTCTGGTATCTGTGAGTGAAAGATATTGTACCTACTCACCTAGAGGGGGGGGGTGAATAGGTGACTTAAATCTTTTTAACTTTTTAGGCAGAATTCAGAGTTTATCACAGAATTATAACACAGCAATTAACCAGCAATCACAGCAATCAATCCAGCACACAGTGAACACACAAATTTATAGTGGTTCCCCAAGATTTGGGTACATCCACTTTCCCCCTTCGCCTATCTAGCAGTGTACTAGATTCGGCCAAACTCCTCCACTATCTCAGATCCTCAGATCTTACACTCAGAACCCCAAAACAGGTTCCTACAGCTCAGGCCCAAGGCCCTACAACTCAGCTTCTTCACAAAGCCTACACTCAGCTTCTTCACAAAGCCTACACTCAGCCACCAAGGCCTACACTCAGCCACAACAGGCCTACACTCAGAGATTCAAATCTCCTACACTCAGGCACTCAGGCCCTACACTCAGCCTTTATAATTACAGGCTTACAAACTCAGATCCCTAAGGATCCTACAAGAAAATATGAATACAAAAATGTAAACTCTACAACTCAGAGACAAGAGAGAAGAGTTGAGAGTTTCTTGATGAGTTCTTGGAAGAACTCAGCTGAAATCAACCTGACTTGGCTTTCTTCAAAGCTTCTTGAATGTAGAACACAATAAGATTGATCTCCTCTGCAGTTGATCCTTGATCTCTGCTTCTTAAGATTCAGAACAAAATCTGAACCCTTCTTCTCAGTCTGGTTCCAACGGCTGACTTCTTGGATGGAGCTCTCTCTCTCAAACTTCTTAGATCTTCACTAGATTCTTCAATGAATAACTAGATCTTCTTTGTATTACTTGATCACTTGAACAACTATTCAATCTTCTGTTTCTGTAGACAGTATAAGCCTATTTATAGGCCTTCTTCATGGTAACCGGCTGGTCCGGTTCTTAACTGATTTCTGACAACTCTGACAGGTGCAGTAGACCGGCTGGAATGGCAGCTGTCAAGTCATCCAGTCAGTTCTTGAAAAATCTGTAACTGTTTGTAAGTGTCGAGACTGTCTGTCTTTAAGTGTCGACACTTATAGACCAAGTGTCGACACAAGTTGTCTAAGTGTCGACACTAGCCTACAAGGTGTCGACACAAATCCTTGTGTTGTAGACTTCACTTCTCGACACAGCTTCTTCTTCATGTGTTGACACTGATATTGAGTGTCGACACAACACTTTGTTCTTCAGCACTTTGTTGAATTCTTGTAAGTGTCGACACAACACCTTTGTGTCGACACATCTTCATGTGTTGAACTTGTTCAGTGTCGACACATATTCTTGGTGTCGACACATGCCTTCTGTGTTGATGCTTGCTGAGTGTCGACACTGCTCCTTGTGTCGACACATTCTTCTTCTGTTGAGACTCTGGCTGAGTGTCGACACCTCTCCTTTGTGTCGACACTTGTACTTAGAATATTCTTGAACTTTGCTAAGTGTTGACACAGCTCCTTGTGTCGACACTTTCTTCAAGTGTTGAGTCTTCTGCTGAGTGTCGACACATTCTTTCTTGTGTCGACACTTTCTTCAAGTGTTGACTCTTTTGCTGAGTGTCGACACATGCTTTATTATGTCGACACTTATACTTAGACTCTGCTGACTTTTGCTGAGTGTCGACACAGCCTCCAAGGGTCGACACTTTCTGATGTAGACACAGTTTCACTGGGTGTCGACACAACTGCTAAGTGTCGACACTGCTTCACTGGACTTTTCTTCATTGAGTGTCGACACAGCTCCTTGTGTCGACACTTTCTGTCTGTTGTCGACTCTGCATCACTGGTGTCGACACAAGTACTCCAAGTGTCGACACTGCTTGTCTGGGTGTCGACACAAGTCTTCTTAAGTGTCGACACTTTCCCTCTGGGTGTCGACACATGGACTTAGAAACTTTTTCATCTTTCCTGCAAATACTTAACCTGCACAAGTAAACTCAACATTCATCAAATACATTTTGATGTATATCATTGAGTAGGGTGAGGCTTCTTCAAATCAGGTACATTAGAACCAATGTACCCAACAATCTCCCCCTATTTGGAGAAGTCATAACCCTTAGTCAATGATATACACCATACAGAATAAAATCATAGCATGATGTAAAGCAGGATTATATATCAGGGCAAACATAAACATGTATACATAGACATTATCTCAGAACAATTATGAAATAAATTTATCACACAGCAAATTTATCACACAGCACATTGTTCTAACAGCTTTGTCATATTCATTTTTCAAAAGTTGACAAGGTGTTTAAAATCAAAAGATTACAATTGTAAACTGAAGAAAATTCTATTCTATTTTTGTTCAGCCTTCTTGATCACTATTCCTTTTCCAGATTGTACTTTGGCTTGTACAGGGGCTTCAGTAACTTCAGTATCAGCAGGCTTCTTGCCTTTCAGATCCTTTTTCTTTTGCTCTTCAGCTTTAATCTTTTGCCTCTCAAAGTAGTGATAAGGCTTGGGAAAGTACTTGCTAGGCTCCTGGGCAGTAGGAGGTAGCTTTCCCATCTTGGCCTTTCTTCTATATTGGACTATGGCTTCTTGCCTTGTCTCATGCTTTCTCCATTCCAATTCAGAAAACCACTTGTTTCTGTCTTGTATATTATCTTTTGCAGCTTTCCATGCAGTTAAGATTATGTTTCTTGAAGTGGGGCTCCACTGCTCAAAGTCTGGTCTTTGTTCAGCTTGCTCTCTGAACCTCTTTTTAGATAATCTAGCTTCTTGTTCATCTTGTTCTTTCAGAATAACTTCCTGTAAAGCCTCAGAGACTGGCTGAACCACCTTCTCTATGATGACATTTTGCTGACCCTCAGGTGGGCTATACATAGACTGTATATCAGCTTGGACCATATCAAAATCTGGAGGAGGGTAGATGACTTGAGACACTTCTGGTTGCTCCCCTCCTAGATATGCAGGATGTATCCCAGATTCTGCAACATTGTCATCATCACATAAAGGAGGATATCCAAGAGTAGCTGTGATAGAATTAGAAATCCACTTGGCATGATCAGAGCTGGCTTTGACTAACACCCTCTCCCCCTTTATAACTTCTCTTTCCATGTGATCTCTTAGATCATCCTTTTGAAATCTTATTTGTGCATTAAGATAATTGACTCCATCCTTGTAGAAAGGTTTTAACCTTTGGAGTTTTTCTGAGATCAGTTTCTGAGAATCTTGAATAGCAGATGTAACAGCAGTGATGCTCTCTTGTAAGGCTTTATCAAACTCTGTCATAGCAGTAGCATTAGAAGTTGTCAGTCCAGTAGCTATGTTCTTCATCTCAGTGACAATTGCATTGTGTGAAGCAGTCAAATTGTCATTCATTCTGATCTGGTTCTCAAGAACATATCCTTGCTTCAGTGCAATGTCATCTACTTGAGCTTTTATTTTCTCTTGATGAGTTGCTAAGTATACCACTGCATTCCCTCCCTTGTGGAAGCAGTCAGTCATCTCCTTTTTATTGAGATTCATTTCAAATCTTATAGACTTTATGTCTTGGGCCAGATCAAACTGTAAAGACTTGTGCCCCTCATCCACATATGTTTCAATAGCTTTCCTGTTCTCATCAAGTTTTATTTGCATAGCAACCATCAGAGAGCTGAAATCTACAGATGGTGTTGGCTGCAATGTAGGCTGAGGTACTATAGTTTGTAGAGCTTTCTTATAAGTCTGGCTCCTTCTCTTGAAAACTTGGAATTTCCTTTTCTTTGCTCTGGCAGCTTCCTCATCTTCTGAAGCTGATGTACTAGCAATTCCTCATCTTCCTCAGCTGTGTCGACATTATCAGTGTCGACACAAGTCCTTGGCAGGTTTAGAACCTTTCTTAAACTTTTAGGAGAGACCTTCACTTTTTCTCCATGGACCCTGGACTTGATCTTGAATCCAGATTCGTCTACTTTAGCTCCATTCAGGAATTCCAGTACTTCTTTCTTCCAGATTTTAGTTGGCTCTGAAACAAGAAATTGTAACCCCGAGTCTGCAACTAGGGTTATCACACTCGTGATCTCCGCGTCTGCATCATCAAACGCATGTCGCACCAGTTCGTAGCCTTCATTGACGTTCTCCTCGAGCTTTGGCGCCATTAGGGTTTGAAGAATTTGACTGGAGAGAAGAGAGGTGTCGACACACAAGTTTGGTCTCGAAACTTTAGTGAGCGTGTCGACAGACAATGGAGAAATTCTATTTATACCTTTCTATGTTTGAAGATGAAAAGGCGGGTTAACTAACTTAAATTGTGTCGACAATGTGGAAAAGTGTCGACACAGACTTATAATGTCTCGATACCTATGTGTCGACACAAGTTTAGTCAACAAAATATATGTGTCGACACTTGTTTATGTGTCGACACCACATAACTCGACATTTAGTCGAGACTTTACTTAGATAATTCTGAGTAAACACTAAGTGTCGACACCACCTTGGTTGTGTTGACATCTACTTGTCATGTGTCGACACAAATATTTTGAAGTGTCGACACCAACTTCCTAGATGTGTCGACACATTTTCCCTGAAGTGTCGACACCACTTTTCTGTGTCGACACAGATATCTCTGTGTGTCTATACCATTTTACTTAGCCATTTCTATAAACTTATTCTAAGTTTATCATAACTAGTTCAATTTTAAACCTATTGAACTTAGTTTCTTCTAAGGGCTTAGTATACATATCAGCTAGTTGATTATCTGTTCTAACATATTCCAGTAAAATATCTTCTTTCTCTACATGTTCCCTAAGAAAATGATATTTTATTTCAATATGTTTAGTTCTACTATGGGAAACAGGATTATTTGCAATTGATATAGCACTTGTTGATGTAGGGATGTCGGATCGGAGATCTCCGCGAATCTAACGCTCTCCCTACGCACAACACGTCGTAGATCTACCGCACCTACACAGCACCTATCGCCCACAATAGTCCTCATCACAAAACGCAGCACAAACAACGAGGGAGGAATGGTCGACTCGAAAACGACGATCGGAAATTTGAGTCGGATTATTCCCCAAGAAAACACAAAGGTTGCCACTCTTTTTTGAGAGCAAGACCAAGGCTATAGGCCAAGATCCGCTCAAGCAAATAGATCCACCGATCCGGAATTAAAAAGCCTTGCAACGGTGATTTTGATTCAAAACTTGCAGCGATTAGATTAAAGATCCGGAGAAAACGATTTGCGAAAATCCACCACAACTAAGGAGAAGAATCACACAAGGAGGAGGTAAGGGATTACCCAACCGGAAAGCTTTCACACGAGATAACTGTGGGAGAATCACTCTCTCCACGGATCCACCGGCGTCACACCGAATGGTTTGCAACCTTCTTCCAAGGATTCGCACCGAAGGAAGCCACGCCGGAGTCGCACCGAACGGGGATGGAGGAGGCAAGGCTTGGCTACACACCAAAGGGGAGGGGGCGGCTATGGACTTCTCCATGGTGGCCGAAATTTCCACAAGGGGGGGTTTTAGATTTCTTTTTCCAATTGCCTTAACTCTTCATGAAAGCCTCCTTTAAATAGGAGTTACAAATAAGCCTTAGCCCTTCATGATGGAGATTTAATCTCATCCATCCGAATGGCTAATTGCACACCAAAACTAAAATAGTTCAAATTGAAAATATAACAACACATACAATGAATATAAAATTATCACATAAGCATAGGATAATTTTATATTCCAATTATAAAATAGAGTGCACGAAAAGGAAATAAATAAAACTAAGGCGTTGCCGTGGCGGTAGCACGGCGCGGGCGGAGGTTGTAGCGTAGCCGTCCGTTAGCGTCATCGTGCCGCCTCACGTCCTTGAGTCGTATGGCCTTAGCAACCGGATCATCAACAGCATCATCAGCATCGTCTTCAACTGGTGGAGGAGGGGCCGCGCCATCAATCCTCCCCCGCTCAAATGCACGCATCTCCGTTGCGTGGTCCAAGCGATAGCGGTGAAGGAGAGCGGCATCCAAACTCTGTAGCTCCGTCTCGAGTACCCAAGAGTCATCCGAAGGGGGCCGATCACGCCAATGGATGAGAAAGCGGTGGGTGTCGCCATCAGCAGTGGTAACGGGCTCAGCATCAAGTATCATCTCTGGAGTGGAAAACGTCCGTGGAAACCTGGGGAACATATTAGCAGTAGGCAGGAAAGAAGGCAACTTACCATCCGATGATATACCTGTGTGGACCGAAAGAGAGAGATCATCCGTACTACCACTCCCCAACCCATGAGAATTTTCAGTGGGAGAAGAAGACGACAAAGAAATCAACTCTTGTGGTGGTGACACAAACATCGTTAAATCTGAAACATTAAAAATGGGGAGATACCCCAATCAGCAGGCAAGTCCAAAACGAAAGCGTTGTCACCTAGCTTTTTAATAATCCGAAAAGGGCCGGCGCGCTTTGGTGCTAACTTTTTAACGGTGCCAGTTGGCAAGCGTTCGGGAACCAAACGGACTAAAACTAGATCGCCAATTTTGAAGTCTGATACTCTCCTATGTAAATTAGTGTGCGCTTGATAAGAGTCGTATTGCGTAGTCAAGGTGGCCCGTATACGTGCGTGTAAATCATGGATGTGCTGGGCGAAGGATTGTGCAAAGTGACTTGCCTTGTACGTTGGGGGCAACGACACCAAGTCAAGCGGCATAGGAGCCTTATACCCGTAGACAATCTCATTTGGAGACAGACCCGTAGACCGATTATTGGAATTATTGTAGGCTAATTGGGCATGGGGAAGGAGAAGATCCCAAGTGCTCTTGTGATCACTCGCGAGGCATCGTAACAAATTTCCTAAGCTCCGATTAACCACTTCCGTCTGCCCATCAGTTTGGGGATGATAGGCAGAGGAAAACAATAATTTCGTTCCCATTAATATCCAAAGAGTTTTCCAAAAATAACTAGTGAATTTTACGTCCCTATCCGATACTATGGTCTTTGACACTCCACGGTGACTAACGACTTCTTTAAAATAAAGTTTAGCGACGTGAGACGCATCATTCGTCCTACTGCACGGGATGAAATAAGACATCTTTGAAAACCTATCCACAACTACAAAAATTGAGTCGTGACGACGTAGGGTAACGGGAAGGCCTAATACAAAATCCATACTAACGTCGACCCAAGGCATGGAAGGAATAGGCAAGGGTGCATATAATCCTACGTTGGTTTTACTACCCTTAGACACCTGGCACGTGCGGCAGCTACTCACTACCTGTCCCACCATAACCTTAAGTTTTGGCCAAACGAATTTGTCCTCTACTAACGTAATGGTCTTATCTCTACCGAAGTGGCCACTCAACCCTCCGCTATGCAACTCCCATATGATATGTAGTCGTAACGATGACTGTGGAATACATAGTTTCCCGTTCCTAAACAGGTAACCGTCCTTGATGACGTAGGCAGATATCGTCGTGGGGGAGCTATCCTGGGCAGAAAGATAGAAGTCCTGGAAGTCAGGACACGTGGCGTACTCATCCTTAATCCGCTCAAAGCCTATAACATGTACTTCCATAGAGGTGAGTAAAAGGGTAAGACGACTAAGGGCGTCCGCGACTCGGTTATCAGCTCCCTTAAGGTGCTTGAGATTAAACGTGTAACCTTGTAGGAAAGCGACCCACTTAGCGTGACGTGGGCTGATCTTATGCTGGCCGTTGATGAAACGTAAAGCCTCATGATCGGAGAGGATCACAAACTCCTTGGAGAGGAGATAGTGCCTCCAATGGTGTAGACATCGGACTACAGCATAAAACTCCCTATCGTAATTTGAGTAGTTCAGCTTAGGGCCGGACAACTTCTCGCTAAAATAACTAATGGGATGGCCCTCCTGGCTCAAGACACCTCCAATCCCCACCCCAGACGCATCGCATGTGAGCTCAAAGAATTTAGCAAAGTCAGGTAGACGTAAGACAGGTGCCTCAGTCATAAGCTCCTTGATTCGCTCAAAAGCATGGGTGGCGGACTTCGTCCACGTAAACTCTCCCTTCTTCATACAGTCCGTGATAGGCGCCATAATGCTACTGAAGTCTCGTATGAAACGACGATAAAACGTGGCTAACCCATGAAAACTACGCACCTCACGTAGGGTGGTTGGCACTGGCCAGTCCTTAATGACCTGAACCTTGCCCGGATCGACTCGGATACCCTCGGAGCCGACTATATAGCCTAAGAACTCTACCTCCGAGACATAGAAAGTGCATTTCTTAAGATTGAGAAATAACGTCTCCTTCCGCAGGGTGGAAAGGATCACTCTCATGTGGGAGATGTGCTCGGTAGTAGAGGTGCTATAAATCAGAATATCGTCGAAGTAGACGACAACGAACTTTCCCATGAATGGCTGAAAGACATGTGTCATCATCCGGGAGAAGGTACTAGGGGCATTGGACAACCCAAAGGGCATCACAAGCCATTCGTACAGACCATCCTTCGACTTAAATGTCGTCTTCCACTCATCGCCCTCTCGTATCCTAATCTGGTGATAGCCACTCCGAAGATCTAATTTGGAGAACACGGTGGCTCCAGACAAGACATCCAACAAATCATCTAGGCGGGGAATGGGGAACCTATACTTGATGGTGATTTTGTTGATAGCCCGGCTATCAACGCACATCCTCCATGTACCATCCTTCTTGGGGGCAAGTAGGGCTAGTACGGTACATGGACTCATACTAGTCCGAATAAAACCCTTCGCTAGCAAGCCCTCGATCTGAGACTGCAACTCTAGGTGAGCCGCGGGGTGGAGTCGATAATGGGGCTGATTTGGCAAGGAAGACCCCGGGATGAGATCTATCGCATACTGGATATTCCTAAGCGGGGGTAACGTGGACGGTAACTCATCCGGGTACACATCCCTATACTCCTCCAACAGTACCCGTAACTCACTAGGTAGCTCATCCAAAATGCTAGAATCGGGCTTCGCACTCAAGAGGACTAGCGCATACATAATTCCATCATAGAACGGATCTCTCTCAAACTCTTTCCTACCAACGAGATTCAACGTTTTCCGTTCTACCGGGATAGTGGTGTCCTTAGCCAAGACTACGGGCTCCTTCGGGACGGTCGGCTTCAAAGTGATGTTTTGCCATTGAATTTGAACTCATAAGTGTTGGCTCTACCAAAATGGGTAACATCACGGTTGTATAGCCAAGGGCGGCCTAACAACACATGACAAGCGTCCATCGGAAGGACATCACACCACACCTCATCAATGTAGGATTTGAATGAGAGTGGGACCAGGCATCGCTTGGTAACGGGTACAGAGAGCTTGTTGATCCAAGCGACCTGGTATGGGGTCGGGTGTGGTTCCGTGATCAAGGACATACGTGCAACGATGTTCTCAGATACGACATTCACGCAGCTACCACTATCAATAATCAACTTGCAAAGCTTCTCGCCACTCTTAAAAATCAGAGAAAATATGCTCGTCCTCTTCCAATCATCTAATGGACGAGTGGTCAAAATACAACGCATCACCATAAGGGGGTGATCGTCTTCTAAGTCACTAGGGACTCCTTCGGGGTCACTCTCCTCTGCGGCCTCGTATACGTAATCGTCAGGGTCGGTAGTTGGCTCTAATAAGGCTAGTGTTTTTGTCTTTGTTGGGCATTCGTAGGCATAGTGGCCTTGAATGCCGCAAGAGTAACAAGTGGTGTTAGCCTTGCTAACCTTCCCGATAGGGACACGCTCACTCGCAGGGTACTTGGAGTTCCTAGAGGTGATCACGATTGACTTCGACTCGGTAGATTTAAACTTTCCCTTATCAGGATATGTGGAAGAAGATGCCCCAGTGGTGGACTTGTTCTTCGCATGAGCGTAACGGGAGTGAGCCTTAGAGGTTAGGTGTTTTTGAATGTCCAAGGCGGCATTGAAAGTCGTGTTCAAGTCCGTATTCCCATATCGCAAGAGCTTCCTTTGGATATCGGGGTTAAGGCCCTTTCAAAATCTAGATAAAGTGACTTCGGGGATTTCCCTAAGGTCACATCGCACCATTCGGTCCTTAAGTTCACCCATATATTCAGCTACCGAGCTTGAGCCCTGCCGCAGAGTGGCAAGCTCATCGAACATCTGTGTCTGATGGTACGTAGGAACGTACTGATCGGTCAACAGTTTCTTCATTATTGGCCAACCTATAAGGGGGGCTCCGTGTCCGGTTCCTAATCTTCGCTACTCATTCAGCCAGAACGTCTTTGCACGACCTGTTAACTTCATCCGGGCAACTTGGACCTTTTGGGGATCCGTCAGGTTGTGCCACTCGAAGTAGTACTCCATATCCACAGTCCAGTTAAGGAAGATTTGGGGGTCTCCCATGCCATCATACGTGGGGGCATTTATCTTAATGGCCCTAGTAATGTCAAAGTCTCGCTCGGGGTGGTGTCCTTTAGGGGGAACCCGCGGAGAGTCCCCATCAGAATCCGAATCAGAGTTATGTTGGTGCCGGTTGGGCCGGTCAACATTAACGGGTGGCGGGGGTGGCCTAGCTTGGTTTTGTAGGATCTGGGCTAAGACATTCCTAAGCTCAGCCATTTCGGCACGAAGACCCGCTATAGCCGCGGTGTTGGGATCACCATGCTCGTTCCCAACCATACTAGACGTAGACGGGGTGGCGTACTCCGTTCCTAGCCTAGTGCGCATTCAGGTTTGGGAGGCCCTGGGCAAGATGAATTTTCCTAGGGCTGTAGCTATATTGAAAATAAGATATTTTTATATATTCCCAATGTGAATAACACGTAGATCGTTAAAAAAAAATTTCTTTTGAAATTTTGCTGAAAAATAAAGATTTCAGCCCGCTATTGGCAGAACACAGAAAATAATTTTTTTGATTTTCTAACGATCCGATCTCCAACAAGGAACGCAGAGAGGATGTTTGCAACGTGAAAGTTGAAACGACCGTCTCTGATACCAAATTGATGTAGGGATGTCGGATCGGAGATCTCCGCGAAGCTAACGCTCTCCCTACGCACAACACGTCGTAGATCTACCGCACCTACACAGCACCCATCGCCCACAATAGTCCTCGTCACAAAACGTAGCACAAACAACGAGGGAGGAATGGTCGACTCGAAAACGACGATCGGAAATTTGAGTCGGAATATTCCCCAAGAAAACACAAAGGTTGCCACTCCTTTTTGAGAGCAAGACCAAGGCTATAGGCCAAGATCCGCTCAAGCAAATAGGATCCACCCGATCCGGAATTAAAAAGCCTTGCAATGGCGATTTCGATTCAAAACTTGCAGTGATTAGATTAAAGATCCGGAGAAAACGATTTGCGAAAATCCACCACAACTAAGGAGAAGAATCACACAAGGAGGAGGTAAGGGATTACCCAACCGGAAAGCTTTCACACGAGATAACTGTGGGAGAATCACTCTCTCCACGGATCCACCGGCGTCACACCGAATGGTTTGCAACCTTCTTCCAAGGAGTCGCACCGAAGGAAGCCACGCCGGAGTCGCACCGAACGGGGATGGAGGAGGCAAGGCTTGGCTTCACACCAAAGGGGAGGGGGCGGCTATGGACTTCTCCATGGTGGCCGAAATTTCCACAAGGGGGTTTTTAGGTTTCTTTTTCCAATTGCCTTAACTCTTGATGAAAGCCTCCTTTAAATAGGAGTTACAAATAAGCCTTAGCCCTTCATGATGGAGATTTAATCTCATCCATCCGAATGGCTAATTGCACACCAAAACTAAAATAGTTCAAATTGAAAATATAACAACACATGCAATGAATATAAAATTATCACATAAGCATAGGATAATTTTATATTCCAATTATAAAATAGAGTGCACGAAAAGGAAATAAATAAAACTAAGGCGTTGCCGTGGCGGTAGCACGGCGCGGGCGGAGGTTGTAGCGTAGCCGTCCGTTAGCATCATCGTGCCGCCTCACGTCCTTGAGTCGTATGGCCTTAGCAACCGGATCATCAACAGCATCATCAGCATCGTCTTCAACTGGTGGAGGAGGGGCCGCGCCATCACTTGTAGAATCACAAAAGAGTGGAGTTCAACTTACTTGAATTCCATAGTCCTCAAGCTGATGTTGTATCCATAGAAGTTGAGCACAGCAACTTCCTGCAGCCACATATTCTGACTCTGCAGTGGAGATAGCCACACTTGTTTGCTTCTTGCTACTCCATGAAATCAGTCTTCCACCTAGGAATTGACAGGTTCCAGTTGTGCTTTTTCTGTCTTCTTTGCATCCTGCAAAATCTGCATCTGAATAACCTGTTAGTTCAAAATCCTCATTCCTAGGGTACCAAAGGCCTAGATAAGAAGTGCCCTTTATATATCTCAGTATCCTTTTGACTGCAGTCAAATGAGACTCCTTAGGGCATGCTTGATACCTAGCACAGACACATGTAGCATACATGATATCTGGTCTACTTGCAGTCAAATAGAGTAGGGAGCCAACTATCCCTCTATACAAAGTCTCATCTACAGGTTTCCCTGCATCATCTTTGCTAAGAGGCATACTTGACCCCATAGGAGTCTTCATGGTACTGGATGAATTCATACCATACTTCCTTATGAGTTCTAGGGTGAACTTAGACTGGCATATGGATAAACCATTCTCAGTCTGTCTAACTTGGAGACCCAAGAAGAACTTAAGCTCCCCCATACTACTCATCTCAAATTGTCCTTGCATTAGTTTTGCAAACTTTTTGCAAAGACTACTTTCAGTAGACCCAAATATTATGTCATCTACATATATTTGGACTAGTATTACTTTGCCTCTGGATTCCCTAAGGAATAGAGTCTTGTCTATTTTCCCCCTTCTGAACTTATTCTCAATGAGAAAACTAGACAAGGTTTCATACCAAGCCCTAGGGGCTTGCTTTAACCCATACAATGCTTTCCTAAGTTTATAGACATGATTAGGTTGAGTTGAATCAACAAAACCTGATGGCTGTTCCACATAGACTTCCTCTTTTAGATTACCATTCAGAAAGGCTAACTTTACATCCATTTGGTAAACTTTAAATTCTTGAAAGGTTGCATAGGCCAGGAACATCCTTATGGCTTCCAGTCTGGCTACTGGAGCAAAGGTTTGATCAAAGTCAATACCTTCTTCCTGCCTATATCCTTTAGCAACCAATCTAGCTTTGTTCTTAATGATGACTCCATGTTCATTCATCTTGTTCCTAAAGATCCACTTGGTTCCAATTATGTTGTGGTCTTTTGGTTTAGGAACAAGCTCCCAGACTTTGCATCTCTTGAACTGATTCAGCTCTTCTTACATTGCCTCAATCCAATGAGGGTCTAGGATGTCTTCTTCAAACTTCTTTGGCTCAACTTGGGATAGAAAACTGGAGTAGAGTGCTGCACTCAGATTTCTTCTCCTTGTTTGTACCCCTTGTCTTGGATCACCAATGATTTGTTCTGCTGGATGATCTCTTAGATGCCTATTGGCTGGAGGCATCCTGGCTTCAGGTTGAACTTCTTCAACTTCTTCATCTTGCTGCACTCCTTGAACTTCTTCTGCATTAGGTACATGTAGTACTCCCCCTGGACATCAGCCACTATCTTCTACTTGCTGTCTTGCAGTAGGTTCTTCTTCTATAGTGAGCTTGTCCATCTTCTTAGTTATACCTGTGGAGCTGCATATACTACTAGACAACTCATTGTTAATAAGTTTAGTTTCATCAAATACTACATGTACAGACTCTTCTACAACTTGAGTAGACAAGTTGTAGACTCTATAAGCCTTACTATTGTTGTTGTACCCAACAAAGATCCCCTCTTGGGACTTGGCAGCAAACTTAGTCAAGTAAGACTTTCCATTGTTAAGTATAAAGCACTTACAACCAAAGATCCTGAAGTAGGATAGGTTTGGTTTTCTGCCTTTTACAACCTCATAGGTCTTGTTGTGGCTTTTAGTAATGGTAGCCCTATTAATAACATGGCATGCAGTATTAACTACTTCAGCCCAGAAATATTCTGGTAGTGATGTATCACTTAATAGGGTCCTACCTGTCTCAATCAAGGTTCTATTCTTCCTCTCAGCAATGCCATTTTGCTGAGGTGTTCTTGGTGAAGAAAACTCTTGAAATATCCCAAATTTTTCACATAGTTTTGCCATACTATCAGACTGAAATTCAGTACCATGGTCACTTCTTATTTTGACCATTGTACTAGCTAGTTCATTCTGAATTTGTTTGACAAAGCTATAGAAGACACTAGGTGTTTCAGATTTCTGTCTAAGGAAGAACACCTAGGAAAACCTTGAGTAGTCATCTACAACTACAAAGGTATAGACCTTCCTACCTAGGCTGTGAACTGGCATTGGACCAAAGAGATCCATATGCAAGAGGTATAAACACCTCATAGCATCTTTGTTTTCAATGCTACTAAAGGTGGATCTTGTCTGCTTGCCCTTTTGACAAGCTGAGCATATTCCATCTTTAATACACTTAACTTGAGGACCATTCCTCACTAACTCTTTGCTAAAGAGTTTGCCAATTGTCTTGTAGTTGAGATGGGTTAGTCTCTTGTGCCATTTGACACAATGAGAGACTTTCTCATCAGCTACAATACACACTGGAGAACCATTATTCTCACACATAATGTCTAGATAGTAGACATTTCTTTTTCTATAACCTGTCAAAATGATCTCTTGATCATTTGACCTCCTGATATGACAACCATTTTTGACAAATGAGATGTCATATCCTACATCACTCAATTGACTTATACTAATAAGGTTATGATCCTTGCTCTACCTTACTGCTAGTAGACCGGATATAATGTTCTCAACATGTGTATGTGCTAGATTTCAAGTGAACTCTAAGGAATCTCACCACACTGCTACAAAGCCGATTTTGAGATACCTTAAAGGTACACTTAATCTTGGCTTATGATAGCCAAGAAGTAATGATAACGAGTTAATTGGTTTTTCAGATGCAGATTTTGCAGGTAGCAAAGACGGCAGGAAAAGCACTTCCGGGACTTGACAATTCCTTGGAAGAAGCCTTATTTCCTGGAGTAGCAAGAAGCAGAACTGTGTTGTAATCTCAACAATTGAGTCAGAGTATATCTCTGCAGGCAGTTGTTGTGCACAGCTGCTATGGATAAAGAATCAATTTGAAGATTACAATATGAAGTTCCTGAATATCCCATTATTTTGCGACTCTTCCAGCGCAATTGCAATAGCCAACAACCCAGTCTCGTATAGCCGGACAAAGCACATAGAGCTGAGGTATCACTTCATCCGGGAGCATGTGGAGCATGGGGATATAGATCTCCAGTATGTCTCTATAGACAGGCAGATTGCAGACATTTTCACAAAGCCGCTGGACGAGACCATGTTCTCGTTATTCAAAATAAAACTTGGAATGCTCAACAAAGAAGATTATAGAAGGTGGACTCACAAGAAGGCTCAGAGATCAAGAATCAGTCAAAGTTGGAATTCTACAAATTTCTAACTTTTTGACTCGAGTAAGAAGTAAACTACACGAGTAATAAAATGACCTACACGAGTAGTAGAATGACCTACTCTAGTAATAAAGCTTCACCGAGTACCACAGCATAATTATTTGAGTACCTTTGTATAACTACTTGAGTACTTCAATATATCCACTCGAGTACTTCCAGACATTACTCTAGTACTTCTAGCTGTCTCTACTCGAGTACCTCCATATATTCACTCGAGTACTACCAAGTCTCTCGAGTATCTGACAGACAAGCTTTCTACCTTGATTCAAATTCTTTATTCGCAACCCAAGGCTTATGTCGCCCTCTCCCAGGTATGTCTGCATTATTTATTTCTTACTTAAGACATAAATTAGGGTTATATATAAATTGCAAAGTCCAAAAGTCATTTTCTACATGAATCAATCTCTCTCTCGAGTACGCCGAAAAGCTTCAGCTTCCCTGCAAGTTACAGAGCCCGTGCATTCCTCCTCCCCATCACCGGATTTTTCTCAAATTTCTGGATCATGTCCTCTTCCTCCAAGATTGGCATCGGTTCCGAACTAGTTGCCGCCGGTATCGCCGAAATTTCAGATGATTTATGAAACCTTCTGATACTTCTCGACACCGCTGGCCTCACCTTCATTCTATAGGAGCCATGTCGAATATTGTTTCCAGAAGTTGCAGAGTTCTTCAAGAATGTCAAAGTCAAGAGGCATAGATTAGTTCTCAAGTCCAGAGTTAGAGGAATCAAAATCAAATTCACCAAGACCTCTATTTCAACAATTCTTCGCCTGTCGATTGTTGATGAAGAAGATCATCTCGGTCATGATGAATCTGACAGGACATGTATGTTCTGTGGACTTTCTCCAGAGGTACAATATATCAAGAGGTCTGACATGAATCCAGAAGGGATGCTGTTAGGGGATATCATAGGCAAAGTTCTTCTCTGCAAGATAAATTCCATACGGGATATCTCTCTTCACTTCTTTGATATCATGCAAGTTATAGTATGCAGGAAGAAGTTTCAGTTTGGTATGATGATTCTGGATAAGATAAACGATAGCATTAAGGCACCCAGCTATGCCAGGATTATTTCTATCCTCCTCCATGAAATTAATCCAGAGGTGTTCAACTTCTCCAAAGGGACTGTTCTTCACCACATGAAGAAAGTCTCTATCTCTTCCATTCAAAGATGGGAATTGAAATTGAAGAACCCGGTTCAAGCTGCCAAAGCTCAAGAGCTTCCAGCTACAGAGGACAGGACCTCATCTCCCTCTCCACTTCAGGTTGCCAGCTCATCTGGTGCAACTGTTGAGGGGGAGCCTGCTCCTTCTGTTCCAGCAAGGATTCTTACCCCTCCAGCAGTTACATCTCCTCCACCTCAAACTCCTGAAGAAGTTCCAACAAAAATTCCATTAGAAGCCCAACTTCAAGAGACCCTACTGTCAACTGAAGCGGGAATCAATGAGATGATTGAAGAACTGACTACTAATGTGTAACGCCCCGAAAGTTGTATTTGAGTTGGTCGCGTAAAAAGGGATTTTTGGTGCCTGTATAGGAGTACACGGCCTAGGACAAGGGTGTGTCCAAGGCTGTGTCTGGCTGGTGTTTTGGTCATTTTCATCCCGAGAAGGACACGGCCAGGAACACGGTTGAATGACATAGGCGTGTCATTGGATACAGGCGTGTGCCTACCCGTGTTAAGTTGGGTCGTGTTGGTTGGCATGGCGGTTATGCGTGACACGCCCCCGGTCACAGGCATGTCGAGAGACTCGACACAGGCGTGTCAGGTGGGACACGGGCGTGTATGAGCCCGTATGAGTCTCTGAGTTCAAAGATCGTGCCTGGATCGAGGCACACGGCCGTGGACACGGCTGTGTGCCAAGCCATGTTCGGCCCAAGTTTGGAGATTTTTGAGCGGATCTGAGCCGTTCGTTTTCTTCAAATAAGATCCAACGGCCCAGATGGTTTCCTACTCTATTAAGGCCGGGAATAGGGGAGTTAATCCATCATTTATCTCCAACCATTCTCTCTCTCAAGGAGTTGGAAAGAGGAGGAAGAAGGAGGATTTCGGCCGTCAGCGGAGCATCGGAGCACCGTTTTGAGATCTGAGAGTGGATCCGTGGAGGAAAGTTCATTACGAAGAGTTCTGTCCGTGTAGTTTTTCCATGGCGCCAAAGCGGACTACAAGGGTAACGATTCTCAACTTGAGCATGCGAAGCTCTTCCTTTCTACATAGGGAATCCCCTCGTGAGTGTGCGGTGAGTGCGTGGTGTTCCTTGGAGTTGATGTGAATAGTCCCCCTTGTATTGCATATAGAGTCCGGAATCGTAAGTACGGACATAGGCATTGTGTGTGAAGCCTACCCGTACATGTTGGTCTGTATCGGTGATGTTGCATTTGATATGTTTTGCCTGAGAAGACTCCGTGTTTTGGGTTTTCGAGTTTCTACGCAGTAGATTGCAGCAGGGATCCTTGGAGGTTAGCTTCAAGGCGCACCCGAAAAACAGGGCGGAATCGTTGTTCTGCTAACTTGGCGGTCTGGGAACCAGCCTTAAACATAACTGGGTTATGTAATGTTTGGAAATGTTAGGATCCGAGGGAAGCTTGGCCCGCACGTAGGACTTAAACTGACTAGGCGGTATGAGTAATGGGCAAGTGGAATCGGACCTGGGCTATGTGGTTCGGTGCGAGAGACCCATAGATGGGACTGGCCATTGGCATAGTCGGGAGCCTTAGACAGTGGTCAGAAAGGCTGAATGCTCATGTTGTTGCCATCACGGGGATGGTGGTGAAGCCACGGAATTGACCAGATTCACCGTTAATGTGCCCTGAGTGTACGGGGTGTTTGGTCGGGTGATCCTACACCTGTGGCAAAATATATAATTGCACTTTATTGTTTAGCTGGGCTAATGAAATGCAGGGAAGGAGAACTGTCGTCCCGACCTAGGGGCGGAGTTGTTATAATTTGGTCGGCTTTTGGCTGACCGTTGCTTTGTTTGCCACCATGCGGTGGAATGTGCTTGCAGGTGCTGCGGAGCCGAGTACCAAATAGCGGGCTGGAGCCCATGTTGTTGTGCTGGCCCTAGAACGCCAAAGCGAATGGTTGTACTTTACTCTTGTCATGTGTGGCCGGCCTGCGAGCCGATGTATGGAAAACACTATTTATTAAGTGAACTATTGTAAGACCATAAGGCCATGTATCTTTTCAGTGTATTTGGGTTTCATTCCTTATGTGTGATTGTGGACATTCAAGATTAATGGACTTAAGTTTTGGGTTCTTTCAACTTTTAAAAGCTTCCTCTAGAATGCTCTGTGTTAGGACGAGTAGTCTTAATTGGATAGTTTGAATATTCTTATGTAATCCTTCCGACTGTCTGTGGTATATGGCGTCGGGTTCCAGCTGGACCTTCTGTTATATGTCATGTGACGGATGGGGGTGTTATATAATGATCCCCTTTCCCCTCTTCCAAAAGAATCAACTACTGAAGTTCCAAAGCCATCCACTCCAGTACCCTCTCCATCACATGCTCCATCTCCCATCCAGTCTCCTGCTGCACACTAAAAGCAGGATGACACCATCTTCATTTCTGATGAGCAATCTCCTGAACCAGCTGAAGCTCCACTGAGATCCTTGGACTTCACCATCCTCATGGTCACTGATGAAGGGGATGCCCTGATCCATACTTTCAGAGGACAGAGCTCAGTCATTATTGAAGAGATAGCTCCATGGGTTGCTCCTCCTCCTCCAGTTCCCTCTTTTTTTGCTCCTCCTGCTGCTGTTGCTCCTACCAGTGATTTGATGAATCAATTTGTATTTCTGCTTCAAGCACAAAGGACATATTTTGATGCTTCTCTCAAAGTTATTACTGAGAAAGTCACTGCTCTAGAGACTGAGATGAGCAGGGGATCATATTCTTATGCTTGCTCACACTGCTTTCTCTATTTACACATATATTTCTTTTTATGTCTATATAATTCACCTTAGTATAAAGGGTTCTGACTTCTACAAATAGGGGAAGATTGTTAGGTATTGTATCCACAGTAACCCAAATTTGATGAAGTCACCCTCGAACTAAGATGAATTAAGTTGTATTTGATATTTTTTTAAGTTATGTGTGTGCAGGACTGTATTGCAAAGTGTAGACCAATGTCAGTCTACAATGGGTCACTAAACACAGGACTATACAATGTAATCCTTCATTATGTGATCCATGGTATTGACTCATGTGTAGCCTCTCTATTGGGATACACTTCATATTCAAGCACTAGGACTGTATGGAGAAAGGCTTGTTGCTGAATTTACTAAAGAAGAGAAAATTCTATTGAAGGAATTTTTGCTAAGTACTTTACTCGAGTAGTTACTTACATACTCGAGTGAAATACTTAGTTAAACTTGAGTTAGATTATAATTACTCGAGTAAAGGAATTAGCTCTTGAGTAGCCAAATTATAGCTCTCGAGTAGCTAAGTCAACTACTCGAGTAGATCCTCTCTCATTCTCGAGTTAACAGAATTTTTTCACCAGAAAGTTTTCTAAGTAAATTATTCGAGTAGTCGTATAAGTACTCGAGTAGTTTAGTCTTTTATCTTTAGTTACAGAAAACTGGATTTCGTGTAATTTTAACTTACTCGAGTAGTCAAGTTCATGTACTCGAGTAGTCTATCTACTACTCGAGTAGCCCGGGGTTAATACTTGAGTAACAAGATTTTATTCCCTCAAAATTTTTCTAAGTCCATTACTCGAGTAGTTATATCTACATACATGAGTAGTTTATATCCTCTCAAGTAGTCTAGTTTCACTACTCGAGTAGCCCAGATTTTTCTTCCAGAAAATATTCCAAGTCCTTGACTCGAGTAGTTCCTCTACCTCTCGAGTAGTTTATATATATTCTCTCGAGTAGTATTTCTTATACTCGTGTAGTTCAACTCCACATCTTGAGTAACTACTTTAGCACTCGAGTAAGACTTTGTGTACTCGAGTAGCTGCTCTTCATTTCTGGATTTTCTCCAAGTCATCTACTCGAGTAGTCCTCTTCTATTCACTCGAGTAATCTTATATAGTACTCGAGTAGGTAAACCTTCACTAGAGTAAGTCAGTCAATCCTTTCTGAAAAATTGCTAAGTCTAGATTTGACAGAAATTTCAAACAGCCTTGATGTGATTGTTCCACGTGTACGTCATTAAGACTAATTATGACTGTTAGGAAAGATCTTATATAAAGTTTTGTCTGAAACCGACAAACCCTAGTAGGGGCTGTCAAATATTATTCTAAGTATTCTTTTGAATCTCATTCTTTCTCTCCAAAAATCGGAAGCCACCGCCACTAACCTTCACCGTGCTCATCCGGCTAGGGTTTTCGATCCAGAAGATTTAGATCAAAAAGATTAACAGATCGAGATTGTCTTTCAATTCTTCATCATCTATTTGATCGTGTGAAGCCATGAAATTTCAGATCTACTTTTGTCGAGACTCTTCTTCAACCTTTCTAATAAAGCCGCAAAGATCCAAGAAGAAGATTTAGGCCGACTGCTTTTAGATCTGAGAAAGTTGTACTGTTTGTATTTTTATATACTTTCTATTTCATTTTTGTATGAGATTTCTCCCCGAGTGTAGGAGCTTTTGCCTCCGAGTTGTAGGAAGTTTTATCTTCCGAGTGTAGATCCGTTTTGTGGATCGAGATTGTAGGAACTTTGTTCCGAGACATAGGATTGGTTTTTCAATCCGAGATAGAGTAGCTCAGTCTAGTGGATTGCTAGATCGGAGAGGGAAATTGGATGTACCCAAGGTTGGGGAACCACTATAAATCTTTTGTCGTCTAAGATTGCTTGGTAGATAATCATGTGCATATATCTTAATTTTTTATTCCATAAAAAGACGCACAACTCACATATTCACCCCCCTCTAGGTGATTTAGGTAGACAACTAAACATTTTCAAAATCAATGCATATAAAAGAAAAAAAGAAAAGAGATTGGGACAACGAACAACAAACGAAAGAGATCGAACGGAAAAAGGAACAAATGTAAAAAATACAGAAAGGCGGCTGGACTTCTTCTTCTCCACCAAGCTTGAAAGATAAAGTCTAGCATAGATAGCCACAAAGGCAAACGAAGTTAGCTGAAGCTCTTCAAGCTCAGTAAGATAGTTCTTTCCAGAACAGAGGAGCTGATTCATCCATTCAGCAAGCTGGTAGCTACTCATCTGTGCAGTAGAAAAGAGTTAGCTGTAGAAGAGGACTGATTCCTTCTACAGCAAGTATGCTGGACTGATATCTGCTCAGTCTAGCAAGGTAGACTCAAAGATTTATCTCTGAGTCAATTGTTTTTTTCTTAGTTATTATGTACTCTCTTCCTGTAGGATTCAGTTTATCTGAATCTGAGTGTAGGGCACTTTGTGCCTGAGGTAGGTGACTAATTAGTCACTGAGGTAGGTGCCCTATTGGTGTACTGAGGTAGGATCCAAGTGTGGATCTGAGCTATAGGGCTTAATTGCCTGAGATGGGAGAGTGTTGCTCTCTAAGGTATGATCCAAGTGTGGATCTAAGGTAGAGCTATCCTCCCAGCCTGAGTGTAGGGCCTTGTGACTGAGGTAGGTGACTGGAGAGTCATTGAGCTACATGTGACAAGTGTATTACTGAGTTGTAGGCCTTGGAGGAGGCTGAGTTGTAGGTACCTAGTTGGGGTACTGAGTTATAGGAGTACTGTAGCACTCTGAGAGTAGGGCTGTGTGCCTGAAGCTGTAGGGCTGAGGAGCCTGAGTTATAGGACTTAGAAATAAGGCTAAGGTAGGTGATCAGTGGATCACTGAGCTGTAGGAGCCCTATAGGGCTCTGAGGTAGGAACCCTTGTGGTTCTGAGTTTGTATTACGTGAAGAATCTGTGTAATAGGCTGAGGGCCTGAGGTGTAGGCTCTGAGGAGCATATTGGTGGAGTTTGTGTCTAGTCCAACAAATCAGTTGGATAAGTGGGAGGGAAAGTAGATGTACCCAATTGGGGAACCACTATAAATCTGTGTGTTTGTTGTGTGCTTGTTTTCTGATTGATTGCAGGTGTTAACGACAAGCTCTAGAAAGATCATCTTAAAAATCAACAAAAGAACTAAGAAAATCTCAAACACCTATTCACCCACCCCCCTAGGTGATTAGCTAATATTTAGTTAAATAACTTTCGGTAATAATTGAATAATTAGCTCCATGGACTGCTCCTATACTACCTCCTCCACCTCCTCCAGCTGAAGCAAATACTGCAGATACCCTCCTGGGTAAGAATGAGCTTATGCTGGCCTAGTAAAGAACATATTTTGATGACTCTCTTAAAGTTGTCACTGATAGGATGACTACTCTAGAAAAAGAGATGAGCAGAGGATTTGTTGAAATATAGCATAATATTTATTCTCTCAAACACCTATTCCAAATAGGTGGAAAAGTCTTAGACCATACAATTGTTGGAGCATGCATTCCACGCTTCCTAGTTTGCTAATAACAAATCTTGTTTGTATTTGATATTTGGATGTTTTTGGTGTGCAGATAACACAGGTCTATTGCTAATATCTTTTTGGTGTTGCATCGGGTCAGAATTGAATATGGGAGATATCGCCAGGCGATATTGGGTATCGCCAACAGGCGACAGTGCCACTCGACACATTTCTGCTCGACACTCGACACATTTCCGCTCGACACACGATGAAATCGTGGCTTCCATTATTTTGCTATCGCCAACAGGTGATAGCGGGTATCGCCAACAGGCGACAGCGCCACTCGACACATTTCCGCTCGACGCTCGACGAAATCGTGGCTTCCATTATTTTGCTATCGCCAGACGGCGATAACCGATATCGCTCGGCGATAGTACACGATTCGGCGCTCAACATTTATGCGATGCAATAATGAGGAGTTCGTGGGACACGTGACAGCGGTTACCGATATCACCAGATGGTGATACCCGTATCGCCCGGCGATAGCGCCAGAATATAAAAGCCTTTCATTTTCTGAGGAAATCACGAATTTCATTACCTGGAGTGTATTTTCCTGCATGGACGTTTCAAAGAGCTCCAGAACTCAGAGATACTTCATACTCTCAAGAAGGCCAAAAGCGCGAAAGATTGACGGCACATGCGAAGCATTCGAAGCATCTCTAGTAAGGATTCGTCGGCATCTTCAGCGCATTGTTTGAAGGGAGTGTCTAGTCTAAAGTGTTCAACTTGTTTTTGTTCTTTTCTTTTACTTTCTCATTGTAATCAGTAGAGAAAATCGCCGCCTTGTGCGTGGCGTCTAGGTCCTTGTGTAGCTTAGGAGAGAATCGCCTCCTTGTGAGTGGCATCCAAGTCCTTGCGTGGCTTAGGGAGAAATCATTACCTTGTGTGCAGTGTCTTGATTGTGGTTAAATCTAGGGGAGGCTAGTAGCAAGATCTAGGAAGAGATACGCTTTATCCTGCCGGTTCTTGGTAGAAGAACCGGCGAAAATACTAGCAAATTATTTATTTCATGAGTCTTTGTCTCTAACCTATAGAGACACCTTGTATTCAATTTATCTCTTTTGAAATATAACATTACTATTTTTTTCTAGTATACATTTGCACTCTTCAATTATATTATTGTTATTCTTCTAGTAAAGTTTGTTTAATTTTTAAGACAAAATTAAAAGAACTCTTATTCACCCCCCCCCCCCCCCTCTAAGGGCACCGCAAGATCCAACATTTAGTATCAGAGGGAGGTTACTCCAAAAATGGTTTCACCACCGGGAGTAATGGCGCAAAACACGCACGTGTTTTCTGAGGGGCAAGGTATTAGTAGACCTCTCTTATTCACGAGCACTGACTACAACTATTGGAAAGCTCGAATGTGATGCTTTCTAATAGCACTAGATATCGATGTTTGGGGCATGGTAGAAACATGCTACATTGCTCCTATAACTGTTGTAGGAAGTGTCTCTATGGAAAAACCCAAGGACATGTGGGATGAAGCAGATAAGCTTCGATATAAAAATAATGTTAAGGCAATGAATGATTTATTTTGTGCGTTAGATAGGACTGAATTTAACCGTGTTTGTGCATGTGATACTGCATATGATATTTGGAATCTTCTTGAAGTTACTCATGAAGGAACATCACAGGTAAAGGACGCAAAGCTTTTCCAGCTAGAATCAGAGTTTGAGAAGTTCAAAATGGAGGTTGATGAAGATGTAGACTCCATGTACACGAGGTTTAGCAAGATAGTAAACGACTCGAGGATTTTAGGGAAGAATTTCTCAAATGGAGATTTGGTGAGGAAAATAATTAGATAGCTTCCCCCAAAGTTTAATCCTAAAGTGACTGTCATCTCAGAGTCGCACGATCTAAAGTCTCTCCAAATTGAGAATCTCATAGGCAACTTGAAAACTCATGAAGTAGAGTTGAGGATTCAACAACAAGAGTATAGCTTGGATCCAAGAAAGAAAGCTTTGGCGTTGAAGTCCAAGAAGGAGAAGTAAAGCGAGTCTGATGAAAGTGACGATGAAGATGAAGAGAGCTTGTTTGTGAAGAAATTCAGGAGATTTATGAGAAATCCTAAAAGAAGAAATTCTTTCAAGAGATTTTTCAAGAAGCAAGAATCTGGGAATAGGAAAGGTAAATTCCAAGCTGAAGGAGAGGATGACGAAGATAGACCACCACCTGAATGCTATCATTGCAGGAAGATTGGCCACTTAAAGAGCAAGTGCCCAAATTATCTGAAAGAGATGAAGGAGAAGCGGCACGGAAAAAAAAAGATAAGAAGAAAGTTCTAAAGGCTGAAACATGGGATGAAGCCACTTCTGAGGAGTCAAGTAGTTCAGGGTCAGAAACTGAAGAGGAGGCCAACATGTGCTTGATGGGAAAGAGCGCTTCATCTTATGATGAAGGAAGCAGTGTCCAGAGCGACACTGAGGTAACTCCTGAAGCTTATGATGCTTTATATTCAGAATTTTTGAGAACTTGCGAGTTTTTAGATAAAAACTGCATGAAATTAAATTGATTAAATCTGAAAATAAAGTATTAGTTAAAGAAAATAAAAAAACTAAAAAATGAAGTAAAAGTTCTTGGAAAGGAGGAAGCGTCTTGTCAAGAGGATTGTCCCTCCTTGACAAAGATAGTGGAGCTTGAGAAAGATCTCTCTAAGACCCAGACTCGGGTTGAGACCCTTATAAAAGAGAAAGAGGCCTTAGAGAGATCTCTAATGTTTTCTCAATCTCAAGTGGAAAGCAGCAGGAAGTACTTCGCTAATCGTTGCGGCACTATAGTTGCCGAAAATAATGTGTTAAGGGGACAAGTCCATAATTTAGAAATGGCCACTAACAAATTTGGAGTGGGCCAAAAATCTCTAAATATGATTTTGGGAAACCAGTACTATGGTTCTAGAAAATTCAGACTTGGATACTCTCTTGAGCACCATCGCCCGGCGACATCCACTATCGTCGGCGATAGGAAAAATTCCAGGAAAGGGTCAAAATCTGATTTTTAGATTAAAATCAATAAACCCCCTGTCCCTATAGATTCTAGCAAAGGGTCAAAATTTACTTTAAAGAATCCATCGACTTCTTTCATCAAGTATGCCAAATGTTATAAGTTTGGTCACACAACACATATTTGTAAGAAGACAGGATACTGCTTAGTCAAACAAATCTGGGTGTCTAAGGCTTCCACCTATTCTATGGGACGAACCACTTGGGTAGCCGGATCTTTACTCTCATCCTCTTTCTAGGTGTATTGGCAGGCTAAGGATAAAGAAGGCGTGTGTTACTTGGACTCAGGGTGTTCCAAGCACATGACGGGCAATAAATCAAAGTTCCATAGCCTAGAGATGAAGAAAGGAGGAGTAGTTACTTTTGGAGACAACGAAAAGGGAAAAATCATCGGCATTGGAGTAGTAGGTAACAAATCATTTTCTATCTCAAATGTTTTATATGTTAAAGGTTTGAAGCATAATTTAATTTCAATAAGTCAGTTATGTGATATTGGCTTAAACGTCTTGTTTGACTCATCTTCAAACCAATGCAAAATTATTAACTCTAAAACAAATGATATTGTTATTACTGCTCCTAGATTTCAAAATGTTTGCATGATTAGATTTAATGATTTGTCACATTCTTCATTAAAGTATTTTATTTCTAAAAATGAGGAGTTAGATTTGTGGCATAGACGTCTTGGACATTCTAGTTCCAAACTAATCATAAAATTGTCTCAAAATAAACTTGTTAAAGGTTTATCTTTTTTGCATTGAAATTTATCATCTTTATGTTCACCATATCAAAAAGAAAAATTTACAAAGTCTTCTTTTAAAAACAAAAATGTCATTTCCTCCACTAGGCCTTTATAATTCATACATATGGATTTGTTTGGTCCTGTTAATACACTAAGTCTTGGTGTTAGAAAGTACACCTTTGTTTTGATTGATGATTTTTCTCGCTTTAGTTGGACAATTTTCTTATCGTCTAAATCTGATGCGTTTTTATAATTTTCCAAATTATGTTTACGTGTTCAAAACGAAATAGAATTAAAAATAAAATGCATTCATTCAGGTCATGGAGGTGAATTTGATAATGAGAAATTTGTTTCTTTTTGCAATGAGTTAGGAATTAAACATGAATTTTCTGCTCCTCGTACACCTCAACAAAATGGTGTGGTGGAAAGAAAAAATAGAACTTTACAAGAACTAGATCGCACTATGTTATCTGAATACAAATTACCTCGATCTTTTTGGGCCGAAGCTATTAGTGCTTCTTGTTATGTTATTAATCGTGTTATGCTTCGACCCCTCTTAAAATTAACACCTTATGAGTTATATTTTCAAAAGAAACCAAATCTGTCTTATTTTAAAGTTTTTGGTTGTAAATGTTTTGTTTTGAACACTAAGGATAATTTAGGCAAATTTGATGAAAAGTGTGATGAAGGCATTTTATTGGTTATTCTTCAACAAGTAAAGCTTATAGAATTTACAATAAGAGGACTAAAATGGTTGAAGAATCAATACATGTTAAATTTGATGAGTTTTTTTTCTTGTGTAAAAGCTAACAATACAGGTAAAGATGAAGAGCTCTCCCCTCTATAAAGGGCGGATGACGATGAAAACCTTGGAGACAAAGATGAAGAAAAAGGAGTCGAACAATAAGAAGAAGAAGAGCAAGGATACATGCCTCCAAGCGAACTAAAATTTTCAAAAGATCATCCCCAAGATTTGGTTATTGGAGAACCAACAAGAGGGGTAAGTACTCGTTCATCCGTACGTGAGTTATTTTCAAATATGTGCTTTATTTCTGATATAGAACCTAAAAGCGTTGAAGCTGCTTTAAATGATAATTCTTGGTTTTTAGCTATGAATGACGAGCTTAATCAATTTGAACGTAATAAGGTTTGGAAATTAGTAGAAAGACCGTCAAATCATCCTGTTGTAGGGGTCAAGTGGATTTTAAAAAATAAACTAGATAGTGAATCTAGGGTCACTAGGAACAAAGCTAGACTCGTAGCAAAAGGTTATTCACAAATTGGAGGAATAGATTTTGATGAAACTTTTGCACCCATAGTATGTTTAAAAGAAGTTAGAATATTTCTTGCATTTGCTAGTTTTAGGAAGTTCAAATTATTTCAGATGGATGTTAAAACTGTTTTTCTTAACGGGTATATTAAGGAGGAGGTTTATGTAGAACAACCTCCAGGCTTTGTTGATGTTAGATTTCCTGATCAAGTTTTTTAATTAAAAAAAGCTCTTTATGGTTTGAAACAAGCACCTCGAGCATGGTATGATAGATTGGCTATTTATTTACTAAAAATGATTACAAAATGGGCAGTGTTGATTGTACTTTATTTGTTAAACATATCAATGATGATCTTATCGTTTTACAAATATATGTTGATGATATTATTTTTGGATCCACAAATGAAAAATTATGTGATAGTGTTATTGAATTTATGAAGAATGAATTTGAAATGAGCATAGTAGGCGAACTCACTTATTTTCTTGGTTTTCAAATCACTCAAAAGCATGATGGAATTTTTATTTGTCAATCTAAATATAT
This sequence comes from Platanthera guangdongensis, assembly GCA_039583875.1. Classification (NCBI taxonomy): domain Eukaryota; kingdom Viridiplantae; phylum Streptophyta; class Magnoliopsida; order Asparagales; family Orchidaceae; genus Platanthera; species Platanthera guangdongensis. Next base: position 85,390,245 of record CM077149.1, read on the forward strand.
TCATGATATTTTAAAAAGATTTGGGTTTGAAAATCAAAAATAAGCAAATACCCCCATGAGTGTCTCATTAAAGTTAGGAAAAGATAAAAGTGGAATATCAATAGATCAAACACTTTGTCGAGGAATGATAGAATCTCTATTGTATTTGACTGCCTCTAGGCCTGACATTATGTTCGATGTATGTTTATGTGCTAGATTTCAAGCTAATCCCAAAGAGTCTCATTTACAAGCAGTTAAACGTATTTTTTGATATCTTATTGGCACATCTAAATTAGGGTTGTGGTATCCTCATAACAATACATTTATATTACATGGCTTTTCTGATTCTGATTATGTTGGGTGTTCATTAGATCGTAAAAGCACTAGTGGCACCTGTCACTTTCTTGGCCCTTCACTTATCTCATGGCCGAGTAGGAAACAGAATTCTGTTGCCTTATCCACCACTGAGGCCGAGTACATGGCACTAGGCAGTTGTTGTGCACAAGCTTTATGGATGAAGCAAACTTTAGAAGATTTTGGAATAGTTCATGAATCAATTGAATTAAAATGTGATAATAAAAGTGCAATTGACTTAACATATAATCCAGTTCATCATTATAGGTCCAAACACATTGATGTACGTCACCATTTCATAAGAGACCACATAAAATAAAATACAATCAAAGTCAATTTTATAAGCACTGATTCACAGCTTGCGGATATTTTCACGAAGCCACTTCCAGATTCCTGTTTTTCATTATTACGGTTAGAACTAGGAATTCTAGATCTTTCAAATTAATGATTACCATCGCAAGCCAAAAAAACAACATAAAATTAATAATTAAATTGCTAAAAACATGAACATTAAACCAAAATACACTTACATAAATCATAAATGAGAACATCACATTCTGAGTCTTATGTTATTACAAAAGAACAATACCACATTTAAGTCCGACATAATATTACAGCATAAATATTTTCAAGAAATTGAAGAAAATTCACTATCGCCGGCGCAGTGACGGCGACAGTGACTGTCGTCGGGCGATAGTAGCAAAATGTCCAGCCATCCCGAAATCTTCAAAAATTTCTGATGTCACCTGCACTGGTATCTCCTTGGTCATCTGTCGAACTATGCTCGCTTGCTCCGCGTCCGACGAGCTCGGCGAGTCGATGTATGGGGCAGCTCCATGACCGGATCTTCCCATTCTGCTGCCTCTGCTGGAGTGGGCTTCAACTTCAAACTTTTTGTCAAAAATTTAAAAAATTTCTAAATTCCCATGAAGTTTTTCTTCACATCCCTCTTGTGTTCTTCGAACAACTCTTGCAAGTCGTCTAACCCTTCTCGCAATGATCCACCTTTAGGAATTGGCGGGTTTCGGATAGTGGACACTGGTTCACTCCTCCTTGATGACCATCCTCGTGTTGATCTACCGATGGAAGGCGTTCCACTCATCGAATATATAGATGGGATACAATCATTGGATTATAACTCTGGCTCGATCCACATATATTCTTATATAAAATCCGTTGGATAACGGCTCCAAGTGGTAGTGTGTTCATTTTCTTCCAATTAGGACTCTTCAATCTAAATGCATAGCGTACTATCGAAAGGACAAAATCTGTCATGTCAAACGGCTCTCGCTCCAAAATCATGTACGTCACATAACTGAGTTGAGCCATTATTTTTCGTGTATCTCCGGATTTCAGTAGGACAGTATGCATCAGTATATCTTGCACTAGTCGTGCATCCTCCGTAAGTGTGGTCGTTGATTGAATTAGTGTTTTGATGGAATTTCCATGCAAAACCATATTCAATAATGTCTAATCTCTATCTTTCTGATAGTTCTCCACTACATCTAAAATGTTTTCATTCTCGATTAATCCAAACTCACCTCTCAGGTCATAGTGCGTTATTTCTACCGCCTGTCCTTGAATTTTCGATCGGACTCCGCCATTTAATTCCGTGAAACGCGGATCTTTGAGATAATTGTAAAATTCTCTAATTAGTATGGAGGAGAATGTATCTGGAATAATAATCGACATTATTCCAGCCATTGCTAACAAATCATGGATATGAGCATGTCGGGTTGGGTCGAATTCGATCACCCGTCTGATTCCTATATTAGCATTCTATATTCCAGGAAATGTTTGATATGATGAATATGAGTCACTCCCTGTGCTTTTTCGTGCTTTGGAACTGGAAGCCATTCCTGCATATCAATGTTTTTTTTCAGCAAAAAAAAAATTTGATATCGCCCACCGGCGACACCCACTGTCATCGGGCGATAGTGGAAAATGGTTTTCCTCCATTCCTGCATATCAATTTTTTTTTGTTGTGTGAAACAATCACCAAAGGTTTGCACTTTTGGGATGATACATTTTTGTTACTCACATTTTTTTCTTTAGCTGAACAAAGGAGTCTGAATTCACTTGTGAGAGTATACAGAATAATTTAATAGTATGGTGCACCGAAGTCTGTTCATATATTGGAAAACTTTACAAAAGAAATCATTCACCGAAGTCTGTTCATATATTGGAAAACTTCTTTTTTGTGCACACTTGGAAACTTTTTTTCCCATCTTTACTTCAAATACACGAATTTCCCTATGCTTCCATTTAGGGGGAGATCACATGTAGGGGGAGTTTTTCATCCAGGAGCAATTTGTGCACATACATATGCTTCGTCTTGATACTCAAATTGGGTGGATCTTTTTAACATTCATGATTTCTTTCATAATGGATTTGTTATTATCAAAAGGGGGAGATTGTTGGAGCATGCATTCCATGCTTCCAAGTTTACTAATAACAAATCTTGTTTGTATTTGATATTTGGATGTTTTGGTGTGCAGATAACACAGTTCTATAGCTAATATCTTTTTGGTGCTGCATCGGGTCAGAATTGAACACGGGAGATATCGCCAGGCGATATTGGGTATCGCCAACAGGCGACAGCGCCACTCGACACATTTCCGCTCGACACTCGACACATTTCAGCTTGACACTCGATGAAATTGTAGCTTCCGTTATTTCGCTATCGCCAACATGCAATAGTGGGCATCGCCAATAGGCGACAGCGCCACTCGACACATTTCTGCTCGATGCTCGACGAAATCGTGGCTTATGTTATTTCGCTATCGCCAGTTGGCGATAACCAGTATCGCTCGGCGATAGTGCACGATTCGGCGCTCAACATTTATGCGATGCGACAATGAGGAGTTCGTGGGACCTGTGGCAGCGGTTACCAATTTCGCCAGATGGCGATACCCAGTATCGCCCGGCGATAGCGCCAGAATATAAAAGCCATTCATTTTCTGAGGAAATCACGAATTTCATTACCTGGAGTGTATTTTCCTGCATTGACATTCAGAGAGCTCCTGAACTCAGAGATACTCCATACTCTCAAGAAGGCCAAAAGCGCGAAATATTGACGGCACGTGCGAGCATTCGAATCATCTCTAGCAAGGATTTGTCGGCATCTTCAGCGCATTGTTTGAAGGGAGTGTCTAGTCTAAAGTGTTTAACTTGTTTTTGTTCTTTTATTTTACTTTCTCACTGTAATCGGTAGAGAAAATCGCCGCCTTGTGTGTGGCGTCTAGGTCCTTGTGTGGCTTGGGAGAGAAGCGCCTCCTTGTGAGTGGCGTCCAAGTCCTTGTGTGGCTTAGGGAGAAATTGTTGCCTTGTGTGCAGCGTCTAGATCGTAGTTAGATCTAGGGGAGGCTAGTAGCAAGATCTAGGAAGAGATACGCTTTAGCCTGCCGGTTCTTGGTAGAAGAACCGGCGAAAACACTAGCAAATTATTTATTTCATGAGCCTTTGTCTCTAGCTCTATAGAGGCACCTTGTATTCAATTTATCTCTTTTGAAATATATCATTAATGTTTTTTTTGCTAGTATACATTTGCACTCTTCAATTATATTATTGTTATTCTTCTAGTAAAGTTTGTTTAATTTTTAAGACAACAACAACAATCACTAGTATTGGTCATGTCATGGACCAATTAGTTACTCTAGCATATAAGCAAATTCAATTGGAAAAGAATGCAGAAGGTCACAACTTTAAGACTTGTGAAGAAGTTGGAAAGTTCAAAGAGAATGTTATCAGTACCCTATCCATGGAAGTCAGAAAGGGGAGAAATTAGTAAAGGAATATCTAGAAAAATCTGAAAGTACCATGAAAAATCTTTTGGAAGAAAAATTGAAAAAGATGAATACAACAGTACATGACCATATTCATGAGGTAAAACTTCACACATATGATACAGTAGTTTGGATGCACAACCAAATTTTTCTTGAATTTCAAGTAGATCCAAATGATCCCCCTCCTCATCTCAATTTTGCTGCTCAGCAACCTTCTGCTTTTATGCCCTCATTTTCTCCAAGACCTGAAGACTTTGTCGAACCTCATGCTGAATATTCTCAAATCTAGTCAGAACAGGATATGCCTTCAATTCCTCCTCCAGAAATTCAAGCTCAGAAGAAAAGGAAATATGGTGATGGCACTTCTGCCAGCCGGTCCAATCCTAATCTAGAAGCTGAAAGGAGAAAAACTCAAGAATTTGCTGAAGTATGGAGCCCAACCTCCAAATCCCTAATTCTTGAAATTCTTAAACTTGTTGTTGACTTCAATAAAGACAGAAATGATCACTATACCTCCTATGAATGGGACTTATATGAGAAATCTCTTACCAAAAGGAGACTTTATGACCGAGAATATGGAAAGAACAATCCCAAGGCTCCTCCCAAACCTGCCAAATACTTTCCTAAACCAAACAGTTATCTGAAGAGTCTCAACAAGAGAAGAAGGAAAGAGAGCAACAACAGCAGAACTAGTAGAAATTGAGGATGATTAGAAATTTCACTTTTGAGATTTTGTGGAAATGGATTTTTCCTGGATAATATCTATAAATATAAATCATTTATTTGTGATGAGATCTGATTTCTTTTTATAATAGCATTCCTCATTATTACTCTATTTGCTAGTTACTTTATTTGTTTATCTTGACGTAATTCACCTTAGTGTAGATGGTTCTGACTTCTACAAATAGGGGGAGATTGTTGGGTATTGTATCCACATTAACCCAGATTTATATGAAGCCACCCTTGACCTAAGATTAATTAAGTTTGTATTTGATGCCTTTTCTAGTTGAGTGTTTACAGGTTATAATTGCTAAGTGTGGACCAATGTCAGTCTGCAATGAGTCACCAAACATAGGACCATATAATGTAATCTCTCATTTTGTGATCCATGGTGTTGACTCATGTGTAGCCACTCTATTGGGACACACTTCTTTTTCAAGTGCTAAAGATATGAAAGAAACTCTGGGTTGCTGTTCTCCAAGAAGAAGAATTAAAAATTTTGTTAAGAAATTTTTCTAAGTGTTATTCTCGAGAAGGACTTACAGTACTCGAGTAGAATTGAACGTAGTCTTCGAGTAAGCTCAGTCATAAATTCGAGTAGCAGAAGCTATTCTCGAGAAAGCCTTACGATACTCAAGTAAATCCTGACTCCTTCTCAAGTAAACTCAAAAATTAGGTCAAATTTTTTTTCTAAGCCTTTTTCTCGAGATGGCCAGAATTATTTCTCGAGAAGACCAGAATTATTTCTTGAGAGGCCGGAAGTGTTTCTCGAGAAGGCCAGAATCATTTCTCGAAAACCAGAAGTTATTTCTCGAGTAACAAATATATTTTCTCGACATACATTATTCTTCTCGAGAAACAGAAGAACTTTTCTCGAGTAATATGTCTATTATTTCTCGAGATATCAGAATTACACATCTACATTTTTCTAAGTATTTTTCTTGAGAACTTCATATCTCTTCTCGAGAAACAAAAATTTCTTCTCGAGAATACTTAACTCTCTCGATAAATGCAGTTCAGATTTCTGAAATTTCCTAAGTTTTGACGGATTCGATTTCAAATCTCATTAAGGCTTAATTGGTCCACGTGGCTATCATTTAATGTGTTTATGACCGTTAGGCAAGTCCTATAAAAGGTCTTATCATAATCGACTAACCATAATAAGAAGAATTTCCAAGTTTCTGAATCGTTCTTAAGTTTCAAAATCGAGAAGCGTCGTTGCAGCCGCTCTGTCTTCATCGTCGATCTTCTCTCTCGATCCAAGAGATTCAGAACAAGAAGTTTCAACAGATCAAGATCTTCAACATCGACAGATCTATTCCTTGATCGTGCTGATTCTAAAGTTCTCAGATCCAAGGTTTCTCTGATTTCTTCCTCAACTTTTCTGATAAGTGTTGTACAGTTTTTCAAGGAGGAAGCCGAGTTCAACCAGATCTGTGAAGATAAGACATTGTATATCTGATTGTAAATTCATTTTATTCTTGTAGGAGTTATTCTCCGAATCTTGTAGGATATTTACTCCGAGTTATAGGAGATATTCTCCGAGTTATTGTAGGAGTGGTTTTTGCTCCGTGTTGTAGGAACTTTGTTCCGAGTTGTAGGATTGTTATCAATCTGAGAGAATAGTGGAGTAACCGAGTCTAGTGCATTGCTAGATCGATGAGGTGGAAAGTGGATGTACCCAAGGTTGGGGAACCACTCTAATTCTTGGTGTCGTCTGTGTATACTTGTTTACTTTTTGTGCATCGCTCGTACAATTTTTTATTCCACAAAGAGACGCAATACTCACGTATTCATCCCCCCCCTCTAAGTGATTTAGGTAGACAACTAATACACTTTCAACGACGATGGCGGACAGCGTGCATAACATATTACGGGCGCAGCATTGGCGATGAATGTCGCGATAGAATCCCATCTTCAAGCTTGCGGCAACGATCGTCCCAATCAACAAACTCTCTATGTTGGGGATCAACAGCCGCATCAGCAACATCATCATAAACCAGTGGCGGGACGACATCTCCATCAATCCTCCCCCGCTCAAAATTACTCATTATCGATGAGTGGCCCGTGAGGGGAAAATTGTCGAAAGCAGCAGCAACAGGGGCAAATCTTTCCCCACAATCCAAGTCGTAGTAGCGTGATTATGCCACAGCAATGAGAACCTGTCAGACATAGGAACAGCAAAACTTAAGAGGAAACTCGAAAGGGTGTCAAGCAAGAGAAAAATAACTGGAATCTTACCATCTGGTACAAGAACCAAGGAATCAACGTGAGAAATAGACACGGTAGAACTAACACTCCCCAACCCAAGAGAACATTTAGTGGGAGAGAGAAACGACGAAGAAAGTCACTCAGGTGGAAAAGATACATACAGTAAAAAGTCTGAAAACTTAAAATAAAGTGAAACATCACGGGCATTACAAAAATCCGAAATAAAGGCATCAAATCTGATGGTCTTCCTAACCATAGATGGGTCGACATTCCTACGTATTAAATTTTTGACGGAGCCAGTAGACATCCGCTCGGGGACTGACCAGACTAAACCTAAATCACCAACTCTAGCGTTGGACTGTCTCGAAAGGGAGAGGAAGTGTGTGCGACATAAATTAAAATGGCTAGCTAACGTCCTATATGCATGTAAACGGAGGTCGTAAATAGGCGGAGGGAAAGTATGTGCCACTGGATTGGACGAATAAATAAGTCGAGATAAGACTAAATCTAGGGGTACAATCACTATGGAATCGGAAACAGTCGACAACGAAACACTAGACACTGACATATAACTCATGACGTGATCCATCAAATACAAGGTGTGGTCAGAATGAGGAAGGGCGGTGAAGAGACCAAATACTAGTGCGCTCAACTCATTAATATCTAAACGCTGAGACAACGCCAATATAGGAACTAAAAGAGTGGGTGTGGCACAACAACTCAAACTAGGACTACCGGATCCACGTCCTAAAAAGTCATCTAACGTAGGCAAATAAACAGGAGGGAGGGTCGGTAAAATCAATCACGGTTCAAAATCCAAATCAGTATAATTTTCACCCAACAGTGATAACATCAAGGAACTCTCATCCAGGTATACAATAAGAGAATCATCCAAAAGTACAACTCCCTCGCTTGGAAATTCTTCCAACACACTGGATACATCATCCAAATCAGAATCGGTAAATGTCTCAGAAATGGACAAAATCGAACCCGACAAAATTTCTAATTCATATTGAGCTTCAGACAATGATGATAACATCAAAGAAATGACTTTCGAGTTCTCAGAGCTAAAGTCATACAAAAATATCCTTCCCTCATAAGGTAAATCATCCACAACAACACTAGGGACATCCTCACTCTCAGGCTCCTCAGATGACTCGGAAACAATTTCGGTTGGTGCAATCATAGGCTCTATCATGACGGAGATCGTAGCCTAGAGAGGACACTCAATAATAGGGTGATCAGACACAACACTAGCAGAGCATGTAATATGCAACAGGATACTCTCACAGATTGGAATACCATCATCCCATACATCATCTCCCAAATCATTGGGTATCCCATCAATGTCAGAATCGTCAGAATCGTCGGGCACTATCGTAAATCACGGAATACTCTCATCTAGCTGGTCATCCTCAAAATCAAGAGATACCACATCTACATCAGAATCCTCATGGGTATCATACACAATCTTAGGAGACTCAGACGTCGAAGCTAAAGGAGCCAAAACCCTAGTAGTTACAACTTTCGAGTCCAGAGTGTAGGGCCTAAACTGCTTGTTTTCCCTAAAGGTGGAAAGAGGCACACTTTGGGTAGCCCTACTTTTGTGGGGAAAGAATCTAGCCTGAGGCATATGGTCACTCCTATAAGCAGATACGGTTCTAGTACTATAACTATACTCGCTCACGGCTGTGGTGCTATTAGTACGGAGGTAGGTGGGGTCAAATTGATAAGTGAGAAGGCTACGCATTTGTGGCTAAGCATATTGATAACCACCCACACGACGCTCTTCGTTTAACCAAAGCACTTGTGCTTGACCTACTAATCTTTCTCGGGCAACGATAACCTTTTGTTGGTCGTCTCATTCATGACAATCAAAATAAATTTTCATTCTCTTAAGCTAGTCCCTAAAAATTTGAGAATTCTCATAACCGTCATAAGTGGGTGCGTCAATTTTAGTGTGAGGAAAAGCGTAGGGACGGTTGGGATTCCTAAGGCAAGAGGGCAAGGTTGGATTGTGGTTAGCCATATCTCTAGACCACAAATAATCGAATCGGCAATCATAAACGTCATGGGCCATTTTTAGTGGGGACGGGACAAAAAACCTATTCAAATCTTGTGTGCATACAATGAATAATGATTCTGACCCAATAAAATTATAACAGATGGATTTGTTCTCGCTTAATAACTAGGGTAATAAATATATATATATATATATATATATATATATATATATATATATATATATATATATATATATATATATATATATATTGATTTTCTTGATGTAAATAAATAGGGGATTATTAAAAAAATTGATTTTTTTGCAGAAAAATAAAAGATTTAGGCCGCTATTTGCAGACCAAAAATTAAAAATTTATTTTATTATTTTGGACAACGGATAGTGTAAGTGTGTGTGAGCGTTCTAAGAAAAGAGGGAGGGTGACAATTTGGAAATTGACACGAACCTCCATCTGATAGCAAATTGATGCAGGCCAATGGTTCCGGCGGGATAATTACTACGCTTTCTATCGTTCGGACAATTAAATAGGATACTGATGTGGATGAAGCCTCATTTAAAGGCTTGGGTGTGCATTTAATCACTCTCTCACGATTCCTCCTATTATGGAGATCATGGGTTTGACCGGTAAACCCACTTTCTCATGATATCCCCCACAATAAGAGAAATCAAGTGGGCCTCTCCCTTAGAAACTACTGTCGTCGTCGTCCTCCGCCGCCCGCCGCCGGCTCTGCCGCCCGCCGCCGCCGTCCGTCGTTATCGTCGCCTGTCACCGCTGGCCTCCGCCACCAGCCGCCGCTCGCCGCCGCCCGCCGCCGCCCGCTGCCTCCAACCGCCACCGCCGCCGACCGGCCGCCGCCAACCGTCGTCGTCGCTTGCAAGATGGCCATCGTCTGATCACAATAGAGCATCCATCGCCATCCGATCTACGGGTAACCACCCACTAACCACCTAGTTAGTGGGGGGCCCACCATAACCACCTCCTATAGGCTATAAAAGGAGCCTCAGGCCTCCTCATTTCTCACCTTTTCGCTCCTGGAGTCTTCTTCTTCCTCTGGCCAGAGCTCTGCCGAACTCCTCCCTCGGGTCATCTTCAAGCCGCCTACGAGCCAAGTCCCCAAGTGCATGGAGAAGGGAAGAAGACGATCATCACTAGCGATCAAGCGCACCAGCCAACAAGTTAGCATCCAACACTCCCTCGGCGCAGCCTGTTGCCCGTTGCGAGTCAGAAATTCTCTCTCACCTGCAAGTTGTAACGAGAAGCGGCCAGTCGCCCTCGATTCTCCAAGCATATTGTAACCGAAACAAGATAGTGAACTTTGACCGGCAGAAATCCGGTCACATGGTTTTTTAACCAGTTGAGGGATTTTTTCACGTTAAAACCTCTTGTGTCAACTCTCAATCTTCATTGACTATGTTCGCTCTCGACCGTCCCTAGAGCTAAGGCGGTCTAGTTTATTTCGGCCTGACCGGGACACCGAGTTAGTCCGCATCAGATACGTAGTGTGCAATATCTCTCTAAATACACTACTGATGAATTTAACCAATTAGTGACACAAACTTTAACAACGCACAACGCAAAGGGTCGCAACCCTTTTAGAGATTAAACAAGGGTTATATGCCAATATTCGCTCAAGCGAATATGACCTACATGATCCGGACAACTAGCTAATCAAATTAATAATATTTGCAAGCATTCACAATCCCGAAAATAGAAGATCCGGACTAAAATAGCGATTTCAACAAAGTCCTAAGATCAATCCAAATAAATTAATTACGAGGTAGACCAAATCTCTTGAGCTCAAGGAGGGATTTAGGATAATGAACCCGATCTCTATTAGCGTTCACGAAATCTACCCGATCCAAGTTATACAAAATATCCGGAAAAAATAAATGCTTGCAATTCTGATTTTATTAACGCACTAATTTCAATAAAAATTCGAACTAAACACTAGCTTTCTAATCCACCAAATCTTACAATAATACAGAAGAAACACACAAGAGGAGGTTTAGAATTCATTACCCAATCCCAAGAAATCTGTCCACAAAAAATGAGTGGAGGAAGCACACGACGATGATGGTTGGATCTATTTCCACGCAAATCCATGGAACCGCACCGGACGATGAATACGCGAGCTGCTTTCCTTTGCAAAATCCTAGAAGAGGGAGAAAATTTGATGGCCGAATATATTCAAGGAGGATAGAGAAAAGGTGGTGGCCGAAATTGCCAAGGAGAGGAGAAGGGCTTGGTCGGGTTTCTTTAGGGAAGAAGAGGGCTGGTGCTGGAGATTGTTGGGTATATTGGAAAATGTGTACCAGATTTGAAGAAGCCTCACCTTACTCAATGATATGCATCAAGGTGTATTTGATGTTGTTTTGAGTTTATATGTGCAGGTTAAGAAAATGCAAGAATGCAGGAAAAAGTTTCTAAGTCCATATGTCGATGCCAGAAGAAGTTGTGTCGACATTTACGAAGGCTTGTGTCGACACTGGAGAAAAGCTGTGTCGACACTTGGAGTTAATTGTGTCGACACTTGGAAAGGCTGTGTCGACACCTGAAGCAACTGCGTCGACATACAGGGCAGAGTCGACACACAGAAAAACTTAGTCGACATCAACTGTGTCGACATATAGAGGCAGTGTCGACACACAGAAAAACTTAGTCGACATCAACTGTGTCGACATACAGAGGCAGTATCGACATACAGAAAAGCTTAGTCGACATCAACTGTGTCGACATACAGAGGCAGTGTCGACACACAGAATACTTTGTCGACATCAATTGAGTCGACAGACAGGACTTGTGTCGACACACAGCAGAGTTTCAACAAAGTTAAAGAAAAGAAGTGATTGTGTCGACACACAGAATCAGTGTCGACACATTCTACAAATGTTGTGTCGAGAAGTAGTGTCAACACCAAAGGATCTGTGTCGACACCACCAAGGCTTGTGTCGACACTTAGTCTACTTGTGTCGACGTATGATGAAGTTCAGTCTCGACACTTTGCTGACAGAGATAGAGTTTCAAGAAGTGACTGGATGACTTGACAGCCGCCATTACCAACCGGTCTATTGCAACTGTCAAAGCTGTCAGAAGTTTGTTAGAAACCAGATCAGCCGGTTACCATGGAGAAAGTCTATATAAAGGCATTTTTCCTTGGACAGAAAGAGAGATGGACAGGAAAGAATATATACACATACAGTTACATAAAAACTGTAGAAGATTTTCGTCAGAAGATCTAAGAAGAGTTTGGAGAGAGAGAGCTCCATCTTTTGAAGTGAAGAAAGGGACTTATATCAACAAGTCCCATAAGTGCAGATCCTGAACCAGTCTGCCAAGAAGGATTCAGATTGTGATCTGAATTTCAAGAAAGAAGCTGATTGAAGATCAACTTTAAAGGAGTTCAACCCTACTGAGTTCAGATTCAAGAAGCTTTGAAGAAAGCTAAGAGTGGTTGTTCTCTGCCATCAGATTCTTCCAAGAACTGATCAAGAAGCCATCTATCCTTTCTCTCTCTACCAGGGTGGTGGTAAAATACATTGATAAATCTATTTTCTGTAGGATCTTTATAAGATCTGAGTTGTAAGCCTGTGTTTATCAAGGCTGAGTTGTAGGAGAGTATTTTCTCTGAGTGGTAGGGTTGTGAGCCTGAGTTGTAGGAGATTGTGATCTCTGAGTTGTAGGCCTTGTTGAAGGCTGAGGTAGGGCAGATTGCCTGAGCTGTAGGAGTGTGGACTCACTCTGAGTTGTAGGAGCCTTGTTTGAGTTCTGAGCTGCTGTAGGATCTGAGGATCTAAGGTGAAGAGAAGAAGTTAGGCCGAATCTAGCACACTGCTAGATAGGCGAAGGGGAAAGTGGATGTACCCAGACCTTGGGGAACCACTATAAAATCTGTGTGCAATCTGTGATTGTGTGATTCTGTGAATTCTGTGCTGTGTTAGCTGTAGAATTAACTGTTTCGGATTAATTAACTGAATAGTTATTCTGTCTTAGAAGAAAAAGGAATTACATCTATTCACCCTCCCTCTAGGTGGTTAGGAACTAATTCTTTCAAGTGGTATCAGAGGGAGATTACTCAAAGTTAGACTTAACAGTCTGAGTGAGATCTGTAAGGTAGAATTTAGATCAAGAAGATGGGTTCAGGAGAAAACCATAAAGAACTTGGTTCAATGAAATTGCCCATTTGTAGGAAAGAGATATTTGGAATATGGAAGGAATGGTCAGATTATTTATGGAGGCATCTGATCCTAGAATTTGCATTACAGTTAAGGAAGGACCATATATTCCTATGAAGATTTCTGTTCTTGATGCCAATCAAAGAATTCCAAAGGATTTTTCAGAGATGATAAAGGATGAGATCATCTTGGCAGCAATGGATAAAAGAGCCCAGAATATTATAGTAAGTATCATTGATGATTCAACATTCTAGAATCTAATACACTGCAAAACCTCCAAGGAGATGTGGGACACATTGATTGTCTACATGGAGGGTTCTGAAGAGGTTAGGCAAGATAGAAAATCTATGCTTAATCAAGAATATGAGAGTTTCAGACAAGCCAAGTCTGAAAGTATTACTGAATGTTATAAGAAGTTCTATAGGATAATCAATGAACTAATGTCTTATGGAAGAGTTTTCAGTACTTATGAGTTAAATGATAAATTCCTTAGGTCCTTGACTAAGGATTGGGATACAAAAATCTGTGCCAAAAGGGAAGTGGCCAGACTGGCTGAGATTTCTCCTCCAACAATGTTTGGAAAATTGCTGTCATATAAGATGCACTTGTTTGCTAGAAAGGAGGAAGAGAAAATTACAAAGGGTGACTATAAAGAAAAGTCAGTGGCCTTCAAGGTAGAGGCCACAAGGAAAAAATAGGAGAATGTCTCCATCTTTTCCTAAGAGAGATGCATAAATTATCTCAGAAAATTTAGATAATCCCAGTTCAGACAACAACAATTCAGATGAAGACTTTGCAGCATTCACAAGGCAGTTCCAGAGGTTTTTAAAGAAGAAGCAGTGAAAATCTAAGCCTTCCTCATCTCAGTCCAAGGATGACTACTATCATAAGAGGAAATCATCCAGGAAGGACAGGAATGGGACAAAGCCTGGCAAGTCAACTACATCCAAGATTATATGTTACTGCTGCAACAAAGCTGGACATGTTGTGGCTGACTGTCCAGACAAAAGGAAGGAGTCTGCTAATAGAAAGAAGTCACAACACAAGAGCAAGAAGGAGAAATCCTTGGTTACTGAGAAAGAGAAAAGCTTGATAGATCAATCAACTTCAGAGTCAGAATCTGAGGTTGAGGCATATATTGGTCTGTTTGCAGAAGAAGAGGATGAGTTCATGCAATTACTGGACTCTATCTATGAGCAGGAAGACCATCAGTGCAAAGGACTGATGGCTGTGTCTGAAGAAGACAAGTGCCAGGATCAGTCTGGCCCCAGTAAGGTAAAATGTGTATCTATAGATTCTGATTACTTCACTGGGTCAGAATCAGATGCATCTCTATCAAGAGATGAAGATGGGTCTGATTCTGAAGGAGATATTCATCAACTGATAGATAAATATGGAGATTTATTGCATGCACTTAAGAGAAGCAAAAACCTGGCCAAAAATCAGGCTAAGGAGATTGCAGCTCTTAAGTTGGTTGTATCTGATTCAGAGAAGTTGTTGGATCAAAAGATAAATGAGGTTGCCAAATTGAAGAACATAATTGTTATTCAAATGGGAACAATCACATTCAAGAATGATCAGCTTAAAAGTCTGGAAAACAGATTTCAGAAAGAGAAGGAGATTGTGGCTAGTTTCTCTAAGCCAAAATCTATCCTACCCTTAATAGATGACTTTGTGTCACAAAAGGGTAAGGCAGGAATAGGCTTTAAGGAAACTGCATGGGCTGCACAGTCCATTAAGAAAGGCAAAGCCCCAGCACAAAACAAAAGACCTGATGTAAACAATACAGCTAAGATTATACCTAAAAAGAGGTATAATAAGTTTGAGTGTTGGTGCTGTGGTAAGATAGGTCATTATGCCTTAGACTGTTGGCACAATACCAGTGTCAAGGAGAGTAGCAGTCTGCCTGTTAGAAAAGCTGCAGGCAGATTTGTTAAATTTCAGACTAACTTGAACCAAGGACCCAAAAGTTATTTGGGTTCTAAGGTTAAGTAATGTTTGTTGCAGGTGAGTCCAAGTTGTCATGCCCCTATATGGTACTTGGACAGTGGATGTTCCAGGCATATGACTGGAATAAGGGGATTGCTGAATGGGCCTAAAGTAATCTTTGGTGGTTCTGAAAAGGGAGTCATCAAAGGTTTTGGTAACATTTCTAATAACTCAATTACAATCACTCAAGTGGCCTATGTAAAGGGTTTGAAACACAACCTAATAAGCATTAGCCAGCTGAGTGATCTAGGATATGACATTTCATTTGTCAAGAATGGGTGTCATATCAAAAGGTCAAGTGATCAAGAGGTCATATTGACTGGATATAGAAAAATAAATGTATATTGCCTAGACTTTGTGTGTGAGAATAAAAATTCTCCTATCTGTCTTGCGGCTGATGAGAAAGTCTTTCATTGTGTCAATTGGCACAAGATGCTAGCTCATCTTAACTACAAGACCATTGGTCAACTCTTTAGCAAAGAGTTAGTGAGGAAAGGTCCTCAAGTTAAGTGTTATAAGGATGGAATATGTTCAGCTTGTCAAAAAGGCAAGAAAACTAGATTCTCCTTTCATAGCCTTGAAACTAAGGATTCAGTGAGGTGCTTGTACCTCTTGCATATGGATTTATTTGGTCCTATGCCAGTTCAGAGCCTAGGTAGGAAGGTCTACACTTTTGTGGTTGTAGATGGCTATTCTATATTCTCATGGGTATTCTTTCTGAGACAGAAATCTGAAACCCCAAAGGTCTTCTACAATTTTGTCAAACAAATTCAGAATGAATTAGATAGTTCAGTGGTCAAAATCAGA
The DNA here is from genome assembly GCA_039583875.1 of Platanthera guangdongensis. Lineage (NCBI taxonomy): Eukaryota > Viridiplantae > Streptophyta > Magnoliopsida > Asparagales > Orchidaceae > Platanthera > Platanthera guangdongensis. Next base: position 85,406,286 of record CM077149.1, read on the forward strand.
AGTGACCATGGAACTGAATTCCAATCTGAAAGTATGACAAGGCTGTGTGAAGAATTTGGGATTCTTCAAGAATTCTCCTCACCTAAAACACCTCAGCAAAATGGCATTGCTAAGAGAAAGAATAGGACATTGATTGAGGTTGGAAGAACATTATTGAGTGATACTTCTCTCCCAGAATATTTATGGGCTGAGGCAGTAAACACTGCATGCTATGTGCTCAATAGGGCTTCCATCACCAAAAGCCACAAAAAGACTACCTATGAGGTTATGAAGGGCAGAAAACCAACTTATCCTATTTTAGGACCTTTGGTTGCAAATGTTATGTGCTTAACAATGACAAATCTCACCTAACTAAGTTTGCTGTCAAATCCCAAGATGGGATATTTGTTGGGTACAGTAACAATAGTAAGGCTTATAGGGTCTACAATTTGGCTACTCAGGTTGTAGAAGAGTCAGTTCATGTCATCTTTGATGATACTAGACTTATTGACAGTGAGTTGTCAAGTAGTTCTTGTAGCTCCACATGTATAAAGCAGAAGATGGACCAGCTCACTATCAGAGAAGTTCCAACTGCAAAGAAGGATGAGGTAAATGGTAGTTGCTGTCCAGGGGGAGTACAAGACACTCAAGATGCTGATGAAGATCATGAGGTGCAGTATATTGAAGAGATTAGAGAAGGTCAAACTGTTGATAGATTACCTCCAGCAGTTAGACAGTTGAAGGATCATCCTACACACCAGATCATTGGTGATCCAAGACAAGGAGTACAAATAAGGAGCAGGAACTTGAACACAGTTCTTTGCTCTAGCTTCTTATCTCAAGTGGAACCCAAGAGATTTGAAGAAGCAATACAAGACCCTCACTGGATTGATGCTATGCAGGAGGAGTTAAATCAGTTCAGAAGGTGCAAGGTCTGGGATTTGGTTCCAAAATCAAAGGGCCACAATGTCATAGGGACAAAGTGGATTTATAGAAACAAGCTTGATGAGAGTGGGATCATAGTGAAGAATAAGGCAAGACTAGTTGCCAAAGGATATAGATAGGAGGAGGGCATATACTTTGATCAGACTTTTGCTCCAGTGGCTAGGTTGGAAGCTATCAGGCTTTTCCTAGCCTATGCAACATATCAAGGCTTCAAAGTGTTCCAGATGGATGTTAAGTCTGCATTCTTAAATGGAGACTTAAAAGAGGAGGTCTATGTAGAGCAGCCCTCGGGTTTTGTTGATCCACTCAATCCTACTTATGTTTATAGACTTAGGAAAGCTTTGTATGAGTTAAAACAAGCTCCAAGTGCTTGGTATGAAACCCTGTCTAATTTCCTCATTGAGAATAAGTTCTCAAGGGGGAAATAGATAAGACTCTATTCCTTAGGAAATCCAAAGGAAAGATCATCCTAGTCCAAATATATGTTGATGACATAATATTTGGTTCTGCTGAAAGTAACCTTTGTAGAAAGTTTGCAAAACTTATGCAAGGGAAATTTGAAATGAGCAGTATGGGAGAACTTAAGTTCTTCTTGGGTTTCTAAGTAAGACAGACTGATGATGGCTTGTCCATATCCCAGTCTAAGTTCACCCTGGAGTTAATTAAGAAGTATGGTATGGAGTAATCCACTACCATGAGAACTCCAATGGGGACAAGTATATCTCTTAGCAAAGATGATGCAGGGAAACCTGTAGATGAAACTTTGTATAGAGGAATAGTTGGCTCCCTCCTATATCTGACTGCAAGTAGACCAGATATCATGTATGCTACATGTGTCTGTGCTAGGTACCAATCATGCCCTAAAGAATCTCATCTTACTGCTGTCAAAAGAATTTTGAGATATCTTAAGGGCACCCCTAATCTAGGCCTTTGGTATCCTAGGAATAGAGATTTTCTACTAATAGGTTATTTAGATGCAGACTTTGCAGGTTGTAAAGTAGACAGGAAAAGCACAACAGGCACCTGTCAATTTCTAGGAGGAAGATTGGTGTCTTGGAGCTATAAGAAGCAGACCAGTGTGGCAATTTCCACAGCTGAGTCTGAGTATGTTGCTGCTGGAAGTTGATGTGCACAACTATTGTGGATACAGCATCAGTTATAAGATTATGGTATTCAGGTAAGTAGAACTCCATTATTATGTGATTTTACTAGTGCTATTTCTATTACTCATAATCCTGTTTCTCATAGTAGAACAAAGCATCTAGAAATAAGATACCGTTTTCTAAGAGATCATGTAGAGAAAGAGGATATCTCTTTAGAATTTGTTAGTACTGATTTACAACTAGCTGACATGTTTACTAAGCCTTTAGATGAAACTAAATTCAACAATTTCAAAATTTATTTAAGAATGTTGAACATAAATTAGTTTAGTAATTTTGGCTAAGTAAAATTGTGTCGACACATAGTAGTTGGTGTCGACATTACAGGAAAGAAATGTCGACACATCTAGAAGTTGTGTCGACATCCCAGAAAAGTGGTGTCAACACATCTAGAGAATAGGTATTGACTCTTCAGAGAAGTTGTGTCGACACACCGAGAAGTTGTGTCGACACTAACAGTCAACTGATGTCGAGACATTAGAAGTCTGTGTCGACACTTTCCAACAGTGTCGACACATTAAGAGAATTATGACGTGCCTTTTCACCTTCATTATTTAGAAAGGTATAAATAGGTCAACAACATAATCTGTCGACACGCTCTCGAGAACAAAACCCTGTGTCGACAAATTCTCTCTTCTAAATTCAAGATTTCTCTCAACCCTAATGACGCCAAAGCTAGAAGATAATGTCAACGAAGGCTATGAGCTAGTACGCAATGCCTTTGATAATGCGGAACCCGAAATTCAAGTCGTAGTAACCCTAATTGCTGAAAATGGGTTAGAATTTCTAGTATCTGAACCAACAAAGATTTGGAAGAAAGAAATCCTAGATTTCTATGGCGTAGTTAGCTTAAATTCTACTGGACTTAAAATCAAATCTATAGTTCAGGGAACTAAGGTTAAACTTACTTTGAAGAGCTTAAGGAAAACTCTTCAACTCTCTAGATCACAAGAAGAAGTTCCCTCATCCAAGACTAGGGAAGCACTTCAATGGTGTGGACTGGATCCCACCTTGAAGATTGGATCAGCAATGAATAGAAAAGGAATGAATCTACAAGGCAAATTCCTTTCAGAAGTAGTGGGAAAAGTCATTCTCTGCAAGCCAGGGGGCATGATAGGATTTCTGCCTATATGTTCAGCCTGATGACCAGGATTATCTACAGACTAAACACTGATTGGTCAGCAGTAATTTTTGAAAAGATTAAGGAAAGTATTAAGAAGCCAAATCTGGGAAGACTTATGAGTCTGTACTTGGCTAGAACAATTCCTGAAGTAATGGAACAAACTGCTGGTTCAAAGATCAACCGTATGAGAAGAATGGACATAAGGATCATCTCCGGATGGGATAGGGTCCTAACTAAGGATATGCCTGATGAAGAAAGGCAAGAGATTCCTGAAAAATCTCCTGCACAAGATATTGGAGATAGTGCTAAAGTGCAGGGGGAGCCTCATCTTGAGGAAGAGCCAACCTACTTGGAAAGTGAAATGGCTACACAAACTATTCTTGAGGTAATTCAAGAGGTTAATCAATCAATTCTCATTGATAAGGATGAAACACTAACTGAATCTTTGATTAATGTTGACCAGCCAACTCAACTAAACAGTCAAGCACAAGATGTTATCATGGAGGATACATTTGCTACTGCTAATGCTCCAGAGATAAGAGTATCTCCAGTCGCAACTCAACAAGAGTTTACCCTTGAAGAGTTGTTCCCTGATATAGGGCAAACTGAATTTGAGGGGGAGTGTTGGGTATTGTATCCACAACGTACCTGATTTGAAGAAGCCCCTGAACAAGCTAAGGTAAATAGACAATGTATTTGATAAAATATTTCAAGTTGTGCTTGCAGTTATTCCACGCTAAGTGCACACCAATGTCATGGTGCAGTAGGTCAATATACACGGGTCTGCACGACGTAATCCCTCGTTGAGCAGATCAGTGTGTTGGCCTACGTGTACTCTCTCTATTGGAGTGTACTTACTTTCAAGTACAGGGTTGTGATTATGCAAGAGCAGACAAGGAGCAAGGATGGGTCAAAGAGCAGCTCATGGGCGGAAAGACGAAAAATCG